>JAIOJX010000023.1:72611111-73211111 GCA_022376925.1 Tragulus kanchil | reverse complement strand
ATACAGGTCTATTTCTAGATTTGCATAACCTTTTTGTTGACTGTCCAGTATTCCCTCGTTTGTATGTATTGTCTAACAAAATGGTAATAAGGTTTGAGCACCATCACAATGTCTAGTTTTTTCTCAAGTTGTATGCCTCTAATCATGTGTATAATTAATTGTATTATGAAGTCTCCGAAAGTGTTGGATTGGATGGCAGTAAGGTATACCATCTAAACTTCATCAAACAGTGATTTGAAAGGCAGAAGAATATGATGAGGAAGTCAAAAGAAGTAGTCCCCGCTTGTATTTACTAGCTGTGTAAACTTCAACAAGCCACTTCTCCTGTCTGGACCTCAGCTTCTGTGTCTGTCCATTAGTGATGCAAGTAAGGTGACATTCAGGTCTATTCCACCAGCCCTTGTGTTATAGTATTTTATAGAAGTTGTCTTTTGTTACTATAAAGTCATTATCAGTTCCATGAGACCGGGGACCAGGTCAGGATTATTACTCATGTGTAGCTGAGTAGAGCACTTAGAAAATACCTAATTAAAATATTCTATTCAGAATGACTGAATCAAAGTGCCAGGTTATAAACATTCTGAATTATTCTCCAAATGCACCCAGTTTATTTCCACCTCCGTGCTTTTAGCCAGGTATAAATGGAAAATTGTTCAGATGGTTTTTCATTACATCTGTTATATATAAGCAATTTTTGTTGTATGAGTTTTGGTCATAGTATTTTTACTGTGCGTGGACTGTCTTTTTCGCTTTATTTATGGTTCTTTTTTTTTTTTTTTGCATGTTCAATGTTATTCATTTTAATGTAGTTAAATGTAACAATTATTTTTGTGGCTATCATGTCTGCTTAAGGAGCCCTTCCATATCATAAGGTCACAAAGTCATTATTTGTGTATTTTTTTGTGACTTTCAGAGTTTAGTCTTTCACAGTTTTACCTTGACCTGATATTCATTTATTTAAAGATACAGCCCAAGGTAAAGATACAAAGTCATCTTCTCCCTCCATGGATAAGCAGTTGTGACAGCATTACTTATTAAATGATATATTAGTCCTCAAGTAATTTTTGGTCTTCCTTCAGGCATGTATCAAGTTTCTATAGCTGTGTAGGTCTGTATCTGGGGTTGCTCTTCTGTCTACTGGCGAGTTTTGTCTATTTCTGAGACAATCCCGCACTGTTTTCACTGTTATCGCTATCAAGCTTTATAAGACGTCTTGATATATGTGGAGTGGGTGCTTGCTTAAGCAAATATTTTTTCTTCTTCAAGAGTGTGTTCCTGGGCTTCCCTGGTGGTGCAGTGGGTGAAGAATCCGCGTTGCAGTGCAAGGGGCACTGGTTCGATCCCTGGCCTGGGAAGATCCCACAGACCCTGGAGCGGCTGGTCCAGTGTGTCCAATTACAAGCCAGCGCTCTGGAATGCATGTGCCCAGAGCCAGTGCTCTGCAACGAGAGAGGTCACTGCCATGGGAGGCCCACACAGGGCAAAGAATAAAGATGGATGAAAATAAATAAATAAAAAAGCAATAAAAGGGGCCAAAATTTTTTTTTTAAAAAAGTATGTTCACTATTCTTGGGCCCTTGAATTTTCATAAGAATTTCAGAATCTGCTTTTCAAGCTCAAAAAAATAAAAAATAAATTCTGTCAGGCTTAGGTTAGAAACAAATTGATTTAATATATAAATTTGAGAGAATTGCTTTTGAGGCTACCTGACATATATCTCTACATTAAGTTAGGTCTCCTTTAATGTCTTTCACTAAAGTTTAAAGATTTTCTCCTTAAAGTTTCAAACATCTTTCATTACATTTATTCCTAAATAGATTAGATTTTTCTGCTAAAAATGTTATCCCTGGTGGTTTTTAAAACTGTCCAGGCATTCTGTGAAATGCCTCCCTTTAAACAGTGGAGCTTGATTTTCCTCCTATTAGTTACGGAATGGACTTAGAGACTTTGTGCTAATGAAACAATAAAGCAGAACTAATTCGAGACTAATCCATAAGAGGTGCTATGGCCTCTTCCTTATCTTTTCTCAGATTGCCTTCTGTGCAGGAAGGTGGCTGCCATGTCTTGAGGATGCTCAAGTAGCCTTATATAGAGAGAGTAGCCTTATAGAGAGTTCTCTCCCCATGGAGAGAACTGAGACGTGCTAATACCCAGCCTCTGTCCACGTGAGTGGATTACCTTGAAAGTGGATCCTTTAGCCCCACTCAAGGATTCAGATGACTAAAGCTCCATCAGCATGCGACAATAATATTCGGAGAGACAGACCCCTTGCTGGAACCATCTGGATGATCAACTTCTGGATTCCTACTCTTCTGATACAGTTGTTCATTTGCTGAGTTGTGTCTGACTCTTTGCCATCCTATGGACAGTGGCCCACCAGGATTCTCTGTCCTCCACTGCTGCTAGAGTTTCCTCAGATGCAGATCCATTGAGTCAGTGATGCCCCCCCCCCTTTTTTTTAATGGACCTAAAATCCGCGTTGCAGTGCAAGGGCACTGGTTCGATCCCTGGCCTGGGAAGATCCCACAGACCCTGGAGCGGCTGGTCCAGTGTGTCCAATTACAAGCCAGCTCTGGAATGCATGTGCCCAGAGCCAGTGCTCTGCAACGAGAGGGTCACTGCCATGGGAGGCCCACACAGGGCAAAGAATAAAGATGGATGAAAATAAATAAATAAAAAAGCAATAAAAGGGGCCAAAATTTTTTTTTTAAAAAAGTATGTTCACTATTCTTGGGCCCTTGAATTTTCATAAGAATTTCAGAATCTGCTTTTCAAGCTCAAAAAAATAAAAAATAAATTCTGTCAGGCTTAGGTTAGAAACAAATTGATTTAATATATAAATTTGAGAGAATTGCTTTTGAGGCTACCTGACATATATCTCTACATTAAGTTAGGTCTCCTTTAATGTCTTTCACTAAAGTTTAAAGATTTTCTCCTTAAAGTTTCAAACATCTTTCATTACATTTATTCCTAAATAGATTAGATTTTTCTGCTAAAAATGTTATCCCTGGTGGTTTTTAAAACTGTCCAGGCATTCTGTGAAATGCCTCCCTTTAAACAGTGGAGCTTGATTTTCCTCCTATTAGTTACGGAATGGACTTAGAGACTTTGTGCTAATGAAACAATAAAGCAGAACTAATTCGAGACTAATCCATAAGAGGTGCTATGGCCTCTTCCTTATCTTTTCTCAGATTGCCTTCTGTGCAGGAAGGTGGCTGCCATGTCTTGAGGATGCTCAAGTAGCCTTATATAGAGAGAGTAGCCTTATAGAGAGTTCTCTCCCCATGGAGAGAACTGAGACGTGCTAATACCCAGCCTCTGTCCACGTGAGTGGATTACCTTGAAAGTGGATCCTTTAGCCCCACTCAAGGATTCAGATGACTAAAGCTCCATCAGCATGCGACAATAATATTCGGAGAGACAGACCCCTTGCTGGAACCATCTGGATGATCAACTTCTGGATTCCTACTCTTCTGATACAGTTGTTCATTTGCTGAGTTGTGTCTGACTCTTTGCCATCCTATGGACAGTGGCCCACCAGGATTCTCTGTCCTCCACTGCTGCTAGAGTTTCCTCAGATGCAGATCCATTGAGTCAGTGATGCTCCCTAACCACCTCATCCTCTGCTGCTGTCTTCTTTTGCCTCAGTCTTTCCCAGCATTGGAGTCTTTTCCAATGAGTTGACTATTCACATCATGTGGTCAAAGCATTGGCGCTTCAGCTTCAGCAACAGTCTTTCTAGTGATGATTCAGGGTTGATTTCCTCTAGGATTAAGTGATTTGATCTCCTTGCAATCCCAGGGACTCTCAAACACCTCTCAAGTCCACTCTCAAGTTGTGGACTTTCTGGCACCACAACCCCAAAGCATCAGTTCTTCGCTGCTCAGCCTTCTTTAAGGTCCAGCTCGGACATCTGTACATGATTACTAGAAAAGCCATAGCTTTGACTATACGGACCTTTGCTGGCAAAGTGATGTCTCTGCTTTTTAATACACTGTCTAGGTCTGTCATAGCCATCCTTCTGGGAGCAAGCGTCTTTTAATTTCATGGCACAATCACTGTCCACAGTGATATTTGGATCACAAGAAAAGAAAAATCTGTCACTTCCACTTGTCCCCTTCTATTTGCCGTGAAATGATGCAGGACTGGATGCCATGATCTTAGTTTTTTGAATGTTGAGTTTTAAGCCAGCGTTTTCACTCTCTGCTTTTCACCTTCGTCAAGAGGCCCTTTGGTTCCTCTTTACTTACTGCCATTAGAGGGGCATCACCTGCATATCTGAGGATGTTGATAATTCTTCCAGCACTCTTGATTCCAGCTTGTGATTCATCCAGCCAGGCATTTTGCATGATGTACTCTGCATAAAAGTTAAATAGGTAGGGTGACAAAATACAGTCTTGTCATAGTCCTTTCCCAATTTTGAACTAGTCGTTCCATATTTGGTTCTAACTGTTGATTCTTGACCTGCATACAGGTTTCTCAGGAGACAGGTGAGGTGGTCTGGTGTTTCTAGGTCTTTAAGAATTTTCCACAGTTTATTGTGATCCACACAGTCAAAGGCTTTATTTTATTTTATTTTTATTTTATTTTTTGAGGTGGGGGTGGGTTGGGGAAGGAGAGGGGGCAGGCGGGTCACTTCTATTGGTCTTTCATTTTTTTCTATTTTTCATCCATCTTTGTTCTTTGGCCCATGTGGGCCTCCCATCGCGGTGGCCTCTGTTGTCGCAGAGCACTGGCTCTGGGTGATTGCACTCCAGAGCTCCAGCTCGGTAATTGGACACATGGGTCCAGCTGCTCCACGGCATGTGGGATCTTCCCAGGCCAGGGATCGAACCGGCGCCCCTTGCACAAAAGTGATGATTCAGGGTTGATTTCCTCTAGGATTAAGTGATTTGATCTCCTTGCAATCCCAGGGACTCTCAAACACCTCTCAAGTCCACTCTCAAGTTGTGGACTTTCTGGCACCACAACCCCAAAGCATCAGTTCTTCGCTGCTCAGCCTTCTTTAAGGTCCAGCTCGGACATCTGTACATGATTACTAGAAAAGCCATAGCTTTGACTATACGGACCTTTGCTGGCAAAGTGATGTCTCTGCTTTTTAATACACTGTCTAGGTCTGTCATAGCCATCCTTCTGGGAGCAAGCGTCTTTTAATTTCATGGCACAATCACTGTCCACAGTGATATTTGGATCACAAGAAAAGAAAAATCTGTCACTTCCACTTGTCCCCTTCTATTTGCCGTGAAATGATGCAGGACTGGATGCCATGATCTTAGTTTTTTGAATGTTGAGTTTTAAGCCAGCGTTTTCACTCTCTGCTTTTCACCTTCGTCAAGAGGCCCTTTGGTTCCTCTTTACTTACTGCCATTAGAGGGGCATCACCTGCATATCTGAGGATGTTGATAATTCTTCCAGCACTCTTGATTCCAGCTTGTGATTCATCCAGCCAGGCATTTTGCATGATGTACTCTGCATAAAAGTTAAATAGGTAGGGTGACAAAATACAGTCTTGTCATAGTCCTTTCCCAATTTTGAACTAGTCGTTCCATATTTGGTTCTAACTGTTGATTCTTGACCTGCATACAGGTTTCTCAGGAGACAGGTGAGGTGGTCTGGTGTTTCTAGGTCTTTAAGAATTTTCCACAGTTTATTGTGATCCACACAGTCAAAGGCTTTATTTTATTTTATTTTTATTTTATTTTTTGAGGTGGGGGTGGGTTGGGGAAGGAGAGGGGGCAGGCGGGTCACTTCTATTGGTCTTTCATTTTTTTCTATTTTTCATCCATCTTTGTTCTTTGGCCCATGTGGGCCTCCCATCGCGGTGGCCTCTGTTGTCGCAGAGCACTGGCTCTGGGTGATTGCACTCCAGAGCTCCAGCTCGGTAATTGGACACATGGGTCCAGCTGCTCCACGGCATGTGGGATCTTCCCAGGCCAGGGATCGAACCGGTGCCCCTTGCACTGCAAGGCGGTGTCCTTACCCACTGGACCACCAGGGAAGCCCCCAAAGGCTTTAATGTAGTTAATTAAACATAAATATAGTGAGAGATAATAAATGTTATTTGCTTTAAGGAACTAAATTTGGGGATACTTTGTTTCAGAATAATATAGTTCAAAACAGAGGTTTTGAAAACTCATATTTTCTTTTTTTTTTTTTAAAGATTTATTTATTTATTTATTTTGGGCGGGGGTCGGGTTGGGGAGGGAGGGGAGCGGGCGGGCCACTTCTATTGGTCTTTCATTTCTCTGTTTTCATCCGTCTTTGTTCTTTGGCTCCTGTGGGCCTCCCATCGCAGTGGCCTCTGTTGTTGCAGAGCACCGGCTCTGGGCGCATGCGCGCCAGAGCTCCGGCTCGGTAATTGGACACATCGGTCCAGCCGCTCCGCGGCACGTGGGATCTTCCCAGGCCAGGGCTCGAACCGGCGCCCCTTGCACTGCAAGGCGGTGTCCTTACCCACTGGACCACCAGGGAAGCCCCCAAAGGCTTTAATGTAGTTAATTAAACATAAATATAGTGAGAGATAATAAATGTTATTTGCTTTAAGGAACTAAATTTGGGGATACTTTGTTTCAGAATAATATAGTTCAAAACAGAGGTTTTGAAAACTCATATTTTCTTTTTTTTTTTTTAAAGATTTATTTATTTATTTATTTTGGGCGGGGGTTGGGTTGGGGAGGGAGGGGGATGGGCGGGCCACTTCTATTGGTCTTTCATTTCTCTATCATCCATCTTCGTTCTTTGGCTCCTGTGGGCCTCCCATCGCAGTGGCCTCTGTTGTTGCAGAGCACCGGCTCTGGGCACATGCGCGCCAGAGCTCCGGCTCGGTAATTGGACACATCGGTCCAGCCGCTCCACGGCATCTTTCCAGGCCAGGGCTCGAACCGGCGCCCCTTGCACTGCAAGATGGTGTCTTTACCCACTGGACCACCAGGGAAGCCCCTAAAGGCTTTAATGTAGTTAATTAAACATCAAATATAGTGAGAGATAATAAATGTTATTTGCTTTAAGGAACTAAATTTTGGGAGGGGAGCGAGCGGTCCACTTCCATTGGTCCTTCATTTCTCTATTTTCATCTTTGTTCTTTGGCTCCTGTGGGCCTCCCATTGCAGTGGCGTCTGTCGTTGCAGAGCGCCGACTCTGGGCGCATGCGCTCCAGAGCTCCGGCTCGGTAATTGGACACATTGGTCTAGCAGCTCCGTGGCACGTGGGATCTTCCCAGGCCAGGGATCGAACTGGCACCCCTTGCAGTGTAAGGTGGTGTCCTTACCCACCGGGCCACCAGGGGAAGCCCTCATATTTTCTTTTTGTTGCTGCTATATATATATATATAGAAGTGGAATTTTTTGTTATTCTTACAACTAGCTATCTTGATAAGCTCTCTTACTACTCTTGATAATAATAAATTCTCTATAGACTCTTATCGAATTTTGTGTAGACAGTCATCTTATATCCACTTAATCACAGCTTTATTTCTTTCCTTCTAGTCCTCATTCATTTTTCTTCTCTTAACGCATTTGGCTTAGTCTTTAGTGCGATGCTGACTAGAAATTATGATAGTAGGTGTCCTTTTCCTGTTCCTGATAAGGGGATTTCGTGATACGATTCTACTTGTGAATGTTGTTTCCTAGATTTCTAATAGATAGCCTTATTGGGTTAAAGGAGTTCTTGCTTACTCCTCAACACACACATGTACACACATGCACATTTGTGCTGGTACATCTGTAGTTTACAGATAAACTTGTAGTTTACAAACTTCCTTGTATGATATTAATGAATCACAAAACACAAACATTTAAAATGCTATTGAACATTGCCAAATCACCCACTGAAAAGGTTACATTACTATAAGCCTCACCCATAGAATAGGTCAATGTCTGTTTTTCCATATTTCATCTACCTCATTTTCCACAAGGAAATCCTTTATTTTGTTAATATTAATAATAAAACCAACCAGTTACATAGTAGTTACTGTATTCCAGACTTCATGTAATTCGCCTTGCACTGCAAGATGGTGTCTTTACCCACTGGACCACCAGGGAAGCCCCTAAAGGCTTTAATGTAGTTAATTAAACATCAAATATAGTGAGAGATAATAAATGTTATTTGCTTTAAGGAACTAAATTTTGGGAGGGGAGCGAGCGGTCCACTTCCATTGGTCCTTCATTTCTCTATTTTCATCTTTGTTCTTTGGCTCCTGTGGGCCTCCCATTGCAGTGGCGTCTGTCGTTGCAGAGCGCCGACTCTGGGCGCATGCGCTCCAGAGCTCCGGCTCGGTAATTGGACACATTGGTCTAGCAGCTCCGTGGCACGTGGGATCTTCCCAGGCCAGGGATCGAACTGGCACCCCTTGCAGTGTAAGGTGGTGTCCTTACCCACCGGGCCACCAGGGGAAGCCCTCATATTTTCTTTTTGTTGCTGCTATATATATATATATAGAAGTGGAATTTTTTGTTATTCTTACAACTAGCTATCTTGATAAGCTCTCTTACTACTCTTGATAATAATAAATTCTCTATAGACTCTTATCGAATTTTGTGTAGACAGTCATCTTATATCCACTTAATCACAGCTTTATTTCTTTCCTTCTAGTCCTCATTCATTTTTCTTCTCTTAACGCATTTGGCTTAGTCTTTAGTGCGATGCTGACTAGAAATTATGATAGTAGGTGTCCTTTTCCTGTTCCTGATAAGGGGATTTCGTGATACGATTCTACTTGTGAATGTTGTTTCCTAGATTTCTAATAGATAGCCTTATTGGGTTAAAGGAGTTCTTGCTTACTCCTCAACACACACATGTACACACATGCACATTTGTGCTGGTACATCTGTAGTTTACAGATAAACTTGTAGTTTACAAACTTCCTTGTATGATATTAATGAATCACAAAACACAAACATTTAAAATGCTATTGAACATTGCCAAATCACCCACTGAAAAGGTTACATTACTATAAGCCTCACCCATAGAATAGGTCAATGTCTGTTTTTCCATATTTCATCTACCTCATTTTCCACAAGGAAATCCTTTATTTTGTTAATATTAATAATAAAACCAACCAGTTACATAGTAGTTACTGTATTCCAGACTTCATGTAATCCTTACAACAACCCCTTAAATAGATATTACTTTTATTCCCAGGTGAGCAACCGTGGCCCAGACAGATTCAACCATTTGCTCAGGGTCACCCTAGTGAGTGATTCAGTGTCAGGACTTGAACACGGGTAGTCTGGCTCCCAAGGTCATACACTGAAACATTATGCTTCCCTATCTGTTACAGCTGACAGTGATTGAACCCTTGACGTGCAATAAGAGCTTTTACAACTCAATTAATCATCACAGCCGCCGTCTAAGGTAAGTACTCTTATCGTAGTTCTAGGCATATTAAAGCACAGCACACATCTTTGCTCCTGAGTAGAAGCATTAATTTGATGGAGGTTTGGCCGAGTGGTTCATCTTCCTTCACCCTATGATTTCCCAGGAAGTTTTTCCTCTAGGCCAGGGGTCCCTAACCCCTGGGCCATCGACCCATGCTGGCCTATGGCCTGTTAGGAAGTGGGCCACACAGCCGAAGTGTGTGATGGGCAGGTGAGCAAGCAAAGCTTCATTTGTGTTTACGGTTACTCCCCATTACTCACCTTACTGTGCCCCCCACCCCTTTTGGTCTATGGGAAATTTGTCTTCCAAGGAACCAGTCCCTGGTGCCAAAAAGGTTGGGAATTGCTGCTCTAGGCCATTGAGATTTGCCCCAGAGTTGGAGCTAGACTGAGACATATGGCATGTCTCTTCATTTATTCACTCAACAATATGGCATGATTTGGGGGAAGGCATGTAGCTGCAGTTTGAATTTAGTCAGGATCACATTCGTATCTGTATTGAGCAAGAGACAGTCTGGAAGAGCAAGGGCTCAGGAAAGAGAAAGACCTGGATGTAACTTTCCATTCCACTTACCAGCTAGGGTGTTTTTTTTAGCTTTCTGAGCCTTAGCTTTCCCTATATGTGGAACGGGGACAATGAAAGCGACCCTGAGGCGGAGTGGTGAAAGTTATGCTAAAATGCTATTGAACATTGCCAAATCACCCACTGAAAAGGTTACATTACTATAAGCCTCACCCATAGAATAGGTCAATGTCTGTTTTTCCATATTTCATCTACCTCATTTTCCACAAGGAAATCCTTTATTTTGTTAATATTAATAATAAAACCAACCAGTTACATAGTAGTTACTGTATTCCAGACTTCATGTAATCCTTACAACAACCCCTTAAATAGATATTACTTTTATTCCCAGGTGAGCAACCGTGGCCCAGACAGATTCAACCATTTGCTCAGGGTCACCCTAGTGAGTGATTCAGTGTCAGGACTTGAACACGGGTAGTCTGGCTCCCAAGGTCATACACTGAAACATTATGCTTCCCTATCTGTTACAGCTGACAGTGATTGAACCCTTGACGTGCAATAAGAGCTTTTACAACTCAATTAATCATCACAGCCGCCGTCTAAGGTAAGTACTCTTATCGTAGTTCTAGGCATATTAAAGCACAGCACACATCTTTGCTCCTGAGTAGAAGCATTAATTTGATGGAGGTTTGGCCGAGTGGTTCATCTTCCTTCACCCTATGATTTCCCAGGAAGTTTTTCCTCTAGGCCAGGGGTCCCTAACCCCTGGGCCATCGACCCATGCTGGCCTATGGCCTGTTAGGAAGTGGGCCACACAGCCGAAGTGTGTGATGGGCAGGTGAGCAAGCAAAGCTTCATTTGTGTTTACGGTTACTCCCCATTACTCACCTTACTGTGCCCCCCACCCCTTTTGGTCTATGGGAAATTTGTCTTCCAAGGAACCAGTCCCTGGTGCCAAAAAGGTTGGGAATTGCTGCTCTAGGCCATTGAGATTTGCCCCAGAGTTGGAGCTAGACTGAGACATATGGCATGTCTCTTCATTTATTCACTCAACAATATGGCATGATTTGGGGGAAGGCATGTAGCTGCAGTTTGAATTTAGTCAGGATCACATTCGTATCTGTATTGAGCAAGAGACAGTCTGGAAGAGCAAGGGCTCAGGAAAGAGAAAGACCTGGATGTAACTTTCCATTCCACTTACCAGCTAGGGTGTTTTTTTTAGCTTTCTGAGCCTTAGCTTTCCCTATCTGTGGAACGGGGACAATGAAAGCGACCCTGAGGTGGAGTGGTGAAAGTTATGTAAGGAAGTATGTTTGAGGGCTCTGACCTAGTGCCTGGTACGTGGTACTTGCTCTGCAAGAGTGAATTCCTTTCATCTTCCTCAAGGCAAACAGGTATCAGGGCCACAGATAGCTACAGGTGAAAACCAGAGTAAAACCTAAAACCCAGTGAATAGTTCACATATAAGCACTTGAGGCCTGACTATGTATAACAGATATTTTTACTAACGTATCAAGGAAATGTCTGATAACTTGCTGTGTGCCAGGTATAATTTGAAATGCATTGCATAAATCTAATTTTTAAAATCGTCAACTAGCTCTGTAAGCTGTATACAATTGTTATTATTTCCATTTTATGGGAAAATAACTGAGGTACAAAAAAGTAACTTGCCCTAGGTTAAGCCCTACAAAGCTCAAAGATAGCAGAGCTGGTATTCAAACTCAAGCCTCTGGTTCCAGAGTCTTCCTCACCATGCTATTTATTCTTTCTTGTGGAACAGTTCAAAAGACAAATTCCTGACAAATGTCTTACTGAGAAAAGGACTAGCAAATTCACACACAGTTTATGTTTGAAAGTCCATTTCCAATGCCAAGCTTTTCTCTAGTTTTTTTTCTCAGGACTTATTTGTTCAGCTGCATCTGGTCTTAGCTACGGTATGCATGATCTTCCATATTCATTGTGACATGCGGTATCTTTTAATTGGGGCATGCAGGATGGAGTTCCCCGACCAGGCCCCCTGTATTGGAAGTGGAGAGTCTTAGCCAGTGGACCAAAACCAGGGAAGTACCTTTTGAATTTTACCGTGTTTGTTTCATAAAAGAAAACATTTTCTGACATCAACTGAGACATATGGCATGTTTTTTTTTGGGGGGAAGGCATGTAGCTGCAGTTTGAATTTAGTCAGGATCACATTCGTATCTGTATTGAGCAAGAGACAGTCTGGAAGAGCAAGGGCTCAGGAAAGAGAAAGACCTGGATGTAACTTTCCATTCCACTTACCAGCTAGGGTGTTTTTTTTAGCTTTCTGAGCCTTAGCTTTCCCTATCTGTGGAACGGGGACAATGAAAGCGACCCTGAGGTGGAGTGGTGAAAGTTATGTAAGGAAGTATGTTTGAGGGCTCTGACCTAGTGCCTGGTACGTGGTACTTGCTCTGCAAGAGTGAATTCCTTTCATCTTCCTCAAGGCAAACAGGTATCAGGGCCACAGATAGCTACAGGTGAAAACCAGAGTAAAACCTAAAACCCAGTGAATAGTTCACATATAAGCACTTGAGGCCTGACTATGTATAACAGATATTTTTACTAACGTATCAAGGAAATGTCTGATAACTTGCTGTGTGCCAGGTATAATTTGAAATGCATTGCATAAATCTAATTTTTAAAATCGTCAACTAGCTCTGTAAGCTGTATACAATTGTTATTATTTCCATTTTATGGGAAAATAACTGAGGTACAAAAAAGTAACTTGCCCTAGGTTAAGCCCTACAAAGCTCAAAGATAGCAGAGCTGGTATTCAAACTCAAGCCTCTGGTTCCAGAGTCTTCCTCACCATGCTATTTATTCTTTCTTGTGGAACAGTTCAAAAGACAAATTCCTGACAAATGTCTTACTGAGAAAAGGACTAGCAAATTCACACACAGTTTATGTTTGAAAGTCCATTTCCAATGCCAAGCTTTTCTTTAGTTTTTTTTTTTAGTACTTATTTGTTCAGCTGCATCTGGTCTTAGCTACGGTATGCATGATCTTCCATATTCATTGTGACATGCGGTATCTTTTAATTGGGGCATGCAGGATGGAGTTCCCCGACCAGGCCCCCTGTATTGGAAGTGGAGAGTCTTAGCCAGTGGACCACCAGGGAAGTACCTTGATGTAGGTTTTGACATCTAACTTGGTTAGCGCTAACAGTATGAAGTAAAGTTAATTGGAATATTTGCTACCGTGTTTGTTTCATAAAAGATCATCATCCATCTATCCATTTGTCCCTTCTGTTATCCATTCAACAATATTTAGGTCTTCAGAAAGGCTGGAAAAATCAAAAGACCCTGTTTGAAATTAAGTTTTCTATTTCCCAGCGGTGTGAGCTTGTGCAGGTCATTTAACTACACAAGTCTCAGTCTCTACAGGTTAAATGGAGGAAATAGTACTTGCTGTTCTGGGTTATTCTGAGGATGAGCCGAGATGGCTTTGAAAGGGAAACTGATTTGGAACCTGTAAAGTGCTGTGCAAATGTTATCTGATACCCCTCTTCCGCATAGAGGAGCTGACCACAAGCCTTTGCTTACTTAAGCAAAAACCTCACTTTGGGAATAGGAAGTGAATTTAATTGCTCGCTGTGCTTCTTCTATTGCTGATCTTAGCCAGGGTCTGGGTTCAGCTGTGGCAGTGCATGTACATGAAGAGGTTGGCACCAGGATCCCACTTCCCTTGTGTATAAGTATTAATATCTCCAAGGGGATATGATTGGTTTGCCTGTCAGCAGAGTATTACCTCCTTTGTGGTCTAGAATACAAATTGAAATATCATGCTACAGAGTTAACATTTCCTTACACAGAAAAGATGTTAAAAGTAAACAGGTGGCTCATGGGAGTTGGAAGAGAAGAGGTGAATTGTACTAAGGAGCTGAGGCTATCCTTCAGAAGACGTCTTCAGACCTCCCAGAAGCATTTCAAAGAGCAAGGAACTCCGATTTAAATTGCAAAGGACACTTTTCTTCCAGAAAACTGTCTCATGTGCCAATGTCTGTGAAAACAGCTGGGTCTTGGAGTGACTGATTGCATTAGAGTCAACAAATGCTACAGACGTGAAAGTCTAATAAATACCAGTCTCTAGTCCCAGTGGGCAAGGGTGCTTATTTTTTAGATCTGACAGGAGACTCGAGAATTCTGCATGCTAAAAAGCTCCCAGGAAGTTGCTAATTCACAGCTGAATGTGAGAACCAAGATCTGAAGATGGCAAATGGGGATGAGTTTGGGGACTAAGCTGGATTTTGAAATGCTTCTGTTGCAGGTCCTATTCACCTCTGTAGTCTGTTTTCTCTTCCCCAGAAAAAACCCATCTTTGAAGCAGTTTTCTGGACAATTGCAACACGCTAGTTTTAAATCACTTGAGTCATTGCCTTCTTTGTCAACTATTTCTTGAGAATATAGGTGAATGATTTTAGGAGGTTATTTGCATTATCCTTTCAACTCATGCCCCCTTGGCCATAGTTGTATGACTGATGTTCAGAATCACTGTTTGTGTAATAATATCTCTACAGTCTGTTCCTCTGCTTTCTTTGTGCCACAAATGGCATGTACTGCTGGATCAGGGTGGGCCCAATGGGTAGAAGCCTATTCTCAAGAACTTCAGACAAGGTGAGGTCTAAGAAAAATCACTGTTAAAGGCTTAGAAATCACTGTGTTTCTTAAGCTGCTGAAGGACTGGACCACAGGCACACCCCGGACCTAGGGTTGAAAGTAGATTTGTTGGCTGTTCGGCTATTGCAGGTAAACGTAAAACAAAGGATGTCTCTGTGCTCCTATCTTGACAAATGACTTCATGATCAATCAGATCTGTCTATGTGAATTCTGGTTTCCAACACAAAAGATGTTAAAAGTAAACAGGTGGCTCATGGGAGTTGGAAGAGAAGAGGTGAATTGTACTAAGGAGCTGAGGCTATCCTTCAGAAGACGTCTTCAGACCTCCCAGAAGCATTTCAAAGAGCAAGGAACTCCGATTTAAATTGCAAAGGACACTTTTCTTCCAGAAAACTGTCTCATGTGCCAATGTCTGTGAAAACAGCTGGGTCTTGGAGTGACTGATTGCATTAGAGTCAACAAATGCTACAGACGTGAAAGTCTAATAAATACCAGTCTCTAGTCCCAGTGGGCAAGGGTGCTTATTTTTTAGATCTGACAGGAGACTCGAGAATTCTGCATGCTAAAAAGCTCCCAGGAAGTTGCTAATTCACAGCTGAATGTGAGAACCAAGATCTGAAGATGGCAAATGGGGATGAGTTTGGGGACTAAGCTGGATTTTGAAATGCTTCTGTTGCAGGTCCTATTCACCTCTGTAGTCCGTTTTCTCTTCCCCCCAGAAAAACCTATCTTTGAAGCAGTTTTCTGGACAATTGCAACACGCTAGTTTTAAATCACTTGAGTCATTGCCTTCTTTGTCAACTATTTCTTGAGAATATAGGTGAATGATTTTAGGAGGTTATTTGCATTATCCTTTCAACTCATGCCCCCTTGGCCATAGTTGTATGACTGATGTTCAGAATCACTGTTTGTGTAATAATATCTCTACAGTCTGTTCCTCTGCTTTCTTTGTGCCACAAATGGCATGTACTGCTGGATCAGGGTGGGCCCAATGGGTAGAAGCCTATTCTCAAGAACTTCAGACAAGGTGAGGTCTAAGAAAAATCACTGTTAAAGGCTTAGAAATCACTGTGTTTCTTAAGCTGCTGAAGGACTGGACCACAGGCACACCCCGGACCTAGGGTTGAAAGTAGATTTGTTGGCTGTTCGGCTATTGCAGGTAAACGTAAAACAAAGGATGTCTCTGTGCTCCTATCTTGACAAATGACTTCATGATCAATCAGATCTGTCTATGTGAATTCTGGTTTCCAACACAAAAGATGTAACCAAGTCAGGGTAGGTTGCTTAACTTCTCCGTCTTTTGTTTCCTCACCCGATAAAAGGATTTAACAATGCCCTAATCACATGGTTGTTTTGAAGTTAAGATAAGACAAGGCCTGTGAGTGTGCGGTATATAATAAAAGGCAGTTTCCGCCAATTAGGCCCTACTTCCGCCTTCTCAGTTTATATTGAAGTGTGAAGTGGAGGCTGCTGCAGGGTGAGTCAGTCCTGATAGGAAAGTCCGTTAAGCTGGACGGAGGCATGTCAATGTCCTTTTGTACAGAAAACGCTGGGATACAGGCCAGTGCATATAGCCTCATAAAGTATAACGCCTCACCAGCAGCAGCTTGGTGACCGGCAGAAGGCAGCAAAGGAGGATGTTAAAATGTGCCTGTTGAAATGGTTGTGAATCCAGGAGGATGTCTTGATGGTATCCCCCCCAGTCCACCCCAGGATATATTTCATACCAACTGGTCAGCTGTAAGAAGGTCTCATTATATGATTGGTAATGTGATATCGTCATGGGTGAATTCCCACTTGCAATGTCAGAGTCCAAAAGGCAAAGATCCCTGGTTAATATGTTTGGAGCTAACAGGACACAGACCAGCTCAATTTTATGCTTGTGGTTGAAGATACAACCAAGGGTTAGCATCCTGTCATGTGCAGAAAACAGTCTGGAGAGGGGTTGAGAATCCCTGGACTTTCTTGCTTTCAAAGAGGGTCATCAGGATCACTTTTGTGTAATAATATCTCTACAGTCTGTTCCTCTGCTTTCTTTGTGCCACAAATGGCATGTACTGCTGGATCAGGGTGGGCCCAATGGGTAGAAGCCTATTCTCAAGAACTTCAGACAAGGTGAGGTCTAAGAAAAATCACTGTTAAAGGCTTAGAAATCACTGTGTTTCTTAAGCTGCTGAAGGACTGGACCACAGGCACACCCCGGACCTAGGGTTGAAAGTAGATTTGTTGGCTGTTCGGCTATTGCAGGTAAACGTAAAACAAAGGATGTCTCTGTGCTCCTATCTTGACAAATGACTTCATGATCAATCAGATCTGTCTATGTGAATTCTGGTTTCCAACACAAAAGATGTAACCAAGTCAGGGTAGGTTGCTTAACTTCTCCGTCTTTTGTTTCCTCACCCGATAAAAGGATTTAACAATGCCCTAATCACATGGTTGTTTTGAAGTTAAGATAAGACAAGGCCTGTGAGTGTGCGGTATATAATAAAAGGCAGTTTCCGCCAATTAGGCCCTACTTCCGCCTTCTCAGTTTATATTGAAGTGTGAAGTGGAGGCTGCTGCAGGGTGAGTCAGTCCTGATAGGAAAGTCCGTTAAGCTGGACGGAGGCATGTCAATGTCCTTTTGTACAGAAAACGCTGGGATACAGGCCAGTGCATATAGCCTCATAAAGTATAACGCCTCACCAGCAGCAGCTTGGTGACCGGCAGAAGGCAGCAAAGGAGGATGTTAAAATGTGCCTGTTGAAATGGTTGTGAATCCAGGAGGATGTCTTGATGGTATCCCCACCAGTCCACCCCAGGATATATTTCATACCAACTGGTCAGCTGTAAGAAGGTCTCATTATATGATTGGTAATGTGATATCGTCATGGGTGAATTCCCACTTGCAATGTCAGAGTCCAAAAGGCAAAGATCCCTGGTTAATATGTTTGGAGCTAACAGGACACAGACCAGCTCAATTTTATGCTTGTGGTTGAAGATACAACCAAGGGTTAGCATCCTGTCATGTGCAGAAAACAGTCTGGAGAGGGGTTGAGAATCCCTGGACTTTCTTGCTTTCAAAGAGGGTCATCAGGATAGGAATAGGTGCTTGACCCAGAAGAGTCCCCAGGAGTTTCGTGCTAAGCACTTGGACTCAAACTCAGCGCTCCTTGAAAAAAATAAAACTTTAGCAAAACAGAAGAGGTTTCAAAGTCTTCAAACTCTTTTCAAAGTTCTTCTTCTCAGTTACGCCTCCCAACAGTGCTGTGAAGTCAGTGTTTGAAATCTCCATTGACTGTGCAAGACGGAAGGCCCAGAGCTGTTAGATAGCAGGGCCAGGAATTGGATGCTGGGCTGCCAGAACTTGGGCCCCATCTTTTCCATCACTCTGTGAAATGGGTCCTGTAGGGAATAAGGGTGAGGTTTAAATAATATTACGATGACGTGAAGGCCAAGGCATCCAGGAATATTGGAATTCTACTCTCCCCATGACATAGATGCAGTGACCTTGCAACAAAGAGCAATGACAAAAGAAATATGTCATTTTGCTTCTTTATTATTGGATGGGTTTTTCCTCCAAATCCCAATGCCGATGTGGGTCCTGAGCTCAAAACCTGAGGACCTCTTTCTTCCCAAATCTGAATTTCATAGATCATACCAGATCAGCTGGTAGTGTAGAAGAGCTGAAGAGAGAGCGAGACAGAGACAGACAGCAATATGGAGAGTCACAGGGAGACTGATATCCCAGGACCTTCCTAAAGGTCAACCAACCACTTCTGCTCCTTGGGTGGAAGGGAGGGAGAATGGCCAGAGTGATCCGACCAGAGCTCCCCACAGGGTGTGGCTTCACCCTTCCACATGGAGTAGACAGAGAGAGAGGTGCACATTCAGAGCTTGATCTTTGCACAGACCCACTAGCAAACACGACCCAGTTAGTATTCTGGAGTCAGTCAAACTCAAAGCAGCTTTCCTTCCTTTGGGAGAAACTGAGGGCTTTGGTGGGAGAAACTGAGGACTTTAGTAGAAGAGTGGGTAGAACCCTGGAACTGAAGTCTTGTAGATCTCTTCCAAATAGCTCATCAGGGGAGGGGCTGGCATATAATGAGCAAGGTTGGGGAGCAGCAGGTAATGATGCTTCAGGGAGCTTAGAACCAGGAGTGGAGGCCTATTCAGTCATGTTTAAAAAGCCTGCGCTCTGTCCTATAAGTTCATGCTACTTAGTGTTGTGGCCCGTGGAGATGCAAATTCTCTGGCCCTATCCTGGACCGCTAAATCAGAATCTTAGGGCAAATCCCAGGTGTTTTAATGCTCCCTAAGTGACTTTTATGTTGGCTAAAGTAGGAGAACCATCAGTTGAGTTCCCGAGAAGGGAACTGAAGGGTTTCTGGCTCAGATGGCACATGGCTGGTATTCTGGGGGCAGTGACAGAGCCGGCGTCTCCTTCATATGATGAATTCCATCCCTTCAGCTCCTCAGCAGGGGTGGTTTCTCAGCTGCTGTGGGTTCATTACCTGACGACCTGCCTGCCCAGCTGGTGGGGCTGTGTGAAGACAATCTTACAGAAGCGGTCAAACGATCTTACCTACATTCTCCGACTTACAGAAAGTTCAGTCTGTCTCTCTTTTGTGTATGTGCTTATTTGTTCAGTTGTGTCTGACTTTTTGAGACCCCATAGATGCAGGATGAAACTGTAATTATTGGATGGGTTTTCCTCCAAACCCCAATGCCGATGTGGGTCCTGAGCTCAAAACCTGAGGACCTCTTTCTTCCCAAATCTGAATTTCATAGATCATACCAGATCAGCTGGTAGTGTAGAAGAGCTGAAGAGAGAGCGAGACAGAGACAGACAGCAATATGGAGAGTCACAGGGAGACTGATATCCCAGGACCTTCCTAAAGGTCAACCAACCACTTCTGCTCCTTGGGTGGAAGGGAGGGAGAATGGCCAGAGTGATCCGACCAGAGCTCCCCACAGGGTGTGGCTTCACCCTTCCACATGGAGTAGACAGAGAAGAGAGGTGCACATTCAGAGCTTGATCTTTGCACAGACCCACTAGCAAACACGACCCAGTTAGTATTCTGGAGTCAGTCAAACTCAAAGCAGCTTTCCTTCCTTTGGGAGAAACTGAGGGCTTTGGTGGGAGAAACTGAGGACTTTAGTAGAAGAGTGGGTAGAACCCTGGAACTGAAGTCTTGTAGATCTCTTCCAAATAGCTCATCAGGGGAGGGGCTGGCATATAATGAGCAAGGTTGGGGAGCAGCAGGTAATGATGCTTCAGGGAGCTTAGAACCAGGAGTGGAGGCCTATTCAGTCATGTTTAAAAAGCCTGCGCTCTGTCCTATAAGTTCATGCTACTTAGTGTTGTGGCCCGTGGAGATGCAAATTCTCTGGCCCTATCCTGGACCGCTAAATCAGAATCTTAGGGCAAATCCCAGGTGTTTTAATGCTCCCTAAGTGACTTTTATGTTGGCTAAAGTAGGAGAACCATCAGTTGAGTTCGAGAAGGGAACTGAAGGGTTTCTGGCTCAGATGGCACATGGCTGGTATTCTGGGGGCAGTGACAGAGCCGGCGTCTCCTTCATATGATGAATTCCATCCCTTCAGCTCCTCAGCAGGGGTGGTTTCTCAGCTGCTGTGGGTTCATTACCTGACGACCTGCCTGCCCAGCTGGTGGGGCTGTGTGAAGACAATCTTACAGAAGCGGTCAAACGATCTTACCTACATTCTCCGACTTACAGAAAGTTCAGTCTGTCTCTCTTTTGTGTATGTGCTTATTTGTTCAGTTGTGTCTGACTTTTTTGAGACCCCATAGACTGTAGCCCATCAGGCTCCACTGTCCTTGGAATTCTCCAGGCAAGAATACTGGAGTGGTTGCCATGCCCTCCTCTGGAGGATCTTCCCAACCTAGGGATTGAACCTGGGTCTCCTGCCTTGTAGGTGAATTCTTTTCCACCTGAGGCACCAGGGATGCTCCAGACAAATCCAGATGTTTACCGGTGTCCAGAAGGGCAGCGGACTTGTATTGTTTTACAGCCCTGGGACTGGTTGTCCTCCCTGTGTCTGGCACCTCCCCCTCATCGTGGACAGGCTTGGCCTCTGTGATATGGCTGGGTGGGTCCTCTGGTCCCAGGCGTAGTGCTTTCCCAGGCAAGAGGGACTGCCATTTGTACCACATTCAGTGGTGAGGCTGCACTTGGGCCGACCTGGGCTGTTACTATTTCAGCCCCGTCAATTCCCGGGAGCCCCAGCTGCTCCATGGGGCATGGCTCAGGATCAGGAGTTCACTGCTTGGTGTCACATTTCCTTTCCGATCTCTGCTTTCCTTCACTCCAGTCCTGAAAGTTACTTTCCTTCCTTCTCCCTAAATGATGCCCATTGAACCTCTTCGAATGGGAGACGTTTCTTGCAGGAGAATGAACTCTATCATGTTATATACGCTATAGATTTCCCTACTTGGCACGTAAGGCTGTTTGAGTGAGTTTCTGTTACTAGAGAAAAAAGAACCTTAGGCAGAGTGACTAGGTTTGCCATTGAGAAGTAGCTGCCAGCAGTGTAGATGCTGGAGTCGAGGGCAAAGATCTGATGGACAGCACGTTTCCTCTCCAGGTGAGGGAGGAGGGTGGTCTGCGGTAGAGAGGGAGATGAATCGACCTGTAATACATGCAGATACTACCATCAGCAGAACATTGCAACTGTGCTGAGGTCGAGAGAGGGCTCCATGGTACTCGAGGCCCCTGTGAGTGTCTGAGTGAGCAAGGAAGGCTCTTCAGAGACAGGCAACAGAGGACAGGAATCGGAGGACCGTGCACTCTGTGGCCATCAAATGGTAGGATCAAGGATGACGGTGACGTCAGGGTATGGTAAAAGTAGTTGATACTTCCACTTACTTGCCTCAGAATCAATTGAGGACTTTTTATCATCACCCTGGGTCTTCTCTGCATTTCTTTCTCTCTCTGTAGTCATGCATCCTCCCTTCATTCAGTCACATCTGACTCTTTTGTGACCCCATGGGTGGTAGCCCGCCAGGCTCCTCTGTCCATGAAATTCTCCAGACGAGGATATGGAGTGGGGTGCCATGCCCTCCTCCATGGTTTCTCCTTTTCCTTGTTTCTCTGTCTAATATACCCTGCAATTCTTTGTCTCCTGTCTCTCCCTGGCTCTATTATTTCCCTTTCTGTTTTCACTCAGCCTCATCCTCTTCACCTAACCAAACAGAATAGAAAATGAAAGTACTATATATATCTAGAATTTGTAGACTCAGGACATGCCTTGTGCTCCTTGCTTTTACTTTAAAAGCAGTATAGTGGCTTATGTAATTACAATGATCATTCCTATATAGACTCTTCACCACCTTAAAAATGAAAGGTGGATCCAACAAATGCCCATTTCTTTTTTCAGACTTTGGTGGAATCCCCAGCTAGTCCTTCGATAGCTTATACCCTGTAAACCTGCTTCTTGTGCCTCTTACTGCCATCCCCTTTATACAGATGGCCCCCCGAACACCAATTTCCCATTTTCTCCAGTTGTTTAAGATAGTAAAATTGCACATAAAAAGGCAGCTTGAAGAAAGGACGGCCTAAATCTGGAATGAAATCAAGTGAACCACAGAATTGCCTCATCAACAGCAAATATTCTTTATATCCCCTGTGGATTAAGAGTCTCCGGTACATGACTCAAGAACTGTCTTTAGAACAGGACATCATCCTTTTATCTTCCCCTCGTGGTTTATCTATTCTGTCCAATTAAGTTGGATAAACATGTTTTGTTGTTTGTTTTTTTTTTGGCTGTGCTGTGTAGCTTGTGAAATCTTAGTTCCCCTACCAGGCATCAAACCCAGGCCCTCTTCATTGAAAGCAAGGTTAGCCTGCTAGGGAATTCCCTGAACAAACATTTATTAGGCACCTATTAAGTGCTGGGAATTACAGATGGCCCATCACCTGACAGGCGGGGGACAGGCAACAGAAGGACAGGAATCGGAGGACCGTGCACTCTGTGGCCATCAAATGGTAGGATCAAGGATGACGGTGACGTCAGGGTATGGTAAAAGTAGTTGATACTTCCACTTACTTGCCTCAGAATCAATTGAGGACTTTTTATCATCACCCTGGGTCTTCTCTGCATTTCTTTCTCTCTCTGTAGTCATGCATCCTCCCTTCATTCAGTCACATCTGACTCTTTTGTGACCCCATGGGTGGTAGCCCGCCAGGCTCCTCTGTCCATGAAATTCTCCAGACGAGGATATGGAGTGGGGTGCCATGCCCTCCTCCATGGTTTCTCCTTTTCCTTGTTTCTCTGTCTAATATACCCTGCAATTCTTTGTCTCCTGTCTCTCCCTGGCTCTATTATTTCCCTTTCTGTTTTCACTCAGCCTCATCCTCTTCACCTAACCAAACAGAATAGAAAATGAAAGTACTATATATATCTAGAATTTGTAGACTCAGGACATGCCTTGTGCTCCTTGCTTTTACTTTAAAAGCAGTATAGTGGCTTATGTAATTACAATGATCATTCCTATATAGACTCTTCACCACCTTAAAAATGAAAGGTGGATCCAACAAATGCCCATTTCTTTTTTCAGACTTTGGTGGAATCCCCAGCTAGTCCTTCGATAGCTTATACCCTGTAAACCTGCTTCTTGTGCCTCTTACTGCCATCCCCTTTATACAGATGGCCCCCCGAACACCAATTTCCCATTTTCTCCAGTTGTTTAAGATAGTAAAATTGCACATAAAAAGGCAGCTTTAAAAAAAAACAGCCTAAATCTGGAATGAAATCAAGTGAACCACAGAATTGCCTCATCAACAGCAAATATTCTTTATATCCCCTGTGGATTAAGAGTCTCCGGTACATGACTCAAGAACTGTCTTTAGAACAGGACATCATCCTTTTATCTTCCCCTCGTGGTTTATCTATTCTGTCCAATTAAGTTGGATAAACATGTTTTGTTGTTTGTTTTTTTTTTGGCTGTGCTGTGTAGCTTGTGAAATCTTAGTTCCCCTACCAGGCATCAAACCCAGGCCCTCTTCATTGAAAGCAAGGAGTCCTAACCACTAGCCTGCTAGGGAATTCCCTGAACAAACATTTATTAGGCACCTATTAAGTGCTGGGAATTACAGATGGCCCATCACCTCTAAATGGCAAACAGGCTTCCCATTTGGCCCACAGAGTTTCCACCTCCTTTAACTGAGCCCAAGGGGTTGAAATGAACGAGGATGTTAGCATTGGACAAAGCAAAGTGAGCAAGTCCAGGCTGAGTGTCACAGTGGGCTGCACGGTGGGGGTGGAGGAGTTCTAGGTGCACGGTGGAGAGCTTAGTCATCACAGCAGCATTCAAAGGTAGGTGTTCATATCCCTATGCATAGAGACATATGCATATGTACAACTGACTGTTTTCACCATTTTAAAATGTACAATTCAGTGCCGTTTAGCACGTTCACAATGTTGTGCCACCGTTCCCATATTCCAAGAACTCTTCTTTCATCATTCCAAGCTGAAACTGTGTGCCTATCACGTAGTAACTCCTCATCCCCCGCCCACTCCCCAACCCTGGTCGCTCTAGTTCATTTTCTTATCACTGCTGCTTGGCTGGTATCGGTGGCAGGCTGCAAAATGCAGTGCTTAAGAGTCTGGGGCTCTAACAACAGAGGCCTGGGTTCAAGACTTGCTTTCTTTGAGGTGATTATTTATGTATTTTTGCACATTTGGCACCTTATTTGCAGATTGTTTTTTGTCTGTTTCAAGCAAAGGAAGCAAGGACTCCTGTATTTTGAAGGCCAGAAAGACAGAGTCATTTCACGTGCAGGACATGAAGAGTTGTGTGCAGAATATGGAAGAACAGCAAAGAACCTTTCTGTTGTGCACTACGAGGACATACATGATGGGACAGGAGGCCTCTTCACCTTGGGAAAGCATCCCAAAGTGCAGGTTATGGATCTGGTGCTGAGAAGGACAAAACTAAAGCTGCAAACTTTCACACATGCGTACAAAGAGACACAGAACTCCAGTATTATGTGTATATGAGTATGTACACACACACACATGATCTACATGTATGTACGTGTAGGAGGACAAATCCATAGCTTAAAGCCTTCATATTCACTCTTCATTGAGCCAAGGAGAAGACACTTTCAGAATTGTCAGTGAAACAACTTAAAAGTAGGATTTTGCTTGACAGAATATAAGGAGGACAGAACTTAGTGCCAGCATGCATTCAAGCCCCTTTGAATTGCCCTGAGACTTGCCATGACCTAGCCTGTCTTCAGCAGCCCAGCTCTGCAGGACCAGCTGAGTAATGGGGAAGTGGCACAGGACTAGGGAAACAGCAGCATCTTAGACAAATGCCTTGACCTGAGCTACTGAAACCTGGCTAAACCTGTCATCTGCTAGAAGCAGCCTTGGAGAGAAACTCACCTGGAGGTGACTGCTAGAACCACCACTTACCAGCCAAATGACCTGGGGCTAATAATTGTGCCTTTCTGGACCAGTAAAATAAAATACCACGCAGAGGGCAGAGATAGGAATTAAGTGAGAGAATTTATGTCAACAGTGCTTGGGTACTGCCTGGCCCATAGAATGTGGTCAAGAGTTTTTATTTCCTTCTTTTAATGATAGCAATAGTTACTGTTATTTTTTTTTAATGCATTCTGTATGTTATCAGAATTATCATACATTTTCTTCTTTACAACCAGCACAGGAAGAATTATAATATTGATTTTTTTTTCACTGATGAGGAAACAATCTCAGAGATATTCAATGACAGCCAGAGCTGGTAAATGGTGGGACTACAATTAAATGCAGGGGGTGTGCCCTCTCTCAGATCCTCCCCATGCCCCTTACCCCCATCCCATCAGCCCACCTTCACCTTTCCTACCTTCCAAAGCCAAGTCTGGCCTTACACTGTGGGCCCTAAACCGTGAGGTCTTCCTGAAGACAAAGTCTTTCTTAGTAAGAGATCAGGAGAGAATACAGGGAGAAGACTTCAGTTTATGTCCTGACTTCACACATCTTCTTGAGATAGGCAAGGTTATTGACTTTAAGTTCTCATTTCAGACTCTTGACCATTGTTTGTTCCCATCAACAAGGGCAATGTCACTAAATCAGTGCCACCCTGTCATTGAAAGGAGCAGGCAGTGATGCTGAGTAGCTTCAACATGACACAAATCTTGGCTTTTCACCCTATCAGTATTAAAATAGGGATGCGAACAGAAAGATAATGGGGTAGGGAGTTGATCATGGTGAAGTGTTGTAGACATAGGCTCTGTTGAGACTATCTTTCTGGTATACTTCAGTGTAGCTGGTGTTCCTTCTAGCAGGGATTGTGGAAAGGATCTGGAACTGAAGACTTGGGGACACTAAGTTCACCTGAAAAGTCTGGGTCCTCATCTCCAGTGGAAACAGGGGTAAAACGTTATCTGGCTCAAGACTTTGGTTTGGTCATCTTCTCCCAGGAGTCCTTGTCCTATTCTTTTGGCTGGTCTAATGTTTTTACTCCTTTAACTGTGGCCTTTACTCCCAAGGTCATGTATTTTCTCACAGCTTTGGATAGCTCAAGAAATTGAGCTACCACCTCGGGGTAAGGGTGCTGAAATGCCTAAGCTGTCCCCCATTTTCAGTCCTTTCTTGGGCTTGTCTGCCTTGAATGTGACTGCCAGAACTTTCTTTCTTTTTTTTTTTTTAACTTTTATTTTAAATTTTCACAGAGTTTTGTTGTTTACAAATATGTATGTTCCCAGATTAGTCATATGTATATCCCCCCCTTGCCACCCCTCCCAACCATCACACAGCACCCCTGAAAGATCTCCTTTACTCACAGAGCAGAACTTTCTTGCTCAATCTTTTATTCAATTTTTCTCTATATCTCAGGCTCAAGCCTTCTTCAGCTGGAGTGGAGACTTGCTTTTATTCATTTGATGTCTTTATATCAGAAAAAAATTATCTACTTAGAGTGAAAATTGAGGGCAGGTTCAATCAACTGAATTTGTAATGGACATAACCTTCAGGAATGACAGGAGAAGACTTCAGTTTATGTCCTGACTTCACACATCTTCTTGAGATAGGCAAGGTTATTGACTTTAAGTTCTCATTTCAGACTCTTGACCATTGTTTGTTCCCATCAACAAGGGCAATGTCACTAAATCAGTGCCACCCTGTCATTGAAAGGAGCAGGCAGTGATGCTGAGTAGCTTCAACATGACACAAATCTTGGCTTTTCACCCTATCAGTATTAAAATAGGGATGCGAACAGAAAGATAATGGGGTAGGGAGTTGATCATGGTGAAGTGTTGTAGACATAGGCTCTGTTGAGACTATCTTTCTGGTATACTTCAGTGTAGCTGGTGTTCCTTCTAGCAGGGATTGTGGAAAGGATCTGGAACTGAAGACTTGGGGACACTAAGTTCACCTGAAAAGTCTGGGTCCTCATCTCCAGTGGAAACAGGGGTAAAACGTTATCTGGCTCAAGACTTTGGTTTGGTCATCTTCTCCCAGGAGTCCTTGTCCTATTCTTTTGGCTGGTCTAATGTTTTTACTCCTTTAACTGTGGCCTTTACTCCCAAGGTCATGTATTTTCTCACAGCTTTGGATAGCTCAAGAAATTGAGCTACCACCTCGGGGTAAGGGTGCTGAAATGCCTAAGCTGTCCCCCATTTTCAGTCCTTTCTTGGGCTTGTCTGCCTTGAATGTGACTGCCAGAACTTTCTTTCTTTTTTTTTTTTTAACTTTTATTTTAAATTTTCACAGAGTTTTGTTGTTTACAAATATGTATGTTCCCAGATTAGTCATATGTATATCCCCCCCTTGCCACCCCTCCCAACCATCACACAGCACCCCTGAAAGATCTCCTTTACTCACAGAGCAGAACTTTCTTGCTCAATCTTTTATTCAATTTTTCTCTATATCTCAGGCTCAAGCCTTCTTCAGCTGGAGTGGAGACTTGCTTTTATTCATTTGATGTCTTTATATCAGAAAAAAATTATCTACTTAGAGTGAAAATTGAGGGCAGGTTCAATCAACTGAATTTGTAATGGACATAACCTTCAGGAATGACAGGAAATTGTGTTAATGGTGTCCACAGGAAGGCAAAAGTCAGCCTGAAGGGATTTCACTGAAGGCAGGGAGAGAATTCACTTGCTGATCTAACAAACCCAATGTTGAAGTGACTGAATTATAATGTTGGGAGTTACTCTTTGAAAGGGAGTATTTAGTAGATAGCATGGGAGGTGTTCTGGGCTTGTTTTTTACCTAACAGACTCGTTTTTCAGAGGCCCACAACCAAAAGCAATTCATTCTCTTAAAAAGGATGTGACATTTTCTTCCCATAGCAGCCAGGAGTTTAGTGGTTTTTCCAGGAGTGATGTGTCCACAGAGAGAACGCTCTTTCTACAAAGCACATGCACAGCTGCTAAAATCAACTGAAAGTTCAGATTAGAGAAATAGAGAGGCCCTGCAATACATAGTCAGCCTAGGGTTAATTGAGATCAAGAGAGGATCAGCCAGATTTTTTCTTTTTCAGAGAATACTGAAAATAAGAAAGCCTTTTATAGAAATCAATTAGTCCTTTCTCAATTAAACACTTTGAAATGGTATGTTAGTGGCATATATGAACTCCTCTGATAAGTAATTAGAACAGAGAAGAGAGAAGTGGCCTTCTCAGGTAGACAGCGTGGTAGCATATGGAAGAAAATGTAGGTGGGACCAGAAAATGATCAGTCCAAGTCACACTGGATGTGTTCTCATCACCTGCTCAGTGATGAGAGTTTCAACATGGTTTTCCCAAACCACTGGGTGTCCTTTATCACTCACTGTGTGTGAGAATGAATCATAAATCATCCATAGTTTCCACTAAAGCCATTGTTAGCAAAATTCTTTGGTCATCTTCTTTAAGTCCAAAGTTCACTTTTTCTTCTTAATGTCATTGGATAGAGGTATTTGGAAGAGATGGACCCTGCTTGATTTCAAGCAGGGTCAAGGGAAGTGATCAGAAGACCGCTTTTCCCAGCTTCTTTCCTTCAGGGTACCACATTTCCTAGAGACAACTTGCATTTTACACAATGACCCTCATTGTAAACACTTCAGTTGCTATGTGCTTTGTGCCTTCTCCGGGAGCTACTGGAGGCACATACTGTGAAGGGCTGAGTTGTGTCCCCCCACATTCATGTGTGTCCGTCTCAGCCCCCAGTAGCTCAGAATGTGACTGTATTTGGAGATAGGGTTTTAAAAAGGTAGTTAAGGAAAAATGAGGTTATTAGGGTGGGTCTTAATCCAATGTGACTGGTGTGTTTAGAAGAAGAGGAGATTAGGACACAGCCATGCCCAGAGGAACAATCCTGTGAAGTTATAGGGAAGGGAAAGCTGTGGACAAGCTGAGGAGAGAGAACTCAAAAGCAACCGAGCCTGCTGACACTCTGCCCTCAGACTCTAACCTCCAGAACGGTGAGAAAACAAGTATCTGTTGTTGAAGACGCTGGTCTGTCGTCCTTTGCTAAGATAGCTTTAGGAAATGAACACACTCCCCTTCTGCCACCTCTATCCCTGATCCCGAGCAGGGGGACCAGGACTACTGTGTTTGTCAGACGCACAAAAGGGGAGGACAGGTGAGATCTCTGTGGAGCCTGAACACCTGCTTCGGTGTCCAAGCCCCGTTCCACCGTCTACTCCTGTTGTGCATCCCAAGCCTTATCCCCGCTCCCCCCACCCCGCCCCAGCACGGATTTCCCACGACAGCCTGACCAGTCTGCTTCGCGTCTTCTCCGCCCCGCCTCCCACGTGCAGGCCTGGCAGGACACCAGTGGCAGAGCGCTGGCTAGGTAGGCTTGCTACAGATTTGGCTCCCCTTTTTAAGAAATCTACTTGACAAAATGGAAACTTTACAGATATACAGTCCACATAGTGTGGAAATAGGGGAAAGAAAGTGATGGCTCAGGAGAAGTAAAACTGCCCCAGGTCCTCAGGACTTGGTGTGATGCACGGCCCCTGGGCCATCTTCACAGCGGCCAGTGGAGGCGGCTCACGAAAGCAAGCGTAGGGTTCCACCAAGGCTGCACTCGGGAAAGGCAAGTCTGTGGATGCCAAACAGTGGGGTTCAAGGGCAGAGTTCTTCACTGGTCTCCTTGAACTTAGGTGTAGATTTCAGACGTCTTAGGAAAAGAAGGGATGACATATGCTTCAGGGGCCCATCCTGCTATTTTCCCTTCTTTCCTTCAGGGTACCACATTTCCTAGAGACAACTTGCATTTTACACAATGACCCTCATTGTAAACACTTCAGTTGCTATGTGCTTTGTGCCTTCTCCGGGAGCTACTGGAGGCACATACTGTGAAGGGCTGAGTTGTGTCCCCCCACATTCATGTGTGTCCGTCTCAGCCCCCAGTAGCTCAGAATGTGACTGTATTTGGAGATAGGGTTTTAAAAAGGTAGTTAAGGAAAAATGAGGTTATTAGGGTGGGTCTTAATCCAATGTGACTGGTGTGTTTAGAAGAAGAGGAGATTAGGACACAGCCATGCCCAGAGGAACAATCCTGTGAAGTTATAGGGAAGGGAAAGCTGTGGACAAGCTGAGGAGAGAGAACTCAAAAGCAACCGAGCCTGCTGACACTCTGCCCTCAGACTCTAACCTCCAGAACGGTGAGAAAACAAGTATCTGTTGTTGAAGACGCTGGTCTGTCGTCCTTTGCTAAGATAGCTTTAGGAAATGAACACACTCCCCTTCTGCCACCTCTATCCCTGATCCCGAGCAGGGGGACCAGGACTACTGTGTTTGTCAGACGCACAAAAGGGGAGGACAGGTGAGATCTCTGTGGAGCCTGAACACCTGCTTCGGTGTCCAAGCCCCGTTCCACCGTCTACTCCTGTTGTGCATCCCAAGCCTTATCCCCGCTCCCCCCACCCCGCCCCAGCACGGATTTCCCACGACAGCCTGACCAGTCTGCTTCGCGTCTTCTCCGCCCCGCCTCCCACGTGCAGGCCTGGCAGGACACCAGTGGCAGAGCGCTGGCTAGGTAGGCTTGCTACAGATTTGGCTCCCTTTTCAAGAAATCTACTTGACAAAATGGAAACTTTACAGATATACAGTCCACATAGTGTGGAAATAGGGGAAAGAAAGTGATGGCTCAGGAGAAGTAAAACTGCCCCAGGTCCTCAGGACTTGGTGTGATGCACGGCCTCTGGACCATCTTGACAGCGGCCAGTGGAGGCGGCTCACGAAAGCCCGCGTAGGGTTACACCAAGGCTGCACTCGGGAAAGGCAAGTCTGTGGATGCCAAACAGTGGGGTTCAAGGGCAGAGTTCTTCACTGGTCTCCTTGAACTTAGGTGTAGATTTCAGACGTCTTAGGAAAAGAAGGGGATGACATATGCTTCAGGGGGCCCATCCTGCTATGTTTCTCAAGTGAGCTTTGAATAAAACAGGTAACAAGGAGCAGTGAAGTCAGGGGTTCTTTTGTCTATTTGTTTTCATTAAAAATTTTTTTTTTTAATTTGGAGGGTGATTCCTTTGCAATGTTGTGTTGGTTTCTGCCATACGACAATGTAAATCAGTCATAAGAGTATGTACGACACCTCCCTCTTGAACCTCCCTCCCGCCTTCACCCCACCCCATCCCCTCTGGGTTGTCATAGCATACCAGGTAGAGCAGCCTGTGCTGTACAGCAGCTTCCCACTGGCTATTTTACATATGGTAAAGTGTATGTTTCGGTGCTACTCTCTCAATTGGTTCCACCCTCTCCTTCCCCTGCTGTGACCACAAGTCTGTTCTTCACATCACCATCTCTATTCCTGCCCCGTAAATAGGTTCATCAGTACCATATTTCTAGATTCCATCTATATGCATTAATATATGATACTTGTTTTTCTCTTTCTGACCTACTTCACTCTATATAACAGGCTCTAGGTCTATATACCTCAGTTCAACTGAATCATATTCATGTTCCTTTTCACGGGCAAGTAATATTCCGTTAAATGTATTTACCACAACTTCTTTTTCTGTTCTTCTGTTGATGAACATCTAGGTTACTTCCATGTCCTGATTATTGTAAATAGTGCTGCAGTGAACATTGGGGTTCATGTGTCTTTTTCAATTATGGTTTTCTCAGGGTATATGCCCCATAGTGGGATTGCTAGGTCATGTGGTAGTTTAATTCCAAGTTTTAAAGGCATTTCCATACTGTTCTCCAGAGTGGCTGTTATCAATTGACAATCCCACCAACGATGCAAGAACATTCCCTTTTTTCCAAATCTTCATGGAATCAGTTTTCATACAATGACAAGAATTTTCATACAATGACAAAGCTAGGTTGCCAACTAAATTTGGATTGCTTGCCCTCAAGCTGCTCCCTACCAGGAATAAAAGTGAGAGTCTATTTGCCAGTGCCCCAAAGCCGAAGAGGTCCAAAAACATACCTGCAGCTGAACTGGGTAGGTGTAGATTTCAGACCTCTTAGTAAAAGAAGGGGATGACATATGCTTCAGGGGGCCCATCCTGCTATGTTTCTCAAGTGAGCTTTGAATAAAACAGGTAACAAGGAGCAGTGAAGTCAGGGGTTCTTTTGTCTATTTGTTTTCATTAAAAATTTTTTTTTTTAATTTGGAGGGTGATTCCTTTGCAATGTTGTGTTGGTTTCTGCCATACGACAATGTAAATCAGTCATAAGAGTATGTACGACACCTCCCTCTTGAACCTCCCTCCCGCCTTCACCCCACCCCATCCCCTCTGGGTTGTCATAGCATACCAGGTAGAGCAGCCTGTGCTGTACAGCAGCTTCCCACTGGCTATTTTACATATGGTAAAGTGTATGTTTCGGTGCTACTCTCTCAATTGGTTCCACCCTCTCCTTCCCCTGCTGTGACCACAAGTCTGTTCTTCACATCACCATCTCTATTCCTGCCCCGTAAATAGGTTCATCAGTACCATATTTCTAGATTCCATCTATATGCATTAATATATGATACTTGTTTTTCTCTTTCTGACCTACTTCACTCTATATAACAGGCTCTAGGTCTATATACCTCAGTTCAACTGAATCATATTCATGTTCCTTTTCACGGGCAAGTAATATTCCGTTAAATGTATTTACCACAACTTCTTTTTCTGTTCTTCTGTTGATGAACATCTAGGTTACTTCCATGTCCTGATTATTGTAAATAGTGCTGCAGTGAACATTGGGGTTCATGTGTCTTTTTCAATTATGGTTTTCTCAGGGTATATGCCCCATAGTGGGATTGCTAGGTCATGTGGTAGTTTAATTCCAAGTTTTAAAGGCATTTCCATACTGTTCTCCAGAGTGGCTGTTATCAATTGACAATCCCACCAACGATGCAAGAACATTCCCTTTTTTCCAAATCTTCATGGAATCAGTTTTCATACAATGACAAGAATTTTCATACAATGACAAAGCTAGGTTGCCAACTAAATTTGGATTGCTTGCCCTCAAGCTGCTCCCTACCAGGAATAAAAGTGAGAGTCTATTTGCCAGTGCCCCAAAGCCGAAGAGGTCCAAAAACATACCTGCAGCTGAACTGGGTAGGGTTTTCTGGCCCATTGCATTGAGGGAGACTGCACCCCTGCAGGAATTATAGGGAGTTTGGGGAAGAAGGTTCCAGAAGGTTTGTATTGCAGGACTGGAGCTAGTGTTAGGTGATCTGGGTGGAGGGGGCAGTTTAAGGAAGAAGGGATTGAGTGCTATTAGGAATTTAGAGCAGTGGTATGACTGGGTGCCTTAGCTTTTTTCTAGAACGTGTGGACTGAAGCATGGGTAGCTATGATGGGGAGGAAGGCTTGCTGACAAGCTGAGGGGAAGGGTAGTTGATTATTTTGGTGGTGTTTGCACCTCGTTTCTGTCTGCACTCAGGTGCGATTATGCAGTGGATTTATTTTTGTCTCACTTTATCACAGTAATAGAATGACTTTGTCTGACATTGCCTTCTAACCACACTCAGCTCTGTTTGCTACTGCCAGGCCTGCGGTCTGCCATCAGGGGCTGCTTTTGTCTTTCTCACATTGTAGGGACAGAGGAGACTCTTCAGGAGGGCACCCCACTAGATGGGGTGGGGGTGCTTCAAAAAAGGACAAGTTTTTCTCTTCAAGCTTTGGCTTGAATCTGCTCAGACTCAGGCTATGAAGGGGAATGACTCTCCTTTTATTCTATATAGCAAGAAATGAATTTTAATCCCCTGAAAGTTATAGGGCAAATCTCTACCCTAGACAGTGTTAATCTGAAAAATTAATGTTAGCATTATCGATCCTGGAGCCCTACCCATATCATCTTCTTTTTTTTTTTTTTAAGATTTATTTATTTATTTATTTTTTGGGGGGGTGGGGTGGGGAGGGAGGGGAGCGGGCAGGCCACTTCTATTGGTCTTTCATTTCTCTATTTTCATCCGTCTTTGTTCTTTGGCTCCTGTGGGCCTCCCATTGCGGTGGCGTCTGTGGTTGCAGAGCGCCGGCTCTGGGCGCATGCGCTCCAGAGCTCCAGCTCGGTAATTGGACACATGGGTCCAGCCGCTCCGCGGCACGTGGGATCTTCCCAGGCCAGGGATCGAACTGGCGCCCCTTGCAGTACAAGGCGGTGTCCTTACCCACTGGGCCACTAGGGGAAGCCCCCCCCCCCCCCGCCATATCATCTTAAGTGAACTTGAGCATCTACAGATTAAAATGATGATTTCCCGTATTATTTGTTAAAAATAGGACTCTTCTTTAAAAAAAAAAATAGCTGAACTTTACATTAACTACTACTTAACTCAAAAGTTATTGATATTCCATTATAGAAAGTTTCTAAAACAGAGAAGGAAAAGTACCGAGTTCTATTAATTAAATATGATTATCCCTTTTATTTCTACTATCTTTTCCATGTAGATTTAAAAAGTTTTAATCACACTGCATACAGAATTTCATAATTTTCTAGTCTAGCTCCCTGGGTTAGGCAGATCCCCTGGAGTAGAAAATGGCGACCAATTCCAGTGTTCTTGCCTGGAATATTTCATGGACAAAGCAGCCTGGCAGGCGAGAGTCAGACATAATTTAACACGTGCGCACACTTTATAATGTGCAATTATGCTTTACATCTGTGGTTATCTATATAACTATAGATTTTTGGGGGGAGTTTCTTTTTCTTTAAACAAATTGAGATATAATTGACATACAACATTTTAGTTTCAGGTTTATAGCATAATGATTCAAAATATTTTGTAAACGCTGTAAAGTTTACACCTCAATAAGTAGCTAACAACCATCACCACATATTGTTACAAATTTGTTTTCTTATGACGAGAATTTTAAGATATGTTCTAGCAACTTTCAAGTATATGGTCTAGTATTGCTAACTATATAGATATCATGCTGTACATTACATCCTCAAGGCTTATTTATTTTATAACTGGGGATTTGTACCTTTTGACCTCTTTCACCGACTTTAACGATTGTTTTTAATGGCTATATAAAATTCCACACAGATTTATCATTTTCTTAATTATGCTTCTACTGATAAAAATGTATAACTTTTAAATAGCACTAGGACGAAAACTTTTCAAGTGTGTAAGTTTTCTTTCACTTTTAAGAGAACTGTTCTTTCTACCTGGAAGCTTTTAAGATTTTCTCTTTACTGTTAGAGTTTTGGAGTTTTGCCAGAACATGCCTCTCTTCTTTCAATAATTTTGCCTGAAATTCATTAAGCTCTCTATTTCTGGAACTCAGATTTTTTTTTTTTTTTCACTTTTCTTTCTTCTCCCTCTCCTTTTTTTCTTCCTTCTAGGATTCCCACCATCTTCAGGTTAGTTTCCTAGTTCTGTTGTCTAAGCCTCTTCTCTTTTCCCTCATGATTACTAACTCTTTGTGTTTTAGCATTGTGGTTTTATTTACTTCACCCTTTTGACTAAGTATTCACTGAATGTGACTACCAGGAATGATCATCTTCTTAAATTCACGTACAGATGTGGGTCTTTTTGGCCACTTCTATTGGTCTTTCACTTATCTATTTTTCATCCATCTCTGTTCTTTGGCCTGTGTGGGCCTCCCATCACAGTGGCTCTCTCACTGCGGAGCACCGGCTCAGGGTGCATGCATTCCAGAACTCCAGATCGGTAGTTGGACACATCAGTTCAGCCTCTCTGTGGCATGTGGGATCTTCCCAGCGCCCCTTGCACTGAAAGGCGGTGTCTTTATCCACTGGATTACCAGGGAAGCCCCATGTACAGATATTTTTAAAAATAAATCTTTTTTCACATGCTGAGCTTGAATCTCTTTAGTACTTACATTATCATTGCTATTTTAATTTTTTTATTGAGGTTTAGTTGCTTTACAATGTTGTGTTGGTTTCCCCTATACAACCAAGTGACTCAGCTATATGGATACACATACCTCCTCTCTCTTGGCCCTCCCTCCCATCCTACCCCCCATCCCCCCCCTATCCCACCCTACACCCCATCCCACCTCTCTAGGTCATCACAGAGGACCAAGTTGAGCTCCCTGTGCTATACAGCAGCTTCCCACTAGCCATCTATTTTATACAGGGTAGTGTATATATATCCATCCTAATCTCCCAGTTCATCCCACCCTCTGCTTCCCGACTGTGTCCACTGTGTTCTCTGCATCTCTCTTCCTGCCTTGAAAATAGGTCCATCCATGCCATTGTTATAGATTCCACACATATGCAAGTTTTCTTCCCTTTTTAAAAACTTTTTTTTTCTACCTGGAAGCTTTTAAGATTTTCTCTTTACTGTTAGAGTTTTGGAGTTTTGCCAGAACATGCCTCTCTTCTTTCAATAATTTTGCCTGAAATTCATTAAGCTCTCTATTTCTGGAACTCAGATTTTTTTTTTTTTTTCACTTTTCTTTCTTCTCCCTCTCCTTTTTTTCTTCCTTCTAGGATTCCCACCATCTTCAGGTTAGTTTCCTAGTTCTGTTGTCTAAGCCTCTTCTCTTTTCCCTCATGATTACTAACTCTTTGTGTTTTAGCATTGTGGTTTTATTTACTTCACCCTTTTGACTAAGTATTCACTGAATGTGACTACCAGGAATGATCATCTTCTTAAATTCACGTACAGATGTGGGTTTTTTTGGCCACTTCTATTGGTCTTTCACTTATCTATTTTTCATCCATCTCTGTTCTTTGGCCTGTGTGGGCCTCCCATCACAGTGGCTCTCTCACTGCGGAGCACCGGCTCAGGGTGCATGCATTCCAGAACTCCAGATCGGTAGTTGGACACATCAGTTCAGCCTCTCTGTGGCATGTGGGATCTTCCCAGCGCCCCTTGCACTGAAAGGCGGTGTCTTTATCCACTGGATTACCAGGGAAGCCCCATGTACAGATATTTTTAAAAATAAATCTTTTTTCACATGCTGAGCTTGAATCTCTTTAGTACTTACATTATCATTGCTATTTTAATTTTTTTATTGAGGTTTAGTTGCTTTACAATGTTGTGTTGGTTTCCCCTATACAACCAAGTGACTCAGCTATATGGATACACATACCTCCTCTCTCTTGGCCCTCCCTCCCATCCTACCCCCCATCCCACCCCCTATCCCACCCTACACCCCATCCCACCTCTCTAGGTCATCACAGAGGACCAAGTTGAGCTCCCTGTGCTATACAGCAGCTTCCCACTAGCCATCTATTTTATACAGGGTAGTGTATATATATCCATCCTAATCTCCCAGTTCATCCCACCCTCTGCTTCCCCGACTGTGTCCACTGTGTTCTCTGCATCTCTCTTCCTGCCTTGAAAATAGGTCCATCCATGCCATTGTTATAGATTCCACACATATGCATTAGTATGTATTTGTTTTTCTTTTTCTGACTTAACTCTGTAAGTCCATCCACCTCACTACATTTTTTTTTTAAAGGTTGTCCTCCATCTGCTCCAGTGAGCTTGATTTCATCATATCCCTGCCCTAATCCTTGTTTATTCTTCTCCTCTCTGGCTGCCCCGCTCCCTTCCCGTCTGTTCTTTATTTCTGTTGCTCGCTGGGATTCAGCTGCTGGGGCGCCTTCGCTGGGGTGGAGGGTGGAGTGGGAGCACTCCCTGGAAAGCATGGTGCTCTGACCCCGAAAGCTCGCAGAGCTGCAGTGGGAAACCATCAGCTCCTTCTCAAGGCACTGGGTGGGCGAGGGAGGCCTTCCACAGGTGGCTGCAGCCCCAGCGATGGGGAGCCCATGGTCTGCCCATTCCCTCTCTTCTCAGCCCCTTCATTGTTTGGAAACTTGCCCACATCAGGGCGGTGCTCAGGTTGACCGATGTCAACTTTTCCTGCAGAAGTCCTGGTATTCCTGGGGATCAAGCTCACCCCCAAAGCTGACTGCTTCAGACCCTTGCCCCGAGATGATCTCGTGTTGCCCCTCTCTCCCCTGCCTCTCACTTGGCTCAGAGGGTGCAAGCAGCTCACTCCTGTCACCTCCCCTAAACACTGCAGGAAGTGATGCAAGGCTTACAGGAAGTGAGGTAAAGTTGCTATGAATTTGTGTGTACAGGAAACACAGGCTGCATCAATGTACCATTTTTCTAGAATTCTCTGACTCTGTGTTTTCCACAACTATTTTTGATATTTCAGCTCAATTATTCTTTTTTTTTTTTTATGGTGGGCCTTCTCTGGGCCAGAATTTTTTTTTTTAAACCTTTATTTTGCTTTTAACTTTTACAGAGTTTTGTTTACAGATATGCATGTTCCCAGATCAGTCACATGTATATCCCCCCCTTCCCACCTCTCCCAGCCATCACACAGCACCCCTGAAAGATCCCCTTTTCTTACAGTGCAATTACTAGAGCTATTTTCTTCACTTATGATAGTACAGCAGCTTCCCACTAGCCATCTATTTTATACAGGGTAGTGTATATATATCCATCCTACCCTTTTGCTTCCCGACTGTGTCCACTGTGTTCTCTGCATCTCTTCCTGCCTTGAAAATAGGTCCATCCATGCCATTGTTATAGATTCCACACATATGCATTAGTATGTATTTGTTTTTCTTTTTCTGACTTAACTCTGTAAGTCCATCCACCTCACTACATTTTTTTTTTAAAGGTTGTCCTCCATCTGCTCCAGTGAGCTTGATTTCATCATATCCCTGCCCTAATCCTTGTTTATTCTTCTCCTCTCTGGCTGCCCCGCTCCCTTCCCGTCTGTTCTTTATTTCTGTTGCTCGCTGGGATTCAGCTGCTGGGGCGCCTTCGCTGGGGTGGAGGGTGGAGTGGGAGCACTCCCTGGAAAGCATGGTGCTCTGACCCCGAAAGCTCGCAGAGCTGCAGTGGGAAACCATCAGCTCCTTCTCAAGGCACTGGGTGGGCGAGGGAGGCCTTCCACAGGTGGCTGCAGCCCCAGCGATGGGGAGCCCATGGTCTGCCCATTCCCTCTCTTCTCAGCCCCTTCATTGTTTGGAAACTTGCCCACATCAGGGCGGTGCTCAGGTTGACCGATGTCAACTTTTCCTGCAGAAGTCCTGGTATTCCTGGGGATCAAGCTCACCCCCAAAGCTGACTGCTTCAGACCCTTGCCCCGAGATGATCTCGTGTTGCCCCTCTCTCCCCTGCCTCTCACTTGGCTCAGAGGGTGCAAGCAGCTCACTCCTGTCACCTCCCCTAAACACTGCAGGAAGTGATGCAAGGCTTACAGGAAGTGAGGTAAAGTTGCTATGAATTTGTGTGTACAGGAAACACAGGCTGCATCAATGTACCATTTTTCTAGAATTCTCTGACTCTGTGTTTTCCACAACTATTTTTGATATTTCAGCTCAATTATTCTTTTTTTTTTTTTTTATGGTGGGCCTTCTCTGGGCCAGAATTTTTTTTTTTAAACCTTTATTTTGCTTTTAACTTTTACAGAGTTTTGTTTACAGATATGCATGTTCCCAGATCAGTCACATGTATATCCCCCCCTTCCCACCTCTCCCAGCCATCACACAGCACCCCTGAAAGATCCCCTTTTCTTACAGAGCAATGACTAGAGCTATTTTCTTCACTTATGATAGTACAGGCCTTCATGCTATTTCCTTTACACCTCCCACCTTCTGTTCCTTCCCCACAATGTCCATATGTCCACTGCCCATGTCTGTCTTTCTGACGCTTCACTGTGTGTGCCATCATCACCATCCTACTAGATTCCATATATATGTGTTAATATACTGTATTTGTCCTTCTCCTTCTGACTGACTTCACTTTTGATGATATGTTCTAGATCCAGCCACCTCATTAGGGCTGATTCTTGTGCATTTCCCTTTACAGCTGTGTAGTATTCCATTGTATATATGTACCAGAGCTTTTGGATCCATTCGTTCGTCGATGGGCATCTAGGTTCCTTCCATGTTCTAGCTATCATTAGAGCATCTCAGTTATTCTTTCCTGTAATTTTAGAATTATTCTAGTTTAAAATATTCTGTGTGCTGTTAAATTAGGTCATGCTTGTCCATTATAAAGAAATTCAAAAATGGATGAAACAGTAGATAGTGAGTCCAACCAGTTTCTCCTGCCTTGTCTTTGTAGTCCCAGATTTTTCCCAAGAGGAAACTACAGTGATTTTTCTAGAACAGGGGCTGAAAAGGGTCAAATAGTAGGTACTGTTGATCCTTGAACAATGTGGGTTTGAACTGTGTGGGTCTACTTGTTTTTTTGTTGTTTTTCTTTTTTTAATTTTTATTTTACTTTGTACTTTTACACAGTTTTGTTGTTTACAGATATGTATGATCCCAGATTAGTCATAGGTATATCCCCCCTACCCCTCCAGGCCATCACACGGCACCCCTGCAGGATCCCCTTTTCTCACAGCTCAGTAACAATAGCTATTTTTTTTCACATATGATACTGTAGGTTTTCATGCTACTTCCTTTATACCTCCCACCCACTGTTCATTCCCCACAATGTCCATATGTCTACTGTTTTTCAATAGGTGAACATTTTTCAGTAATAAATACTACAGCACTACACAGTCCATTGAACCTGCAGGTCCAGAGGAACCCAGGGTACCGAAGGCCAACCAGAAGCTATATGTGGGTTAACCGCACCCCCCACCCCACCACCGCCAACACACCCTGAGTTGTCCAAGGGTCAGCTGTGTTGTGTTCCTTGAAAGCTCTTAGTTTCTGTCAGAACTCTTCAACTGTTGAATACAGAGGATGTATCTATGTTCCAATAAAGCTTTATTCATGGGCATTGAAATTTGATGTCATTTTCATGAAATTATATTCATTTTCTATTGACTTTTTTTAACCACTGAAAAAACCCTTCATAGTATATAAAAACAGATGGTGGACTGGATTTAGCCTTCAGCCTGTAGTTGCGTGACCCCTGTCCTACAGGAATTCTGTACATATTCTATCACATATTTCTTTTGTTGCCTGGTATATTTATATATGCCAGGAACAGGCTCCATGTTACATGTAATGTTCTGCACTGAGATTTTTCTGTTTCAGTTTCTTGGTGGTCAGCCCATGTCTGTTCACAGAGTTACTTCCATTTTGTTGGTCATGTGATAGGTCTGTGCTGTGATGTAATGAAGTACATTAAAGTTGTTTCTGATCTTTGCGTTCCACAGTAATGCTGACATGGATATTCTTGTATGCTGATGCACCCCTTTGATTCTGGATGTAGACTAAATTCACAAAGCAATAATCAGTACTAACAATTCAGCACAAATATAAGGAAGGTTTCTGAGCAGAGATTTGACCACTTTCTTTACAGTTCATTATAGGGCCTGTCCAGACCATGCCAAAGCCCAGAGAGGTTCAGGAGACACTTGTCAGTAGGGATCCTAGAGCAGCAGCCTCCAACCTTTTTGGCACCAGGGACCAGTTTCATAGAGGACAGGCTTTCCATGGACCAGTGTAGGGATGATGGTTTCAGGATGATTCAAGCACATTCCATGTATTGTGCACCTTATTTCTATTGCTATTGCCTCAGATCTACCTCAGATCATCAGGCCTTAGATCCTGGAGGCTGGGGAAATGAAACCTTAGGAGTGCAGGTTAGAGACTTTCTTACCACTCTCAGGGGCTGATTGGAACTGCACAGAGCTGGAGAGAGAGAGGATTGAGTTTACAATAGGCAAAGGTCATTTAATTGAGCTACTGCCAGACGATTATAGTGGGTTAACCGCACCCCCCATCCCACCACCGCCAACACACCCTGAGTTGTCCAAGGGTCAGCTGTGTTGTGTTCCTTGAAAGCTCTTAGTTTCTGTCAGAACTCTTCAACTGTTGAATACAGAGGATGTATCTATGTTCCAATAAAGCTTTATTCATGGGCATTGAAATTTGATGTCATTTTCATGAAATTATATTCATTTTCTATTGACTTTTTTTAACCACTGAAAAACCATTCATAGTATATAGAAACAGATGGTGGACTGGATTTAGCCTTCAGCCTGTAGTTGCGTGACCCCTGTCCTACAGGAATTCTGTACATATTCTATCACATATTTCTTTTGTTGCCTGGTATATTTATATATGCCAGGAACAGGCTCCATGTTACATGTAATGTTCTGCACTGAGATTTTTCTGTTTCAGTTTCTTGGTGGTCAGCCCATGTCTGTTCACAGAGTTACTTCCATTTTGTTGGTCATGTGATAGGTCTGTGCTGTGATGTAATGAAGTACATTAAAGTTGTTTCTGATCTTTGCGTTCCACAGTAATGCTGACATGGATATTCTTGTATGCTGATGCACCCCTTTGATTCTGGATGTAGACTAAATTCACAAAGCAATAATCAGTACTAACAATTCAGCACAAATATAAGGAAGGTTTCTGAGCAGAGATTTGACCACTTTCTTTACAGTTCATTATAGGGCCTGTCCAGACCATGCCAAAGCCCAGAGAGGTTCAGGAGACACTTGTCAGTAGGGATCCTAGAGCAGCAGCCTCCAACCTTTTTGGCACCAGGGACCAGTTTCATAGAGGACAGGCTTTCCATGGACCAGTGTAGGGATGATGGTTTCAGGATGATTCAAGCACATTCCATGTATTGTGCACCTTATTTCTATTGCTATTGCCTCAGATCTACCTCAGATCATCAGGCCTTAGATCCTGGAGGCTGGGGAAATGAAACCTTAGGAGTGCAGGTTAGAGACTTTCTTACCACTCTCAGGGGCTGATTGGAACTGCACAGAGCTGGAGAGGAGAGAGGGATTGAGTTTACAATAGGCTAGAAGAGGAATACATTTGAACTTCATGATTTAAAAAGAAACTACTGCGCCAGACGATTATAAACTAATTTTATTAATTACATTTTAATGGCAGAAGGATGGCATCCCCATGAATCTTTTGGAGAATCATTTTATAGCATACGTGGTTCCCTAAAGTGTTTTGTTGTATAATAAATCAAAATTTGAGCTAGCATATGAAAACATATATATACATTTAGATAGCCTTCGTACCGAGGAGAATCGCTGCCTCAAAAAGTGTAAACAGCAGATAATTCAAAGTTAGGTGTGTTCTTGGTCTAGCAAATGACTTAAGCCATACCCAGTTTCTATTCCTTCACCTCTAAAATGGGAGGGTTGAGATACTGGCTTCCCATCATCCTAGGACAGTGCAAACTATGGATAAGCAAGAAATGCCCAAAGAGATCAGTGGGTCCAGGAAGTCAGAAATGTGTCTGCTTTTTCTTACTCTGATATTCTCCTGCTACTTTGAACAGTGTGTGACATTTAGTAGGCTCCCAGGAAATACTTCTTGAATGAATGTATCAGTTAGCTTTTGCATCTTTTGGACATTCTTGTTATCAAACCCCACTCTCATTTCTCCTGCCTGCTTTGGAATAGAACTGTGCTCTTGGTGAAATGGCTTTCCTCCCCGCCTCCCTAAGTTTCAGGGCATGTGCTCGCCAGACTCAGTGCTGAAAAGTGGCTCTGGCCAGTCCTATTGATTCCACTTCTTTGGCCTACAACTGGATTAAGTGTGGCCGCATGATTCTGTTCAGGCTGTAATGGTAAGTTAGCTGGAAATCACTTGTAGGACTCTAGCAAAGTTTCCCCACTGGTAAAAGGGGACTCCTTGAAGCAAGCAAACTCCCCATGGTTGTCATGTCTCCTTGACTTCCCGGGACAACTGCAGCCAACTTATTAATACTATCATGAGGGAGCCTCTTGAGGACAAGTTGAGAAGTCTGGGGTGATAGAGCAGAAATATGGAAAGAATCTGAGTCCATGATGAGTGTTCAGCCCTGAGGAAACTGACACTGGAGCAGCCCTACTGCTGGATTTTGTAATAAGTGAACTAATAAATTCTTTATGATTTAGACAGTCAAGTTTTTTGTTGTGGTTGCCTGCTGTCAAAATCACCCTACTAATATGTCACTTTTATAGTGATTATACAGATGACTTTGGTGAGGATGAAAGAGTCCTTATTGTTTATAAGTTGGCACTTAATGGGTAGAAAATAAAGATGTATTTTATTATCCATCCTCATGCAATGGAAAATTGTAAAATGTAAAAAGTGTCCAGTATTGATAACAACAGGAAAAGCATACCTATTGCAAATTTTATAAGCCATGTAGAGGTATCACAGAACTGGGCAACTATAAAAATGATTTGTGGGGCCAAATATAATAGGATATTTTCACTTCAACTGGGTTCACGTTTGTAACTGGATGCATAATTTCTTTTACTTCCTCTTCCTTTAAGGTTGTAGGGCAAAAGCACTCTGTTCCATATTGGGAGGGTTGAGATACTGGCTTCCCATCATCCTAGGACAGTGCAAACTATGGATAAGCAAGAAATGCCCAAAGAGATCAGTGGGTCCAGGAAGTCAGAAATGTGTCTGCTTTTTCTTACTCTGATATTCTCCTGCTACTTTGAACAGTGTGTGACATTTAGTAGGCTCCCAGGAAATACTTCTTGAATGAATGTATCAGTTAGCTTTTGCATCTTTTGGACATTCTTGTTATCAAACCCCACTCTCATTTCTCCTGCCTGCTTTGGAATAGAACTGTGCTCTTGGTGAAATGGCTTTCCTCCCCGCCTCCCTAAGTTTCAGGGCATGTGCTCGCCAGACTCAGTGCTGAAAAGTGGCTCTGGCCAGTCCTATTGATTCCACTTCTTTGGCCTACAACTGGATTAAGTGTGGCCGCATGATTCTGTTCAGGCTGTAATGGTAAGTTAGCTGGAAATCACTTGTAGGACTCTAGCAAAGTTTCCCCACTGGTAAAAGGGGACTCCTTGAAGCAAGCAAACTCCCCATGGTTGTCATGTCTCCTTGACTTCCCGGGACAACTGCAGCCAACTTATTAATACTATCATGAGGGAGCCTCTTGAGGACAAGTTGAGAAGTCTGGGGTGATAGAGCAGAAATATGGAAAGAATCTGAGTCCATGATGAGTGTTCAGCCCTGAGGAAACTGACACTGGAGCAGCCCTACTGCTGGATTTTGTAATAAGTGAACTAATAAATTCTTTATGATTTAGACAGTCAAGTTTTTTGTTGTGGTTGCCTGCTGTCAAAATCACCCTACTAATATGTCACTTTTATAGTGATTATACAGATGACTTTGGTGAGGATGAAAGAGTCCTTATTGTTTATAAGTTGGCACTTAATGGGTAGAAAATAAAGATGTATTTTTATTATCCATCCTCATGCAATGGAAAATTGTAAAATGTAAAAAGTGTCCAGTATTGATAACAACAGGAAAAGCATACCTATTGCAAATTTTATAAGCCATGTAGAGGTATCACAGAACTGGGCAACTATAAAAATGATTTGTGGGGCCAAATATAATAGGATATTTTCACTTCAACTGGGTTCACGTTTGTAACTGGATGCATAATTTCTTTTACTTCCTCTTCCTTTAAGGTTGTAGGGCAAAAGCACTCTGTTCCATATTTTATGTAAAGTTCATAGCAAGAACAAGATGTTAACATTAATAACAGAATGAATAAAATACAGGCAAAGCAGCCACAGCAGTGTCAGTATCTTTAAAACAGAGAAATATCAATTATGTACTTGGTGTCCTAGTCATAACAGGAAGTAAGGTGCTGAGGCAGGCTTGCTAGAAGTTCAGACCTCTACATGATTAGCTGTAGTATTATGTGAGCACATTATAGGATTAGCTGAGGATAAACTATTATTAGACCTGTCAATACTGGTTAATTGCTAGATACGTCTCATCTCTGCCTCAGCACAAAATCTGTCTCTCTTTTGAGCCCAAACACACGCACACCTTGGGCCATAGTAATGACTGCTGTTTGTGGTAAGGACTGGTCTCAAGGAGCCTGGAATCTTAATTTCTGGTTACACTGTATTTTTCCAGGATCCTGGTGACAAGTACCCATAACCTTCGCTTATTCCAGAGATCTCTTTGCTTATAGAAAGCACTTGGAGAGGCCTAAGCACAGAGGTCCACAACCACAAAAATGAGGTCATTACAGAAAAACAGAGCAATTGTATGACTGTGCTAGAAGAAAAGGCCTTTGAAACCTTGATTGGCAGGTCCTACCAGTTGCAGCAAAGAAGCCTGTCCATTCGGCTGTGTGATCATAACATTCTGAGGCTTGAGCTGTCATAACTTTCTTCACCTTACAACCACTCATTTACTTTGCTTTCTTTTCTTCCCTCTATGGTTTTTTTTTTTTTTCCCCTCCTACCTACTTCCTGTTCTCCTCTTTCTTGAAGGTTTGAGGAGGTGAACATTTCACCTTACAGTAGTTCAAAAGTGGTCTTGCAGTTTTTCACAGACATAAGTCCTATTAGTAACCATAAAATTGCTTGGAGGTGTGATAAATACCATATGTCATTCTCTTAAGGCCTAGAAGGTTTCAGAGGGGGCTAAGTCCACATTAGGGTTGCTTGAATGCTTCAAGGCCAACACTGATGTTAATTCTATGTGGTAGACATGAGATGTAATGGAAGGAGTTGGGAATTTGGAACGAAGCAGACCTGTGTTCATAAAGCATCTATGTCACCCTGTAATTGTCTGACTTCAACCAGACAACTAGTCAATAGAAGAGAAGCCTCAGTGTTTCACCAGCTACATGGGTATTAATACGGCCCTTGTGAGTATTAAGTGGGACCAGGCATGGGAAGCATCTTAGCACCCATCATTCTACAAACATTTCTTCAGTACTATTCTGTGCCAGCCATTCACAATCAGGAAATTGACAATCAAATATGGCACAGCGCCTGATCCCAAGAATGCCAGAAAAGAAGCCCAGAGAAGGATGAGGATGGTGGTGATAATGGTGCTTTCCTGACAGTGAAGACTTCATAGTAATGAAACCCCCTGAAATGTGCTCCAAAGGATGCACAGGGATTAGGTAAAAGGAGAAATGATGAAAGTGTAGGTCAGGTTGAAGGTAAATGTAGTAAAGACACAAGGGTTTCCCAGAGCTGGAGGTATTACCACTGGAACTCAGTGGCTGGATCAAAGGGAGGCATGGAGGTGGTGATATGAGGGGAAACCAGGGAATTTGTCAGAAATCCCACCATAAAGGGCCTTGTGTGCCAATGTATGAAGTTTAGACTCACTCAGGTCACTTGGTCACATAGCCTCTAGAGACAGGTATATCTAGAGTGGAACTCAAGTTTTCTAAATCTAAGACCAGGAGTTCTTCATTACAGCTCACTGCCTCCTTCAATATGGGAGCTTAACATTATGACCTTAACGTCAGTGTCTGCAGGGGTCACCTGTCATAGTATAGTGTGGATGAGAGAACGGGGAGAGTATAGCCTAAGTCTCTTCTTGGAATGAGGAGGTACAGGAAGACCACTGAGAGATGTCAGCTGAGCAGTCAGTGGCAAGACTGTGCAGAGCAGTTAGACTGCAGCTTCTAAAGCTAAGGACATCTGAGATTACGTCCCATGAAGGGCCAACAGCAAGTGGGATGCCCATCCAAAAGCGAGTAGGAAGTAGGAATATGGGATAACGATCCAAGTCAAGAAACAGGTGAGTATAACTACAGAGTAGGAAGGAGTAAAAATGGCAAGATGGAAGAGGGTTCAGGACCCTCTCCATAACCAGGGCTGTGAGGCTTAAAGCCCCCTATTACATACTAGGTTATTTATAAGTTTATAATTAGGTCTATAATTAGATTATAGAGAATCAAAAAAATAGCCTCTGTCTGTAGAGGCTGTGCATGAGCTAACTGCACTCCTTTTTAAATGCACAGGGTGAGTAGTAATTGACCAAAAGAACATCCGTTGTAACTGAGCTCACCTTTGCAGTACACCACTCTGCCCCACTGAGGGAGCTTTCTGCTTCCTTCCTTTGGTGTCTTAACGGGTGCTTTTTCTTCTTCTGGCCTAAGGGTTTCCAAACAGAGATTGCCATTTGAATATTTACATTGTAAACATTCTCTTGAGGATGACTTGGGCTTTAAAATTAATTTAAAAACATGGATTGTCTCCATGTCCTGGTTATTGCAGTGTTCTGCTGAACACTGGGGTACGTGTGTTTTTTTGAATTGTCATTTTCTTCAGATGTATGCTTCGTAGTGGAATTGCTGGGTCATAAGGATAGTCCTATGTTTAGCGTTTTATGGAGCCTCCACACTGTTCTCCATAGATGGGGTGGAGGGCAGGTAGGGGAGAGGTCCAGCAGGAAGGGGGCACATGTATACGGACAGCTGATTCACTTTGTTGTACAGAGACACAACACTGTAAAGCAAGTGTATTCTTGTAAAAAACAAATAAAAACTTAAACAGTCATTTGTTGAAACTCACCCTCCTGAGAACATCACACGATCTTTATATCTCGAAGAACACCTTTGTCCCAGAAATATCAGGCTAGAGACAATTTGCATTTGGGGAAAAAGTTAGATGGGAGAAGAGGCAAAAAGGGACCCAAGAAAACCCATTCCAGATGCTTTCTGGGCAAGAAAGTCAGTCTAGTACTACACGTTTTCAAGCCATGTCATCTCAGTAAACCTGTTTCTGTTTGCTTTCCTGGGGTAAATTTCCAGGCAAGTTGTTTGGTTATTAGAACATAATGCTTTGAATTTGACAGTCCTGCCTGGCTTTTGGTAATGGGATTACTATTAGTATGTGTCATTGAACATAGCCTTTTCTTTATTCCTCTGTCCTCTCTTGCCCAAACTAGAGAAGAAATTTTCTCAAGATCATTTTCCAGTGTCCGTATGTCATCTCGATTTTGATCTGGAAATACTCAAGTATGTTGAATTCTAGCTGCTGCCCTGAAAAGATTGAGGAACCCCTGGGCTGCATTGCCCATACACCAGCTGGGGCTTCACTCAGCTGAGACTTGCATTTGGGTGGATGCCAGTTGCTGAACCCTAACTTCATGCCTTTTGGGGAACACCTAATGCTCCAGTTTGCAATAGCACTGATGCTTTTCAAGTTACTTCAGAGCCAAGAAAGGCATGGCTCTTTCTAAAATAGCTTGCAGATTCAGCAGTGTACTATATATAGTGATGCCAGAAAATTTTCTGAACTGAAACAAAAAGTATACGAGGCTGTGCTTTTTCTATGGAGCACAGTTGCAAAAATCATCTTTCCTGATTTGTTAAGAGTCTGAAAACTTCCTTTAGAATCCTCAGTAAACTTTGAGTCCAGCAGAAAATAACTACCTGTCATCTCCTAAGTGATTCAGTAAAACCACCTGGAGATCTAACCTTTCAAATATCATGATGAAAAGATGCAAATGCCCTTCTAGCTTGCTCCTGGGAATGGGTCTTATCAAAGTAAGATATGTTAATGCTGTAACAAAGACTCTTACTTCATTCTCTTCCTTCTTTCTCTTCCTACTTTTCTGCTTTCATTATTTCCTTAGGACTTCGGGGAGCAAGGAGTGGGAGAGTGCCAAGTAATCTTTCTATTCTGGACCCTTCTGAAGGGTCCAGATCTTTTCAGAAGGGCCATATCTTCCATCAGTTTGCTCACATTTAAGAATTACATTCTTCTTTTTTAAAATTGCATTCTTGAAAAACATTCTTCTTCTTTTTTTAAATTTTGGCCTTTTTTATTGATTTTTATTTCTTTATTTTTCATCCATCTTTACTCTTCAGTCTGTGTGGGCCTCCCATTGCAGTGGCCTCTCTCGTAGCAGAGCACTGGCTCTGGGCACATGCGCTCCAGAGCGCTGGCTTGTAATTGGACAAACGTTCTGTGGCATGTGGGATCTTCCTGGACCAGGGATCGAACCAGTGCCCCTTGCACTGCAAGGAAGACTCTTTACCCAATGGACCACCAGGAAAGGCCTTGAATAACTAACATTCTTTATCTTCTCCTCTCCCATTAAAAGCACTCTTGTGATTTGAAAATGTTCTGATAAACTTGGATTACATGTGAAAACATATGCACTACTATATGTAAAAATAGAAAAAAGAAAAAAAGGTAAAATAGTCAATGGGAATTTGCTGTATGATTCAGGGAACTCAAACTAGGGCTCTGTAACAGTCTAGAGGGGTGAGTTGGGGAGGGAGGGTCACAAGGGAGAGGACAAAGGTATACCTATGGCTGATTCATGTTGATGTCTGGAAGAAACCAACACAATATTGTAAAGCAATTATCCTTCTGTTAAATATAAAAAAATTCAATTTAAAAAACTTGGGCTATAAAAATCAATGGGTGGAATGGAAGCTTAATAATGAATAATGAGATCATGAATTGAAGTATCCCCAGTACTTAGAGGGCTTCTCTGGTGACTCAGCAGTACAGAATCTGCCCGCCAGTGCAGGAGACACAGGTTTGATTCCTGGGTCGGACAGATTGCTTGGAGAAGGAAATGGCAGTCCACCCCAGTATGCTTGTCTGGGAAGTCCCATGGACAGAGAGAACCTGGCAGAGTTGATGGGGTCACAAGAGTTGGACATGACTTAATAACTAAACAACAACAAGTTCTTAGAACAGTGTCAGGCACAGGATGAGTATGCAAAGTATTTGTTGAATAATAACAAAATGAATACAGATGCAACTGCATTGGTCATTAATTAAGCAAGTCCAGAGAGTAGGAGGTGTTTTGGAAATATGTAATTTCCTCTGTTCCTCTTTCTTGGACTGAGAGATTTAAAGCATGAAATGGGAGTGGAAGAATGGGAGTGGTTTGAGAAAACTTGGAACTCTAAGAGAACAAAGTGAAAGAAGAAAAGGCTTACATATGAACAAACAGTATATACTGTAAGGAATCGAAAGCAGAGACTTCAACAAATATTTGTTCACCAGTGTTCATAGTAGCACTTTTACAGTAGTCAAAACATAGAAGCAACTCAGATGTCCATCAATAGAGGAATGAATAAACAAAATATATTCACATCAATAGAGGAATGGATAAACAAAATGTGTTAGGTACATATACTGGAAATGGAAAATTATTCAGCCTTTAAAAAAATGAATTTCTGGGCTTCCCTGGTAGTCCAGTGGGTGAAGAGTCCACCTTGCAGTGCCAAGGGCACTGGTTTGATCCTGGCTGGGAAGATCCCACATGTCCTGGATGGGGGGAGCATGCCCGAGCCTCATGGATTCAGGGAACTCAAACTAGGGCTCTGTAACAGTCTAGAGGGGTGAGTTGGGGAGGGAGGGTCACAAGGGAGAGGACAAAGGTATACCTATGGCTGATTCATGTTGATGTCTGGAAGAAACCAACACAATATTGTAAAGCAATTATCCTTCTGTTAAATATAAAAAAATTCAATTTAAAAAACTTGGGCTATAAAAATCAATGGGTGGAATGGAAGCTTAATAATGAATAATGAGATCATGAATTGAAGTATCCCCAGTACTTAGAGGGCTTCTCTGGTGACTCAGCAGTACAGAATCTGCCCGCCAGTGCAGGAGACACAGGTTTGATTCCTGGGTCGGACAGATTGCTTGGAGAAGGAAATGGCAGTCCACCCCAGTATGCTTGTCTGGGAAGTCCCATGGACAGAGAGAACCTGGCAGAGTTGATGGGGTCACAAGAGTTGGACATGACTTAATAACTAAACAACAACAAGTTCTTAGAACAGTGTCAGGCACAGGATGAGTATGCAAAGTATTTGTTGAATAATAACAAAATGAATACAGATGCAACTGCATTGGTCATTAATTAAGCAAGTCCAGAGAGTAGGAGGTGTTTTGGAAATATGTAATTTCCTCTGTTCCTCTTTCTTGGACTGAGAGATTTAAAGCATGAAATGGGAGTGGAAGAATGGGAGTGGTTTGAGAAAACTTGGAACTCTAAGAGAACAAAGTGAAAGAAGAAAAGGCTTACATATGAACAAACAGTATATACTGTAAGGAATCGAAAGCAGAGACTTCAACAAATATTTGTTCACCAGTGTTCATAGTAGCACTTTTACAGTAGTCAAAACATAGAAGCAACTCAGATGTCCATCAATAGAGGAATGAATAAACAAAATATATTCACATCAATAGAGGAATGGATAAACAAAATGTGTTAGGTACATATACTGGAAATGGAAAATTATTCAGCCTTTAAAAAAATGAATTTCTGGGCTTCCCTGGTAGTCCAGTGGGTGAAGAGTCCACCTTGCAGTGCCAAGGGCACTGGTTTGATCCCTGGCTGGGGAAGATCCCACATGTCCTGGAGTGGCTGGGCCAATGTGTCCAGTTACTAGCCAGCGCTCTAGAGCGCATGTGCCCAGAGCCAGTGCTCTGCAACGAGAGAGGCCACTGCAATGGGAGGCCCACACAGGGTGAAGGGTAAAGATGGATGAAAATAAATGATGACTTAGAGGCAAAAAAAAAAGAATTTCTGATACATACACACCATAACATAGATGAAACTTAAAAACATTATGGTAAGTGAAGTAAACTGTAAACAAAAGAGCATATTATATAATTCCATTGAATCGAGATAGAGTCGACAAATTCATAGAGAAACAAAGCAAATATAGAGGTTATCAGAGGCTGAGGAAGGTGAAATGGTAAGTCATCATTTGATGAGTGCAAAATTTCTGAGATGACAAAAGGTTCCAGAAACAGATAATTATGATGGTTGTTCAACATTGTGAATATACTTACTGCCACTTAACTGTACACATGGAGATTGCTAAAATGGCAAATTTTATGTTATGTATGTTTTCACAATTAAAAAAACCCTGACAGTTAAAAAAATAATTTATTGAAGTATAGTTGATTTACAGTATTACACTGCTTTTTTGTTTTAATTTTTATTTTATATTGAAGTCCAGTTGATGAACAATGTATTAGTTTCAGGTGTACAGCAAAGGGATTCAGTTACACTTATACATTTATCTATTCTTCGAAGTCTTCTCCCACTTGGGTTATTACACAGAGTTGAACAGAGTTTCTATACAGTATGTTTTAGAAAACTTCAAGACAAAGTAAAAAACTTACATATGAACAAACAGTATATACTGTAAGGAATCGAAAGCAGAGACTTCAACAAATATTTGTTCACCAGTGTTCATAGTAGCACTTTTACAGTAGTCAAAACATAGAAGCAACTCAGATGTCCATCAATAGAGGAATGAATAAACAAAATATATTCACATCAATAGAGGAATGGATAAACAAAATGTGTTAGGTACATATACTGGAAATGGAAAATTATTCAGCCTTTAAAAAAATGAATTTCTGGGCTTCCCTGGTAGTCCAGTGGGTGAAGAGTCCACCTTGCAGTGCCAAGGGCACTGGTTTGATCCCTGGCTGGGGAAGATCCCACATGTCCTGGAGTGGCTGGGCCAATGTGTCCAGTTACTAGCCAGCGCTCTAGAGCGCATGTGCCCAGAGCCAGTGCTCTGCAACGAGAGAGGCCACTGCAATGGGAGGCCCACACAGGGTGAAGGGTAAAGATGGATGAAAATAAATGATGACTTAGAGGCAAAAAAAAAAGAATTTCTGATACATACACACCATAACATAGATGAAACTTAAAAACATTATGGTAAGTGAAGTAAACTGTAAACAAAAGAGCATATTATATAATTCCATTGAATCGAGATAGAGTCGACAAATTCATAGAGAAACAAAGCAAATATAGAGGTTATCAGAGGCTGAGGAAGGTGAAATGGTAAGTCATCATTTGATGAGTGCAAAATTTCTGAGATGACAAAAGGTTCCAGAAACAGATAATTATGATGGTTGTTCAACATTGTGAATATACTTACTGCCACTTAACTGTACACATGGAGATTGCTAAAATGGCAAATTTTATGTTATGTATGTTTTCACAATTAAAAAAACCCTGACAGTTAAAAAAATAATTTATTGAAGTATAGTTGATTTACAGTATTACACTGCTTTTTTGTTTTAATTTTTATTTTATATTGAAGTCCAGTTGATGAACAATGTATTAGTTTCAGGTGTACAGCAAAGGGATTCAGTTACACTTATACATTTATCTATTCTTCGAAGTCTTCTCCCACTTGGGTTATTACACAGAGTTGAACAGAGTTTCTATACAGTAGGCCCTTGTTGGCTATCTGTTTTAAATATAGCAGTGTGTACAGGTCCGTCCCAAGCTTCTAATCTATTCCTCTGCCCTGGTAACCATAAGCTCACTCTATAAGTCTGTGAATCTTTAAAGTCTGGCAGTCTGATATATACAGGAAGCAAAGGAAACTCCATCTTTTTTTCTCTGACTCTTCCTCTGCGGCTTCAATTCAAGGCCCACTACTCACTAATGGCATGACTTTGGTCAAATTAGATAACCTCTCAGAGTTCCAAACTTTCTCATTGGTAAAAACAGAGATGATAGAAATACTGTATTATGATGGTGTAAGAATAAATGTTATTATGTATAAAAAATATTTTGTGTTTAGTTGCTCAGTTGTGTCTGACTCTTTTGCCACCTCATGGACTGTAGTCCATCAGGTTCCTCTGTCCATGGGATTTCCCAGGCAAGAATACTGGAGTGGGTTGCCATCTCCTTCTCCAGGGGATCTTCCCCACCCAGGAATCAAACTCACATCTCCTGTACTACAGGGAGATTCTTTGCTGCTGAGGCACCAGGGAAGCTATTGCACTGGCAATAAATGGTCAGTTCATCTCTCTCTCACTTTCTCTCCACCTTTGGATGCTCACCACCCTTCCCAGGATCCTCTTCTGTCTCTTCCATTTTGCAAAATGTGGTTCCCAGATCCAGGGCCTAGATCATTAACAGATGGCATTCTCACTGGCTGGGCTCAGAGAAGAGTTCCCATAGAGAAAACAGTTCCTGATCTAGCTGTGTATTTTGAAAGCTTACTGTGCAGCAATTTCAACTTGAGCCTTTTTTTCTCATTGCTGACTCAGCCTACACATCATTCTTTATTGCATCAGGGAATTCAGAGTTTTATGTTATGTATGTTTTCACAATTAAAAAAACCCTGACAGTTAAAAAAATAATTTATTGAAGTATAGTTGATTTACAGTATTACACTGCTTTTTTGTTTTAATTTTTATTTTATATTGAAGTCCAGTTGATGAACAATGTATTAGTTTCAGGTGTACAGCAAAGGGATTCAGTTACACTTATACATTTATCTATTCTTCGAAGTCTTCTCCCACTTGGGTTATTACACAGAGTTGAACAGAGTTTCTATACAGTAGGCCCTTGTTGGCTATCTGTTTTAAATATAGCAGTGTGTACAGGTCCGTCCCAAGCTTCTAATCTATTCCTCTGCCCTGGTAACCATAAGCTCACTCTATAAGTCTGTGAATCTTTAAAGTCTGGCAGTCTGATATATACAGGAAGCAAAGGAAACTCCATCTTTTTTTCTCTGACTCTTCCTCTGCGGCTTCAATTCAAGGCCCACTACTCACTAATGGCATGACTTTGGTCAAATTAGATAACCTCTCAGAGTTCCAAACTTTCTCATTGGTAAAAACAGAGATGATAGAAATACTGTATTATGATGGTGTAAGAATAAATGTTATTATGTATAAAAAATATTTTGTGTTTAGTTGCTCAGTTGTGTCTGACTCTTTTGCCACCTCATGGACTGTAGTCCATCAGGTTCCTCTGTCCATGGGATTTCCCAGGCAAGAATACTGGAGTGGGTTGCCATCTCCTTCTCCAGGGGATCTTCCCCACCCAGGAATCAAACTCACATCTCCTGTACTACAGGGAGATTCTTTGCTGCTGAGGCACCAGGGAAGCTATTGCACTGGCAATAAATGGTCAGTTCATCTCTCTCTCACTTTCTCTCCACCTTTGGATGCTCACCACCCTTCCCAGGATCCTCTTCTGTCTCTTCCATTTTGCAAAATGTGGTTCCCAGATCCAGGGCCTAGATCATTAACAGATGGCATTCTCACTGGCTGGGCTCAGAGAAGAGTTCCCATAGAGAAAACAGTTCCTGATCTAGCTGTGTATTTTGAAAGCTTACTGTGCAGCAATTTCAACTTGAGCTCTTCCTTTTGTTGTGCCTCTGGCATTGCTGACTCAGCCTACACATCATTCTTTATTGCATCAGGGAATTCAGAGTCCAGTCTGTTTCTTGGAACACCATCTTATCTTCCTTACACTGAAGCATAAAGGAATTTCCTCAATCCTATTGGTTGATGCCGTTGGAGCCCTTGTTTCATTCTCTGTTATAGTTATTTTTATTAAACAAACAAACAAAACCCTCTGGAGTTATAGTTGTAAAAGTCCAAAATTTCTGTAAGGATTATGATGAAAAATAGCAGTCTCCTCTATCACCGCTGATCCCAAGCACTCAGGAACAGATGCTTTTGTTACTGCTATTATTGTTAATCTTTCACTCCTCTTTCTAAATGATAAGACTTGATGGCAATACCTGTCTTTTTCCCTTGAGTTAGATATTATCAGTTGACTTTTTAGAATAAAAGATTAAGATTTTGCTAACTTGAAAATCTTTCCCAATTTTCTACCTCCACATTCTCCCTCCTTACATCTATCCATTGCACAACTTTGCCTTCTACTAACAAAGTTTAGATTTTTAGAATGATACAAATCTTATTCCCAATGGAGTATTTTTATTACGTTTCTTGTAAAACCTATAGTATTTTTGTTCTTCTTACTTTGTATTTCCTTGGAAATAATAATCACTTAACTTTTTATTTATTTGGTAAATCTTTTTAAGACTTTGCATGTCTGAAAATATTTTAACTTCACCCTCACATTTGTGTAGTAACTTAAGTATAGAATTCTCGAGTAACCTTTCTTCAGCATTCTAAGCCTAGTTCTCATATATTTTGCCTACTATTTTTGCCTTTGTCTTTTGTTCCACCTTTTGGAATTTTTTTTTTTTTTTTTTGACTTTGAGTCCTTTTTTGGGCCTTTGAATTTTGGTTACAGTGTTTAATTTCCAAGAGCTTTGTCTTACTCTCTGAATATTGTTTTATATATACACACACACACACACACACATACATACATACAGCATCCTGGTTTTAGTTTTGTCTTAAAGCTATGAATCATAGAAATATTTTTGGACACTTTCATCTGTTTTCTCTATTGAAAATCTTTCTCCTGAGGTTTTTTTTTAATTTTTCCTCTTTATTTAATGTAATAAGTTTTTTCATTGTGGGAGTGTTTCTAAAATTTTTGTGACCCTTGACTGTTCATTTGTATGTAAGAGTAAGGGGATAACATGCTGATTAAAATGATGATTAAAGTGCTAGGTGGGCTGCTTGGCTGGCTGGTGGTTTTCTCCATTCATGACTCAGTCTAGGACCTGGTCATTTTTAGAGAAAATTCCAACCATTAGCAACCAAACATCCTTTTATTTGATCAATTTAAAACCTCCAAATTTCTGTGACGCATGCATAGGTGCATGCCCATGCATGGCTACAGGAGTGTAAATGTGCTGACTCACTTGGGGAACTAACACGGTTGGGGCTCTTAAGAAGGACAGTGTTGACTCTCAACTTGGTTACCTTGTTTTCCTCCAAAGTCTTTCTGGTTTATTCATTCCAGAATGTAAACTTGCAGATTTCTATCAGGATTAGCCATCTGAGCTATGAGAAAAATCTAAGAAGTTTCTTGTTGACTGTATGGTGAGAAGAAATGGAAATGCTCTTTAAAATGCCAAATTTAGAAAAATATGATGCAACATGAATGCTCTTAACAGGAACAAGGTTAAGTAAATCGTGGCACAGTCATATCATGACACATAACCTATAAAATCATGTTTTAGACTAAACAGATTACACAGGAAAATTGCCATCATGTATGACTAAGTGAAAAAAGTGCAGGTTGTAAGAGATGTGTTATGTGATTATGTTTGTATTAAAACCAAACTAAAAACTTTCTTACTGTATATCATCTCTATTAATGCTTCGGTAGTAAGACAAAGGATGTGTTCATAAAATAATATAGAGGAGTTAACCCTTTAAAAAGTAAGATCAAAAAGTTGCCTTGCCACACACACACAAAAAGTCCTTTCTGATCAATACTGTAAGGAAATAGATTTTCTACTATACTGGCCCCTTGTTTTATGCTTTTAATCTTTTCATCTCTTTGACCCACAGATGTTTCTGCATGACTCTGGCCAAATTAGGAAGTGGGATGCAAACTCTCTGACCCCAAGTTACCCAGTACCCTGAAGCAGTTCTCTCTGGCCCAAATTTAGGAAACTAAAACAAAAACCTGAGGTCAGGAGGCATATAAAATGCAGAATGAAAGTGAGCAAGTTGCAAACATCTTTGGGAAAAAGAAATTGTCTTTTATTACTAGGATGTTATCTCTAAGCATTTTGATGATGCTCTTTGTGGGGCTGAGGAAGTTTTATTCCTAGTTTGCTTAGAGTTTTTTGTTTTTTTTAAGTAAGGAGTAGTTGTCCCATTTTGTCAAATGGTATTTCTGTATCTATTGAGACAGTCATATTTAAACAAAATCTATTAATATTATAAAGTACATTGACTTATTTTCAAATAATAAGCTAGCTCTGTATCCTTAGAGTACATCCCTTGTGGTTATATTAACTTTTTAATATATTGTTGGTTTGATTTGATAATCTTTTACTAAGAATTTTTCCATTTTTCCATCAATGTGAAATCATGCAGCTCAGATAGGACTCAAATCCAGGACTCAAAGCCAAGGTTTGGGACTCAAACCCAGCCTAAACCCCAATTGGGACTTCATTCTAATGCTCTCCCAACTGAGCTGTTTTGGCCACTGCTTAGATTGGGACTTGAAGACACATCATTTAATGTCTTTTATTTGAGGTCCCACACCTGGTCTCAGGTTTCCCACTACGGTTAAGTATCGTGGCACAGTCATATCATGACACATAACCTATAAAATCATGTTTTAGACTAAACAGATTACACAGGAAAATTGCCATCATGTATGACTAAGTGAAAAAAGTGCAGGTTGTAAGAGATGTGTTATGTGATTATGTTTGTATTAAAACCAAACTAAAAACTTTCTTACTGTATATCATCTCTATTAATGCTTCGGTAGTAAGACAAAGGATGTGTTCATAAAATAATATAGAGGAGTTAACCCTTTAAAAAGTAAGATCAAAAAGTTGCCTTGCCACACACACACAAAAAGTCCTTTCTGATCAATACTGTAAGGAAATAGATTTTCTACTATACTGGCCCCTTGTTTTATGCTTTTAATCTTTTCATCTCTTTGACCCACAGATGTTTCTGCATGACTCTGGCCAAATTAGGAAGTGGGATGCAAACTCTCTGACCCCAAGTTACCCAGTACCCTGAAGCAGTTCTCTCTGGCCCAAATTTAGGAAACTAAAACAAAAACCTGAGGTCAGGAGGCATATAAAATGCAGAATGAAAGTGAGCAAGTTGCAAACATCTTTGGGAAAAAGAAATTGTCTTTTATTACTAGGATGTTATCTCTAAGCATTTTGATGATGCTCTTTGTGGGGCTGAGGAAGTTTTATTCCTAGTTTGCTTAGAGTTTTTTGTTTTTTTTAAGTAAGGAGTAGTTGTCCCATTTTGTCAAATGGTATTTCTGTATCTATTGAGACAGTCATATTTAAACAAAATCTATTAATATTATAAAGTACATTGACTTATTTTCAAATAATAAGCTAGCTCTGTATCCTTAGAGTACATCCCTTGTGGTTATATTAACTTTTTAATATATTGTTGGTTTGATTTGATAATCTTTTACTAAGAATTTTTCCATTTTTCCATCAATGTGAAATCATGCAGCTCAGATAGGACTCAAATCCAGGACTCAAAGCCAAGGTTTGGGACTCAAACCCAGCCTAAACCCCAATTGGGACTTCATTCTAATGCTCTCCCAACTGAGCTGTTTTGGCCACTGCTTAGATTGGGACTTGAAGACACATCATTTAATGTCTTTTATTTGAGGTCCCACACCTGGTCTCAGGATTTAATGCAGCTCAAGTTCTTGATATCTCATGGCAGAAAGAACTTAGTGAGAGACCGAGTGGTAAGTGAAGTGGATTTATTTAGAGAGATACACATTCCATAGACAGATATACATTCAAAGAAAGAATGCAGTCAGTTTCAAAAGGTGAGAATGGCCTTGGAAGAAACACACTCCACAGATAAGAGTGTGGGCCATCTCAGAAGGCAAGAGGCCCTGAAACATGGTGTGGTTAGATTTTACGGGCTGGGCAGTTTCATGGGCTAATAAGTGGGGAGAATTATTCCAACTGTTTTGGGGAAGGAGTGGGAATTTCCAGAAATTGGGCCACCACCCATATGGTTGGTCTTAAATGGTCCTGGCACTGGTGAGTGTGTAATTTAAAGTACTGCAGCATGACCATGAGCATAGAGTGAGGCTCAAGGTCTGCCAGAGCCGAATCTTTCACTATCTGGGCCTACTTGGTTCTAACCAGTTTGGGTCATGTCCTATGGCTATGCCATTCGTTTAAAGATTGTGCCTGCCCACTTCCCTCTTTTGTCAAATGTTCACGAGAGTTACTGATGTTTCCCTGTAATATTGGCCTGGTTTGGGCATCAGAATCTTTTGAAATGACTCGAGAAATATACCTTCCTCTTTAGTTTTCTGGAACAAGTTGGGTAAAAGTGGTACTATTTCCTTTTTGATTTCACTAGAAAAGCCATTTACCTTGAATGCTCGAATGCCAAAACCTTGAATGCTAGGCTCAAGAGCTTGGCCTTCACTCTGAAACCTTCAGTGGTTCCCATGGTAAAATGATGATGTCTGAAAAGTGTGTTTTGGGAAGATGAATCTGGCAGCTGTGGGTAGGAGATATGTTGGCAGTGAGGGCCTAGAGAAATGCAGTAGGAAAAATGTTATAATTTCCAAAATTCATGTAGATAAAGCTTTGCTCAATTTTTCACAGGCTTGAGAGAATTTCTTACATTAGAAGGACAGTGGCTCCATTCGGTGAAAACTGCATAGAAGCTGGAAGGTCCCTTTTCTTTATGGAGAGGCTCTGTGCGTGGTTGGTCAGTTGAGTCTGACTCTTTGTGACCCCATGGACTATAGTCCTCCAGGCTCCTCTGTCCATGGGATTTCCCAGGCAAAAATACTCAAGTAGGTTGCCATTGCCTTCTCCAGGGGATCTTCCTGATCCAGGTATTGAACCCACGTCTACTGCACTGGCAGATGGGTTCTTTACCACTGCGCCACCTGGGAAGTCCAGAGAGACTCTAGGAGTGGTGCAAATACTATTACTGAAAAATTACGCTTGGTACCCAAACTTTCTTGTTCCACTAAATCAGTCTAATCTGGCTTTACAAAGTCCCCAAATGAGAATTATATTACAACATTTTCAAGTGACTGAATATTTTTTAAAGGAAAGTGATTATTTCAGGTTTTCTTTACAGGTTTAAAGACTCAGAAAAGAAAATAAGGACTTGTTAGTAAAACTCTTGAAATTTGCTGTAAATTTGTTATTTTGAACAAGCACAGTGATTTAGCCATGATATCCTACATATTTCCTTTTACATTGTTATTTTTTTTAAGAACAGTATTGCAACTTGATCATCTGATTGCAGCAGCCTTTCAATGAGTTTCACTTTATTGCATCAGCTCTTGGAAGACGGCAGGGCCAGTGCCAGCCAAGGAGCTTAGTAACTCAAACTGCAAAAATAACAACAGGAATTTGTTTTAAGACTGAAGCCATCACATTTTACAAGCTCTTTTCAACTCATGAGTGAAATACACTCCTGCAAATATAAGTTTATGAGACCATCATTCAACATTTTCTTCTGCACTGCGACTCCGACAAGGCCTATATGTTAGTAAAACAGGTCCATCTTTCTAATGCAGTACGATGCTGTTGGGAGGGAGATGTGATTGACATCAATGGAAGATCCAATGAATGAGGGGGTGACTCTCATCTGGCATCAGTGTGGATGGCTTGTCAATATAGATGGTGTTATTTTAAATGCAGGACATCCTCCACAGTGATCTTCATTGTAAACTGAAATCCTGTGAACTCAAGCTTGCATTTTTTAGTTTGAATTCCCTTCATCCTGTTTAAACGGGAATTTTTGACCCTTTTCTTTATGGAGAGGCTCTGTGCGTGGTTGGTCAGTTGAGTCTGACTCTTTGTGACCCCATGGACTATAGTCCTCCAGGCTCCTCTGTCCATGGGATTTCCCAGGCAAAAATACTCAAGTAGGTTGCCATTGCCTTCTCCAGGGATCTTCCTGATCCAGGTATTGCACCCACGGCCACTGCCATGGCAGACGGGTTCGTTAACACTGCGCCACCTGGGAAGTCCAGAGAGACTCTAGGAGTGGTGCAAATACTATTACTGAAAAATTACGCTTGGTACCCAAACTTTCTTGTTCCACTAAATCAGTCTAATCTGGCTTTACAAAGTCCCCAAATGAGAATTATATTACAACATTTTCAAGTGACTGAATATTTTTTAAAGGAAAGTGATTATTTCAGGTTTTCTTTACAGGTTTAAAGACTCAGAAAAGAAAATAAGGACTTGTTAGTAAAACTCTTGAAATTTGCTGTAAATTTGTTATTTTGAACAAGCACAGTGATTTAGCCATGATATCCTACATATTTCCTTTTACATTGTTATTTTTTTTAAGAACAGTATTGCAACTTGATCATCTGATTGCAGCAGCCTTTCAATGAGTTTCACTTTATTGCATCAGCTCTTGGAAGACGGCAGGGCCAGTGCCAGCCAAGGAGCTTAGTAACTCAAACTGCAAAAATAACAACAGGAATTTGTTTTAAGACTGAAGCCATCACATTTTACAAGCTCTTTTCAACTCATGAGTGAAATACACTCCTGCAAATATAAGTTTATGAGACCATCATTCAACATTTTCTTCTGCACTGCGACTCCGACAAGGCCTATATGTTAGTAAAACAGGTCCATCTTTCTAATGCAGTACGATGCTGTTGGGAGGGAGATGTGATTGACATCAATGGAAGATCCAATGAATGAGGGGGTGACTCTCATCTGGCATCAGTGTGGATGGCTTGTCAATATAGATGGTGTTATTTTAAATGCAGGACATCCTCCACAGTGATCTTCATTGTAAACTGAAATCCTGTGAACTCAAGCTTGCATAAATTTCCTTCTGGTAAGTGAACGTTTTACCGAGCTCTCAAGCTCGTGTGCCCTATGCATAGTGAGGCCCATCAAGACTAAATATTAAAAGTTTGGGACAGGGAAAGGTTTATTACAGATTCATACACAGAGATGGATGGCTCATGCCCTAAGAACCCAAAGTTACTGAAATCTTTCAGTAAGTCCCTTTAAAAGCAAAAGGTGAGGGAGGGACGTGGTAATGATGTTCCTATAAATCTCAACCAGATGAATGTTATTCTCTGTCTTGACAAGAAAGGGCAAAGTCCCAAGGCAAAGCCTTCACCCTCCAAGGTCCTGGTCCTGGCTAAGAGGAGGCATATCTCAATTGGCAGTTGCTTTAGGGCCAGACTCCCACATCTTGCCCAGTTGTCAGCCCCGGGAGAGCTAGGCACCCAACTCTTAACTGGCCCTCAGTCTCCTCAGGCTGCCCAAAGAGGGAGACCAGATCTCGGAGACTGCAGCTCACACAGATGGCCACTGCTAGAAGGTTGAGGAGACAAGGGTGAGGGATAGGTTCGCCCTTGCCTCAAGGCCTGGACCAAGACACGTGGAGGGCCTTAGTGAGGGTTCTGGAGCCCTGCAGGACGTAGTCCCCAGTTTGTTCCCTGGGCCCTCCAGCTCACCTGCTGGGCCAAGGCTGGGTAAGCTGGAGGGCCTCTAGGAGCAGGCCTGAGTCTGCCTCATACCTCACTCTCCACCCGAAGACCACCCCAACACTGACCCTTGCTCAATTCCTCCCCAGTGGTCCCTCAATGACAGTTACCAGTGGGCAGGACCCACTGATAAACAGCAGCAGGACAACTGCCAGTCTCTTATTGTCAGTTGATTGCTCGTGGGCAGACCACAGAGCAATGGCTGAGCAAGACCCATTGCCTTGTAACAGGGTGCAGAGTAATGAGGTGCAGCAATGGCTACCTGCTAAGGGTTCTGCTCATCCTCCTCTGTTATAATCAACATAATGCAAATGTCTTTTTTTTTTTTAAACATCCCTGAAAAAACAAAGCTCTTATTGAGATAATACCTATTTGTTATCTCTTCTGTCCTTAATATGCTTATGTGACATGACTTAGTAAAATTTTGTCATTGACTCATTTTATGAGTAAAAAAAATTGGAGACTGGGAGGTGAAAGAGAATTTACTAGGATTATAAAGCCAGTGAGTGGGAAAACTAAGATCAGAACTCAAATCTCTTTACTCTGGCTCCCCTACTTTTGCTATTAATGGCACACTGCCTTTCTCACATGAAACACAGATATGGTGATAAAGGGATTCCTAGTTTGCTCAACTCAAAATGCACACACCTGGTATGTTACACAGGGCAAACAAACCTTACATACCTGGTGTTGAATATTTTGTAAATGAGCTCCCAGATGTTATAGTTCCACAGAGAAATAAATTCATTAGGTTTTGTTATCAAATAAAGTATTAATTATATCCACTAATACATTATTTTTTAAAACCTCATTTTAATGGAAGGATAATTGCTTTACAATGCTGTGTTGGTTTCTGCCATACATCCCCATGAGTCAGCCGTAGGTATACATCTGTCCCTTCCCTCTTGAACATCCCTCCCATAACCCACCCTATTCCACCCCCAGAAGACCAGAACAGACATTTCACCAAAGAAGACATATAGATGGTTAATAAACACATGAAAAGATGCTCCACATCACTCATTATTAGAGAAACGCAAATCAAAACTGTAATGCGCTATCACCTCACACTACTGGACATATACTCTGAGAAAACCAGAATTGATATCTTAGAGTACTGATGTGTAGAATTTTGGGGAAAAGGAGACAGTCATGGAAAATATGAATTTATTGAAATGTGTATAGGCTGGAGACTCCTGCCCTGGGGCATGGACATTTTTAGAATGCATAGATAGGCATGAGGAGATACAGGGATCCCTGAAATGAAATGTGAAGTTTTCTATTTTTTCTTTTTCCTTTTTGCCCCTGGAAGATCCTTTGGTTTTGTCAGACTTTAAAAGGGATGTGAGTTTAAAAAAAAAAAAATTTCCCTAATGCAGCCATCCCCTATCATTTTGGCATCAGAGGCCAGTTTTGTGAAAGACAATTTTCCCATTTGGTTGATCAGACTCTACTTAGTGCACTTAATTTCTGAAGTCGCCCACATAGGAATTGAGATAATACCTATTTGTTATCTCTTCTGTCCTTAATATGCTTATGTGACATGACTTAGTAAAATTTTGTCATTGACTCATTTTATGAGTAAAAAAAATTGGAGACTGGGAGGTGAAAGAGAATTTACTAGGATTATAAAGCCAGTGAGTGGGAAAACTAAGATCAGAACTCAAATCTCTTTACTCTGGCTCCCCTACTTTTGCTATTAATGGCACACTGCCTTTCTCACATGAAACACAGATATGGTGATAAAGGATTCCTAGTTTGCTCAACTCAAAATGCACACACCTGGTATGTTACACAGGGCAAACAAACCTTACATACCTGGTGTTGAATATTTTGTAAATGAGCTCCCAGATGTTATAGTTCCACAGAGAAATAAATTCATTAGGTTTTGTTATCAAATAAAGTATTAATTATATCCACTAATACATTATTTTTTAAAACCTCATTTTAATGGAAGGATAATTGCTTTACAATGCTGTGTTGGTTTCTGCCATACATCCCCATGAGTCAGCCGTAGGTATACATCTGTCCCTTCCCTCTTGAACATCCCTCCCATAACCCACCCTATTCCACCCCCAGAAGACCAGAACAGACATTTCACCAAAGAAGACATATAGATGGTTAATAAACACATGAAAAGATGCTCCACATCACTCATTATTAGAGAAACGCAAATCAAAACTGTAATGCGCTATCACCTCACACTACTGGACATATACTCTGAGAAAACCAGAATTGATATCTTAGAGTACTGATGTGTAGAATTTTGGGGAAAAGGAGACAGTCATGGAAAATATGAATTTATTGAAATGTGTATAGGCTGGAGACTCCTGCCCTGGGGCATGGACATTTTTAGAATGCATAGATAGGCATGAGGAGATACAGGGATCCCTGAAATGAAATGTGAAGTTTTCTATTTTTTTCCTTTTTCCTTTTTTTGCCCCTGGGAAGATCCTTTGGTTTTGTCAGACTTTAAAAAGGGATGTGAGTTTAAAAAAAAAAAAAAATTACCCTAATGCAGCCATCCCCTATCATTTTGGCATCAGAGGCCAGTTTTGTGAAAGACAATTTTCCCATACACTGGGTGGTAGGGGGATTGGTTTCAGGATGACTCAGACTCATTACATTTATTGTGCACTTAATTTCTGAAGTCATGCTGCCACTGATCTGACAGTAGGTACCACTCCATGGCCCAGAGTTTGGGGAGGCTGGCCTTCTCTAATGGATTCCTCCTTTACCACACAAAGGCAGCCTTCGAAGGTTGCTCCATCTCCTAGCAATCAGAGAGCTTAGTGTCTGTTTGCCACATATATTCAATACCCATTGAGCACAGCTTTATCTTGTTACTTCACTGTGTCTAGAAGAGAGGCTTGCTTGCAGTCAGCTGTGTTTCAGAGTACCCAGAATCCTCTGTGTGGGTAGCAGTGCTTAGGAAGTCACAGGTTCATGAGTGTTGACTTTCTACTGTCTGATAACTAAGTTGGATTTTTATCATTGACTTGTTTTACAGATGAAGATATGGAGACCTGGAGCTGGAAGAGAAGTTATCAGCATTGGAAAGCAAGTAAGTGGCAACACTAAGATCAGAACTCCAATCTCCTAACATTTTTCCTAGGACACATGAAGGTTTTTGGAACCAAGCTTTTTTCTGGTCACGCTGTGTAAGTTACACCATTGGTAAATTAATTCTAAATGCTCAAATGAAGTAACAGTTGCAATTGTCAAGTTACGGGATACTTTTTTTCAATAGTTTCACCAGTATAGAGTAACCTAGATGTAATTTCCTTGGCTGGTTATGTGTTTATTTCAAAGATGGTGCTATTTGCTTGAAATATGTTCTGAAAGAGTTCCTTATTAGGATGTCCAGGGAGAGTCTCAACATGTTTTTAACCAGCATGACAAATTACTATAGTCCCTAGCAAAACATTCAATGATTTTGTTTATTTATTTATTTAGCTACACCAGGTCTTAGCTGTGGCACGTGGGACCTTCAGTCTTTGTTGCAGCATGCAGGATCTTTTTAGTTGCGGAATGTGAAATCTTAATTTGTGGCATGTGAATTCTTAGTTGTAGCATGTGGGATCTAGTTCCCTGATCAGGAACGGCACCCAGGCCCCCTGAATTGGGAGTGTGGAGCCTTGGTCACTGTGGGACCACCAGGGAAGTCCTTACTTAAATGATTTTTGCTGTTATAAAATATTCAGTGTACCCTCAAGCATGTAAGATTTGTTATGTGAGCACAATATGTGGGCAAAAGACAGCCTTGTGCTCCCTGAACTTAAGGTAGTTCTTTGATGAGGCTGGCCTTCTCTAATGGATTCCTCCTTTACCACACAAAGGCAGCCTTCGAAGGTTGCTCCATCTCCTAGCAATCAGAGAGCTTAGTGTCTGTTTGCCACATATATTCAATACCCATTGAGCACAGCTTTATCTTGTTACTTCACTGTGTCTAGAAGAGAGGCTTGCTTGCAGTCAGCTGTGTTTCAGAGTACCCAGAATCCTCTGTGTGGGTAGCAGTGCTTAGGAAGTCACAGGTTCATGAGTGTTGACTTTCTACTGTCTGATAACTAAGTTGGATTTTTATCATTGACTTGTTTTACAGATGAAGATATGGAGACCTGGAGCTGGAAGAGAAGTTATCAGCATTGGAAAGCAAGTAAGTGGCAACACTAAGATCAGAACTCCAATCTCCTAACATTTTTCCTAGGACACATGAAGGTTTTTGGAACCAAGCTTTTTTCTGGTCACGCTGTGTAAGTTACACCATTGGTAAATTAATTCTAAATGCTCAAATGAAGTAACAGTTGCAATTGTCAAGTTACGGGATACTTTTTTTCAATAGTTTCACCAGTATAGAGTAACCTAGATGTAATTTCCTTGGCTGGTTATGTGTTTATTTCAAAGATGGTGCTATTTGCTTGAAATATGTTCTGAAAGAGTTCCTTATTAGGATGTCCAGGGAGAGTCTCAACATGTTTTTAACCAGCATGACAAATTACTATAGTCCCTAGCAAAACATTCAATGATTTTGTTTATTTATTTATTTAGCTACACCAGGTCTTAGCTGTGGCACGTGGGACCTTCAGTCTTTGTTGCAGCATGCAGGATCTTTTTAGTTGCGGAATGTGAAATCTTAATTTGTGGCATGTGAATTCTTAGTTGTAGCATGTGGGATCTAGTTCCCTGATCAGGAACGGCACCCAGGCCCCCTGAATTGGGAGTGTGGAGCCTTGGTCACTGTGGGACCACCAGGGAAGTCCTTACTTAAATGATTTTTGCTGTTATAAAATATTCAGTGTACCCTCAAGCATGTAAGATTTGTTATGTGAGCACAATATGTGGGCAAAAGACAGCCTTGTGCTCCCTGAACTTAAGGTAGTTCTTTGATGAGATTATGCTCTCCTGAGGCTGGTATGCTGTTTTGTAAAATATTGCTTGCATTTGTGGGATTAAGTTTAACGAATGGTGTTTAAGTGTTAAAAAGGACCTAATTCATGCTGTACACCTGGGTAAGGTTAGGGGGACAAAGATTACCAAGATCTAATTCTTACATTAGAGAAGCTTTTATTTCATTCAGTCAAGATAATCTCTACATAACAATTGTACACGTTGTTATGGAACTGTATGCTGGGTAGACAAGAGACACACGAGCCAAACTGGGGCAGCAGGAAAGTTTCCTGGAGGAGGTGCCCCATGAACTAAATCTCGGAAGAAAAATAAGAGCCAAGTGAGGAGATATGAGCAGAGCACACAAAGCAGAGGAAAGTCATTGAGCAAAGATGCAGCATTGCATGGGCAGCTGCAGTTTGTGTAGCAGGGTGGGAATTACAGATAGTCACGCATTACCTGAGCATGGAGTCTGGGCTGAGGAAACACAGGATGGAGGAAAACTGAGTATATCAGGTCAAAGCAGTCTGGAGCCTGAGCCTAAGGGCTCCTGCTTTCACTCTGTCAGGAGCAAGAAGTCATCTAGGATAGAACGTGCCACAATCATATTTGCACTTTGGAAAGATGACTCCGTGGTTTGAAGTATTCCAAGTCCCTACAGGCGGTTGCTATGATAAGTTCTGTACACTGACTAATGAGCAAAATGCTGAGCACACGTCATCTAAGAGCCACCAGACTTCACCCAATGACATGCTATCATTTGCAGCATCGTGTGGAGTGACTCCCCCCTTTAAGGGATAATATGGACTTGAGCTTCCCACGTTCTGGAGAAAGTCCACAGTCCCTGCTAAAGAGTTCTGAAAGTCCTGCTCTCTAAGCTCTGGCAACTAGTGAGTTCAGTTCAGTTACTGGATTGCTCTGTAGATCCCCCTTCAGCTGTCCTGTCAAGCCAGATCTGAGACTGACTTTCCAAGACTTTGATCAAAAGTCACTCTCACAAGGTGTGAAGCGTGTGTCACACATTTTTCTGAAGGGCTGGAGAGGTGGAAGGCTTCACAGGGCAAAAACTGTCGGCAGTCTCCAGTTGCCTGTTAGGTGTTCCTGGTGTCTGGCTGCTGAGGCTCCCAGAGGTCAGGTGCACAGACTGCATAGCTCCACCCTCTTTTCCGCCTTCCCATTCCCAGCACTTCCCTACCCCCAGGCCTGAGGCTCTTTTCTAGAATGCAGAACAAGTCAGCAGTCTGTCACTCACTCCCCAAACCCAGCCCAGGACCTCCTTCAGCCACTCCAAAAACTGCCCTTCTCTCGCAGCAGTATCAAAATGTCATCTCCTAAGACATTACCAGTCCTCCTGCCAAGGCAAAGGAAACTACCGTTAGTTTGGGTTTTAAATTGGCTTTTTTTTCACCTTCATGTCGCTGGATTTCTGAGAGAACTAGAGATTCTGTGCCAACCCGTGTGCCACTTTTGGGGAGTTGGCACGATTTATTAGGCCTGGAAATCTTATCTCCTAATTGAGACAGTGCAGAGAGCTGGGAACACTGAGCACTGCAGAGGAGGGAGAAACCAGGGAGAACTGCACGTAGCCTCTACCCCAGCCTCCTCCTCGCTGCTGGTGACCGGATCCTCAGATAGGAACGGTTGGGTCGCTTTTCTGAATAAAAGCAGGCACCTTGGCTGACGTCTGCAAAGAGACTGTTTTCTAAGTTGTTAATATTTGGCTTCTATTCTGTGACATGCATGGGTGCCCTTCAGAGACTCACCTTAAAAATGAAAATCTTTTCCTCTGGAAGAGAAATGATCTTACACTATAAAATAAAATTAAAAAATAAAAAACACAAAAATTTTCTCAGATCTTGGGTCCTAGGGGGCTCTTGTCTTCCAAAACAAAATGTCCTTTCCCTTTCTTTCTTTTTTTTTTTTTAAATGATATTAAGACTCATGAACTCTTGTTGAATTTCTAGGCTTATTAGGAAAATAAGTCTGACTGTGGGTGACTTATGTAGGACATTGTCTGATGAATGGGGTCTCCTTACTGGGTAGATAGACGCAGACGTTTGAGATGTGGGCTCAGTCCCTGGCGTGGGAAGATCCCTTGGAGAAGGAAATGGCAACCCACTCCTGTATTCTTGCCTGGAAAATCTCATGGACAGTGGAGCCTGAAGGGTTGTAGTCCATGGGGTCGCAAAGGCAATTGAGGCACACACACCCTTTTCCTCTACTGGGACCTGTTGCCAACTGTATCAGACAGGTATCCGATCCAGTGACACTGAGGAATACCAGGATTCTGAAATTTCTTGGGAGAAGAGGTTTCAATAATCTGCCAATGCCTTTAGAGACCAGGTGGCAATGGGGAACATATATAGTGGTTGAATAGATGGAAAATGCTGGATCCTGTCTAAAGGCATGACACTGAACAGTTGCGTGACCTATAGAAACATGCCTGCACAGGAAGTTGCTCAAGAGACGGCACAGAACTCTGCACAGAAAGGACCCTAGCAGATGGGAGGACTCCCTTTGAATGGGTGAGTCACGTGTCCCTGTGCAGACTGGAATTTATGCCCCAGGCTGGTCTCCTCTCCTAGCTTGTTAGGGAGGAGAGGCCTGGCATTCCCTTTAAGTTCTATGCAGCCTTGTTGCATTTTTCCACTGATGCTGGGGTCATTCCTATCATCACTGCCCAGTCAGCGGGCAGCCAGACATACCCTGCGGGCAAGACACCTGACATAGCAAGCAGAGAGCTTTTCCTGAATCTGGGGACCAACTATTACAATACGTTCTCCCCTCCAGGGAGCTGGCTTGGGCACATACCCCGCCCCCTCCGCCACAGCATGTGAACTAGAGCTTTCTTCAGTTCCCACCAGCCTAACCCAAGTCATGGCCACTTACCTATCTACTGCCATAGCCTCCTAATTTATTTTCCTGCCTCTACCCCTGCTTCCCTGAAGCCTCTTCTCAACAACACAGCCAGCACAACCCTTTAAAAGTGGGATGTACCTCCACTGTCCCCAAACCCTCGTAAGTTGTCCTATCATTTAAAAATCTCAAATCCTCACCACAACCATTGAAGTCTGTATCGCTTGATCTGTGCTGCTCCCTTCTCCCCTCCTTCTCTGCCTCGGTCACCTCCACGGCCACCTTGCCTTTTCACAGATGAAATGAGCAGGCTCCTGCCTAAGGACTTCTGCTGTGTCCTCCGTGGGCTACTCCCATGCACCCACCGAGTTCTCTGCCCAAGTTACCTCCTTGGAAGTCTTCCTTGACTGCTGTCTCTAAAATAGCTCATTCTTTCATTCTCTGATCCCCTCCCTTTTTAGTTTTTCTTTGGAGTTCATATCATTGCCTGATATAGTAAATGTCTGTCCACTTCTGGCTCCCAGTTAGAATGAACACTATGAAGGATGGGTCCTTTGCTTGTGTTTTTCTGCATTGGTTCTCCAGAATCCAGAAGAAAGCCTGGCTCATAGGTTGTGTTGAACAAATGAATGAAATAAGAACAAACAAGGAGTCTGTGTGTGTAGAGGAAATACCTTTTGAAGAGGTTGGTTCACATACATCCTTCCTCAATTTCATTACAAGTTCAAGAACTTTTTGTGTTTTCCCCTAACTGATGATCAGTTTGTGGTTCAGTTGCTGAGTAGTGTCTGACTCTTTATGACCCCGTGTTCTGTAGCCTGCCAGACGTCTCTGTCCTTCATTACCTCCCAGAGTTTGTTCAAATTCATGTCCATTGAGTCAGTGATACCATCCAACCATGTCATCCTCTGTCATCCCCTTCTTCTCATGCCCTCAATCATTCCCAGCATTAGGGTGTTTTCCAGTGAGTTGGCTCTTTGCATCACATGGCCAAAGTATTGGAGCTTCAACTTCAGCATCAATCCTTCCAATGAATATTCAGGGTTGATTTCCTTTAGGATTGACTGGTTTGGTCTCCTTGCTGTCCAAGGAACTCTCAACAGTCTTCTCCAGCATGACAGTTCGAAGAAAGCATCAGTTCTTCACCGCTCAGCCTTCTGTAAGGGACAGCTCTCTCATCTGTTCATAGCTACTGGGGAAACCATAGCTATATATGAACCTTTGCTGGTAAAGTGATGTCTCTGCTTTTTGACACAACTGTCTAGGTTTATCATAGCTTTTATTCCAAGGAGCAAGCAATGTTTAATTTTGTGGCTGTAATCACTGATGATTGATTTAGAATATGCTAATTATAAAACTGTTCTAGAACCTTTAAGAAACTGTCATTGTTAAGTCCCCTGAAGCTAGAGAAGGAATGTCCATTCTTACCTAGTTATCCAAACTCATTTTCCAGCATTTATAAACCATTTTTTTTTGGAAATCAAAGGGTTCTTTGTTTGGGGTCAGGTGAAAAGACAAATTTGCTTTTAGCTTGAGAGAATTAATTCTCAACAAACTTTACTTATAAACAGATGGATTTAAGAAAACATAAATGACTATGGTCGTAATCCATACTCTCTGCCTTCAATTAACCAGCAGGCAAGAAGTAACTCTAAATAAGCCTAGAACATTAAATGTAAAATGTTTAGACCATTAGCCACAGATTATGGGCCTACTCTTTTAAGATAAGTCCTAGATACAGAAGAAAGCCTGGCTCATAGGTTGTGTTGAACAAATGAATGAAATAAGAACAAACAAGGAGTCTGTGTGTGTAGAGGAAATACCTTTTGAAGAGGTTGGTTCACATACATCCTTCCTCAATTTCATTACAAGTTCAAGAACTTTTTGTGTTTTCCCCTAACTGATGATCAGTTTGTGGTTCAGTTGCTGAGTAGTGTCTGACTCTTTATGACCCCGTGTTCTGTAGCCTGCCAGACGTCTCTGTCCTTCATTACCTCCCAGAGTTTGTTCAAATTCATGTCCATTGAGTCAGTGATACCATCCAACCATGTCATCCTCTGTCATCCCCTTCTTCTCATGCCCTCAATCATTCCCAGCATTAGGGTGTTTTCCAGTGAGTTGGCTCTTTGCATCACATGGCCAAAGTATTGGAGCTTCAACTTCAGCATCAATCCTTCCAATGAATATTCAGGGTTGATTTCCTTTAGGATTGACTGGTTTGGTCTCCTTGCTGTCCAAGGAACTCTCAACAGTCTTCTCCAGCATGACAGTTCGAAAGAAAGCATCAGTTCTTCACCGCTCAGCCTTCTGTAAGGGACAGCTCTCTCATCTGTTCATAGCTACTGGGGAAACCATAGCTATATATGAACCTTTGCTGGTAAAGTGATGTCTCTGCTTTTTGACACAACTGTCTAGGTTTATCATAGCTTTTATTCCAAGGAGCAAGCAATGTTTAATTTTGTGGCTGTAATCACTGATGATTGATTTAGAATATGCTAATTATAAAACTGTTCTAGAACCTTTAAGAAACTGTCATTGTTAAGTCCCCTGAAGCTAGAGAAGGAATGTCCATTCTTACCTAGTTATCCAAACTCATTTTCCAGCATTTATAAACCATTTTTTTTTGGAAATCAAAGGGTTCTTTGTTTGGGGTCAGGTGAAAAGACAAATTTGCTTTTAGCTTGAGAGAATTAATTCTCAACAAACTTTACTTATAAACAGATGGATTTAAGAAAACATAAATGACTATGGTCGTAATCCATACTCTCTGCCTTCAATTAACCAGCAGGCAAGAAGTAACTCTAAATAAGCCTAGAACATTAAATGTAAAATGTTTAGACCTACATTTCAGTGTTCTTCCATATTTCTCAGATTATGGGCCTATCAGATTTTCTTAGTATGATAAATCCAAAGATAAAGCTAACCTCACTTTCTGGAGTGGCACAAAGTTTAATATTTTCTTCCCCCACTGGATAAACAGACCTTTCTGTATAACCAGTGAACTTGAACTAGTCGTCTCTGCTCTTTAATCAGCAGACGGTCACACATATGAAGCTTTCTGGAGAGCTAATAGGTACAGCATCATTGATCTTGATTTCTTGGAAAGAAAAAGCATCTCCAAATGCTAACATTTCAAGGGGAGACCTCAGAGAGAATGCTTGCACATGGGATTAGTATGAATGCAGATGAAAATCAGAGCTCCAAATGGACACAAGGAAGAATTTTAACTTAAAAAGAATTACAACTTTTTTGGCATTGCAAAGGAAATAGCAGCTGTTATTTGAGTGAAGCATTTGGGAAATGTTGCCTCTGTCTTAGGAGGACTCTATGCAAGTAGGTGTTAGGATTTTACAAAAAGGACAAAAGTTTGGGTGATAAACAGCTTATCCATGGCCACAGCTGGTCTAGTGAAGGAGGAAACACCCAAATTTGCATTTCTCTCATTGCAAAGCTGGTATTCCCTCAACAGTTCATTCATTAAGTGAATCTTAAGTTCATTAAGAACTTTCTGTTTGAGCTTTTGGAGATTTTTTTTGGCCATACTACACATCATGTGGGGTCTTAGTTCCTTAACCAGGGATCAGCCCCCTGCATTGAAAGCAAAGACTTAACCACTTGAATACCAGGGAAGTCCCTTAGAGATTTTTTTGAGGGGGTGGAGGGGGAATTTTTTTTTTTTTTGACAGTTTCTCTCTCCCTCAATTTCCTTATTTTCTTCTCACTACTCCTGTGCCAATTCCAAAGTTTAGCACCCAATATCAGTCAAACATGTAGGAGCCACTACTTGGGAAATTTCAGACAGTACACCTGTCTCTAGGCTGGAAAAACTTTAGCCTTATCATAAATGAATTTCAACACAGACAACTTAAGAGCTGATGAGCCAAAAGTATCAAAACAATTTTTCTTCCTTGTCAAGACCTGCCTTGTCCTGTCACCCTGGGGCTTTCTCCCTTCAGGGCCTGTTGTCTGTCATCCTCAGGGATGAAGCTCTGGTCAAATGTTCCCTGGTAATTGTGGCTTTGATTTTCATTTCTCTTATGAGAGGGGAGGAGGGGGAACAGTTTTGAGAGGATGACATATTGGCAGCCTGTGGTGAGGCACTGAATTGACTTCTAAATGTGGAGGAAATGGTGCATCTCCTATTTTTTTTTTTTGAAAGAATCAAGGTTTCTTTTTATTTATTTATTTATTTATTTTGGGTGGGGGTCGGGTTGGGGAGGGTGGGGAGCGGGCGGGCCACTTCTATTGGTCCTTCATTTTTCCATTTTCATGTGTCTTTGTTCTTTGGCTCCTGTGGGCCTCCCATCGCGGTGGTGTCTGTCGTTGCAGAGCACCGGCTCTGGGCGCATGCGCTCCAGAGCTCCGGCTCGGTAATTGGACATATCCTTCCCAGGCCAGGGATCGAACCGGCGCCCCTTGCACTGCAAGGCGGTGTCCTTACCCGCTGGACCACCAGGGGAAGCCCCATCTCCTATTCTTGATGTGTGCAGATCTGGTTCCCACAAAGGGGTGACTGAGCCATCTTCAGTTGAGGAAAGGAGGAAGATTTGGGTAAAAACTTCTGGAAAAGTTCTCTAGAAAAAGGAAAGAGTTTCCAAGGTGGTTCAGTGGTAAAGAATCCACCTGCCAATGCCAGAGATGGGGTTCCATCCCTGATCCTGGAAGATCCCCTGGAGAAGGAAATAGCAACCCACTTCAGTATTCTTGTCTGGAGAATCTCACGGACTGAGGAGCCTGGCGGGCTATACAGTCCAGGGGGTCACCAAGAGTTGGACATGATTTAGCAACTAAAAAACAGTAACACAACAATTCTCTCAAAAATAAACTTTATTTAAGTTACATGTACAGTTTATTAATAAAAGAAATGTGTATCTACAGGTCAGCAGGATGGGATGTGTTCCAACATGTGCCTCTAGAATTCTGAAGCTCCTGAGTGTGATACTGGTTGTACACTCTGGACTCCTGAGGCTTTACATACTCTTAAATCATATTTTGGTATCGAGGGGCATTTTTAAAAGGATAAGAGAGCTTTGTCAAAGCCAATCATTTTGTTAAAAGAATTCTGTCCCCTCTGTGCATGCATGAAATGTAAGCAATGCTGTGGTTTCAAGAGTAGATTCCAGAAGACCTAAGACCCAGGGTTAGCGTTACAGTATCATCAGTCCATGGATTCAAGTCACAGTTCTGTTTTCTTGGGCAGGTATCTCCTTATGAGAACCTTAAAATTTAAAATTTATATTACAGCTTCTTTTCCCCAGTGTCTTCATACACAGGAATGATGTTGCATGTTTGTAAATTACTTTAGGAACACTCTCTCTTTCACCTCATAATTCAACAATCTACTTCTTCTCCCCATGATGGCCAAGGAAAATAATTCTGGAACTTCTGGCATCTTGTAGGCATGGTGCTGAACTAACCCTTAGTCTGTGTCCACCTAACATGGAGGTCCTAGGGTGACACCCTCGCCACTCCCGCATGCTGCCATGTTGGAAGCCAGCCACTGTTGGCATCTAAGAAATTGCAGAAGCATCTCAAGGTCATTAGTAAAGGACACTGAGCAAACTTATAATGTGACATTCAGCTTAACCTTCATACAGCACTTCCTTCTTGTCTGAGAGGAGTGAAACACACAGGGTTTGAAATCACACATTGTCGCCTCCATTTTCCTGTCTACAGAATGGAGATGATAGCTACCTACTCAGCTTGTAAGGATGAAATAAGTACATGACAGCACTTATCTAGTACAGTGCTAAGCATATGGTAAAATGTTAAGGGAGACTTAAAGTGCTTTAGGCACCACCCACAGCCTGTGCAGGGCCCCAGATTTATTTATTTCCATGTCTTAGGCAGCGAGGTCAAAAGGGTGAGACAAAAACAAACCAGCTGTGTTTCTAGAGTTTGAACCCTGTAATCCTTTACGCATTTTTAACTATATAAAGGTACTATCTCTACCTGAAATTTCAAACTTAGATCTCATCAGACAGGTATAATGGAAAACACTTGGGGCAAGGTCTAACGCCTGTTACACTCAACGTGTTAAGTTACCTGGAATTCTCACTGGGTAAGTCGCTTACCAGTTTCTAGACTGAGCAGATGTGTGCCTTGCATCTGCTAAATGCCAGATGCAGAGCTGAGCTTTTTGTGCCTCCTCTCTGAATCCTTACTGTGTCACAGCTAGATTGTCCCCAGCATCTCTGCATATAGGGCAGGCTAGCAACTTGCCCTAGGTACTGCATGCAAGGCTGACCCGGCAATCAGTGCTCTCAGCCTCCTTACTGCCGATCTGACTTCGCCCATAAGGACAGAGAAGCTGCGGCATAGGTTGCTCAGAGAGCCTGCACCCCGCACCCCCTCAGCCTGCCTTCCTCCTACCTCAGTGGAGTGGCCCCACGTCATTCCTGTCTTTCAGATGAGCCAGGCTCAAAAACACCAAACCCATTTAGGACACATGTCAGAGAGATGGACCTCTACAGTAGTCTGTTTCTTAGTAGCTTATCCCCGGGCCCTCACATTTCACACACAGGACCTCACTGTTATCTCACATTCAGCTTTTCACATGCAAGGAAGGGCCATGTTGGAAGCCAGCCACTGTTGGCATCTAAGAAATTGCAGAAGCATCTCAAGGTCATTAGTAAAGGACACTGAGCAAACTTATAATGTGACATTCAGCTTAACCTTCATACAGCACTTCCTTCTTGTCTGAGAGGAGTGAAACACACAGGGTTTGAAATCACACATTGTCGCCTCCATTTTCCTGTCTACAGAATGGAGATGATAGCTACCTACTCAGCTTGTAAGGATGAAATAAGTACATGACAGCACTTATCTAGTACAGTGCTAAGCATATGGTAAAATGTTAAGGGAGACTTAAAGTGCTTTAGGCACCACCCACAGCCTGTGCAGGGCCCCAGATTTATTTATTTCCATGTCTTAGGCAGCGAGGTCAAAAGGGTGAGACAAAAACAAACCAGCTGTGTTTCTAGAGTTTGAACCCTGTAATCCTTTACGCATTTTTAACTATATAAAGGTACTATCTCTACCTGAAATTTCAAACTTAGATCTCATCAGACAGGTATAATGGAAAACACTTGGGGCAAGGTCTAACGCCTGTTACACTCAACGTGTTAAGTTACCTGGAATTCTCACTGGGTAAGTCGCTTACCAGTTTCTAGACTGAGCAGATGTGTGCCTTGCATCTGCTAAATGCCAGATGCAGAGCTGAGCTTTTTGTGCCTCCTCTCTGAATCCTTACTGTGTCACAGCTAGATTGTCCCCAGCATCTCTGCATATAGGGCAGGCTAGCAACTTGCCCTAGGTACTGCATGCAAGGCTGACCCGGCAATCAGTGCTCTCAGCCTCCTTACTGCCGATCTGACTTCGCCCATAAGGACAGAGAAGCTGCGGCATAGGTTGCTCAGAGAGCCTGCACCCCGCACCCCCTCAGCCTGCCTTCCTCCTACCTCAGTGGAGTGGCCCCACGTCATTCCTGTCTTTCAGATGAGCCAGGCTCAAAAACACCAAACCCATTTAGGACACATGTCAGAGAGATGGACCTCTACAGTAGTCTGTTTCTTAGTAGCTTATCCCCGGGCCCTCACATTTCACACACAGGACCTCACTGTTATCTCACATTCAGCTTTTCACATGCAAGGAAGGGCAATCAGCCTTCCCATGAGCTACTTTGGACTGGGAAGCTTTTGTGCTTGATTTGAGAGAAGTTTCAAAAGTGTCATTGTTTAACCTTCCAATTCATTCCTTCTGCATTTGGAAAACAGATACTTTTGAAATCTTTCTCAGTTTTTATGCATTCCCGAACTTCCATGATTTAGGCCCACTGAAGCTGAGGGCCTCAAATCAGTGATAAAGACTAGCAGGTTGTATTTCTCATTCTTGAAACCAAGTTGTTACAGCAAAAGTGCAGATACATTTTAAGAGCTTCCCAGCATTAAAAGCAAGAATTCTAATTTCTATTGGTTGAAAATAGTAAACTGCTTCTCTGGTGGCTCAGATGGTAAAGAATCTGCCTACAGTGCAGGAGACCTGGGATCTATTCCTGGATTGGGAAGATTCCTGGGAGAAGGGAACGGCAACCAACTCCAGTATTCTTGCCTGGAGAATCCCATGGACAAAGGGACCTGGTGGGCTACAGTCCATGGGGGGCTGCAGTCTCAGACATGATGAAGTGACTAACACTTCCACTTTCAAGGTAAGAATTCTAGGAAATTACTCCAGTTAGACTGCACGACGCAGGCGCACACTCCCTCAGAATCTTCTGCTTGGGTATGAGAATAGTTAAAAGGGAGACTTCAAGTTTGGTCTCCTGTTTCTAAGGGTTAACTGAAGAAGTTAACCCTTTCAATGCCCTATATTTTTGCTCTTTAAAGCCTGTTTTCTCATTTTTTGAGAAGGGTTATCAGATTTCCAAAAACATAAGGAACAGAAGCAAGTGCTAAAGTTGAAGTTTCCTTTAGTTTTGTGCCTTGGGTTCATCAAGAAGAGAACACCAGAGGCTTGGAAATGGTACCAAGGCTTTAAAATAGCTGTTAGACTATTTTAAGAATTAGACAACTGGGACTATTTCTTGCCAAATAGATAGTTTGCAAAGGCTGTTTAAACTTTTGGACTCAAAACCTTGACTGGATTTCTATCCCAGAGATCACAGATCTATTTATTTGTCTATCATTAGTCTTTGAAGCAGTTGGTAAAGTCTCTAAAGGATTTGCTTTCTGTAACTTGTATGACAGGCTCATTTAACTCCAAATGTTCTCTTTAGTGTCAGCTAAGCTTCACATTTTACCTCTTATTAATTCTCATTTCCCACATTAAGTGCTAGAAATCCAGCAAACTTATTCCCATAGGTTTCAAATAGGAGTCGTAAAGTTCTTGTGTGGATCCTGATCCACAAGTCTCTAGTCTCCATGAACTGTTACTTCCTGCTGAATTGACTAGCCATGTGACTGTTCTAGTTTCCATAGACATCCCTAGTTACTGCATTTCTTCAAGTGAGTTTGTACTTCTTAAGGTAGAGTGTCTGTCCTTGACTACTTCTGTAGAGGACAAAGTAAAAGAATGAGATGCTATAGCCTCTTTGAAAGTTGGAATTTGGGACTTAGAACCTGGAAGAATACACCAGTGGCTGGAATTTAGGAGATGACAGAGGATCTGCTCAAGTTTATTCTTCAAAACTATGACTTTAGGCTTTATAGTTGACTAGTACTGTATAATACTTGTAATGGGTGGGTGGTGGGGGGAATGCTGGTGTCTTTATGCTGCCTAGGAAGGCATTCTGTATTGCCCTAAATGAATAAACCCATCACTGGGTTTTGTACCACAGCAGGGTCAAAGTCCCAACCAACCAAATGGCCTTCAGAGTTTACATAGGATGAACGTTCACCTAGTTATAAAACATATGCTCCTGACACCTCACGTGAGCAGGCCACATCCTGTTCAGTGTAATGACTACTTGGAGATGAAGCAACAGTTGGCCAGCAGAGACTCCTCCCCTTACAATTTCATCCTTTGCCTCTATATACTTGACTTCCACACCTCCCACAGAAAGGTCCATGCCTTTTCTTTTACTCTCATCCATTTGACTAAAATCACAAGGGGGCATCTATTAAACAAGATGACAGAAGCACCTTCCTTACTTAGGATTATCGATCTCTTTGCCTAAACCATGGCCAGATGTCAACTGTCTTATTTATATCCCATATGAAAGTGGACTCTGGCTCATCCACAGATCTGTTTAGTTACTCCAGTTATCTTCTCTTCATCCTTTGGCTACTGCACAGATCATTCCATCTGCAAAGACTGCTGTACTTTCTGCAGTGGACCTTCACCTTGCCTTGGACTTAGAGCATCTCCCCAGGGTTAAAGCCTTGTATCTTTCTTGGCTTGTTGGCTTCCAGAGGTTTAAGAGAAAGAAATGGTCAATCTGATGGAAATCTTACACAAGTTCCTTGCTACTTTTTCTCCTACCCAATGTCCTTTTTCTACTCTTCACAGTAAACACTTCAAAACCTGTCCATAGAAGGAATCCAACCTGTGCCTGCCAGCCTGACAAATTACATCACGTTACAAATTTTCCATGAAGTTACTTTAAAATAGTGGGTTTCAAGGTTTAGTTTACATCAGAATCACCTGAAAGGCTTCTGAAAACACATGTTCCTCTGAGTTCTTGATTCAGTAGGTCCAAGGTAGGGTTTGAGAATGTGCATGCTTAACCAGTTCTCAAGTGATGCAGATGCTAACCTTAACCCCACTGAAACCCACTGCTTAGGACTGTTCAAAAACACCACCACCTGTTACCTCCCTAGCTCTCTTCAGGGTCAGTTGTCTAGACATGTAAAAGAAGAAAATCCTTACCCACGCCTTGGAAGGCACTTGCCCTTGAATGATATATAATGACAGGACATGACAATCTGAGACTTAAGTACAGAAAGCAGAAGTGATAGATATCTTAGCATATGTTGCTGGATCAGGAAACAAATTAATGAGAATAAGAACTTTTCCTCAAAGAATTCTAGTACAGGCTAAACTGGCCTCTTTTACAAAATAAGAAATACTTGCGGAGGCAAGTATTAAATGATACCTCATTCTTTTAGTACTTAGTTGTGAGAGAAATAAACCAACTTAGAGGCTTTGTTATTACAACATCAAGATCTATCGCTCATATATTTCATTACAACACCTAATACTATAGAAGCTCATCCTAGAGGAATAGGCACAAACCATGGTTAAGCTGCTTGGTTTAATTTTTTTTTAGCACTTGGAAAAAAAATGTACAGTAGTTTGAACGCTTAGTCTTTGCAAACCTCCACTGAGGTCAAAGATTTCATTCATACGTACAAAATTAGTTTACAAATTGTTTTTGGCAATTTCATCTTAGTAACCCGTTTTATCCTATTGCCATTGTCCCAACCATTGAAAAAGTTTACAATAATTTACATAGAAATATTTTCAAAGTGCTTAAGAATAGTGATTGTTCTCTGGGTTATTTACAGATGGTCTATACAATGTATGTACAGGTGGTATACACTATAGCACAAGTTTCGTTGCTGGAATATGGCTTTCTAGGGAAAGTGCATATTTGGCCAGAGATGGCAATACTGTCTAGAAATTCAAGGGTTACAGATACTTTTGGTAACCACATCCAAAGCTGAAGGAGAATGTGGACAGGAATATTTACAAAAGTAATATAAAAATGATTAAGTATACAAGCTTGATCCACACAAAGATATCTCGATGTTCTTCCAAATGGGAGGAAGAAAAAAGTCTTCAGCTGCTGGCTTGGTTACCATTCTGAAGTAGGGGTTTCACTGGCTTAGACCTCAAAGGTCATGACTTGTCTCAGAAGTCAGGCTAGATCATCGTCTGTGCTTACAACTGATATCTGTGGAAGAGGAAAAAGCATGGAGTGAGTCTTGTGATCCCCTTTCTGGTAGCAACTTCATTTTCTAAAGCCAACCTTGTTTTTGAGTTGTTCATTCAGAGACCAAAGGTGCCCCGAGGGAAGTCAGATCCCAAACAGCATTGAGTTGTACCACTAATGGATTTTAATTTGAATTCAACTATAAGTAGTGGGGGCAGAGAGAGAGAAAACAGTGTAACTGATTCTGCCTGTTTTCCTGAATGATTTTAGAATGTAGATAAAAATGTGACAAGACACATGCGCCATGAACTGACCACCACTCTTGCTTTGCCAAAGCTCAGCTAGTATTTTCTTTAGACTGTGAAGGCCAAACACTCCATGTGAGTTTCAACTGAAGAGCAAATGACTGTCTCTAATGTTGAAAAGAAAGCTAGCTGTATGAGGTGGGATTGGTTAGTTGGGCTAAATGAACCTCGTTCAATACACAGACTTTAAGTCCACTACCCTGTATATGATATGCTAATTTTCTTCTAAGTATCCAGTACACCAGTGGTTTAACTAGTTCAAAAAGGAGATCCTTGGTTCATGTTAATGTTTGCATGTAGTGTCTGTAACCCAAAATATCTTAAATTGTACAATGATGTCCTTCAGTTGACCTGTCATTTTGTTCAGGGAAGATGCTTGTCAATTGACTGACTTATTTCTAACAGGCTAGACCATCGAAATCTCCAGGGAGCAGATGGCGTGTTTGGTGACTCTCTGATTCTAATGGCTCTTTCTAGCCCATGAAGCCATAGCTTGAGTTGTGGTCTCTTTTCCAAAAAGTCTGACTGCAAGTCACGGTACATAAATACACAGAGCTGACTTACTGCTGGGTACGTGTGTCCGACAGAAGCACTGTGTCTACCAATGTCTATTGACAGGTCCTCTTCAGTGGTCTTCAGGTACACAGGATTGTCAAAGTTCATGCTTTTCATGTTCTTGTGTTGCCAATTCCGCCACATCAAATAGCCACCTACTGCGGCCATTGCTAAGAGCACTGAAAAAAAGTTAGAAGGTCTAGACTCAAAACATATATATATATATAAAAAAAAGAATGCTAAAGAATCCATGAGAGTTGATGTTCATAGAGGTTTCCTGTGTTAGGAAGCCGGGATGACTAGAAGTTAGCATATAAATGGGTGGAGAGCTTAAAACAAGTTTGGACCAGAAGTTGTTCTCTAGACTCAGATGCTCAGTTTCATATCTTTGTGTAGGGAAGTGAAGAGTCCTGGAGCCCTCCCCAGGCTGACTGAGCTCAAGTTGGAGAAGTTTCTGGAGAGCCCTTCAAGTGGTCCTCCTGGCATATTTGCTAAGCCTGGAATCCCTTAATTTAGGATAAAGAGGCCACTGTAGCCTAGTGCTTTAGAATTGATATGCCCCAGAATAGCATTAGAGGGTCTTCTCCCTTGGTTTGAAAAGGCTTAGCTGTTTTTAATTTATCTTCTACACATCCTATTACGCCTCAAGAGATTGTTTAAGCATCCATGTATCTCCTCTGTATGAAGCACTATTCATATTTCCAAAGGGAACAGAACAGTGCTCTCACTGGAAGGGATGTATTTTGAAAGGGGATAAAGCCAGAAGAACAGCTCTCAAGTAGAAAGCAGTGAGCACTCTGCACATAACAATGGAACATTCATCACCGCTAGTTGCTGTGCTAAAGACACCTCTGTCGAGAAGGTTGTGGACTCTTAAATCAGCATGCCAGCTCGGGGAGGGGGAAAGTGTGATTTAGTGTCCCTAGTGTCATGACAGTACAAGGGCCCCCGGGAAGGGCATCTCTGGATGAACTAGACATATCCATCTGGTGTCTAAGAAGTTCCTTGGATCCAGATGTGTGGGGAGTGTACTTACAGAGAGGAAGGATGGCCCAGGCAGCAGAAGTCCCTTTAGGGGGAACACTGACCTCCGAAACTGCTGTGGTCACATTGATTCCTACAGGGGAATAAAGGGAATCAGTTGAGAAGGATCTGAATTCAAACTTAGAAATTCAGCCACATGGCAGAGAGCCTCATGCCCTCTTGCGTCCACCACTGTTATTCGGCATCCACGACCACTGTGTACCAAGAACAACTGGTCTAGAAGTATTCGTGAGTCCCATGTCATAATAGCCATTTCACTAACAGCTCTCGCAGACACCTTAATAAGTCAGGTCGGGCTAAGAGTTGCAGGTTCTAAGTCTTTGGAGTTTAAATATAGGTTATCAACTAGGGGCAGAATGAGTTAAAGGCTGCATTAATGATTTAAGGGACAAATACAAAGAGTGTGGCTGTTAGTTGAGATTAACTGTTTGCAGGACTGAATCCAATACCTCCAGGAACTAGTCCACCAGTTGGTGAAATTTCTGCTGTGTCGGTATCTTTTGTCTCACTGTAAGTCACAGTAGTTGTAGTACCTGAATTATAAAACCAAGAACCTGGTTAATGCCAAGGTTCCAGAGTGGCTAGCTGTTTAGTCCAGACGAGCTATGTGGTGGGTTATTTTAACACTGAGATGCTGACAAACCACTGCTGAATCGAGTCACATGGTGGATGTGTCAAAAACCAAGGGAAACAGTGGCAAAATCAGAGACACACAAGTCTTTGGGCACAATTGTAAGCATTGGGAATCTGACAATTCAAAAAGATACACAGCCACACTTCATGACCTCTCTAAGCAAAGTCCCAAGCTCCTGGAAGTTGCAAGAAATGCTCTCAAAACCAAACTACCAGGCATACTAATTTCAGTGTCAAATTGTTTTGTAATTGCTTTCTCAGTGAGCTGAGCTAGTCCCTGCAGGGACTCAGTATTATGTCAATAAAAACCTCACAATATGAGATCCTTATTCACAACATGAAAGTTTTAATTTGCCACTTAATCAAAACCTAAGAACAGGAGACCAAGATGCAAGTTTTGTTTAAGTATGAGTTTAAGATAATGTCACCCACTGGGGCAAGAAGTTTTCCTGTCACCCTGGCTTCTTTAAGCCTCATTTCAGTTCTCTCTCTTTGGAGGAGAACTTTAAGACTTTGTTGAAGAATCTGCAAGTTGGCTGGCTGAGTGCTGCTGTCAGACTAATTGGTACAAAATACTGTAGTCACCTATAGACTCAGCTAATGTGAGTTAGAAGTGATCTCGAAGGAAGGACATGACCTCTTGGTGTGCACTGGTAGCAGATATGTTTTCGAATTTGTTCCAAGACTGAGTTAAAATAGAATTCTTAAGATCCAGGCTAGTGTTTTACTCTATTACCCGTTGTATTTCCTGCTTGTGGTAGAAAAGTGAAAAGCCTTACTTCGGCACTCCCGGCCATTGTCTTCTAGGCTGTATCCATTGGGACAGGAACAGGTGTACTTTGGAGAGTGGTCATTAATCTGTGGGGCTGGCAGGCAGAGGTATTCACATCCTCCATTCTCCGCATCTTCCTCACACCAGTTTTTACCTATTCACAAAGAAAAGTCCTTTCAAATAGGTCTTCCAGTGCCTGCTCTACAGAAAGCTTGGTTCTAAATGCTGAAGACATGAGTCATTTTCTCTAAGAAGCTTAAACGTGTCTGCTCTGCCAATCCCTAAAGTTAAACCAATACCCATGAAGGATAAATATTAAAGGTACAGGCAGCATGCTCTAAGGACACCACAGAGCCAGAGAACCTTCTTGGAAGTAGGACAAGAGTTATGTTGTAAACAGATGGATAGTGAGGGAGGAGGCGGGGAAAGGAGCTGAGTGAGCAGATCTGGCCACAGTATGAGTCCAGAACTCACAGCAGACACTCCAAGGAAGGACAGAGGCATGCTCGTCTGGCTTTGTCTCACTCCCATAGAATGGGAGGAAGCCAGCTATAAGGAGACTTAGAGGTTTCACTGAGATAGAACCAGTCAAGTATTCTGAGCAGGAGACCATATGACCAGATGGTTGGACATCTACACAATTCTACACAAGAGGTGTCATGGTGGGGAGAGAGGGTAAGGCTACTGGATAAAAGCTACTTTGGAGGCCAGTGCAATAGTCTTAGCAAGAGGGAATGAACGCCAAGGGGGATGGAAGGGATGAAGTCAAAGTCAAGAGACTGACAGCTGGGATGGAAGCTAAGAGCTGAAGGTCTGAAGCTCTTCAATCTGTAAGTCAGAATATACTGAGCACCAGGTCTGAAGTGTTGGAGGGAGGGTCCAGTGGGGGAAAGTTCCATGATGGAGCAAGGTGAGTTGCTAGGGAACTGCTGATACCAGGGAGGCACTGTGTCGTGCTGCTGCTCTGAGAGTAGCCACGGGGGGCTCCACTTCCCACAGTACCTGACGGCTGTACAAGTTCGTGATAGACAATGATGTCCTGGGCTTCATTAAGGTTGTTAACTAGAGTGGCCAGCTCTGATCCTGTGAATTTATTGGCACCATAGATGGCTTCATTTTCCCCATCTATCCAGTACACACGATCCTAAAACAGAACCCCCACATTAGTATGTACGTGTAGGATCAACATGAGTCAGTCTTTAAGATCATTATTATTTACTGCTGATTTAATGCACCAAGTCTATTTAAGGCTGGGCTGGACTGTCACATGTGAAACTCTTAAAAAATTTGCCGTCTTCAAATAGGTCTTCCAGTGCCTGCTCTACAGAAAGCTTGGTTCTAAATGCTGAAGACATGAGTCATTTTCTCTAAGAAGCTTAAACGTGTCTGCTCTGCCAATCCCTAAAGTTAAACCAATACCCATGAAGGATAAATATTAAAGGTACAGGCAGCATGCTCTAAGGACACCACAGAGCCAGAGAACCTTCTTGGAAGTAGGACAAGAGTTATGTTGTAAACAGATGGATAGTGAGGGAGGAGGCGGGAAAGGAGCTGAGTGAGCAGATCTGGCCACAGTATGAGTCCAGAACTCACAGCAGACACTCCAAGGAAGGACAGAGGCATGCTCGTCTGGCTTTGTCTCACTCCCATAGAATGGGAGGAAGCCAGCTATAAGGAGACTTAGAGGTTTCACTGAGATAGAACCAGTCAAGTATTCTGAGCAGGAGACCATATGACCAGATGGTTGGACATCTACACAATTCTACACAAGAGGTGTCATGGTGGGGAGAGAGGGTAAGGCTACTGGATAAAAGCTACTTTGGAGGCCAGTGCAATAGTCTTAGCAAGAGGGAATGAACGCCAAGGGGGATGGAAGGGATGAAGTCAAAGTCAAGAGACTGACAGCTGGGATGGAAGCTAAGAGCTGAAGGTCTGAAGCTCTTCAATCTGTAAGTCAGAATATACTGAGCACCAGGTCTGAAGTGTTGGAGGGAGGGTCCAGTGGGGGAAAGTTCCATGATGGAGCAAGGTGAGTTGCTAGGGAACTGCTGATACCAGGGAGGCACTGTGTCGTGCTGCTGCTCTGAGAGTAGCCACGGGGGGCTCCACTTCCCACAGTACCTGACGGCTGTACAAGTTCGTGATAGACAATGATGTCCTGGGCTTCATTAAGGTTGTTAACTAGAGTGGCCAGCTCTGATCCTGTGAATTTATTGGCACCATAGATGGCTTCATTTTCCCCATCTATCCAGTACACACGATCCTAAAACAGAACCCCCACATTAGTATGTACGTGTAGGATCAACATGAGTCAGTCTTTAAGATCATTATTATTTACTGCTGATTTAATGCACCAAGTCTATTTAAGGCTGGGCTGGACTGTCACATGTGAAACTCTTAAGAAAAGCAAGTTCAGGTTTCTTAAAATGTTATGAGGAATCACTAGGCCATGTGGCCCAGGTTTTAGGTGAAAGCCGCTTCTCAAGTCATGCCCTTACCTCCTTCCGATGGTCTTCCTCCCCACGCTGCTGCAGTAACTGAGAAGTATACATTTAAATGTGAGACCCACGTCTTACCTCAAATATTGTGAGTGCGAGGGGATGAGCCAGGAATTCCAGAGACTTTAGGACTATCCTGCGATCTTGGCCATTCAAGTCCACACTGGATAACATGTGCAGTTTGGAATCCAGCCAATAGAGGCGGCCCTTTATAAGATCTGGTAGGAAAAGAATGGTCTGAAGTCAGAACTGGTCTACTTCTGTTTAAAATATCTAAGGAATCCAATACTCTGCTTTCCCTGTTCATTCTCCAGCAGGTGTTCGTAACAGGGCTCTCCAAACTTTGTGAAGCAAAATGCAGAAGCTGCACCCACACCCATTTGGGAGGACTCAGGGGCATCTGAGATTGTCAAAGTCACTGACTGGAGAAGTGTTTGTGACATCATGTAGGTATTCAAAGAGGCCAGCATTTTGTTGTTTTCCCCTTAGGAGCCAGAAGGAAACTGTTACCCTGCAATTTGGGACACACTAAGGCACCTCAGCCAGGAGTGTTCATGATGAGAGTTCACCTAATTCATGGCACAGATTAGCCTCAAGAGGATAGAAAAGCTAGTAATTGTGAAGCTTGTAATTTGTTTGTTTCTACTTGTATTGCTCGGTTCCTGACATCGCAAGTCCCTGCTAAAGAAGGAACTGTAAGAGTTGTCTGCTATAGCCCAGAATTCACGATGGAGATGAGTAAAAACTCTAAACACAGCCAAACTGTGGTCGAGGAAGGAAGAACACACATACCAAGTGTAATTCCATTAGGCCATTGGATGTCCGCTGTCACCAGCGCCCGTCTGTCAAACCCATTCATTCCTGCTTTTTCAATTTTAGCTGGCTCACCCCAGTCTGACCAGTAAACAAAGCTGGGAAGAATTAAATTAGAAATTAGCCTTAGTAAAAGAAACAAAGTAAGTATTCCTTAGTAAAAGCAATAAAGCTGTAACTTGAGACATGCATGTTCAGAGAGTAAGTAAAAAGCTCTAGAGTATAAATTGTACCTCTTAAGGATCTAAGTTGGGGCTTCCAAGGTGGTGCTAGTGGTAAAGAATGTGTCTGCTAAAGCAGGAAACATAAGAGACATAGGTTCGATCCCTGGCTTGGGAAGATCTCCTGAAGAAGGGCATGGCAACCCACTCCAGTATTCTTGCCTGGAGCATCCCATGGACAGAGGAACCTGGTGGGCTACAGTCCATGGGGTCATAAAAGTCAGACATGACTGAAGCAACTAAACAAGAAAGCAAGGGTCTAAGTTATGTTCTAGGTAAACAAAAGTTAACACTATGAATTGATAAGTCTATTATTCACTATATTAAACTACATAAATCTGACATTTAAATTTCAGTCCAAAGCCACAGGTTATATATTTCCTAGGGCAATTCTTTCTAGAGAGTAAAAGATGAGTATCTGGTTAAGTTTTACAGTAGCAGTGGGTTGTATTCTAGTGAGGTTTCATGGGAGCCAACTGTGATTACTACAGCCTTACTCAAATTCCTAATAGCTGCTTTCTTATATTATTTAGGGGCATCTGGAGCAAGTCCTCAGTGAAATGTTTCTAGAGAGGTCTGTTTGTTTCCACTGGACTTCCAGACAACTTGTATGTTTAGATGGAAGCCTAGAGGTAATGTGGTTATCAAAATCCTCACAACTCATGCAACTACTTAGGTTTCATCAAATAGAGCTAACCTGATAAAGTGTTCGGAAAAAAATAAAAAATCATTTGCATTTAGAAATGAACCTATCTAGGAAACAGAAACAGACACACAGACACAGAGAACAGTCTTGTGGTTGCCAAGGGGGAAAGGGAGGATGGGGAGGGATGGATTGGGAGTTTCAGATTATCAGATGCAAACTGTTATATATAGAATGGATAAACAACAATCCGCTGTCACCAGCCGTGAAAGCTTTTCAATTTTAGCTGGCTCACCCCAGTCTGACCAGTAAACAAAGCTGGGAAGAATTAAATTAGAAATTAGCCTTAGTAAAAGAAACAAAGTAAGTATTCCTTAGTAAAAGCAATAAAGCTGTAACTTGAGACATGCATGTTCAGAGAGTAAGTAAAAAGCTCTAGAGTATAAATTGTACCTCTTAAGGATCTAAGTTGGGGCTTCCAAGGTGGTGCTAGTGGTAAAGAATGTGTCTGCTAAAGCAGGAAACATAAGAGACATAGGTTCGATCCCTGGCTTGGGAAGATCTCCTGAAGAAGGGCATGGCAACCCACTCCAGTATTCTTGCCTGGAGCATCCCATGGACAGAGGAACCTGGTGGGCTACAGTCCATGGGGTCATAAAAAGTCAGACATGACTGAAGCAACTAAACAAGAAAGCAAGGGTCTAAGTTATGTTCTAGGTAAACAAAAGTTAACACTATGAATTGATAAGTCTATTATTCACTATATTAAACTACATAAATCTGACATTTAAATTTCAGTCCAAAGCCACAGGTTATATATTTCCTAGGGCAATTCTTTCTAGAGAGTAAAAGATGAGTATCTGGTTAAGTTTTACAGTAGCAGTGGGTTGTATTCTAGTGAGGTTTCATGGGAGCCAACTGTGATTACTACAGCCTTACTCAAATTCCTAATAGCTGCTTTCTTATATTATTTAGGGGCATCTGGAGCAAGTCCTCAGTGAAATGTTTCTAGAGAGGTCTGTTTGTTTCCACTGGACTTCCAGACAACTTGTATGTTTAGATGGAAGCCTAGAGGTAATGTGGTTATCAAAATCCTCACAACTCATGCAACTACTTAGGTTTCATCAAATAGAGCTAACCTGATAAACTGTTCGGAAAAAAATAAAAAATCATTTGCATTTAGAAATGAACCTATCTAGGAAACAGAAACAGACACACAGACACAGAGAACAGTCTTGTGGTTGCCAAGGGGGAAAGGGAGGATGGGGAGGGATGGATTGGGAGTTTCAGATTATCAGATGCAAACTGTTATATATAGAATGGATAAACAACAAGGTCCTACTATATAGCACAGGGAACTATATTAAATATCTTGTGATAAACCATAAAGGAAAAGAATATGTGTGTGTATATATATATATATATCTCCAGGCAAGAATGCTGGAATGTGCAGCCACTCTTTCTACAGGGGAATCCTCCCGACCCAGGGATTGAACCCAGGTCTCTTGTGTTGCAGGCAGATTCTTTACCATCTGAGCCACTAGGGAAGCCCTATACATATATGTATATGTATATGTGTGTATATATATATGTATATGTGTGTGTGTATATATATATATATATATATATACAGAGACACACACACATGTTACACACATATACATATAGCTGAATCACTTTGCTGTATAGCAGAAATTAATACAACATTATAAATCAACTATACTTCAAAGTAAAAAATCACTTGCCTAGAAGCTGGGTGAGCATACTGGTTTAGATATAGTTTTCGGTGTATCTCAAATAAGAAATGTTTCATTTGCATGAATCAGCAGTCATCTGCTCAGGAGGGCCAGTCATATAGACGAGGCCATTCCCAGATTGCTTAACTGTGGCACTACTGACATCTTGTTCTAGATAATTCTTTGTTGTGGGAAGCTGCCAAGTCTTGGGATTTCAGTACTACTTTAGGCACAAGGAAAGCTCCTGACCTGCCCAGATAGCATCTGAAAGTCTATGTGATGAAAAACACAGAATACAAACCCAGACAGTGGGTCCACAGCTATGGAGGCAGGCTCTCGCAAGTCAGAGTTAAACAGGAACTTCCTCTTGGTTCCGTCTAGGGTAGCTACTGAAATAGTCTTAGAAGCCGCGTCAGTCCAGTAGATGGTCTTGTACACCCAATCAACAGCAATGGCTGCAGGATTATAGACATTGTCGATCATTTTAACATGTCTACCAACCTTGTCATCAATTGAGGCACTGAAACAGAATAGGTCACAAGAAATTTAAGAGTTTGACGCCATCAGAGTTTGGAGAATGGACTTTCTGCTCACAAAATGGTCAACTACTTTGTTCAGAATGAACTCTGTAACCCCATCGCTTAGCTCAGCACTCCGCCTATCTAACCATGCTGCTTACTGGTTCTATATTGTTGTGGGTCTGCCTTCTACTTACAAGAACACCATACTTCTTTTTTGTTGTTGTTGTAATGGTTGTTTTTTTTTAATAATTATTTTTATTTTACTTTTTTACTTTTACAGAGTTTTGTTGTTTACAGATATGTATAATCCCAGATTAGTCATATGTATATCTCTAAACACCGCACTTCTAAGTCAAGCTATTTGTTTCAGTAACCATTGTCTGACTTCTATAGTTCCCATTAAGCAAAACCTACTACTACCATTTCTAGTTGTAGCAACTATGAAGTAACTCAACTAACTGGAAAGAAAGGAGGGAAATCAGAGAAATTAAGACATCACCTGTCTAAATTTTATAACTATTGCCATCTTTTATTCTATATGGGATGGTTAGTTTCAAATGAGGAACTGATGGCAATTTAATAACTAGAGAATTAGTGTTTAGAATTAATATTCCCAACCAATTAGATGCTCGCTTGGAGCTAGATACACAGGAAATTCCTCCAAACCTTCCCAAAGGCAAATGCAAATGACTTATACCAAGACACCAAGAATGGAACTGAAAATTACCTGAAGATAGCCTTTTGGCTTAGATCAGCCCAGAAAAGTTTCTGAGCAGCAATATCAGCATCAAGAGCCACAGTGTTTCTCAGCTGTTCGACTAGCTGGATATATTCTTTCCTCTCCAAGCCAATCTTCCTGATGTCTCGCCTATTGGTGAAGATCAGACTTGGCTCTTTGCCTGCAAGACAGGAGTCAGGTTGATTTAGTTTTGCTGTAAAGGAGACAAGGCCCTTCCAAGGCAGCTGATGAACAAGTTACTTACTAGAATTGCACTGAAGTTTTGAAAGCAGAGAGTAAGCAGGTATTCATGATACGTAAGCAAAAGGAATCGACTAAGGCAGGGGTCTAGGGCAATGATTTCTCTATCCAACATATGCAACTGCAGTGTGAGCTTAGTAGTATTGCTCTCAAGTACTATTTTATTTACGCATTTCATTTGTCTGTTGTAGCCCCTGGCTATACTGTTCACAAGCACTTATAAAGGCACCAGAGCAACACCCGTCCAAGTCTATTTACCTACTGCCTTGCACACGCCCGTGGCAAGGTCCATTTGATAGCCACGACTACATTCACACTTGTAACCGCCTTTTAAGTTGATACAAATTTGACTGCAGATTCCCAGATTTTGGCATTCATCAATATCTAAGAGGGAAAGTAGAATTAGTTTCTTGCTGGTTCCTAGACGACCTACGGAGATCTTCTGAGCTTTCCATCACCCCTGGGGCTCAGGCTCTGTTCTTTGACTCACCTCCACAGGTTTTCCTATCTATGAGCTCAAACCCAGCTGCACAGTCACATTCATAGCCTATAACTAGGTCTTTGCAGATATGGGAACATCCGCCATTATTAACCAAGCATTCATTTACATCTGAAATAAAAAGGTAGTAGAGTTACTCAACACTCAAATTGATATCTGATCTATTAGCATTTAAAATCCAGGTTCTGTAGTAACTTATCTAGTTAGCCCAGTCGAACCCATGCTTTTTCTAAGATCTAATAATCTGCCTGATAGATATGCACCTCAGCATGAATTGAGGAAATAGTAAACCCAATCTCTTGGCAAGTTACCCATTGGTTAAGCAGTATTTAGTCGAGGTTCTCTACTGCTGACTGGTCACCTTTAAGGGGGTGAAGCTATTAACTATTTTGTCAGTACTTCTAAGTCATAACATTTCCCTTTTAAGCCCAACAACTGAATTTGGCTCATTAGTTTACCTACACACCTTACGCAGGTGTCAAACCGCATGAGCTCTGCTGAGTCTAATTAACCTGCCCAAATCCCTCCGCAGGCAAGCACTTCACTTACGGCATTCTTTGAGAGGCTCGTCACTCCAGTCCCTGCAGTCCTGCTCCTGGTTGCAGACTTTACTGATATCGATGCACTCCCCACTTCTGCACTTGAATTTTCCGGGACCCAAGCACTGATTGACTACCAAGAGAAACACAGAAGAGAGATTCCATCAGTGGGTCTTAGTAGTATTGCTCTCAAGTACTATTTTATGTACGCATTTCAATTGTCGGTTGCCGCCCCTGGCTATACTGTTCACAAGCACTTATAAAGGCACCAGAGCAACACCCGTCCAAGTCTATTTACCTACTGCCTTGCACACGCCTGTGGCAAGGTCCATTTGATAGCCACGACTACATTCACACTTGTAACCGCCTTTTAAGTTGATACAAATTTGACTGCAGATTCCCAGATTTTGGCATTCATCAATATCTAAGAGGGAAAGTAGAATTAGTTTCTTGCTGGTTCCTAGACGACCTACGGAGATCTTCTGAGCTTTCCATCACCCCTGGGGCTCAGGCTCTGTTCTTTGACTCACCTCCACAGGTTTTCCTATCTATGAGCTCAAACCCAGCTGCACAGTCACATTCATAGCCTATAACTAGGTCTTTGCAGATATGGGAACATCCGCCATTATTAACCAAGCATTCATTTACATCTGAAATAAAAAGGTAGTAGAGTTACTCAACACTCAAATTGATATCTGATCTATTAGCATTTAAAATCCAGGTTCTGTAGTAACTTATCTAGTTAGCCCAGTCGAACCCATGCTTTTTCTAAGATCTAATAATCTGCCTGATAGATATGCACCTCAGCATGAATTGAGGAAATAGTAAACCCAATCTCTTGGCAAGTTACCCATTGGTTAAGCAGTATTTAGTCGAGGTTCTCTACTGCTGACTGGTCACCTTTAAGGGGGTGAAGCTATTAACTATTTTGTCAGTACTTCTAAGTCATAACATTTCCCTTTTAAGCCCAACAACTGAATTTGGCTCATTAGTTTACCTACACACCTTACGCAGGTGTCAAACCGCATGAGCTCTGCTGAGTCTAATTAACCTGCCCAAATCCCTCCGCAGGCAAGCACTTCACTTACGGCATTCTTTGAGAGGCTCGTCACTCCAGTCCCTGCAGTCCTGCTCCTGGTTGCAGACTTTACTGATATCGATGCACTCCCCACTTCTGCACTTGAATTTTCCGGGACCCAAGCACTGATTGACTACCAAGAGAAACACAGAAGAGAGATTCCATCAGTGGGTCTGATCAGAGCAGTCCTTGGACTAATAACCCACAACTGGGGACACTTACCGTTCTTGCAGTTGACCTCATCAGAACCGTCCACACAGTCCCGAATGCCATTACACTGCCTGCTGCCATGGATGCAGCCGCCGTCCTCACACTCAAACTGGTCGGGTCGGCAGGTCCGGGAAGCTACAGGGGGCAGGGAATGGCATGGGGTGAAGCCAGCCGACGTGTCCCCAGTTCTTACTTGGGTGGGAGCCGAGCACGCCACCGCCAACAGGAAAGCAACTTACGACAGTTGACCTCATCGCTGCCGTCCTTGCAGTCGGGATCGCCGTCGCACCGCCACTTCTTGTGGATGCACTCGCCGGAGCTGCACTGGATCTCGCTGGCCGGGCACCTGGTGTGGATCACTGGCTGGCGGCCACACTGCTCCAGGGACTCATCCGATTGGTCCGAGCAGTCTGCGTCATCATCGCACACCCAGCTGATGGGGATGCAGGAGGAGGTGCTGCACTGGAACTCGTGGGGCCCGCAGGTAGGTGGGGCGCAGTCCAGTTCGTCACTGCCGTCGCTACAGTCATCTTGGCCATTGCACACGAAATTCCTGGAGATGCAGCGGCCGCTGGAGCAGGTGAACTCATTAGGGCTACACGTGATGTTGCCTGTTGAGAGAGAAGATGTCCCATGGAAAATGCATCAGGACATGTCCTTCCAGGCCTCTTTTGTCCCGCAATCTAACATGCAGATCATGGATCATGAATCTTAGCTTCTTCACTTAACAGCAGAAGTCGGATTGTATTAATAGACAGTTCCCAGAATGCCAGGAAACAGTCTTAACATGTAAAACATGCAAGGACACTTGAATAGGAACAGAAATGAAGGACTGAGAAAAATAGATGAAGACTAGAAATTCATCTGAGATGAGAAGCATCTTAAAGGGACAGCAATTAATAACTTAAACTGTCACAAGATATCTCCTTGGAAAGGTGGGACATGAGTTGTCTTTAAACGACTACATTGTTCATCAGGCCAGGCCACAGCATGAACTGAGATGATTATGCCTTAGGTATATGAGCAAACACTCACTTCTAATAAGTATGGTGAGACCATCACCAAAAAGAAGCCTCCGTGTATTATACTATCGTACACGGTTCCTTCTCTTTTGTTCCTTCCACCAGGATCAGAAGTAACAAGTCTTAAATATTTTCAAGTTTTAGAAAGTCACTTCTGGGGCTAGAATCACAATCTAGCAGTCATATGTGCTAATAATGATAAGCTAGTCAGTCTGTATTTCGACTCAGATTCCTGCCCGATTAATAAAGGTCAAAATTTGGTGGTAATTGGGGTGGAGACCATGACTCTCTTGGGAAGCAAAGTCTAGATTTAAGAGGGAAACACTCGGCAGCTCCACAGCTTACCAGGACATAAAGTTCAGTTCTAGGATTCAATGCCAAAAACTCATTGGACTAGGTGCAGTGGTGACGACCTCGGGAGGTGACTTCTACACTCAAGACTGGTGTTTCAACTGCAAGCGCCCTCAGCTCATTGTACACTTACTGCATCAGGAGGCCCGTGCCTGTCAGGCTCAGCTGCTGTGGTTTTTAGAGGCCCTATAAAAAGGGTGGAAGCTTGAAAGGACATTCAACTCAGTGTTTGTTCAACCTAGAGATTTTCCCAGGGCCTCACCTTTAACATGGAGCATTTTATTACACATGTTCAAGAGAAGAAACATGAAAGGCTAGGAAACAAGAGCTTTTATAGGTAAGGACTGTGATAGGAAACAAAGGAACCACTGGTTGGCTAGAGTTTTCTTCGTATATCCTCGGCAAGATGTTCATTTGTCCTCCAGTGCCAGGTTAGCTAAAAGGCTAAACGGGAACCTAGTTTGGGGGCTGAGGAATGCCTGCTTGAGACTCAAGTAATTCATGCCACTAGGCATATCCAGTTTCGACCTGAGGATATGTTTGCTGGCTTTCATCTCCTCAGGTGATGGAGACAAGTGAGAAAGGCCTACGAGCTGCTGCCCTACCCGAGACAAGAGTTCACACAACTGCTGCTTCACTGAGCTACTCCTACAAGGAAGAGCCTTGGAGGACTTACCTTCTTATTTCTATTTGCCTATAAGACTCAGACAAGCAAGCAACGGTCAGTTACCATGCGCACTTCTCTCAGAGTGTGAGGGCAGTTAGGAAAGACAAGGAGTCGAGCAGGTAGTGAAGTCACTAGAAAGCAAGTCAAGTCAACTGCATCTTCACGCCCACCCTTCTCTGAGCAAGAGGGTCTTGGGGATAAGCCACTCAACACTGATCTTCTTACCACAGTTCTCTTCATCTTCTCCACTGTCACAATCATTTTCGCCATCACACCGCCAGGATACGGGGATACACTGAGTGGAGCGGGCGCCACAGCTGATTTCATTTATGCGGCACGTTCTCATATCTGTTGATGATATACAGTCTCAAAAGAGCCTCCAAACTCATGAGTGCTAAGCTGCTGCTCCTGTGCTGCAGGGACATCTGTAACTCAGTGGCTGGGCACACGGGTGAAATCGACTGACCGGCTGAATCCTGGGCTGATCCTCCATGGGCTCTAAGGCTTGGGAGACAGGCCAACCTAGACTACCTGGCAGTGTACCTAAGAGCCTTGACCATGTTACTCTGTCAAGGCTCTGTGGTGTGCGTAGTCCTGGCTCTTTTTGTTTGGTGTGATTAGGTTCCTTGGCTGGCCTGTTCCTTGACCATTTATCTGCTGGGTATCAAGTGACACACCCAGATATTGGTACCCATTGCCAACTTCATTAAAAGCCAGATGACCTAAGGCATATGAAGTCTTCTTTCGCCTGAATTCCTTCACAGGCCTCCTTCACAACCTCGTTTAGACTGACATCTTGCAAAGTAGGGACACCCTCTAATCCTTGACTTGCTTCCCACTAGAACTTGGGGCTGGCTCTTTATGGAACCTGTGTTCACCTGTGGTAATTCACCTCCCTTGGCCAATGCTTTTATTACCCACCTTACTTCTTGCTTGGAAAGCACAAAGACTTTCTTCACGAGGACATACAATGATTCTAATTTATCTGTCCCACATACCCAATCCTTCACTTCTTGCATGAAGTTTTTTTTTTGTCCCCTACCCGAGACAAGAGTTCACACAACTGCTGCTTCACTGAGCTACTCCTACAAGGAAGAGCCTTGGAGGACTTACCTTCTTATTTCTATTTGCCTATAAGACTCAGACAAGCAAGCAACGGTCAGTTACCATGCGCACTTCTCTCAGAGTGTGAGGGCAGTTAGGAAAGACAAGGAGTCGAGCAGGTAGTGAAGTCACTAGAAAGCAAGTCAAGTCAACTGCATCTTCACACCCACCCTTCTCTGAGCAAGAGGGTCTTGGGGATAAGCCACTCAACACTGATCTTCTTACCACAGTTCTCTTCATCTTCTCCACTGTCACAATCATTTTCGCCATCACACCGCCAGGATACGGGGATACACTGAGTGGAGCGGGCGCCACAGCTGATTTCATTTATGCGGCACGTTCTCATATCTGTTGATGATATACAGTCTCAAAAGAGCCTCCAAACTCATGAGTGCTAAGCTGCTGCTCCTGTGCTGCAGGGACATCTGTAACTCAGTGGCTGGGCACACGGGTGAAATCGACTGACCGGCTGAATCCTGGGCTGATCCTCCATGGGCTCTAAGGCTTGGGAGACAGGCCAACCTAGACTACCTGGCAGTGTACCTAAGAGCCTTGACCATGTTACTCTGTCAAGGCTCTGTGGTGTGCGTAGTCCTGGCTCTTTTTGTTTGGTGTGATTAGGTTCCTTGGCTGGCCTGTTCCTTGACCATTTATCTGCTGGGTATCAAGTGACACACCCAGATATTGGTACCCATTGCCAACTTCATTAAAAGCCAGATGACCTAAGGCATATGAAGTCTTCTTTCGCCTGAATTCCTTCACAGGCCTCCTTCACAACCTCGTTTAGACTGACATCTTGCAAAGTAGGGACACCCTCTAATCCTTGACTTGCTTCCCACTAGAACTTGGGGCTGGCTCTTTATGGAACCTGTGTTCACCTGTGGTAATTCACCTCCCTTGGCCAATGCTTTTATTACCCACCTTACTTCTTGCTTGGAAAGCACAAAGACTTTCTTCACGAGGACATACAATGATTCTAATTTATCTGTCCCACATCATCTTCCTCTATGATCTCATAGACTTTCTCCTGAATGTCAGCCTAGGGACACATGCATATCTGCATACCTATGAAGTTTTTCTTATTTAAGAAAAAGCTATAAGATCCCTACTTTAATAACTTTAGGCTACATGTTTCTTAAAAATCATTCTTATCATCCTATTTCTAGTCACCTTACCCCTTCAGCAATAGATTTTTTTTTTCATAACATGAGCAACTGTGCATCTAAAGGCTTATACTTGACCCACGGAGGACCCTCATATCTTGACTTAGCTTTCAGGACCAAAGTACCATCTGCTCAGAATCATTATCATCAAACATTTGAAATGCACCTAGTCAAGGAGTTCTTAAATCTTCTGGCTTCAGTCTTAAATGTTCAATAGAAGCTACCCAAGAGAATGTCAGTCTTGTTAAGATTAGGGAGAGCATTCTTTAATGTTATTAAAGATCGGCTATTAATGATTTGACTGACCTTAGAGTCAATTAGCCTAACTTTAAAGAAGGGCAAGGAAAACTAACCAAGTTTTAGATTATATAGTGCTTAGGGCTATGAGACATGGAACAGCCTGGAAAAGTTTGAGACCAAAGCAAGTCACACTCACGGCACTGTTCCGGGCTTTCATCAGAACCGTCTTCACAGTCGGGATCCCCATCACACTGCCATCGATTGGGAACACACTGGCCATTGTTGCACACAAAGTCAGACTCAGCACATGTCTTCTTCACTACAAAAGTAGATTTTCAGGGTTAAAGTTGAAGTCACTCACCCAAGAGCCTTACATTCCCACTGGAGGTACAACTGCATTTTGATATGTTTTCAAAAATAAAGCTGAGTCAATTAGCAGTCAACTGCCAGTATCCAGCAGAACCTGAGAAAAATCCTTTCTTCTCTTTTCTCTCAGAGGAGGAAGGTGATCATTTGAGAGAACTGGAGGACACTGAGGTCAAGGGATCCCTTATAAAGAATTTCTTGCCCATTTGATAATGTTGGGATTGAGTAATAATTTTGTTCTTTTCGTGCATTTCGTTCAAGTCGTTCAAGTACTTCATAAGTTTAACAAACATGTCATCTTATGACTGGTTCATAGTATAACTGTTCTAGGGGCATCTTGCAACAACACATGTAGCGATAGAAGGCTCAGCTCCAGTTACAGAACACTGTCACCCCTACAGGCCTACTCAGGCAGAGGAACCTGCTGGGTGAGAAACAGACAGCTCAAATCTGAGTGTAAGAGAAGTGCTTAGCACCCAAAGGGTGGGCTCACATCAACCAGCTAAAAGTCGCTGAACCTGCTATGGAAGCTGCCAGTACCCATAACTGACTGCTAGAGTTAAACAGCCTAAGACAAGGTATCAGTTCTGCTACTAATTCTTACTAGAGTAGCCTTTTCTCCTTAATTTAGGGTGACTATGCAAATTTGTCCAAATTGACACAATCTCAGTAGAAAGAGGCTACTCTTATTTTTTTATTATTATTTTTAAATATTTATTTATTGATTTATTTATTTATTTATCTTTTGGGGGTGGGGTGGGGAGGGAGGGGGACGGGCGGGCCACTTCTATTGATCTTTCATTTCTCTATTTTCATCCGTCTTTGTTTTTTGGCTCCTGTGGGCCTCCCATCGCGGTGGCCTCTGTTGTCGCAGAGCGCCAGCTCTGGGCGCATGCGCTCCAGAGCTTCGGCTCGGTAATTGGACACATGGGTCCAGCCGCTCCGCAGCACGTGGTATCTTCCCAGGCCAGGGATCGAACCGGCGCCCCTTGCACTGCAAGGCGGTGTCCTTACCCACTGGACCGCCAGGGGAAGCCCTACTCTTATTTTAACAGGGAGATAAGCATCAACGGGGACTGTGCTAAGCAAAGCAAGCAGCTTGGTCATCCTATCCATGAGGAAGTCAGGGAGTAAGAAGAGTCTTAACGAGGAGTCACATCGGGTATTCCAGATGTATCCTTCTTGGGCTGTATTTCTTCCTTGCCTTTTAGTTGTGCCCAACAAAGTGAGAATCAGTCCGAACTTTTTTTTCCCCAGAGGAGGAAGGTGATCATTTGAGAGAACTGGAGGACACTGAGGTCAAGGGATCCCTTATAAAGAATTTCTTGCCCAGTTGATAATGTTGGGTTTGAGTAATAATTTTGTTCTTTTCGTGCATTTCGTCAAGTCGTTCAATGACTTCATAAGTGTAACAAACATGTCATCTTATGACTGGTTCATAGTATAACTGTTCTAGGGGCATCTTGCAACAACACATGTAGCGATAGAAGGCTCAGCTCCAGTTACAGAACACTGTCACCCCTACAGGCCTACTCAGGCAGAGGAACCTGCTGGGTGAGAAACAGACAGCTCAAATCTGAGTGTAAGAGAAGTGCTTAGCACCCAAAGGGTGGGCTCACATCAACCAGCTAAAAGTCGCTGAACCTGCTATGGAAGCTGCCAGTACCCATAACTGACTGCTAGAGTTAAACAGCCTAAGACAAGGTATCAGTTCTGCTACTAATTCTTACTAGAGTAGCCTTTTCTCCTTAATTTAGGGTGACTATGCAAATTTGTCCAAATTGACACAATCTCAGTAGAAAGAGGCTACTCTTATTTTTTTTATTATTATTTTTTAAATATTTATTTATTTATTTATTTATTTATTTATCTTTTGGGGGTGGGGTGGGGAGGGAGGGGAGCGGGCGGGCCACTTCTATTGATCTTTCATTTCTCTATTTTCATCCGTCTTTGTTTTTTGGCTCCTGTGGGCCTCCCATCGCGGTGGCCTCTGTTGTCGCAGAGCGCCAGCTCTGGGCGCATGCGCTCCAGAGCTTCGGCTCGGTAATTGGACACATGGGTCCAGCCGCTCCGCAGCACGTGGTATCTTCCCAGGCCAGGGATCGAACCGGCGCCCCTTGCACTGCAAGGCGGTGTCCTTACCCACTGGACCGCCAGGGGAAGCCCTACTCTTATTTTAACAGGGAGATAAGCATCAACGGGGACTGTGCTAAGCAAAGCAAGCAGCTTGGTCATCCTATCCATGAGGAAGTCAGGGAGTAAGAAGAGTCTTAACGAGGAGTCACATCGGGTATTCCAGATGTATCCTTCTTGGGCTGTATCTTCCTTGCCTGTGTGCCTATACGTTCTACTTGAGTTTACAGTTTAGATCAGTCTTCTCTAACAAATATTTAGTAACGAGAAATCAGCTAAAAGCCAACAATTTGCTGAAAATATGAATGGGGCCACTTCAAGTCAGGGGTTTAAGCCATGAACAACTCTTAGAGTTCAGAGTGCACTAAATCAGGGGTGCTCTGGTTTAGCCTCAGATATGGCTAATGGGGTGACTTCCCAGGTAGCTCAGTGGTAAAGAATCTACCTGCCAATGCAGGAGACATGGGAGATGCAGGTTCAAACACTGGGTCAAGAAGATCTGCCAGTGAAGGCAATGGCAACCCACTTTAGTATTCTTGCCTGGAAAATTCTATGGACAGAGGAGTCTGGTGGGCTACAGTTCATGGTGTCACAAAGAGTTGGACATGCTTGAGCACTGAGCATTGTTAACGGGGAGATAGTGATTATAATCAGCTTCTAGAACTCAAGATTGGATGATCAGTTATGATGATCTGAAAAGGAGTATTTATCTCCTAAAACTGTGTAGCCAAGAGAACAAGAAAGGCCATATTACTTTTCAGATTTGCACCTGAAAGAAATCACTTCTAAAATCACTGAAATACTCAAATCCCAGTGTTCACAGCTTAAGTGGTATCCAAGGCCCATCTTCTCCTGAGCCTGTAGGAAGATGCCAGAGGGTCTCAGAGTCAGTTACTGCAATTCACCCTGTGATGCTCTTCAGAAGCTGTAGAAGAGAGAGTGGGGGATGGTTGTAAAGACACCTCATGAATTCACAAAGCATTTGGGGGTTTGGTACCAATTTTGACCCTTCGCTCGGTTTAATGGACACATGGGTCCAGCCGCTCCGCAGCACGTGGTACTCCAGCGATGCGCCTTGCACTGCAAGGCGGTGTCCTTACCCACTGGACCGCCAGGGGAAGCCCTACTCTTATTTTAACAGGGAGATAAGCATCAACGGGGACTGTGCTAAGCAAAGCAAGCAGCTTGGTCATCCTATCCATGAGGAAGTCAGGGAGTAAGAAGAGTCTTAACGAGGAGTCACATCGGGTATTCCAGATGTATCCTTCTTGGGCTGTATCTTCCTTGCCTGTGTGCCTATACGTTCTACTTGAGTTTACAGTTTAGATCAGTCTTCTCTAACAAATATTTAGTAACGAGAAATCAGCTAAAAGCCAACAATTTGCTGAAAATATGAATGGGGCCACTTCAAGTCAGGGGTTTAAGCCATGAACAACTCTTAGAGTTCAGAGTGCACTAAATCAGGGGTGCTCTGGTTTAGCCTCAGATATGGCTAATGGGGTGACTTCCCAGGTAGCTCAGTGGTAAAGAATCTACCTGCCAATGCAGGAGACATGGGAGATGCAGGTTCAAACACTGGGTCAAGAAGATCTGCCAGTGAAGGCAATGGCAACCCACTTTAGTATTCTTGCCTGGAAAATTCTATGGACAGAGGAGTCTGGTGGGCTACAGTTCATGGTGTCACAAAGAGTTGGACATGCTTGAGCACTGAGCATTGTTAACGGGGAGATAGTGATTATAATCAGCTTCTAGAACTCAAGATTGGATGATCAGTTATGATGATCTGAAAAGGAGTATTTATCTCCTAAAACTGTGTAGCCAAGAGAACAAGAAAGGCCATATTACTTTTCAGATTTGCACCTGAAAGAAATCACTTCTAAAATCACTGAAATACTCAAATCCCAGTGTTCACAGCTTAAGTGGTATCCAAGGCCCATCTTCTCCTGAGCCTGTAGGAAGATGCCAGAGGGTCTCAGAGTCAGTTACTGCAATTCACCCTGTGATGCTCTTCAGAAGCTGTAGAAGAGAGAGTGGGGGATGGTTGTAAAGACACCTCATGAATTCACAAAGCATGTTATGGGGAGAGAAAAAAATTGGTTTTACTGCAAAGTGAACAAGAGACACATAGGGTCAGCCAGATTGCTCTTCTTTCTGAACTCAGACTGGGAGGATAAAGATGGGCTGTCGGACTTGAGAGATGGACAGAAATTCAGATGTGTCATGGAGGAAGAGAACTACCAGTCCCATACTTAGGGTATCCGAATAACTGATTTATCAGCTCAGCCCAACACCTGTAGAAGAATGAGTTGCTGGGACTCAGAGAACATGGCTTGTGGAATCCAAGTTGAAGTTGACTAAATATGCTGGTTGACATGCATGAAAGAAAAGCCCCTGCTGGAGTTATTACCAAGTTCAACATCAAGAGACTGGACAGGAAAAATAGGAAGTGGTTTTAGAAGTGTTAAGCCATTGTGAAGCTTTTGGCCTTCTAGGGTGGAACATCTCCAAATAAGTATCCAGAGCTTCTCCAAGCAAAGTTCCCACTTTCCTTTTCTACCTTTTGTCCCTATACCCGGAAGGCAGGGACAAATTATGGCCAAGAATATTATTTCCTTTTTCCCACTTTGCAAGATCTAGATTGTATGTACCTCCTTACCTCTGCCAAACCTTCCTGGGATGGAGCTAGAATGGATTGATGCAGAGACTGTTTAGAAAAAGCTAGTGATGATTCCTACAATGACTCAAGTTAGTTTTTACCAAGGTAGACAGAAGGCAAACTAAGACTTCAAAACTTTCAAATGTGGAGGAGATAATTACTCTCTAAAGAAAAAAAAAAGGTTTTACCAAATATATCAAATATGTAGCTTAGTGTAGGAGAATTGCCACTTTACACCAAGAGAATTATTGACAAGAATGAGGTCTTTTGTGAAAAAGTTAGTGAAAGAATTCTATTACTCAGGTAACACAGAGCATGGGGCTCAGTATCTTGTAGTGCAGATTAAAATCTTAGTGTAATGCAAATGGTGAACACAGGTTACACAGGAGAACTGTTCTTGATCCTGAGACTGGAGATAAACTTCTTTCCTGAGATCACAGTGGGCTTAGTCTGTTTCCAGCTGAGCTACTGATTTACATATTGGCATGCAAACATCCATGATACTGCTCTGAGAGTTCAAGCACAGGACAGTCTGCCAGGATATTTATAGGACAGAATTTTAGAAACGATGCATGGAGAAGCAGGCAAGGTTTAACAAGATGGCAGTTGCTGAAAACTGTACTGAGCTTCTGTTTTTCTTCTGTAATTTTAATTTGTATAATGGGTATCTATGGAATATCTTTTAAAAGGGACATGATAATGTTATCACAAACTTTAGAGAACAACCTTGTTTCAGGAGTTCTACTACATAGAACAGAGGGATCATAAGACAAACTTCAGCTTGTCTTCAAGGTTCCTAAATGCTATCTTGACATGTGCTTCTCAATTGTCCTGGCTTAACAAGAGGTCACACAGATTGCAAAAAGAGGTATTTCTCACAATAATCTTTTAATAAATGCTAATAGATTGGTATGATGGCATATCTCTGTTTTCTTGGGGGTGAGAATATCTCCCATCCTGTCTAGTGCTTTAAAATTAGCATCTCTGTAAACAAGGAACTATATATATAAGAAAAAACTCTTATCTGGGTTGGCTTATACTTTTTATGCCAGGAGTTAACTAATCTCTAAAACCACAAGGGATTTCTGACTGTCCATGGCTTGCTTTTGGGGGATCAGAACCATTTGAGAATTCAAAAAGACTTTTCTAAGCAATCTTCTGTCTCTATTCCTGGTCCTCCCTGCCCTCCTCCTAGCTTCCTGTACCAAAAGTTTGCCTGATCTGAGATCAACTGGCTCCTATCCTTTGAAAAAAGGAACTCCACTTTATCTTCAGAATTCCATACTTAGGTCAGTAACCTCAAAGACTCAAGTCATATTCCTCTAGACCAGGAAGCATAGAATCTTTGGACTTTGGTTCAAAGCAGTTCTTAGGAGTGGATTCGGAATCTCGATACATGTGCAGAAATTAAGAAAATGTCATCATCTTTCAATAAAATGCATGAATCTTAGAGGGCAGGTGGGACTGTCCTGCTCTTTACTCACCACAGTTCTTCTCGTCGCTGCCGTCAGCACAGTCTTCGTCCCCATCACATTTCCACAGCAGGGTAATACAGCGGCCATTGGTGCACTGGAATTGGGAGGGTTCACATTTGGCTTTTCTTCCTAAAATCAGGAGGGAACACTTAGCTAAGCTGGACACCAGGATGGTAAGTGAGAGATGCTAGTTACCTGAAACCTAGGGGCGTCCTCTCAGAGGGACAGCTGGAGGCTCAGGGGCTGTAACATTGTAGGGGCCAGAGCTGGATAGGCCTTTGGGCCTTGAGTTCTTGACTGGGCACAAAGCATCTGGATAAAACTAGATCTCCCAGCCTCTCTTGCCAGAGGTACAGCTGTGGGATTTTCTGGCTGATGGGATGTAAACAGAAACGGTATATACAACTTTTGGGAAATATCTTCAAAGGGACAAGGGATTTGATTTCTTCAAATTTGTTCCAGGTTCCTAAAAACTAGGCACAGTGGCTGGAAGAGTGAGCTTGGGTCAGTGGAGCCAGATCAAGATATAAGGAGCACAGATGGCCCAGAAACTGTGGGTGGTAGGACAGGGGGTTCACCTGTGGACTCCTTTCTCTCATTGGTTTAGGTCACTTTCTGTCACTGTCATCATGTAGCGAAATCCTGTGCTTTAATGGCATTTCTTGCCCACAGTCTGTACTGTTACTAATCAATGATGTTTTTATTATGAGCACGATAAAGCAGGTTTAGAAGAGGTAGCAAAGAGAGTGGAGAGATTAATACATGGCTCCTCATCTTAGAATTTGAGTTTAATCGGAAAAATGTATGTTTACAAAATGACTCCAAAATATAAAGCATGAATAAGATATAGTTAAGATGTGAAGGGAGATCATTCTTAAATTTAATTTTTATTTTATATTAAAGTATAGTTGATTTACAATGTGTTAGTGTCAAGTGTACAGCAAGGTGATTGAGTTATACATATATCCATTCTTCATATTTTTTTTCTCACACAGGTTATTATAGGCTATTGAGTAGAGTTCCCTGTGCTATATACATTAGGTCCTCGTTGATACATATTTTATGTATAGTAGTGTGTATCTACTAATCTCATATTCCCAATTTATCCTTCCCCTCTATTTCTCCTTAGGCAAAAACGTTTGTTTTGAAAGTCTATGAGTCTGTTTTGTAAACAAGTTCATTTGTATCAGTTTTTTAGATTCCCCATATAAGTGATATATGATATTTCTTTGTCTGATTTATTTCACTTAGTATGACACTCTCTAAGTCCATCCATGTTGCTGCAAATGGCATTATTTCATTCCTTTTTATGGCCGAGTAATATTCGATTATATTGGGTTGGCCAAAAAGTTCATTTGGGTTTTTCTATAAGATGATATGGAAAAACCCAAATGCTATTTTTGGCCAACTCATACATGCATTATGTCTTCCCTGGTGCTTCCCTGATGGCTTGGATGATAAAGAATCCACCTGCAATGTGAGAGACCTGGGTTTGATCCCTGGGTTGGGAAGGTCCCCTGGAGAAGGAAATGGCAACCCCTTCCAGTATTCTTGTCTGGAGAATTCCATGAAAAGAGAAGCCTGGCAGGCTGCAGTCCATGGGCTAACACATAGTTGGACATGACTGAGCAACTTTTTCACTTTTTTTTTGTTTGCTTTTTACATCTTCTTTAATCATTCCCCTGTCCACGGACATTTAGGTTGCTTCCATGTCTTAGCTATCGTAAATAGTGCTGCAGTGAATGTTGGGGTGCATGTGTCTTTTTGAATTATGGTTTTCTCCAGATAGATGCCCAGGAGTGGGACTGCTGGATCATATGGTAGTTCTAGTTTTTAGTTTTCTGAGGAACCTCTGTACTGTTTTCCACAGTGGCTGTACCAATTTACATTCCCACCAACAGTGTAGGAGGATTCCCTTTTCTCCACACCTAAAAGGGGATCACTTTTAACTTAGTGATGGGAGAAAAGCAAAGCAAGATGAAGCCACACTCTTGGATTTTATTTCTCTGAACCTCTGTTTTCCTCTGCTTAGGAAATTCAGGTAATGACATGAATGAACACTTGGAAGTAGGAAACTTTTTTTGTGTGTGGCCTGGCAGGGGGCAGCTGACATTCAGGATTTCCCATCATTAGCAGGTCTATCTTTCTGGAGGATGGAATTTCTTTTAGATGAAGGCAAAGATCTGGTTGCTGAATGCTAATATGCTGCAATGATTTGAGAAAACCAGTGGAGTCATCCAGTTCTTCCAGGATCCTTAGGGAGGTCTTCCAAGCAGAAAGCCATGCTCCTTCAAACACAGTTCAGCATCCTCAGCTGTGGCATATGCTGCAACTGGGACTCTTATTTCACTTAGTATGACACTCTCTAAGTCCATCCATGTTGCTGCAAATGGCATTATTTCATTCCTTTTATGGCGAGTAATATTCGATTATATTGGGTTGGCCAAAAGTTCATTTGGGTTTTTCTATAAGATGATATGGAAAACCCAAATGCTATTTTTGGCCAACTCATACATGCATTATGTCTTCCCTGGTGCTTCCCTGATGGCTTGGATGATAAAGAATCCACCTGCAATGTGAGAGACCTGGGTTTGATCCCTGGGTTGGGAAGGTCCCCTGGAGAAGGAAATGGCAACCCCTTCCAGTATTCTTGTCTGGAGAATTCCATGAAAAGAGAAGCCTGGCAGGCTGCAGTCCATGGGCTAACACATAGTTGGACATGACTGAGCAACTTTTTCACTTTTTTTTTGTTTGCTTTTTACATCTTCTTTAATCATTCCCCTGTCCACGGACATTTAGGTTGCTTCCATGTCTTAGCTATCGTAAATAGTGCTGCAGTGAATGTTGGGGTGCATGTGTCTTTTTGAATTATGGTTTTCTCCAGATAGATGCCCAGGAGTGGGACTGCTGGATCATATGGTAGTTCTAGTTTTTAGTTTTCTGAGGAACCTCTGTACTGTTTTCCACAGTGGCTGTACCAATTTACATTCCCACCAACAGTGTAGGAGGATTCCCTTTTCTCCACACCTAAAAGGGGATCACTTTTAACTTAGTGATGGGAGAAAAGCAAAGCAAGATGAAGCCACACTCTTGGATTTTATTTCTCTGAACCTCTGTTTTCCTCTGCTTAGGAAATTCAGGTAATGACATGAATGAACACTTGGAAGTAGGAAACTTTTTTTGTGTGTGGCCTGGCAGGGGGCAGCTGACATTCAGGATTTCCCATCATTAGCAGGTCTATCTTTCTGGAGGATGGAATTTCTTTTAGATGAAGGCAAAGATCTGGTTGCTGAATGCTAATATGCTGCAATGATTTGAGAAAACCAGTGGAGTCATCCAGTTCTTCCAGGATCCTTAGGGAGGTCTTCCAAGCAGAAAGCCATGCTCCTTCAAACACAGTTCAGCATCCTCAGCTGTGGCATGCAGGGATGAGACCAGATGTTGTGACAAGCACAGACTGGGACTCTTGTGTTATGTACACAATGCTCTAGTTGGATCTCCCTCCTACCAGCTACCCCTCTACTGTCTGGGAACATTCAAGGTTTTGTGGTTAGATCCAGGAAGATTAAACTTTGGTCCTAGTTTACCATATGGGTGTGTGGCTACTTAGGGCCTACATGTACTCGTTTCAAAACTCTATGAACCCCTCTGCCCCCAGGAGTCTAGTTAAGCTAGTACCCAGATACAAAGGGGGTGAGACTCAATGGCACTTCCTGCCTATATTTCATTTTTTACTTTTTAAAATATTTTAATTTTTTGGCTGCACCACAAGGCTTATGGGATCTTAGTTCCCTGACCAAGGACTGCACCCAGGCCCCAGAAGTGAAAGCAATAAATCCTAACTACTGGACCACCAGGGTATTTGTCCTCCGCCCCTCGCCGTCCATTTCTTTCTTTCTTTTTTCTTTAATTTGGCCTCTTTTATTGTTTATTTATTTATTTATTTACTTATTTTCATCCATCTTAATTCTTTGATCCATGCGGGCCTCCCATTGCAGTGGCCCCTCTTGTTGCAGAGCACCAGCTCTTTCGGGTGCATGTGCTCCAGAGTACTGGTTCGCAATTGGACACACTGGCCCAGTCACTCTGCGGCACATGGGATCTTCCTAGGCCAGGGTTTGAACTGGCGCCCCCTGCACTGCAAGGCGGTCTCTTTACCCACTGGACCACCAGAGAAGACCCCCTTTTTAAATTTAATATACAATCTTTTTTTTTTATTATTATTTTTTAATTTTTATTTATTTATTTATTTTTGGGCGGGGGTTGGGGAGGGAGGGGAGCTTGGTCTTTCGTTTCTCTCTGTTCATCTATCTTTGTTCTTTGGCTCCTGTGGGCTTCCCATCGCGGTGGCGTCTGCCGTTGCAGAGCGCTGGCTCTGGGCGCATGCGCTCCAGAGCTCCGGCTCGGTAATTGGACACATCAGTCCAGCCGCTCCGTGGCACGTGGGATCTTCCCAGGCCAGGGCTTGAACCGGCGCCCCTTGCACTGCAAGGCAGTGTCCTTACCCACTGGACCACCAGGGGAAGCCCCTAATTTACAATCTTAACCATTTTTATTATTTATTTGGCCATGCCACAGGGCTTGACTGAACCCAGGCCATGGGAGTGAAAGCCTGGAATCCTCCTCCAGTACCCTATGTGGAACATTCAAGGTTTTGTGGTTAGATCCAGGAAGATTAAACTTTGGTCCTAGTTTACCATATGGGTGTGTGGCTACTTAGGGCTTACATGTACTCGTTTCAAAACTCTATGAACCCCTCTGCCCCCAGGAGTCTAGTTAAGCTAGTACCCAGATACAAAGGGGGTGAGACTCAATGGCACTTCCTGCCTATATTTCATTTTTTACTTTTTAAAATATTTTAATTTTTTGGCTGCACCACAAGGCTTATGGGATCTTAGTTCCCTGACCAAGGACTGCACCCAGGCCCCAGAAGTGAAAGCAATAAATCCTAACTACTGGACCACCAGGGTATTTGTCCTCCGCCCCTCGCCGTCCATTTCTTTCTTTCTTTTTTCTTTAATTTGGCCTCTTTTATTGTTTATTTATTTATTTATTTACTTATTTTCATCCATCTTAATTCTTTGATCCATGCGGGCCTCCCATTGCAGTGGCCCCTCTTGTTGCAGAGCACCAGCTCTTTCGGGTGCATGTGCTCCAGAGTACTGGTTCGCAATTGGACACACTGGCCCAGTCACTCTGGCACATGGGATCTTCCTAGGCCAGGGTTTGAACTGGCGCCCCCTGCACTGCAAGGCGGTCTCTTTACCCACTGGACCACCAGAGAAGACCCCCTTTTTAAATTTAATATACAATCTTTTTTTTTTATTATTATTTTTTAATTTTTATTTATTTATTTGTTTTTTGGGGGGTGGGATGGGGAGGGAGGGGAGCTTGGTCTTCGCTTTCTTTTGTTCATCTATCTTTGTTCTTTGGCTCCTGTGGGCTTCCCATCGCGGTGGCGTCTGCCGTTGCAGAGCGCTGGCTCTGGGCGCATGCGCTCCAGAGCTCCGGCTCGGTAATTGGACACATCAGTCCAGCCGCTCCGTGGCACGTGGGATCTTCCCAGGCCAGGGCTTGAACCGGCGCCCCTTGCACTGCAAGGCAGTGTCCTTACCCACTGGACCACCAGGGGAAGCCCCTAATTTACAATCTTAACCATTTTTATTATTTATTTGGCCATGCCACAGGGCTTGACTGAACCCAGGCCATGGGAGTGAAAGCCTGGAATCCTAACCATTCGAATACCTCTTCTATCTATATTTTATACTATTCATTCAATCCACAAATATTTTATTGGGCATAAGTTCCTAGGGATTTAGAAGGAGGAACAGGGGAGGGTAAAGTGTGCTGTCAGGAAGCCTCATGCACTAGTTTTTTTTTTTTTTTTTTTAATTATTTTGATAACTGCTCAACCTTTTTTTTTTTTTTTTTTTTTAACACTTATTTATTTATTTTGGCGGGGGTGGGGTGGGAGGTGGGTGGGCGGGCCACTTCCACTGGTCTTTCATTTGTCTAGTTTCATCCATCTTTGTTCTTTGGCCCATGTGGGCCTCCCATCACGGTGGCATCTGTTGTCGCAGAGCACCGACTCTGGGCACATGCGCTCCAGAGCTCCGGCTCGGTAATTGGACACATGGGTCCAGCCGCTCCGCGGCACGTGGAATCTTCCCAGGCCAGGGATCGAACCGGCACCCCTTACACTGCAAGGTGGTGTCCTTACTCACTGGACCACCAGGGAAGCCCCGTGCACTAGTTTTTATACCACTTTTTTTTTTTTTTTTAAACCTTTATTTTACTTTTAACTTTTACAGAGTTTTGTTGTTTACAGATATGTATGTTCTCAGATTAGTCATATGTATATCCCCCCCTTCCCTCCCCTTTATACCACTTTTAAGCCAAGTATGACGTGCCTGGCTGCCTCCCCCTCCCCTTTTTCACTGGAGTCTGAATACAGTCTTAATATCCTCAGTGCTGGGGGATCTCTGTACCAGGGCCAACTGGCTATAGTTCTTCATTAGTTGTGGAAGTGGTAAGAATGTACTTTCCTTGAAAAGTTAAACAACAAAAAAAGGACAATTTATAGTTGGAGAAAATAAATATACATATATGACAGAAAAGTGAGGATGCAATTAGAATATCTTTTTAAAAGATTTTAGTTACCAAAGTTTATCTGGTCAAAAAGAGACCAAGACATTGATGCTGATAACTCTATGCTGTCAAAACGGTAATCATATCTTCTGACTTGGACAGGGACCTAAAAGTAGGCATTGGATGGTGTTGCTCCATTTCTGGGTTAGGTACTTGGCACATCTTTTTACAAATGCATCTTGAAGCTACAGATCATATACAGGGAAGATGCTAAGCTCTATGGCTGTGCCTTGATTTCTTAAATTTCCTAAGCACGTTGTTTCGGGAGACTTCTGAGCAGACAGGGCGCCCTGTGTTAGTGTTAATGTGTCACTCAGTGTCCAACTCTGCCTCTCCATGGACTGTAGCCTGCCAGGCTCCTCTGTTCATGAGATTTCCCAGGCAGGCACACTGGAGTTGGTTGGCATTTCCTTCTCTGGGGGATCTTCCTGACCCAGAGATTGAACCTGGGTCTCCTGCACTGCAGGCAGATTCTTGACTGCCTGAGCTACAGGGCTCCCTACCTCTGTTTAATTCCCTGACTTGTGCACAGGGGTGGGGGTGGGGGTAGGAGGGAACAGCTCAGCCACCTGGTTGCAGCACAGTTGCTTTTCTGTCCAACATTTCAAGAAGATTCTCCCTTTACACGTGTGGTGCCTACCTGGGAATGCTGCCGTGCAGAACTCCAGGAGACTTAGAGCAGCAAACGAGTTAAGAAGCTTTTGGTTTGCAAAGCTTTGTAGGATTATGGGATTGTGGGCTTGTAGTCTATTTCCAGCCATGACAGTTAAGTCTCCAGTTCAGTATTATACTATCATAAAGAGAACAGGGTGAGCTTGAAACCATTGACACCCAAGGTCCTTTTAATGCTTAGCCTAAGCTAAAGCCAATGATGCCTCAAAAATAAGTTATAAGTAGAAGCACTAGGCATTCTATATTTCAGGGTCTATTGCTCAGAAAGGAGAAAAGTTGGAGTAAATGTGATTTTTAGCAGGTTCTTCAAAGTCACGGGGTTCACAGAAATGCTTTCGCAGCGTAGAGGTGGCTGAAGTCAGGGGGAGGCTCTGACAGCAGGGAACCTGGGTGTTCTGCCTCTGTTTCAACCAGTACTTCTTTTCAACTTTGGAGCTTTGAGAGAGAATTTGAAAAGGGTCCTACAGCTTTAAGAAATCAAACTAGATCTGGCTTTCCTTTCAGCTCTAATACTAGGGTGAATCTCAGCTTCTTTGGGCCAGAGGGTGGGAAGTCCCTGGACCTAGTCTTCTATACGGTAATTTACATTTGTAGTGTCTGAGTGCCCAGAAGCATTGACGATTTCCTTGATTATTGCCACCCAGTTTACCAAACTTACTTCAAGGCACTGGTGTCCCAGGAGCCTTGCTTCCCTAAAGAGTTAACATCGCTACTCAGACATGCTGGCAGTTCACAGGCTCAAAGAAACTCGGGGTTTGAATGCGTTTAGAAGTCTGCCTGCTGTTGTCTAATCGTCCTAGCAAGGGTTAACATGGAAGAACAGTATGCCAGCTTTGGTAAGAAAGCTGCTCAGACCTTACAGTAAATGCCAAGCCGTCCAAGTGGGCCACAAGGTGCTCTGCGGGGCTCCGAGTGGCACCTTTGCAGGGGCGCTCCAGAAGGAAGGCCCCCAGTAAGGAGATGTTTCTGTGTGTCAGGCTCAGACAGGAACTTCTCCCTGCACACGGTGGCTGCGGCTGCCACACGGCTAGGACGAGCAAGGCCCCACGTCCCCATCTCTCATGGCCCTCCCGCCGCCGGTGCACACGGGTGCTTTCCTCTCCTGGGATTTCTTCAGTCCATTTGTTTTGGCACTTCTGGGGCCGCCAAGGGCATTTATTTTTAGTCGAGCTCACTTCTACTGCTTGTCACTTGAACGCCAATCTTTCTATTCTTAGGCTAAAACTCATTTTAGGACAAGCAGCTTTCCAAGTCAGCAAAGAAGTTTTCCTCCCAGGGAAGAAGGTTTAGTAAGAGGGACCGAGGAAGAGAGACTGAGTTGTGTTCTGGCCATAAAGTCAGCCTCGAGAACCGGGAGGGCTCAACTAAAAACTGTGAAATAATGAGGTTAATCCTGATTCACTCAATTCTACAGTTCAACTGTCAGTGTTCCTATTTACCACAGATTGAGAGGATCTTGAGAACCTTTTATTAAGGATAAATAACTTAATTTTTTTTAATTGTTAGCCAAACAGTGCTCTAAGACCTCAGTCTCTGATTTAGTTCTTAGTCCTACATGGTCAGCACTACTGTTGCCCTTTTACACATCAGGGAGGCTGTTTGGAGAAGGGGAGGACAGTCCTTGCCAAGATCACCTTGGGCAGAACTAGAATTTGAACCTGGGTTGTCCAGCTCCAGATGTCATGTGATTGAGCACGCATACCAACCAGTGTACCTGACTTGGGACCACTTCCTTCCAGAATACTCTGCTGACTTGTGATCTGGGTAGTTGCGTCAGTTCAAGTCAGAAAGAGGGCAGTATCACTTGTCAGGCTGACACGATCATAACACAGCCTTATAGTTGAGAACTGGCTCTGCTTCTGTCCACCTTTTGATTTTTTAAAAAAACGCTGCCTCAGTATTTCCTGCAGATCTTTTCCTAGAAGGACCACAGTGCTTGGATTTCTGGTCTAGAACAAGCACAGGCCCTCCTGATGTATTTGGGAAGTTACTCATTTTGCGGGTGGGAAAAGTCAGAGGTTCCCAAGGTCAAATTGGTATCGGAAGCCCCCAGAGGACTTGTTAAAACACACCATGCCCCCCACACCAGAGATTCTGGCGTAGCAGGTCTAGTGTGTGACCTGAGTTTGCATTTCTATTGAGTTCCCAGAGGATGTTGATGATGCTGGCTCCTGACCACACTTAGAAACCACTGCAGGGAGGTCAGAAGGCTAAGAATCTACCCAGGAGGCAATGACTATTTGGACTACTTCCCTCTCAGAGTTGGACTCTACAGTACCCATCCCACAAGACCTTACGTGCATCACTAGGTGGACAAAGGTGACAACCACCAATCTAACAACAGACTTCATGATGACAGCCTGACGTAAAGCCTTTGTGCCGTTAGGTAAAATCAACTTAGACAACACTAAGGTACGCACAGTAAAGAGGTTCTTCTAGAAATCTGTGCCCAATCTTTGACTGACCCACTGCTTACTCTAAATCGATAGGTCAATAACAAGGCCAGATTCTTCTCCCCTGACATTTTGCCACCAAGTCCTGGGCATGTCCAAGCCCTCAGAACCTTTTATTAAGGATAAATAACTTAATTTTTAATTGTTAGCCAAACAGTGCTCTAAGACCTCAGTCTCTGATTTAGTTCTTATTCCTACATGGTCAGCACTACTGTTGCCCTTTTACACATCAGGGAGGCTGTTTGGAGAAGGGGAGGACAGTCCTTGCCAAGATCACCTTGGGCAGAACTAGAATTTGAACCTGGGTTGTCCAGCTCCAGATGTCATGTGATTGAGCACGCATACCAACCAGTGTACCTGACTTGGGACCACTTCCTTCCAGAATACTCTGCTGACTTGTGATCTGGGTAGTTGCGTCAGTTCAAGTCAGAAAGAGGGCAGTATCACTTGTCAGGCTGACACGATCATAACACAGCCTTATAGTTGAGAACTGGCTCTGCTTCTGTCCACCTTTTGATTTTTTAAAAAAACGCTGCCTCAGTATTTCCTGCAGATCTTTTCCTAGAAGGACCACAGTGCTTGGATTTCTGGTCTAGAACAAGCACAGGCCCTCCTGATGTATTTGGGAAGTTACTCATTTTGCGGGTGGGAAAAGTCAGAGGTTCCCAAGGTCAAATTGGTATCGGAAGCCCCCAGAGGACTTGTTAAAACACACCATGCCCCCCACACCAGAGATTCTGGCGTAGCAGGTCTAGTGTGTGACCTGAGTTTGCATTTCTATTGAGTTCCCAGAGGATGTTGATGATGCTGGCTCCTGACCACACTTAGAAACCACTGCAGGGAGGTCAGAAGGCTAAGAATCTACCCAGGAGGCAATGACTATTTGGACTACTTCCCTCTCAGAGTTGGACTCTACAGTACCCATCCCACAAGACCTTACGTGCATCACTAGGTGGACAAAGGTGACAACCACCAATCTAACAACAGACTTCATGATGACAGCCTGACGTAAAGCCTTTGTGCCGTTAGGTAAAATCAACTTAGACAACACTAAGGTACGCACAGTAAAGAGGTTCTTCTAGAAATCTGTGCCCAATCTTTGACTGACCCACTGCTTACTCTAAATCGATAGGTCAATAACAAGGCCAGATTCTTCTCCCCTGACATTTTGCCACCAAGTCCTGGGCATGTCCAAGCCCTCATCTCTCACTTAATCTAAATTTGTCTCCTGTTCCCCTGCCTCCAGGCTGCCACATTCTCTCTCCACATCAAAATTGTAAATCAGGCAGTGGAGAATGGCCTGGGGTGCCAGGGATAGGATAACTGGCAGGCTTCTCAATGGCTCTAGGACTGAGTCTAGCTTTCTACCCATTTTCCTCGGCATCTCCCTCTTGCTTACCACCCGCTCAAATGTCGTCCTTGAACGAGGCCTTCAGTTTCTTTCTTGATCAACCAGGGGTGGTCTAGCTGCTTTCTCATTGTCTTCTGTGCCTGTCACGCAGCTGCCACATGCTGGGATGTGCTCACCTACCTGTTTCCGTTTCTACAAATGGAGGACCCCTAAGGCAGGGGATGTGTCTTTGTCTCTAGGGACCCGGTGCCTGACATCTGAAGATTGTTTAGATTCTAGTGAGTATTCTCTGATGCGCCTGTTGATTTGTTGTGCTGTGCTGGGATTCGTTAGTTCACTAATAAAGCTGGTCTGAACTACAGACTTATTTCCCCAAAGCGTCCTTCCCAAGTTTCCAGAGCTTGAAACAATGAGTGCGCAGTTGCTTTACTAGCTAGAATATTCTGAAAGACTCTTAGGTTTCAAAGTCCACAGTTCCCTATGCCTACAAGAATACATTTCACCTCATCTTCATGATACTTTATCATTTAAAAACACATCCCTTTTCCGCACTCATCTGTCAGAATGAGTGTGTCAGTTGTAAGTGTGGTGGCCTCATTTCCACGTGAACAGAGAGGATCTAGCACTCAGGGAAAGCTTGCAGCGGTTCACTGGGAAAGTTAGAAATTTTAGGGACTTTCATCTCGGACACATTTTAGCACTCTCTGGAAATGCTGGCAGGCATACATTGTCAGTGGAGTCCTCTTAACTTTGTAGGATCATCTGCAGAGACGGAATAGTCAGATGGCTTTCTCATATGAGAGTAAGTTTTCGGCAGTTTCTGAGAAACTTCACAAACTATAACCCACACGGCACGTGGGACCTCCAGCAGGCACGTACTACCTGCCTCTTTTATGATTAAGTCCTAACCACCCGTTCTGCTTGCTCCCATCCAGAGATTCTATTGTAGGCTGTCTTTGGATCACTGATTTCCTGGCTTGACTTTCCCACTAATGAAGGAGGAGCCCGGCTCCCTGGCCACTGTGTCCTGTGTCTGGTGCTGCGTGGCATAGGGTAGGCGCTCAGTAAATGGAGATCAAGTGGTTTTGAGCAGATGTACAAAGAAGACTGACATCAATCTATCACCTACTTAGTGAATCTACAGGTCAGTTAACAACTCAGACCTTGGGAATATGTCTTAAGAACACCAACGATTAGGCGCAGTCTATAAAACAGGAACCTTATAATACTCATGGTATCTGGGGAAGAATTATAACACAGTACTTAACTTTGCAAATATCTGTCACCAAGGTGTTTCCGTTTCTACAAATGGAGGACCCCTAAGGCAGGGGATGTGTCTTTGTCTCTAGGGACCCGGTGCCTGACATCTGAAGATTGTTTAGATTCTAGTGAGTATTCTCTGATGCGCCTGTTGATTTGTTGTGCTGTGCTGGGATTCGTTAGTTCACTAATAAAGCTGGTCTGAACTACAGACTTATTTCCCCAAAGCGTCCTTCCCAAGTTTCCAGAGCTTGAAACAATGAGTGCGCAGTTGCTTTACTAGCTAGAATATTCTGAAAGACTCTTAGGTTTCAAAGTCCACAGTTCCCTATGCCTACAAGAATACATTTCACCTCATCTTCATGATACTTTATCATTTAAAAACACATCCCTTTTCCGCACTCATCTGTCAGAATGAGTGTGTCAGTTGTAAGTGTGGTGGCCTCATTTCCACGTGAACAGAGAGGATCTAGCACTCAGGGAAAGCTTGCAGCGGTTCACTGGGAAAGTTAGAAATTTTAGGACTTTCATCTCCGACACATTTTAGCACTCTCTGGAAATGCTGGCAGGCATACATTGTCAGTGGAGTCCTCTTAACTTTGTAGGATCATCTGCAGAGACGGAATAGTCAGATGGCTTTCTCATATGAGAGTAAGTTTTCGGCAGTTTCTGAGAAACTTCACAAACTATAACCCACACGGCACGTGGGACCTCCAGCAGGCACGTACTACCTGCCTCTTTTATGATTAAGTCCTAACCACCCGTTCTGCTTGCTCCCATCCAGAGATTCTATTGTAGGCTGTCTTTGGATCACTGATTTCCTGGCTTGACTTTCCCACTAATGAAGGAGGAGCCCGGCTCCCTGGCCACTGTGTCCTGTGTCTGGTGCTGCGTGGCATAGGGTAGGCGCTCAGTAAATGGAGATCAAGTGGTTTTGAGCAGATGTACAAAGAAGACTGACATCAATCTATCACCTACTTAGTGAATCTACAGGTCAGTTAACAACTCAGACCTTGGGAATATGTCTTAAGAACACCAACGATTAGGCGCAGTCTATAAAACAGGAACCTTATAATACTCATGGTATCTGGGGGAAGAATTATAACACGAAGTACTTAACTTTGCAAATATCTGTCACCAAGGTGTTTATCACCTCCCTTGCCTGGCAAATTGCAAGCCCCACCAGATACCCCACCCCACCCTCTACCGCAGACTGCAATCATCACATCTAGATACAAAAAGCCAACTGGGCAGCAGTGCCAACTCAGATGACCCCAGGGGGTAGCAAGGTCAATCACTCCAGCCAGTGGTCCCGTCTTACAGTTCCACCCCTAAAGTTATCTCTTTAAATACAGCGCCATGAATGTCCTTTCCTTGCTCCATCCACTCTTGTAGCATCTTTAAGGTACAAAGTGTGCATAGGATCTCTAAACAAAGGTTGAGCCATTTCTAAAAAGCAGAATCTCTGTATTTACTCTCACAGCACGCAGCAGGCATTCTCTTGTTAATGTAGACTCCACAAATAGCCAACAGGCCTAAACTTTTTCAGGAAACTTCACATGAAGGGAAAAGTATGCTAACTTTATGATATCACCTGCTCCCTCCTTTAGTCCCTGCCATGCATCTAGTGCATCCAACTGTCACTAAGCTGTCTAATGGTGTCTAACGGTATCTAATACTATCATTAAGTGGTATTAATGATGTTTAGAATTTCTCTTGCAAACCAACATTAGAACTCAGTAGACGCCTGTTCTGACTGAAATAATGAGTGAAACTGAGATAATTTTCATTTACAAAGCCAGATTTTCCTAGAGCTAAGCCATTCTCTGCCTTTAAGTCCTATGAAAAGCTATCAGTCTTCAGATTTCCTAGTCAACAGCTCTTTAGATGGGCCACAAAACTGCCCTGGACCACGTACTCCGGCTCAACGGGTACATCTCATCCATCACCTCTGCCCAAGGTAGGCTGTGACTCTGTATTGAAGGCCATGTCCGTGCTGTGACCAAAGCACAGACAGGAGTAAATGAAGCACTTTTGAGTCTAACTGCCTGGAGAGCAGCCCGATCAGCCCAGCCTGAGAAACTCTTCCAAGGCAGGGAGTTTGATCACGTTTCATCATAGTCCTTCTCCTAGTCCCTTAAGGGACTTAACTTTTCATAGACTAGTATGCAAAGGTAGTTTTCCAATGAAAAATCAGTATCCAAAGTGAATTTAATTAGGACTTGAAATTGTATAAGTGACTGCCTAAATTGGATCATATTTCCCTCTACTGAGTGGAATGACTTTATTCTCATTCTCTAAGCACTAGAAAATGGCCTAAATAGTTAATTCCACTACTTCTAGCTGTGCTCTATAGTCCTTGATGACCCCAGGGGTAGCAAGGTCAATCACTCCAGCCAGTGGTCCCGTCTTACAGTTCCACCCCTAAAGTTATCTCTTTAAATACAGCGCCATGAATGTCCTTTCCTTGCTCCATCCACTCTTGTAGCATCTTTAAGGTACAAAGTGTGCATAGGATCTCTAAACAAAGGTTGAGCCATTTCTAAAAAGCAGAATCTCTGTATTTACTCTCACAGCACGCAGCAGGCATTCTCTTGTTAATGTAGACTCCACAAATAGCCAACAGGCCTAAACTTTTTCAGGAAACTTCACATGAAGGGAAAAGTATGCTAACTTTATGATATCACCTGCTCCCTCCTTTAGTCCCTGCCATGCATCTAGTGCATCCAACTGTCACTAAGCTGTCTAATGGTGTCTAACGGTATCTAATACTATCATTAAGTGGTATTAATGATGTTTAGAATTTCTCTTGCAAACCAACATTAGAACTCAGTAGACGCCTGTTCTGACTGAAATAATGAGTGAAACTGAGATAATTTTCATTTACAAAGCCAGATTTTCCTAGAGCTAAGCCATTCTCTGCCTTTAAGTCCTATGAAAAGCTATCAGTCTTCAGATTTCCTAGTCAACAGCTCTTTAGATGGGCCACAAAACTGCCCTGGACCACATACTCCGGCTCAACGGGTACATCTCATCCATCACCTCTGCCCAAGGTAGGCTGTGACTCTGTATTGAAGGCCATGTCCGTGCTGTGACCAAAGCACAGACAGGAGTAAATGAAGCACTTTTGAGTCTAACTGCCTGGAGAGCAGCCCGATCAGCCCAGCCTGAGAAACTCTTCCAAGGCAGGGAGTTTGATCACGTTTCATCATAGTCCTTCTCCTAGTCCCTTAAGGGACTTAACTTTTCATAGACTAGTATGCAAAGGTGGTTTTCCAATGAAAAATCAGTATCCAAAGTGAATTTAATTAGGACTTGAAATTGTATAAGTGACTGCCTAAATTGGATCATATTTCCCTCTACTGAGTGGAATGACTTTATTCTCATTCTGTAAGCACTAGAAAATGGCCTAAATAGTTAATTTCCACTACTTCTATGCTGTGCTCTATATCTTCTGGTGTCTGGATCAAAACCTGAGGCCATTCAGCTGGGGGCTGTGTTCGCTTAATCTTCTGGCCATGTTCTGCTCTAGGAGTCCTTGCTCTTGATCAGTTTGACACTCCTCCTGGAACAGAAGGGGCTTGGGACTACTCTTCACCTCTTCTAGAAGTGTAACAAAATTACTCAAGAGAAATTGAGTTTATGGTTATCTGATCTTATAAACGGCAGAAGCACTTCTTTTGAGCTTGGAGGCTGCTCTAGTTAAAATATGCAGTATGGTTATACTGAGGTCTTAACATTCGGCAGCTCTACTGAACTTGGCCTTTATACATGCTTTAGGAACCTGGAAACTCAAACAGTTGGAGCGAAGAATCACAATGACCCAGGGCTGGTAAGCAGATACATAGTTAAATGTCACAGGAAGTGGGCAGTGGGGCTATTCCAGCACCAATGTTGCTCCACACTGTAGGCAGCTGTCATTGCCAACGAAAGCTTGATGGGCGACCCTCCTTTAAAGAGTCCCTGCTCACACGCTCATTCTTTGATCTAGACGAGGATTATGATCATACTCACATCTTCCCTTGGAACTGTCTGGAGAAGTCAGGTTCACTTTCCCTTAGCCCTCTGGCCTCCTATCCTTTCAGTTACTGCCAATGTCACCAACTCACCCGCCACAAGAGAATGTCTTCTAGTCTTTTATTGGTTGCTATTCATATCTGAAGAGCTCTCATAAAAACCCTGGTTCTTCTAGGATCTAGCCTTAATGAATATATGGTACCCCAAATCCTAAACTTGGTACTTAGGCTGGAGTAAAATGTTCTAGAACACCGAGGGATTTTTTTCCCCCAATCAGGTATACTCCTGACTTAAATTAAGCCTGACTTAAATTCTTTGCCAGGGTCTTTGAGCACACTTGCATGGCATGGCCCAGTCCTACAGTATTTTAGACTACATTCTGAGTGTTCTGAGGGAATTGTGTAGAAGACCAGGGCCAAAGTCGGCCCACATGCCTTGGGGCTCTGAACTTCAGACAGGAGTCAGTCTGGGTTAGTTCAGGGTCAATATCTGCCTTGTGCAAGAGTGTGTGCTAAATCACTTCAGTCATCTTCAACTCGGTGTGACCCCATGGACTATAGCCCTCCAGGCTCCTCTGTCCGTGGGATTCTCCAGATGAGAATACTGTAGTGGGCTACCATGCCTTCCTCCAGGGGATCTTCCCAACCTAGGGATCCAACTCTCCGTCTCTTACGTCTCCTGCACTGGCAGGCAGGTTCTTCACCACTAGCACCACCAGCTAACCCCACATTTCCTCCAGTTCAGAAAAGATGCGTTTCCTTTCCTTCAAAGAATTTAAGGGCTTCTGTTTTTCACTGTTTATAGCTTGTCACCTATTTCACATGCGACCGAGGGACCAAGAGGGATGCTCACTTACTTGATACAAAGTGAATATGACTTCAGCTAACTCACTTTGACAGTTTAGGTGCATTCCTAGTATTCTTTAAAGTTAATCTCCAGTGGAGAGTGATTACTTGTTCAAAGAATATGAATAGAACGCCATGAATCTTCTCTCCCACCTTCCTGGAGGCATGGGTAACTTCTGGTGTATCTTAACCTTTGGAAATGATATGAAATGTGTAATGCGAGTCAAGCCACTACTCTGAGAAATGGTTTAATACATTAGCATTGCTCATCCATTAATGATTAATGTTAGAGTCTGAAAACCTTCACAAGCAGCGCTTTTCCAAGCTCTTAGTCGGGTTACACACATCAGTTCAGTCGCTCAGTGGTATCTTCACTCGCCCTTTTCAAGGAGCCCAGACAAGGGAAAGCGTTTGAGAGGGCAGTCCACTGCAACCTGTCCGTTTTTCATGGTCCCTTAACGATAGCATTCCTCAAGCTGCTAAATTACGAGTCCGCGGAGTCACGTGACCAACCTATAAACGTGATCGGGCTGCCAGCCAATCGCAGAGCGCAGCTTGCGATTGTCCCAGCTTCTCCCGCTCGGGACAGTCGGAACCTAGGGGCAGGGGGCATTCAGGGACTCAGCCCCTCGCCCCCAACGCTTGAGGGGCTGCTTGACCACAGGCTTGAAAGTTTGCTCTCACTTCAGGAGACACGTGACTACAGGCAGGCGGGCTTCCCGAGCCACCGGGCGACAGGCGCTAGGGACTCTGGCGCGGGCTGCTTTCGGTCCCAACTCGCCAGAGCTGGCGAGCCAGCCCTTCGGTGTGTCAGGTCGAGACCGCTTCAGGGACCCGCCAGGATTTTCACCGAATCCTCTTAGAAGGGCTCCCTGTCGCCGGCCTGGGAAAGGTGTGCGGCCCCAAGTGGGAGCGTGGCTGAGGACCGGGCTCCGGGCCCAGTGCGGCAGACCCCGGGGACCCGACGGCAGTGCCCCCTCGCCCTCCCCAGCAAGCCACAGTCCCACAGCTCTCCCAGCTCCCCGCGCTATTCCTTTTGATCTATTGTTTAGAGTGAGGGCTAATTACAGTCGCCAGATTAGGACTCCTCTCGAGGAAATCTCGGGAACGAGGCTCAGCAAACTAACCTGATTAAGTCTCGGTTCCACTCCCCTCCCCCGTCCAGCCCTCCCGGAGACCCGAGAGGTTTAGGATCGAGGCCCAGAGAGTGGAAAGGGGAGAGAGGAGAAACAGCTAGAGGGGAGTCCCATTTCAAGCCTCAGTCGTCCTCTACCCCGCACTCCAGAGGCGGTCCGGTGCCGGGGGAGTCGCAGTCCTGGTGCGCAAGCCGCGCACTTCTCGGCACTCGCCGGAGACTCCGGCCGCAGCTCGCCAAACGTGCGCCCCCTCGCCGCCGCGCGGCACCCCAGTCCCGGTCGGCACCCGGTGCCCCGCGTCCCTAGAGGTGCCTTCCCTCACCCACCGCCCGTCCCCACCCTCCCTGAAGCCGGGGGAGCGCGCCCAGGGCTGCGGCGCACGTCTCGGCCCACCCAGCCCTCTGCCTCCTTCCTAACACTCCGCCTGGCAGAGGAGACACAACCATTGTTCGGTGGCTCAGAAGCCCACATCCACCATCCCCGGCCGAGCGGAGAGAAGAACGAGGCAGAGCAGAGGCTTGAGGGGAGGGAGCGGAAGGGAACGAAGACTAGTTCGGGAAAGGCGTTAGGACACCCCAACCCCACCGTCCCCCCTTAGCCCGGCTCCCAGGAGCCGCGGTGCTGACAGCTCAGAGGCGCCACCAGGGTGGGGAGGGAAAGAAGGCGACGAGAGCCGAGAGGCGCCTCCTAGGAGGGTGGGGGTGGGCACACAGAGACCCTCGCCTCGGGGGCCCTGGCGCTGGCTGGGTTCGGGCAGCCCGCGGAGGGGCGCGTCCTCACTCACCCGCTCCGGTGGCGCCGCTCTCCCGGGGCGCCCAGCACAGCGCGAGCAGCAGCCAGAGCGCCCAGCGCGCGGACGTGCCCATGGTGCCCGCCTGGATGGTGCCGGTGCCGCCGCCGCTCGCTCCGCACAACAAGTTACCAGCCCTTCGGAAAGGAGGAAGGAGATGGGGGCGGGGAGGGAGGAGGGGGAGGAGGGGAAGGAGTTCGACACGGGGGGAAAGGGAGCAGGGAAGAAGAGGGCACCCCCTCCCCTACAACTTGCACGATCTCCCCCCTCACCAGCCAGCCCACCCGCCTCCCCGGGCTGCAGCGGCAGTGCAGAGCCCGCGAGCAGAAAATAATGCAGGCGCTGCAGAGGAGGGGAGAGAAGAGGAGGGGAGAAAGGGAGAGGGGGTGGGGAGCCGAGAGCGGAGAAGACAGAAGAGAGAGGAGCCGGCCGCGGAGCACCCACACTGGCGGCGGCCGGAGAGCGGGGTGAGGAGCGAAGAGGGGGCAGGAGGGGGAGTGGTCAGCGGTGGGGGCGGGGGGGGGGCGGGCGCGGCGGCTCCTGCCCTCCTCCCCCTCGAAGCTGGGAGCCGCCAGGTGCCTGCGCAGGGGGTGTGTGCGTGTGCGTGCGAGTGTGAGTCTAAGTGGACGTGGCCGTGGCCGTCGCTGCCACCCGGACTGCTCCCGGGGCCCGGCGGCTCCGCGCGTCCGCCCGGAGCTCACGGGGGCCCGGGGCGGCCGCTGGTTGGCTCGCGCGCCGCCCTCGCCTCCAATCCCCGGTGCCTGCCCTAATTTCCTGATCCAAGGAACCTGCCGCCGCAGCAGCTGTGCGCTCCCTACAGTCGTTACTGTACCTTCCCGGCAGCCGCCAACAGTAAATGCAGCAGTAGCAGTTAGCGCTGATGCAACTACTGAGGCTGTTGCCACCGCCTTCCTACGAACAGGGCTTACAGCCCGGGGCGGGGGGCCTTGCAGCTTCCAGGGGCAGCAAGCATCTCTACCACCCTCTCCTGCGCCCCAAAGACAGGCTGACACTGGGAGGCTGGTAGGTAGCTTCTTCCTTGGGCCTCCTCGCTCCACTTAAAAGTGATGAGTGCTTCTAAGCGTTTGGGCTACTCTGTTACGGGTCTGGGGATGCCTGTCTCAGTCGAACGCCGAGATGCCATTTTTTAGTTAAAAAAAAAAAAGTATCTTTAAATGGGAGCATGTGTGCGTAAGGAGTGCGCGCGGTTGTGGTTTGTCCACTGTAATAGAGTGGGACTAAAATAACCCAGTCTGGGCTGAGGAGGAGGGATCACTCTAGTGCCATTCTCCTTTCTCTCATCAACGATTATAGCTAATTGCTAATTGCACAAATGATAGTTGGAGGGCCTGTAATTAAAAGCTTAATCTTCTCGTTTGGGGGAGGGGAAGCCCGTAGGTTTATTCGTCTTAATATAGTTTGCAACATTCAATTACAAGGCTTACGGAAAGAAAAAAGGAAGCAAAGGCAAGACTCCTGTAAAGGATTGAATCCTGTTTTGTGTCTGGCAATACAGAACCTGTAATTTGCTTTTTGTGTGCGTTGGTTTTCTTCCACAATTTTCCCTGATTGGCCCTATCTAATCAGCACCCTGGTCTGGGTGCTTACGGAGGACACACGGAGCTATTTCACCTTCTTAAATAAAGAATATATATATATATATATATATATATAAACACAAATATATATTTATGTACCTATATGTATTTCTTTGAAAATTTATTTTTGGCTGTGCTGGGTCTTCACTGCTGCACAGTGGGTTTTTCTCTAGTTGTGGTGGCTTCTTTCTCATTGTGGTATTTTCTCTAGGGCACATGGGCTTCAGTAGTTGTGGCACACCCCCCGCACATGTGGGATCTTGCCGGACCAGGGATCAAACTGATGTCTCCTGTATTGGCAGGCAGATTCTTTACCACTGGACTATCAAGGAAGCCCTGGGTTTATGTTTTTTAAAAGTTGCTTTGATCTCCAGTGACTCAAAGTCTGCCGGTTTCAACGGGACCAGCTCTGAGGCTATTCTGTTGTTGACAGGAGAAGTCGAGGGGTCCTGCCTAGCTGCATTCCTCTGGTCTTGGTGCTCCAGGGCTTTTGTCAAGGCGAACAATCTGATGGGATGTTTATTAGGAACTTACTGTATCTGCGGGCAGAGAAGAAAATTCCAGGTCGGGATACATTTTAGTGGGACCAGAAGCCGAACAATGAGAGCTGGTAGGTAGCTTCTTCCTTGGGCCTCCTCGCTCCACTTAAAAGTGATGAGTGCTTCTAAGCGTTTGGGCTACTCTGTTACGGGTCTGGGGATGCCTGTCTCAGTCGAACGCCGAGATGCCATTTTTTAGTTAAAAAAAAAAAAGTATCTTTAAATGGGAGCATGTGTGCGTAAGGAGTGCGCGCGGTTGTGGTTTGTCCACTGTAATAGAGTGGGACTAAAATAACCCAGTCTGGGCTGAGGAGGAGGGATCACTCTAGTGCCATTCTCCTTTCTCTCATCAACGATTATAGCTAATTGCTAATTGCACAAATGATAGTTGGAGGGCCTGTAATTAAAAGCTTAATCTTCTCGTTTGGGGGAGGGGAAGCCCGTAGGTTTATTCGTCTTAATATAGTTTGCAACATTCAATTACAAGGCTTACGGAAAGAAAAAAGGAAGCAAAGGCAAGACTCCTGTAAAGGATTGAATCCTGTTTTGTGTCTGGCAATACAGAACCTGTAATTTGCTTTTTGTGTGCGTTGGTTTTCTTCCACAATTTTCCTGATTGGCCCTATCTAATCAGCACCCTGGTCTGGGTGCTTACGGAGGACACACGGAGCTATTTCACCTTCTTAAATAAAGAATATATATATATATATATATATATATAAACACAAATATATATTTATGTACCTATATGTATTTCTTTGAAAATTTATTTTTGGCTGTGCTGGGTCTTCACTGCTGCACAGGGGGTTTTTTCTCTAGTTGTGGTGGCTTCTTTCTCATTGTGGTATTTTCTCTAGGGCACATGGGCTTCAGTAGTTGTGGCACACCCCCCGCACATGTGGGATCTTGCCGGACCAGGGATCAAACTGATGTCTCCTGTATTGGCAGGCAGATTCTTTACCACTGGACTATCAAGGAAGCCCTGGGTTTATGTTTTTTAAAAGTTGCTTTGATCTCCAGTGACTCAAAGTCTGCCGGTTTCAACGGGACCAGCTCTGAGGCTATTCTGTTGTTGACAGGAGAAGTCGAGGGGTCCTGCCTAGCTGCATTCCTCTGGTCTTGGTGCTCCAGGGCTTTTGTCAAGGCGAACAATCTGATGGGATGTTTATTAGGAACTTACTGTATCTGCGGGCAGAGAAGAAAATTCCAGGTCGGGATACATTTTAGTGGGACCAGAAGATACTCACATTGTGACTGGTCAGCAATGAAGGGGCTTACCGCTGTGTATTGGAAGAGATTACAGTTCATCTGTAGCTCTATTTTGCTTACTCTGTGGTGACACATTTGATACAAACTGCAGCAGCGACACTAGTGTTGCCTGTGAAACTGAGTTGAACTCTGCTTTATGCCGTTAGTAATAAAGATGCACGGAGGCCTTGCTCACCTAACAGGCATTAAAGGATGATGGTAAAGGAGGTGTGTTGCCTTTTCAATGTTCTCAGGGTTCTGAAAGATGGTGTGATAGTGAACTGTGTCACTGACAGGAGAGAAAATGTGGCAGAGAGGATGAGTGGAAGGAATATGAAAAGATACAACATTAATATAGCTATGTGGCTTATTTTAAATATTTTATTAATAGTATTGTGTTCAGTCATGTCCGACTCTTTGTGACCCCATGGACTGTAGCCCGCCAGGCTCCTCCATCCATGGGGCTCTCCAGGAAAGAATACTGGAGTGCATTGCCATTTCTTCCTCCAAGGGATCTTCCTGACCCAGGGGCTGAACTCGCACCTCCTGTGTCTTGTGCACTGAAGGCAGATTGTTCACCTGCTGAGCCATTTTATTACCACTCAGAGCTAAATATACATATACTATAAGTTGAATACTGATAGGGTATAATAAGATTTACCTTTGACAAACACATTATACTTTCTGTATTTCCAAAGGTTATAAACAAACTTTGTATTTTACACTTTTAAGGTTATGGGCTGTTTTCCTTCTGGCCCAGGGATCAAACTGATGTCTCCTGTATTGGCAGGCAGATTCTTTACCACTGGACTATCAAGGAAGCCCTGGGTTTATGTTTTTTAAAAGTTGCTTTGATCTCCAGTGACTCAAAGTCTGCCGGTTTCAACGGGACCAGCTCTGAGGCTATTCTGTTGTTGACAGGAGAAGTCGAGGGGTCCTGCCTAGCTGCATTCCTCTGGTCTTGGTGCTCCAGGGCTTTTGTCAAGGCGAACAATCTGATGGGATGTTTATTAGGAACTTACTGTATCTGCGGGCAGAGAAGAAAATTCCAGGTCGGGATACATTTTAGTGGGACCAGAAGATACTCACATTGTGACTGGTCAGCAATGAAGGGGCTTACCGCTGTGTATTGGAAGAGATTACAGTTCATCTGTAGCTCTATTTTGCTTACTCTGTGGTGACACATTTGATACAAACTGCAGCAGCGACACTAGTGTTGCCTGTGAAACTGAGTTGAACTCTGCTTTATGCCGTTAGTAATAAAGATGCACGGAGGCCTTGCTCACCTAACAGGCATTAAAGGATGATGGTAAAGGAGGTGTGTTGCCTTTTCAATGTTCTCAGGGTTCTGAAAGATGGTGTGATAGTGAACTGTGTCACTGACAGGAGAGAAAATGTGGCAGAGAGGATGAGTGGAAGGAATATGAAAAGATACAACATTAATATAGCTATGTGGCTTATTTTAAATATTTTATTAATAGTATTGTGTTCAGTCATGTCCGACTCTTTGTGACCCCATGGACTGTAGCCCGCCAGGCTCCTCCATCCATGGGGCTCTCCAGGAAAGAATACTGGAGTGCATTGCCATTTCTTCCTCCAAGGGATCTTCCTGACCCAGGGGCTGAACTCGCACCTCCTGTGTCTTGTGCACTGAAGGCAGATTGTTCACCTGCTGAGCCATTTTATTACCACTCAGAGCTAAATATACATATACTATAAGTTGAATACTGATAGGGTATAATAAGATTTACCTTTGACAAACACATTATACTTTCTGTATTTCCAAAGGTTATAAACAAACTGTTGGTGAACTTGGCTGTGGCTCTGTGTCCAATCCTGCAGCTCTCTTGTTGAATCAAAAAGAAGTATAACTTTTGGTTCCAACTCTCACTGGCTGTGTAACTTGGGCAAGTCTCAGTGCCTCTCTGTGCCTACCTTCTGACCTATGAACTGCACACAAAACCAGCTCCTGTGAAGTCAGAGTGCCCTGTGGCCTCAAGGGCTGGCTCTCTGCAAAGTGTTGATGGTTGGAAGGAAAGGCTGTAAGGAAGAGTGAATTTGAATAATAGAGAAAGTGACCAAGTAAACAAAGAGATGAATTTATCATGAATGGAGACAGGTGTGGTTGAGCTAGGCTCAGAGAGGTTGATTCCGAACCTCCAGGCAAATGCATAGGAAACCCCATTCCCAAAGTCCACCACATTCATTCATTTGTTGAATCAGCACACACCAAGCATCCCTGGGTAGCTGGTCCTGGGTTAGGCAGTGGGTATGCAGAGATGCTTCTTGGGAGAAGTTCAGGATCTGGTGGGCAGGACAGAGAAGCTGGCGATTGTAATACCCTAGGCTTAGCATAGGTGTTATTAGGCATCAAGGTGTTATAAGGTTACAGGAAAAGCGTAGCTACTATGACTGCGAGAGAAGGGAATCAGAAAAGGTTTTCCAGAGCACTTGTCTCTGAGCTGAAGTCATCATTTTTACCAAGCAATACCAGTTCTCTTCACTGCTGGACGCATGGTAAGATTCTCCTTCCTGGTATAGTTAGGTGGGTATGAAAGACCAGTTTGAGGCAGTTATTTGTGAGCAGAAGTTCTCAGGTGCCACTTCTGTCCTGGAGCATGTAAGTGGACTTGTATGAGACCTTCTCTTTTGGTTTGCATGGGGACCAGAAATGCTCAAGAGGTGGCTGCTTCCTGACCCTGGCCTTGAATGACTAGAATGACTTGAATGACGGAGCAGTTCTGGGCGGTCTGCGTGTCTCTGGCCATGGTTGTGTAGAGTAGAGGTCAGCAGATGGCCATGGCCTGCTCTTAGAGGACCTATGAATAAGAATTTTTTTTTTTTTACATTTTCAAAAAAGAGACCAAAAAAAAAAATGAAGAAGAAGGAAATGCAACAGAAATTGTATGTTTCTGTGTAAAATATTTACCATCTGGGTCTTTTGAGAAAAAACTGGCTACCTCCTGACACTGAGCGAGAAGTAAACCTTTGCCATCTTTATCTACTGAGCTTTTCTTACCTCAGCATGAGCTCTTGTGAGCTTGACTGATACTCTGGGTGAAGGGGGAAGGAAGACCCCGGTGCTTGGAGGAAACAAAGACAAAGAGCCTCAGGTGCTGGAGGAAATCCAGGGGCTTCAGAGTAGCTCCTTGTTGGGGTTCCAGTGGACTGAGAGTGGGAAGGAAGGCTGGGGAAGGAAGGCAGGGACTGAACTATATGAAAATGTGTATGTAATGCCAGCACTTTGTTTTGCATTAAAAATACCTTTTTATTTTAAAATTTATTTATTTGTCTGTATTGAGTCTTAGTTGCGGCACACGGGATCTGGTTCCCTGACCAGCACCCTACACTGGGAACACGGAGTCTTAGCCACTGTACCACCAGGGACGTCCCCCCCGAATCTTTTCTTTCAATTGAAATATAGTTGATTTACAATGTTGTGTTAGTTTTAGGTGTACAGCAAAGTGGTTCAGTTATCTGTATTATGAGAATACATGTATATTCTTTTTCAGATTCTTTTCCATTATAGGTTATTATAAGGTATTGAATATAGTTCCCTCTGCTATATTGTAGGTCCTTGCACATGTATTTTTTATAAAACCATACATATCTGTTTATCTCCTAATTTATCCCCCCTCCATCCCTTTCATGGCAACACTTTGACATGACCCATAGGCTACGGTGAGGACTTGTGATGGATTTTTTTCCCCACTTAAAAGAAAATTAAATGATAGTTTGCTATGAAGCAATTATAAAATACAGAGAAAAATAAAATACTTTATATTTCCAGTTCCTAGAGATACTGTTAACTTGTCTTTTTCTTTTCTTTTTAAAATATTTTGGGTATATCCTCAGGTCACAGGATTATATTCAATTATAATTGGTCCAGTTATGGCTCTTTTTATTTGTTGATTTACTTTTTTTTTTTTTTACATGTATGTTTCCAGATATTCATATGCATATCCCTGGACCCTCCCCCCACCCAGTTCCCCCTCTCCCATCCCTCCAGACCATCGCCCCAAGTGGTTGTTGGTACTCCTATTCCCCTAGCACAATGACAATAGCTATCTTTTCCACACATGACAGTATAGGTTTCCATGTTACTCCCTCCATGCCTCCCTCCCACTGTTCGGTCTCCACAATGTCTTTATGTCTATTCTCTGTTTTTTCATGAGTTCACTGCATGTGTTATCATGACCATCTTACTAGATCCCATATATATGAGTTAGTATACTATACTTGTCTTTCTTTTTGTCTTACTTCACTTTTTATGGTAGGTTCTAGAGCCAGCCACCTCATTAGGACTGTGTCTTCTGCATTTCTTTTTACAGCTGAGTAGTATTCCATTGTTTATATGTACCATAGCTTCTGGATTTTAAAATTTATTTATTTGTCTGTATTGAGTCTTAGTTGCGGCACACAGGATCTGGTTCCCTGACCAGCACCCTACACTGGGAACACGGAGTCTTAGCCACTGTACCACCAGGGACGTCCCCCCCGAATCTTTTCTTTCAATTGAAATATAGTTGATTTACAATGTTGTGTTAGTTTTAGGTGTACAGCAAAGTGGTTCAGTTATCTGTATTATGAGAATACATGTATATTCTTTTTCAGATTCTTTTCCATTATAGGTTATTATAAGGTATTGAATATAGTTCCCTCTGCTATATTGTAGGTCCTTGCACATGTATTTTTTATAAAACCATACATATCTGTTTATCTCCTAATTTATCCCCCCTCCATCCCTTTCATGGCAACACTTTGACATGACCCATAGGCTACGGTGAGGACTTGTGATGGATTTTTTTCCCCACTTAAAAGAAAATTAAATGATAGTTTGCTATGAAGCAATTATAAAATACAGAGAAAAATAAAATACTTTATATTTCCAGTTCCTAGAGATACTGTTAACTTGTCTTTTTCTTTTCTTTTTAAAATATTTTGGGTATATCCTCAGGTCACAGGATTATATTCAATTATAATTGGTCCAGTTATGGCTCTTTTTATTTGTTGATTTACTTTTTTTTTTTTTTACATGTATGTTTCCAGATATTCATATGCATATCCCTGGACCCTCCCCCCACCCAGTTCCCCCTCTCCCATCCCTCCAGACCATCGCCCCAAGTGGTTGTTGGTACTCCTATTCCCCTAGCACAATGACAATAGCTATCTTTTCCACACATGACAGTATAGGTTTCCATGTTACTCCCTCCATGCCTCCCTCCCACTGTTCGGTCTCCACAATGTCTTTATGTCTATTCTCTGTTTTTTCATGAGTTCACTGCATGTGTTATCATGACCATCTTACTAGATCCCATATATATGAGTTAGTATACTATACTTGTCTTTCTCTTTTTGTCTTACTTCACTTTTTATGGTAGGTTCTAGAGCCAGCCACCTCATTAGGACTGAGTCTTCTGCATTTCTTTTAACAGCTGAGTAGTATTCCATTGTATATATGTACCAGAGCTTCTGGATCCATTCATTTGTCGATGGACATGTAGGTTGCTTCCATGTTCCGGCTATTGTATAGAGAGCTGCAATGAACATTGGGGTACAGGTGCCTCTTTCAGTTTTGATTTCATCAGGATATAGGCCTAATAGTGGGATTGCTGGGTCATAGGGTGCGTCTATTTTTAGTTTTTTAAGGAATCTCCATATTGTCTTCCATAGAGGTTGTATTAATTTACATTCCCACCAGCAATGCAAGAGGGTTCCCTTTTCTCCGCACCCTCTCCAGCACTTGTTGTCTGTCGATTTGTTGATGATGGCCATTCTGACAGGTGTGAGGTGGTATCTCATTGTGGTTTTAATTTGCATTTCTCTGATAATAAGCGAGGTTGAGCATCATTTCATGTATTTTTGGGCCATCTGAATGTCCTCTTTGGAGAGGCATCTCTTTAGATCTTTTTCCCATTTTTTGATTGGGTTCGTTTTTCTTGTGCTGAGTTGTCTGAGTTGCTTGTGGATTTTGGAGATTAATTCTTTGTCTGTTGTTTCATTTGCTATGATTTTCTCCCACTCTGTGGGCTGTCTGTTCAGCTTTTTTGTAATTTCTTTAGCTGTACAAAAGCTTTTAAGTTTCATGAGGTCCCACATGTTCATTTTTCTTTTCAGTTTCACTATTTTAGTAGGTAGATCAGAGAAGATCTTGCTTTGATTGATGTCTTTGAGGGTTTTGCCTGTATTCTCCTCTAAGAGTTTGATGGTTTCTGGTCTTACGTTTAGGTCTTTAATCCATTGTGAGTTGATCTTAGTGTATGGTGTCAGGGAATGTTCCAACTTCATTTTTTTGCATGTAGCTGTCCAACTTTCCCAGCACCACTTGTTAGAGGCTGTCTTTATCTCATTTTATATGTTCGCCTCCTTTGTCAAAAATAAGGTACCCATAGGTACATGGGTTTATCTCTGGTTTTCATCTTGTTCCATGTCCTCCTCCCACTGTTCGGTCTCAAATGTCTTATGTCGATGGTACATGTTAGCCGATATTTGAAACTATACTTGTCTTTCTTTGTCTTACTTCACTTTTATGATAGGTTCTAGAGCCAGCCACCTCATTAGGACTGAGTCTTCTGCATTTCTTTTAACAGCTGAGTAGTATTCCATTGTATATATGTACCAGAGCTTCTGGATCCATTCATTTGTCGATGGACATGTAGGTTGCTTCCATGTTCCGGCTATTGTATAGAGAGCTGCAATGAACATTGGGGTACAGGTGCCTCTTTCAGTTTTGATTTCATCAGGATATAGGCCTAATAGTGGGATTGCTGGGTCATAGGGTGCGTCTATTTTTAGTTTTTTAAGGAATCTCCATATTGTCTTCCATAGAGGTTGTATTAATTTACATTCCCACCAGCAATGCAAGAGGGTTCCCTTTTCTCCGCACCCTCTCCAGCACTTGTTGTCTGTCGATTTGTTGATGATGGCCATTCTGACAGGTGTGAGGTGGTATCTCATTGTGGTTTTAATTTGCATTTCTCTGATAATAAGCGAGGTTGAGCATCATTTCATGTATTTTTGGGCCATCTGAATGTCCTCTTTGGAGAGGCATCTCTTTAGATCTTTTTCCCATTTTTTGATTGGGTTCGTTTTTCTTGTGCTGAGTTGTCTGAGTTGCTTGTGGATTTTGGAGATTAATTCTTTGTCTGTTGTTTCATTTGCTATGATTTTCTCCCACTCTGTGGGCTGTCTGTTCAGCTTTTTTGTAATTTCTTTAGCTGTACAAAAGCTTTTAAGTTTCATGAGGTCCCACATGTTCATTTTTCTTTTCAGTTTCACTATTTTAGTAGGTAGATCAGAGAAGATCTTGCTTTGATTGATGTCTTTGAGGGTTTTGCCTGTATTCTCCTCTAAGAGTTTGATGGTTTCTGGTCTTACGTTTAGGTCTTTAATCCATTGTGAGTTGATCTTAGTGTATGGTGTCAGGGAATGTTCCAACTTCATTTTTTTGCATGTAGCTGTCCAACTTTCCCAGCACCACTTGTTAGAGGCTGTCTTTATCTCATTTTATATGTTCGCCTCCTTTGTCAAAAATAAGGTACCCATAGGTACATGGGTTTATCTCTGGGTTTTCAATCTTGTTCCATTGGTCTATAATTCTGTTTTTGTGCCAGTACCATACTGTTTTGATGACTGTTGCTTTGTAGTAGAGTCTGAAGTTAGGGAGGCTGATTCCTCCTGTTCCCTTTTTCTTTCTCAGGATTGCTTTGGTTATTCGGGGTCTTTTGTGTTTCCATATGAACTGTGTTATTATTTGGTCTAGTTCTGTGAAAAATGTCAATGGTAGTTGGATAGGTATTGCATTGAATCTGTAAGCTGATATTTAGTAGTATGGTCATTTTCACAATATTGATTCTTCCGATCCAGGAACATGGAATATCTCTTCATCTGTTTAAGTCTTCTTTAATGTCTCTCATGAGTGTCTTGTAGTTTTCTGTGTACAATTCTTTTGTTTCTTTGGGCAGGTTTATTCCTAGATATTTGATTCTTTTGGTTGCAATGGTGAAGGGGATTGCCTCTTTGATTTCATTTTCTGATTTTTCATTGTTTGTGTATAGGAATGCCAGTGACTTCTGTGTGTTGACTTTGTATCCTGCGACTTTGCTGAATTCATTGATTAGCTCTAGTAGCTTTGTAACCGTGTCTTTGGGATTTTCTATGTATAATATCATGTCGTCTTCAAAAAGAGAGCTTGACTTCTTCCTTTCCAATCTGGATTCCTTTGATTTCTTTCTCTTCTCTTATTGCTGTTGCTAAGACTTCCAGGACCATGTTGAATAGTAGTGGTGAAAGTGGGCACCCCTGTCTTGTTCCTGATCTTAGAGGGAATGCTTTCAGTTTTTCACCATTAACAATAATGTTTGCTGTAGGCTTCTCATAGATGGCTTTTATTATATTGAGATAGGTTCCTTCTATGCCCATTTTCTAAAGAGTTTTTATCATAAATGGATGTTGTACTTTGTCGAAGGCTTTTTCTGCATCTATTGAAATGATCATGTGATTTTTGTCTTTCAACTTGTTGATATGGTGTATCACGTTGATTAATTTGCGGATGTTGAAGAAGCCTTGCATGCCTGGGATGAACCCGACTTGATCATGATGTATGAGTTTTTTGATGTGTTGTTGAATTCTGTTTGATTTTTGAGATGTAGCTGTCCAACTTTCCCAGCACCACTTGTTAGAGGCTGTCTTTATCTCATTTTATATGTTCGCCTCCTTTGTCAAAAATAAGGTACCCATAGGTACATGGGTTTATCTCTGGGTTTTCAATCTTGTTCCATTGGTCTATAATTCTGTTTTTGTGCCAGTACCATACTGTTTTGATGACTGTTGCTTTGTAGTAGAGTCTGAAGTTAGGGAGGCTGATTCCTCCTGTTCCCTTTTTCTTTCTCAGGATTGCTTTGGTTATTCGGGGTCTTTTGTGTTTCCATATGAACTGTGTTATTATTTGGTCTAGTTCTGTGAAAAATGTCAATGGTAGTTGGATAGGTATTGCATTGAATCTGTAAGCTGATATTTAGTAGTATGGTCATTTTCACAATATTGATTCTTCCGATCCAGGAACATGGAATATCTCTTCATCTGTTTAAGTCTTCTTTAATGTCTCTCATGAGTGTCTTGTAGTTTTCTGTGTACAATTCTTTTGTTTCTTTGGGCAGGTTTATTCCTAGATATTTGATTCTTTTGGTTGCAATGGTGAAGGGGATTGCCTCTTTGATTTCATTTTCTGATTTTTCATTGTTTGTGTATAGGAATGCCAGTGACTTCTGTGTGTTGACTTTGTATCCTGCGACTTTGCTGAATTCATTGATTAGCTCTAGTAGCTTTGTAACCGTGTCTTTGGGATTTTCTATGTATAATATCATGTCGTCTTCAAAAAGAGAGAGCTTGACTTCTTCCTTTCCAATCTGGATTCCTTTGATTTCTTTCTCTTCTCTTATTGCTGTTGCTAAGACTTCCAGGACCATGTTGAATAGTAGTGGTGAAAGTGGGCACCCCTGTCTTGTTCCTGATCTTAGAGGGAATGCTTTCAGTTTTTCACCATTAACAATAATGTTTGCTGTAGGCTTCTCATAGATGGCTTTTATTATATTGAGATAGGTTCCTTCTATGCCCATTTTCTAAAGAGTTTTTATCATAAATGGATGTTGTACTTTGTCGAAGGCTTTTTCTGCATCTATTGAAATGATCATGTGATTTTTGTCTTTCAACTTGTTGATATGGTGTATCACGTTGATTAATTTGCGGATGTTGAAGAAGCCTTGCATGCCTGGGATGAACCCGACTTGATCATGATGTATGAGTTTTTTGATGTGTTGTTGAATTCTGTTTGCTAGGATTTTATTGAGGATCTTGGCATCTAAGTTCATCAGTGAAATTGGCCTATAGTTTTCCTTTTTTGTGTTGTCTTTGCCTGGTTTGGGTATCAGGGTGATGATGGCCTCATAGAATGTGTTTGGAAGTTTTCCTTCCTGTGCAATTTTTTTGAAAGAGTTTTAGAAGGACAGACATTAGCTCTTCTTTAAATGTTTGGTAGAATTCGGCTGTGAAGCCATCTGGCCCTGGGCTTTTATTTTTGGGTAGATTTTAAATCACAAATTCGATTTCTGAGCTTGTGATTGGGTTGTTCAAAGTTTCTGTTTCTTCCTGGTTCAGTCTTGGGAGATTAATCCTGTCCAAGAAACTGTCCATTTCTTCCAGGTTGTCCAGTTTGTTTCCATAGAGTTGCTCATAGTAGTCTCTTAGAATCCTTTGGATTTCTGCATTATCTGTTGTAATCTCTCCTTTTTCGTTTTTGATTTTGTTGATCTGGTTCTTCTCTCTCTTTTTCTTAATGAGTCTGGCCAGTGGCTTGTCAATTTTGTTTACCTTCTCAAAGAACCAGCTTTTTGTTCTATTTATCTTTACTATTGTTTCTTTTGTTTCTTTTTCATTTATTTCTGTTCTTATCTTTATGATTTCTCTTCTTCTGCTGGCTTTGTGATGCTTTTGTTCTTCTTTCTCCAATTGTTTTAAGCGGAGGGTTAGGTCATCTGCTTCATATTTTCCTAGTTTCTTGAGGTGGGATTGTATTGCTATAAATTTCCCTCTTAGAACTGCTTTTGCTGTATCCCATAGGTTTTGCACTGTCGTGTGTTCATTGTCATTTTCTTCTAGGAATTGTTTAATTTCTCCTTTGATTTCCTCAATGATCAGTTGGTTTTTTAGGTATGTATTGTTTAATCTCCATGTGTTCCTGTTTTTAGGTTTTTGTTTTCTGGTAGTTGATCTCCAGTCTCATTGCATTGTGGTCCGAGAAGATGGTTGATATAATTTCGGTTTTCTTGAACTGACTGAGATTAGATTTGTGGCCCAAGATGTGGTCTATCCTGGAGAATGTTCCATGAGCACTTGAGAAGAAAGTGTATTCTTCTGCCGATGAGGTTTTTCTGTTTGCTAGGATTTTATTGTCTTGGCATCTAAGTTCATCAGTGAAATTGGCCTATAGTTTTCCTTTTTTGTGTTGTCTTTGCCTGGTTTGGGTATCAGGGTGATGATGGCCTCATAGAATGTGTTTGGAAGTTTTCCTTCCTGTGCAATTTTTTTGAAAGAGTTTTAGAAGGACAGACATTAGCTCTTCTTTAAATGTTTGGTAGAATTCGGCTGTGAAGCCATCTGGCCCTGGGCTTTTATTTTTGGGTAGATTTTAAATCACAAATTCGATTTCTGAGCTTGTGATTGGGTTGTTCAAAGTTTCTGTTTCTTCCTGGTTCAGTCTTGGGAGATTAATCCTGTCCAAGAAACTGTCCATTTCTTCCAGGTTGTCCAGTTTGTTTCCATAGAGTTGCTCATAGTAGTCTCTTAGAATCCTTTGGATTTCTGCATTATCTGTTGTAATCTCTCCTTTTTCGTTTTTGATTTTGTTGATCTGGTTCTTCTCTCTCTTTTTCTTAATGAGTCTGGCCAGTGGCTTGTCAATTTTGTTTACCTTCTCAAAGAACCAGCTTTTTGTTCTATTTATCTTTACTATTGTTTCTTTTGTTTCTTTTTCATTTATTTCTGTTCTTATCTTTATGATTTCTCTTCTTCTGCTGGCTTTGTGATGCTTTTGTTCTTCTTTCTCCAATTGTTTTAAGCGGAGGGTTAGGTCATCTGCTTCATATTTTCCTAGTTTCTTGAGGTGGGATTGTATTGCTATAAATTTCCCTCTTAGAACTGCTTTTGCTGTATCCCATAGGTTTTGCACTGTCGTGTGTTCATTGTCATTTTCTTCTAGGAATTGTTTAATTTCTCCTTTGATTTCCTCAATGATCAGTTGGTTTTTTAGGTATGTATTGTTTAATCTCCATGTGTTCCTGTTTTTAGGTTTTTTTTTCTGGTAGTTGATCTCCAGTCTCATTGCATTGTGGTCCGAGAAGATGGTTGATATAATTTCGGTTTTCTTGAACTGACTGAGATTAGATTTGTGGCCCAAGATGTGGTCTATCCTGGAGAATGTTCCATGAGCACTTGAGAAGAAAGTGTATTCTTCTGCCGATGAGGTCCATTTTTTCCAGTGTGGCATTTAAGGCTTGTGTTTCTTTATTAATTTTCTGTTTGGATGATCTGTCCTTTGGTGTGAGAGGAGTGTTAAAGTCTCCTACTATTATTGTGTTATTGTTGATTTCTTCTTTTATGTCTAAAAGTACCTGTCTTATGTATTGAGGTGCCCCTGTGTTGGGTGCGTAGATATTCATGACTGTTATGTCTTCCTCTTGGATAGATCCCTTAATCATGATGTAGTGACCTGCCTTGTCTCTTAGAATCTTCTTTACTTTAAAGTCTATTTTGTCTGATATGAGGATTGCTACTCCAGCTTTCTTTTGATTTCCATTTGCATGCGATATCTTTTTCCAGCCTTTCACTTTCAGTCTATGAGTGTCTCTAGGTCTGAAGTGGGTCTCTTGTAAACAGCATATATATGGGTCTTGCTTCTGGATCCATCAGCCAGCCTGTGTCATTTGGTTGGAGCATTTAGTCCATTTACGTTCAAAGTAATTATTGATACGAATGTTCCTATTGTCATCTTCTTAGAAATTTGGAGTTTGATTTGTAAGGCTTCTCCTACTCTTGTATTTATTGGCTATATCAGGCCGTTTAACACTTGTTGTAGGGCTGGTTTTGTGGTACAGAATTCTTTTAGTTTTTGCTTGTCTGTGAAGCTTTTGACTTCACCATCGATTTTGAATGAGATTCTTGCTGGGTAGAGAATTCTTGGTTGGAGGTTATTCTCTTTTAGCCGTTTAAATGTATCTTGCCATTCTCTTCTGGCCTGTAGGGTTTCTGTTGAGAGAGCCGCAGTTAAATGTATGGGGTTTCCTTTATATGTTATTTGTTGTTTGCTCCTAGCTGCTTTTAGTAATCTGTCTTTATATTTAGTCTGCGTTAGTTTGATTAGTATATGCCTTGGTGTGTTTCTTCTGGGGTTTCTCCTGTATGGAACTCTTTGTGCTTCCTAGACTTGGTTGACTATCTCCTTTCCCATGCTGGAGACGTTTTCAACTATAACCTCTTCAAGAATTTTTTCATAGTCTTTCTTCTCTTCTTCTTCCGGAACTCCTATAATTCTAATGTTGGTGCGTTTGATATTGTCCCATAGATCTCTAAGGCTATCCTCAGTTCTTTTAATTCTTTGGGCTTTGTTCTGTTCTTCAGCACTTATTTCCACCATTCTGTCTTCCAGCTCACTTATCCGTTCTTCAGCCTCTGATACTCTACTGTTGAGACCTTCTGTAGTATTTTTGAGTTCAGCAATTGAGTTAGTTGTCTCCATTTGCTTATTTTTCATTTCTTGCATGTCTCTTCTCAATGCACTAATTTCCTCTAATATTCTGTTTTCAGTGTTTTGCATCCGCATTAGTATAGCTTTTCTGAATTCTCTTTCAGATAATTTGTCTATCTCCTCCTCTGTCATTTGAAGTGGTGTTTCTCTAGCTTGGTCCTTCATTTGTACAGTGTTTCTCTGACGTTTCATTATTAGGTTAATTTTTGTTTCTTTGTGTGTGTCTGTGTGTATGGAGTTCTTATTCCCACCAGGCTTCTTGGTTGAATTCTCCCTTCCTTTGGGTTTCTGTCCTTGTAGAAGGGTTCAGTGGTTTGTGTCTTGGGAGGTGTTAGACCTTGTTTACAGGTGAATAATCTGTAGTGTTGTATGTTCTTTGATAGTGTGGGGTCTTGGAATCAGGACTTCCACCCCAAGGATCCTTGGTTTGATGATTGGTCAGGGGGTGTAGGCTCTATGTCTGGTTTGCTATGGTGTTCCGTGATACTAGTTTACATACTAGCATCTGAGGAACAAGAGGTGCATCCCTGATGGGTGACAGTCATAAAAGCATGCAGATGTTTTCTAACATAATCGTAAGATATACATATATATACAGCAATCCCCACAACTGACCAGTTTTACAAAGATAAGGCACAGTAAATCTTTCTAGCAATTCATGCAATCACAGATGATACTTGCCCGTTGAGCTTTGAATTGATTGAAATAGTTCCTGAATAATAGATCTAGCACAAGGTCCTGGCTTGGAACTCTTTGTGCTTCCTAGACTTGGTTGACTATCTCCTTTCCCATGCTGGAGACGTTTTCAACTATAACCTCTTCAAGAATTTTTTCATAGTCTTTCTTCTCTTCTTCTTCCGGAACTCCTATAATTCTAATGTTGGTGCGTTTGATATTGTCCCATAGATCTCTAAGGCTATCCTCAGTTCTTTTAATTCTTTGGGCTTTGTTCTGTTCTTCAGCACTTATTTCCACCATTCTGTCTTCCAGCTCACTTATCCGTTCTTCAGCCTCTGATACTCTACTGTTGAGACCTTCTGTAGTATTTTTGAGTTCAGCAATTGAGTTAGTTGTCTCCATTTGCTTATTTTTCATTTCTTGCATGTCTCTTCTCAATGCACTAATTTCCTCTAATATTCTGTTTTCAGTGTTTTGCATCCGCATTAGTATAGCTTTTCTGAATTCTCTTTCAGATAATTTGTCTATCTCCTCCTCTGTCATTTGAAGTGGTGTTTCTCTAGCTTGGTCCTTCATTTGTACAGTGTTTCTCTGACGTTTCATTATTAGGTTAATTTTTGTTTCTTTGTGTGTGTCTGTGTGTATGGAGTTCTTATTCCCACCAGGCTTCTTGGTTGAATTCTCCCTTCCTTTGGGTTTCTGTCCTTGTAGAAGGGTTCAGTGGTTTGTGTCTTGGGAGGTGTTAGACCTTGTTTACAGGTGAATAATCTGTAGTGTTGTATGTTCTTTGATAGTGTGGGGTCTTGGAATCAGGACTTCCACTCCAAGGATCCTTGGTTTGATGATTGGTCAGGGGGTGTAGGCTCTATGTCTGGTTTGCTATGGTGTTCCGTGATACTAGTTTACATACTAGCATCTGAGGAACAAGAGGTGCATCCCTGATGGGTGACAGTCATAAAAGCATGCAGATGTTTTCTAACATAATCGTAAGATATACATATATATACAGCAATCCCCACAACTGACCAGTTTTACAAAGATAAGGCACAGTAAATCTTTCTAGCAATTCATGCAATCACAGATGATACTTGCCCGTTGAGCTTTGAATTGATTGAAATAGTTCCTGAATAATAGATCTAGCACAAGGTCCTGGCTTGGATAATTACAATGAGAGCAATTTTAAATTAGGACATGTGTTCAGGGTGACAAGGAGGAGAGTCTATAAGTAATAAAAAGGAAAAGATTCGTCCTGGAAGTCTTTTATAGGATTAGGTAGCAAAGATTAGTGTGTGTATTGTTTAGTGTATTTAGAAGTGAATAGTGGAGACAGGAAGATAGGAAATAATTTATCTAGAGGATATTGGTAGCTAGGAAAATGTGTTACATTTAGAACATAGAGGAAGAAAGCAGTGGGAAAGAGGAAAGAGAAAAGAGAATTAGAGGTTTTCAAGAATTAAAATTAAAGTTAAAAAAATACAATAAAAGTCAAAAAAAGTTAAAAATTAAAAAGAGCAGAAAAAATTAATAAGAGACTAAAAAACAAAGAAAAAACACATAAAACAAATCAAATAAATGAAAACAACTACAAAAAAAAAAAACCACCAAAAAAAAAAAAAACCCCAATAAACAAAGAAACTAATAAACCCCAAACCAGACCAATCAATTGAAAAAGCAAAATAGTCCACCACAAACAAGCAGAAGAAAAGGAAAAAAAAAAAAAAAGAAAAAGAAAAAAAAAAGGGGTAAATTCTGTCCTTGGTTTTTATCTTCTCATCTGCCTGTTGGAAACCAATCTGCTCTTGATGGTGGTGTCTTGATGGCGTAGTCTTTCCCTTATAGTGCCGGTTGCTGTGGTTTCTGTTTTTGTGTTCAGCAAAATGAGGGTTTTGCTGCCATACTGGGTGCTGGCCGGGAAGGTGGGCTGATCCCAGTCAGCCGGGCGGAGGCCGCGGCGCGCCCAGTCCGGTGTTGAAGGGGGGCGCCCCGGCTCTACCGCGCGCCCGCCTGTAGTCTCCAATCCCTGCTCTTTCCTCGGCTTCCTCCGCTGCTGCTGCAGTTCTGGGGGAGCGCGGGCTCCTCCGCCACTGGCACACAGGCAGTGCCGGTTACGTGTCTAAGTCCCAAAGGCGGACGCGAGCTACCCGTCCAACTCGTGCCCGGTCCCTGGTCAGCAACCCGTGGACGACTTCCCCTCTCCGTTCAGCAAGCCCTCCAGTTGGAGTGGCTGAACTTACCTGCGCCGCGGCGTCCGCGGCTTTCCTCGCGGCGTCCGCGGCTTTCCTCGCGGCGGCGGGTTCCGGCGGCTCCTCGCGGCGTCCGTGGCTCCTCTCGGCGGCGGGTTCCGGCAGCTCCTCGCAGCGGGCGGGTTCCGGCGGCTCCTCGCGGCGGCGGGTTCCGGCGGCTCCTCGCGGCGGCGGGTTCCGGCGGCTCTTGTTGATTTACTTTTGCGAGAAAAAACAAAAACAAAAAACAGAATCTATGAGTCCAGTACCACCTCCAAGAAACAGAATATTGACAGTAAGAAACATCTACCTGGACTCTTGCCCGAGTGCACCTCTCATTAGCCTTCTCCCTGGAGGAAACCGCTATCATGATAGACTGATGAGAGGCCTGGCATTCAGTGTGGTTTAGAAAGTTCACTCTGGCCTGATGTGGTCTGTTGGGTGACTCCTTTGGGAAGCAGAGTAGAGTAAGACTAGACGAGGAACAGTTCGAGGATAGTAAGGGAAGGTACCAAGAAAGACAAGAAGTTATCGTTTACAGTCAGTAATAGTTGCATAATTCTTTCATGCGATTTATCTTCCCAGTTCTCTGGATGTAGCTTTTAGAACAGTGTTTTCCAGCCACGGATGGTCCATAAGAACCCTTGCAATGTGTGTTACACGTGTAGATTCCCAGGTCCCTCTCTTGGAGAACTGGACTCCGGAGATCCAGCGTGGAGCCCAGGAAGCTGCATGTGTCTTGTTGCTCGAGACACCTCATGGGAGTAGAAGCAAGACACCTTCCTAGAGAATGTCTTTTTCAATGTAAGTCTTAACTGCCGAGTAGTTTGATTTCTCTCAAACCTGCATGTATATATTTGTCTCATTTCCCCAGGGAGAGTGGGTTAGGGTCCACAGGCAATGAGAAGGTTAAAGTTGGGCATTTCTTGTACTTCAGACCCTAGAAGCTAGTAAATATGGGCAGTAGGAGTCATCTTCAAGCCATCTTGCTAGACTGAAGCCCCGACTACTGTGTTTTCTACCCCATAGCCTCACCATAGGAAGTAAGAATTGGTATGAACTGTCCCCTAAGCACTCTCCTTTTAAAGTGTTTTGATGGTAACTTCATAGGCCTCCACTGCACCATTTTCTAATCGTGTGGAGGTCAGTGAAATAAGTGGGATTCATCCCTGTCTAGGCTTCACGGGCAGGATATGCTGGTTTAAGCCAGAGACTCACAAAGTTTAGCTTCTGTGAGAATCACGTAAAAGACTGGTTAAAAGACACATTGCTGGACTCCATCGCAGAGTTTCTGAGGGTGGGGCCAGAGCATCTGCATTTCTAACAAGTTCCTGGTGATGCTGCTGTCCCAGTCAGGAACTCACTTTGAGAACCGGCACTCTAAATCCATCAGCATAACTGCCCACCTCAGCTACTGTGATCAATCCAGGAGCCTCATCCGTGAGCCTCTGGGCTTCTGGCCACAGTGATTGGATGCCCATCCAGTAAGAAACATTCAAAACCTGGACTCTTGCCCGAGTGCACCTCTCATTAGCCTTCTCCCTGGAGGAAACCGCTATCATGATAGACTGATGAGAGGCCTGGCATTCAGTGTGGTTTAGAAAGTTCACTCTGGCCTGATGTGGTCTGTTGGGTGACTCCTTTGGGAAGCAGAGTAGAGTAAGACTAGACGAGGAACAGTTCGAGGATAGTAAGGGAAGGTACCAAGAAAGACAAGAAGTTATCGTTTACAGTCAGTAATAGTTGCATAATTCTTTCATGCGATTTATCTTCCCAGTTCTCTGGATGTAGCTTTTAGAACAGTGTTTTCCAGCCACGGATGGTCCATAAGAACCCTTGCAATGTGTGTTACACGTGTAGATTCCCAGGTCCCTCTCTTGGAGAACTGGACTCCGGAGATCCAGCGTGGAGCCCAGGAAGCTGCATGTGTCTTGTTGCTCGAGACACCTCATGGGAGTAGAAGCAAGACACCTTCCTAGAGAATGTCTTTTTCAATGTAAGTCTTAACTGCCGAGTAGTTTGATTTCTCTCAAACCTGCATGTATATATTTGTCTCATTTCCCCGGGGAGAGTGGGTTAGGGTCCACAGGCAATGAGAAGGTTAAAGTTGGGCATTTCTTGTACTTCAGACCCTAGAAGCTAGTAAATATGGGCAGTAGGAGTCATCTTCAAGCCATCTTGCTAGACTGAAGCCCCGACTACTGTGTTTTCTACCCCATAGCCTCACCATAGGAAGTAAGAATTGGTATGAACTGTCCCCTAAGCACTCTCCTTTTAAAGTGTTTTGATGGTAACTTCATAGGCCTCCACTGCACCATTTTCTAATCGTGTGGAGGTCAGTGAAATAAGTGGGATTCATTCCTGTCTAGGCTTCACGGGCAGGATATGCTGGTTTAAGCCAGAGACTCACAAAGTTTAGCTTCTGTGAGAATCACGTAAAAGACTGGTTAAAAGACACATTGCTGGACTCCATCGCAGAGTTTCTGAGGGTGGGGCCAGAGCATCTGCATTTCTAACAAGTTCCCTGGTGATGCTGCTGTCCCAGTCAGGAACTCACTTTGAGAACCGGCACTCTAAATCCATCAGCATAACTGCCCACCTCAGCTACTGTGATCAATCCAGGAGCCTCATCCGGTGAGCCTCTGGGCTTCTGGCCACAGTGATTGGATGCTTCAGCCCTAAGCACATTACTCATGGCAGTCCAGTTATAATGAAGCCCAGGATTTTTGCTTGGTTAGAAAAGCTCTCCCTCTTTTTTTTAAAACTAATTTTATTAAAAAATTTAAAAATTGTAATGAGGTGGATGAAACTGGAGCCTACTGTACAGAGGAAGTAAGTCAGAACGAGAAAGACAATTACTGTACATTAAGGCATATATGTGTGTGTGTGTGTGTGTGTGTGTGTGTGTGTGTGTGTGTGTATGGAATTTAGAAGACGGTACAAACGATCCTACATGCAGGGCAGCAAAGAAGACAGACATAAAGAACAGACTTCTGGACTCAGTGGGAGAAGGAGAGGATGGGATGATTTGAGAGACTAGTATTGAGACATGAACATTATCATATGTAAAATAGATGAGCAGTGCAAGTTTTATGCATGAAGCAGGGCACCCAAAGTCAGTGTTCTGGGACAATCCGGAGGGATAGGGTGGCGATAGAAGTGGGATAGAGATTCAGGATCAGGGGGCACGTGTAGTATACCTGTGGTCAATGCATGTTGATGAATGGCAAAAATGGCTGCAATATTGTAAAGTAATTATACTCCAATTAAAATAAATAATTAAAATTTTTTCCAGTGTTGTTATTTCTACTTAAATTTCTTTTTGCCATTTTTAAAATTTAGCTTTTTTTCTTTTACAGAGTTCTGTTTTCTACAGATATGTATATGTATTTTAATTTTAAAAATTTTATATTGGAGCATAGTTGATTAATCATATTGTGTTAGTTTTAGGTATAAAGTTATTCATATTTATTTCCCTTCATAGGCCTCCACTGCACCATTTTCTAATCGTGTGGAGGTCAGTGAAATAAGTGGGATTCATCCCTGTCTAGGCTTCACGGGCAGGATATGCTGGTTTAAGCCAGAGACTCACAAAGTTTAGCTTCTGTGAGAATCACGTAAAAGACTGGTTAAAAGACACATTGCTGGACTCCATCGCAGAGTTTCTGAGGGTGGGGCCAGAGCATCTGCATTTCTAACAAGTTCCCTGGTGATGCTGCTGTCCCAGTCAGGAACTCACTTTGAGAACCGGCACTCTAAATCCATCAGCATAACTGCCCACCTCAGCTACTGTGATCAATCCAGGAGCCTCATCCGGTGAGCCTCTGGGCTTCTGGCCACAGTGATTGGATGCTTCAGCCCTAAGCACATTACTCATGGCAGTCCAGTTATAATGAAGCCCAGGATTTTTGCTTGGTTAGAAAAGCTCTCCCTCTTTTTTTTAAAACTAATTTTATTAAAAAATTTAAAAATTGTAATGAGGTGGATGAAACTGGAGCCTACTGTACAGAGGAAGTAAGTCAGAACGAGAAAGACAATTACTGTACATTAAGGCATATATGTGTGTGTGTGTGTGTGTGTGTGTATGGAATTTAGAAGACGGTACAAACGATCCTACATGCAGGGCAGCAAAGAAGACAGACATAAAGAACAGACTTCTGGACTCAGTGGGAGAAGGAGAGGATGGGATGATTTGAGAGACTAGTATTGAGACATGAACATTATCATATGTAAAATAGATGAGCAGTGCAAGTTTTATGCATGAAGCAGGGCACCCAAAGTCAGTGTTCTGGGACAATCCGGAGGGATAGGGTGGCGATAGAAGTGGGATAGAGATTCAGGATCAGGGGGCACGTGTAGTATACCTGTGGTCAATGCATGTTGATGAATGGCAAAAATGGCTGCAATATTGTAAAGTAATTATACTCCAATTAAAATAAATAATTAAAATTTTTTCCAGTGTTGTTATTTCTACTTAAATTTCTTTTTGCCATTTTTAAAATTTAGCTTTTTTTCTTTTACAGAGTTCTGTTTTCTACAGATATGTATATGTATTTTAATTTTAAAAATTTTATATTGGAGCATAGTTGATTAATCATATTGTGTTAGTTTTAGGTATAAAGTTATTCATATACTTGTATCTATTCTTTTTCAAATTCTTTTCCCATTTAGTTTGTTATAGAATATTGAGCAGAATTCTCTGGGCTATACAGTAGGTTCTTGTTGGTTATCTATTCTAAGATAGCAGTGTGTACAGGTCAATACCAAACTCCCAGTCTATCCATCCCCTTGACCCTTTCCTCTAGTAACTGCAAGTTCATTCTCTATGTCTATGAGTCTGTTTCTGTCTTGTAAAGAAGTTCATTTGTAACTTTTTTTAAGATTCCACATGTATGCAATATCATATGGCACTTGTCTTTTTCTATCTGATTACTTAATACGGTTATCTCTAGGTCCATTGCTGCAAGTGGAATTATTTCATTCTTTTTAATGGCCATGTGATATTCCATTGTATGCACATGTACTGCATTTTCTTCATCCACCCATTTGTTGATGCACATTTAAGTTGCTTCCATGTTTTGGTGATTGTAAATAACTCTGTAGTGAACACTGGGGTGCATGCATTCTTCTTGAACCATGCTTTTCTCCCAATACATGCCAAGGGAGTGGGATTGCTAGATGATATGATAGCTATATTATTACTCTTTTAAGGAACCTCTATACTGTTCTCCATAGTGGCTGTATTAAATTTGCATTCCCACCAACAGTGTAGGAGGGTTCTCTTTTCTCCACACCCTCTCTGACATTTATTGTTTGTGATATTTTCAATGATGGTCTTTCTGACTGGTGTGTGGTGATCTTTCATTGTAGCTTTGATTTGCATTTTTTTCCCAGTAATTTGTGATATTAAGCATATTCTCATGTACCTTTTGACCACCGGTATGTCTTCTTTGGAGAAATGTCTATTTAGGCCTTCAGCCCATTTTATTGACATTTATTATTTATTTTTTTGATACTAAGCAGCATGAATGATTATTTATAAAGTTTGGATATTGATCCCTTGTCAGTTGCATCGTTTGTTAATATTTTCTCTCATTCTTCATTTTGGGCTGTCTTTTCATTTTGTTTATAGTTTCCTTTGTTGTACAAAAGCTATTGAGTGTAATTTGGTCCCATTTAGTTTTGTTGTTATTTCCATTGTACTAGGAGATGGCTCAAATAATATATTGCAATGATTTATGTCAAACTGTTCTGCCTATGTTTTCCTTTAAGAGTCTTATAGTATTTGGCTTTACATTTAGGTCTTTAATCCATTTTTAGTTTATTTTTGTGTATGGTGTTAAACAATTTTTAATTTCATATTTTAAGTGTAGCTCTCTAGTTTTCCCAGCATCACTTATTGAAGAGACTGTTTTTTCTCCATTGTATAATTTTGCCTCATTGTTGTAGATTAATTGACCATAGGTGTGTGGGTTTATTTCTGGGCTTTCTATCCTATTCTGTTGATCTATATTTCTGTTTTTATGTCAGTGTCATACTGTTTTGATAACTGTAGCTTTGTAGCATAGTCTGAAGTTAGGGAGCCTGATTACTCTACCTCCATTTTCTTTCTTAAGCCTGCTTTGGATATTTGGGCTCTTGTGGTTTTTCATACAAATTTTAAGATATTTTTGTTGTTGTTCTAGATCTCCAAAAATGCCATTGGTAGTTTGATAGAATTTCACTGAATCTGTAGATTGCCTTGGGTAGTATAATTATTTTGATAGTGTTCATTCTTCCAGTCAAGGACAGGGTGTGTCTTTCCATCTGTTTATGTTATCTTCAATTTCTTTCATCAGTATCTTATTGTTTTCAGAGTACAGATCTTTTGTCTCCTTAGGTTGCCTTACTCCTAGGTATTTTATTCTGTTTCATGCAGTGGTAAATGGGACTGTCTCCCTAATTTCTCTTTTTGATACCTCATTTTTAGTGTATAGAAATGCAACAGATTTCTGTGTATTAATTTTGTATCCTGCAACTTTACCAAATTCATTGATGAGCTCTAGTGGGTTTCTGGAAGCATCTTTAGGATTTTGATGTGATAGTTGGACCATAAAGAAGGCTGAGTGCCAAAGAATTGATGCTTTTGAATTATGGAGCTGAGGAAGACTATTGAGGGCCCCTTGGACTGGAAGGAGATCAAACCAATCAACCCTAAAGGAAATGAACTCTGAGTATTCATTGTAAGTACTGATTCTGAAGCTCCAGTGCTTTGGCCACCCATGACTCATTGGACAAGACCCTGATGCTGGGAAAGAGTGACAGCAAAAGGAGAAGGGGGCATCAGAGGATGAGACGGTTGGATGGAATCCGTGACTCAATGAATGTGAATCTGAGCAAAACTCTAGGAGATAGTGAAGGACAGGGAAACCTGGCATGTTTGCAGGCCATGAGACTGCAGAGAATCGGACACAACTTAGCAACTAAAACAACAGCAGCAGCAATATATAGCGTCATGTCATCTGAAAACAGTGACAGTTTTGTGTCTTTTCCAATTTGGATTCCTTTTATATTTCTTTTTCTTCTATGAGTGCTGAGGCTAGGACTTCCAAAACTCTGCTGAATAGAAGTGAGAGTGGACATCTTGATCTTAGAGTAAATGGTTTCAGCTTTTCACCATCGAGTATGATACTAACTGTAGGTTTGTCATGTGTGGCCTTTATTATGTTAAGGTATGTTTCCTCTATAGAAAGGCACTCTTTTTTAAAAAAATTTTGGCCTCTTTTACTGGTTTTTTATTTATTTATTTTCATTCCATCTTTATTCTTTGGCCTGTGTGGGCCTCCCATTGCAGTGGTCTCTCTCATAGCAGAGCACCGGCTCTGGGCGCATGCGCTTCAGAGTGCTGGCTCCTAATTGGACACAATGGTGCAGCAGCTCTACAGCATGTGGGATCTTCCCAGGCTAGGGATTGAACCAGTGCCCCCTGCACTGCAAGGCAGACTCTTTATCCACTGGACCACCAGGGAAGCGCTGAAAGGCACTCTTTTACAAGCACTGTGGTATATGGACATCATACCAGAACTTCTGTAGCCTTTGTACCACTGTGAAGAAGCCAATCTGAACACCAACTGACTCATGGAGAAGAGGAAACTAACAATTGGGGAAACAGCAGCCAAACTGGAGCTGGAGCCAAGTGTGAATCTCCTGATAGCTACCCTTCTGCAGGACTTTCACTTACCTGAACCCATAAACTCCCCTTGTTGCTTAAGCCAGTTTGGATTGAGTTTTCTGTTAAGGAGCTGGTGGCAGTGCCCTCTTGAGGGAAGTAGTGTGTACATGGTAAACACTGGGCAAAACTCCACCCGCACATATTTCCAGTGGTAATAACATGCTTACTTCTCCCGGCAGGGTTTTGGGAGAGGAATGCAGGTATCAGTCAGGACTGATCTTAAACTACTGCTCTTTCAGGTATCCTGGCCAAGTCAACTTTCCCTCTACCTCAGCCCTAAATCAAACACTCAATGTGGGCATATCAAAAATGAACCTTTATTGAGAGTTACAATCTCATGAGAACAATGTTTTTTGACATTCCAAGGTCAAAGACGGTTTTGCAGACAGCTTTTGAAGAATTTCAGAAAGTAAAAATGGGGCCACCACGTGGTAAAAATAGTTATGGTTAGAGAGAAATTCCAAAATGGGTAAACTACGAGGATAGACTGGTTGGTCTCACTTGGCAGTTGTGCCCCCAGTGAGCATTTGTAAATTGCCCTGCCTCAGGAAGAGGTACTGCTGTAGTGGTTGAGGCAGCTGAGCCCTGAGCTGCTGCTCACATCCCGTACCCAGGACCGCCCTCACGACAAAGAATCATCTGATCCAACAGATCAGTGGTGCCCCAGTTGAGATATCCCGGGCTAGACTTCGGTACACACAGAAGATTCTGGAACGTATGGGCTTTTTAAAATCTCGAACAGGATAGGGGAACATTATTTGAAACTTAGATGACCCATAAGAAAGATATCCTCTCTTTGAGCAACAAGAGCGTAATCTGGGTTTTGTCGAATCAATAACAACTGTGAACACAGCATCAGAGGGCTGGGATGAACCAGTGCCCCTGCACTGGCAGACTCTTTATCCACTGGACCACCAGGGAAGCGCTGAAAGGCACTCTTTTACAAGCACTGTGGTATATGGACATCATACCAGAACTTCTGTAGCCTTTGTACCACTGTGAAGAAGCCAATCTGAACACCAACTGACTCATGGAGAAGAGGAAACTAACAATTGGGGAAACAGCAGCCAAACTGGAGCTGGAGCCAAGTGTGAATCTCCTGAAAGCTACCCTTCTGCAGGACTTTCACTTACCTGAACCCATAAACTCCCCTTGTTGCTTAAGCCAGTTTGGATTGAGTTTTCTGTTAAGGAGCTGGTGGCAGTGCCCTCTTGAGGGAAGTAGTGTGTACATGGTAAACACTGGGCAAAACTCCACCCGCACATATTTCCAGTGGTAATAACATGCTTACTTCTCCCGGCAGGGTTTTGGGAGAGGAATGCAGGTATCAGTCAGGACTGATCTTAAACTACTGCTCTTTCAGGTATCCTGGCCAAGTCAACTTTCCCTCTACCTCAGCCCTAAATCAAACACTCAATGTGGGCATATCAAAAATGAACCTTTATTGAGAGTTACAATCTCATGAGAACAATGTTTTTTGACATTCCAAGGTCAAAGACGGTTTTGCAGACAGCTTTTGAAGAATTTCAGAAAGTAAAAATGGGGCCACCACGTGGTAAAAATAGTTATGGTTAGAGAGAAATTCCAAAATGGGTAAACTACGAGGATAGACTGGTTGGTCTCACTTGGCAGTTGTGCCCCCAGTGAGCATTTGTAAATTGCCCTGCCTCAGGAAGAGGTACTGCTGTAGTGGTTGAGGCAGCTGAGCCCTGAGCTGCTGCTCACATCCCGTACCCAGGACCGCCCTCACGACAAAGAATCATCTGATCCAACAGATCAGTGGTGCCCCAGTTGAGATATCCCGGGCTAGACTTCGGTACACACAGAAGATTCTGGAACGTATGGGCTTTTTAAAATCTCGAACAGGATAGGGGAACATTATTTGAAACTTAGATGACCCATAAGAAAGATATCCTCTCTTTGAGCAACAAGAGCGTAATCTGGGTTTTGTCGAATCAATAACAACTGTGAACACAGCATCAGAGGGCAATGTGTAGATTTACACACCTGGGAGAAAACAAGCAACAGTGAATTGCATTCAGATAGAGATAGATCCATGTAAGCCACGCACATTCTGGCTGCATTATGAACTCATAGGTGGCCTTTACTTTGCAAAGGTTTTGCTTGTTTTCCAATGCAGGAATGACGTTCATGATCATTTCTTCTGTAGCTCTGATAATTAATTCCTCTAGTCTTGGTCCCAAATTTGATTGTTTTCAGTTGCCACCAATGCAATTTACAAGAAGTTTTCAAATGTAGTGTTATAGTATTTAAATCCCTCTTACAATTGGAGTGCTTTTGGACAGAGGCACTATGTGGTCCCTACTGTGCTAGCTAAGTATAGATAGTTATTAGAATATAAGAATTTTAACCTTCAAGTGATGAATAATGCAGTGAGTTGTAAAGTATACACTATTTCACCATGATTAATTCCATTTTCAAACTTTTAGTTTTGTGGAAGTAAATAGTTGATATATCTAATGTTTTTCTACTTGACTATGTGTGCAGTTTAAATTTATATTATATTATTGTTTGTGTTCCTTGACAGGCTGGGTTTCTAAATTGGTCTGCTTCTGTCCGACTTGGCTGTTAGAAAGGTTTTGTCTTAGCATCTCTAAATCAGTTTAGAAATGTGTTTATGAGGAGTTTGAAAGCTGATGACTGTATCTAGAGTTTGGAGGAAACCCTGCCCACTTTTAGGGTTCTATAGTGGTTAGAAGGAGGTGTAAATAATTCTGAACTCTTGAAGGATGAATTGGCTTAAGAGGGGAGAAGATAACAGAGGGATAGCCAAGTACAGGTGAGGAAGGTATTCATGTATCGTTTGAATTTGTATCCCATGAGCAGTTAGTGAACCATTGAAGGTTCTGGATCAAGAAATGATGCGATCAGATATGTGACATCAGAAATTAGATTATTAGAGAAGATGACTGTGTGTGTGTAGGGTCCAAAGGTCACCCTATGTGGCCCCTGCAAGCCTCTGTGCATTGAATGCGTGCACCAGTGTCAGTTAACAGTTATGAGAGAAATGCTAGAGCCAGACTTCCTACGTTCAAGGCTAGGAAGCTTTGAACTTACTGGTTGTGAAACTTGGGGCAAGTCGTTTAGGCTCTGTGACTCAGTTTTTTCACCTGAAAAATGAGAATAACAAATACGCTTCTTATAAGAATCCAGTGCACTCATACAAGTAAAGCAGTTAGAAATGTGCCTGACATATGATAAACACTCAGGAATTATTAGCCAGTATTGTTCATAGTAGTGACATTTATTATCGTTGTTGGTATCAGCAGCTCCTGTGTACAAGAGAGGCAAAGGGATTCCAGGTGTAGGCCCAGGACTGCAACAGTGGACTGCAGTGGTTTTGGACCCTGTCTGCACACTAAGGTCCCCTGGAGAGCTTTCCAGAATCTCAGCCCTGGAGTCCTACCGTTCAGCCATGCTGTCTGGAAGCAGGGGCGGGGTGTGAGTATTTTTAAGTTTCCCAAATGATCTGCATTCTAATTATAACTCGCTTAGTGTCCTGCCCAGGGGAGACCAGGGAAAGCTGGGTGGTGAAGCTTGAATGGAATGCACCCCGAGGGAGACAGGGATGTCAGGGTGGCTGCTGCAGAGGAACCCCCAGCAAATCCCCTGCCAGCATTCCAGAAAGCCTCATTTCATGTGTCCTGCCCCTGGCCTGGCCTCCCACGTTCAGCTAGATTTGTCAGCTGTAAGAGAGCCAAGGACCATGGGAGGTCAGACACGCTACACAGCCAGACCACTGGGAACCCAGCTGGCATCTACCTACCCGTGATGGAGTATGTATCTCCAGTCTCTTGCCTTTACATATTTGTCCCCCAGCAAGGACTTGTTGAGCACCTTCTGGGACCCAGTTTTGTGCCAGGTGGCTGGAGGGCAGCAACCAGATAGTGATGTGGCTGCCATTGGGAGTGAGTGGTTATTGTTTTGTTTGCCTTTTCTACAGGAGCCAAAATTCAGGCTTGTTAAGTGGTAATTGACAGTCCTTTCTTCTGAGGAAGTTTCTCTTGGATTTGCTGCCAATAGGAAGTGTATTATTCCTCCAAGCACTACAACATTCATTTATCGAGTGCCCACTCAATTATGAGGCATGACAGAGTTTGCTGTCTAAGAGAGGAAAGACCACTTAATGATCCCTAGAGTCAGAAGTCTGGAATAAATGGATAGACAGATCAAAGGGTTAAGGGGATTCCATTGTAATTGGACAGGCACTTTTATCAGGAGCTGGGTCTTCCTCTGAGATCTTAAAGGAGCCTTTGACTAAGTTGTGTGGGAGAGAAAGTATGTTTTTGAATATGAAGGAACAGTGATTCCAACTGACCATCTCATAGGGTAACAACATGAAGGTTGTGATTGTGTTGCTAAACCAAGGTGGGAATATACATGAGACCTGGTAGAAACTGGAATTCTATTTTGAGATCTTAAGAATTATTTCCCCACCCCAAGAGAAATGGAACTCTCTCAGTATGTTTACAGCAATAATTTTCTGGGGGCTGATTGTTTTCCTGAATGAACAGTTCTTACTTCTGAGGGAAATAAAAGTTTTACCCATTGGGAGAGGTTTTCCATCCAGAGTTGAAGAAAGGTTCATGGTTACTGATCCAAACAGAAGGACCAGTGGTGGTTAATGACCCAAATCAGACCTTGTTTCTGGGATTTGCTTTGGGAAGAAGACAGTGGAAGGCCACATGGAAGCACAGATCAGAGTTCTCATGGCACTGAGGGGAGTACTAGATTTGGGTGGGGGAGCTTGGGAAATGAGACCTGAGAATTCTACTGAATTTAATACTTGCTTTCACTTTTTTTTTTTTTTTTAACATTTTGGCCGCACCAGGTGGCGTGTGGGGTCTTAGTTTCCAGACCAGAGGTCAAACCCAGGCCCCCTGCAGGGAAAGCACAGAGGCTTAACCACTGGGCAACCAGGGAAGTCCCTGCTTTTCACCTTCTTAACCATAGCACCCCAAAGTCACCAGCATCCTTCCTTGTAATCAAAACTTGCTTCTTTCCTGCTATAAATAAGAAGCAAAATCATGGTGTAAATAGTTGCCATGTTTGTGAAATTAAATTAAATGAGATATAGCATCAGGGTTTTTATGTATTTATTCCTCCTTTTGACCAGAAGCCTTATCGATAACACAAATAAAACTATTAACACATATTTTGTATGTTGTATGTATTATATACTGTAGTCTTACAATAAAGTAAGCTAGGAAAAAGAAAATGTTAAGAAAATCATAAGGAAGACAAAATGCATTTATAGTACTGAACTGTTTTTATCCATACTGAACATTTATATTATCTGTTAACAGATGAATGGTCTATTAACACCTACATCAATACTGTCTTATATGATAGAAAACACTGTAGATGTTATGTGTATTACTAACACTAGCATCAAAAATAAGAAGATGATATACAAAGAAATTTATATTTATTTACAGGTATAACAATTCTTGCATTGATAATGAAGAAGCAGCAGTGTAATTGCTCTGTAGCAGCCTAGTGTAAGCCACTGGGGGCTCGGATGGTGAAGAATTTGCCTGGGTTTGATCCCTGGGTTGGAAAGATCCCCTGGAGAAGGGATTGGCAATCCATTCCAGTACTCTAGGCTGGAGAACTCCATGGACAGAAGAGGCTGGAAGGCTACAGTCCATGGAGTTGCAAAAAGTCAGACATGACAGCCTGGTGTAATCAATGTGATTATTTCACAGTAGCCTAGTGTATATACTAGTGAGTGAATCATTATAAAATTTTTATGGCATACAGTATTAGCCATATTCATATTGGATTATATTGGAAACATCATTACTTTTTTTAATAATTAGTTTTACTTTTTACTTTTACAGAGTTTTGTTGTTTACAGATATGTATAATCCCAGATTAGTCATATGTGTATCCCTGGCCCCCTCCCTCCTCTACCCCCGTCCCACTTTCCCCATCTCACCCCTCCAGGCCTTTGCATAGCACCCCTGCAGGATCCCCTATTCCCACAGTGCAATAACAATAGCTATCCTTTTCACATATGATAGTATAGGTTTCCATATTACTCCCTCTACACCTCTCACCCACTGTTCATTCCCCACAATGTCCATACGTAACTTCTCCATGTCTGTTTCCATCACTTCACTGCATGTGTTATCATTGCCATCTTGCTAGATTCCATATATATGTATTAGTATATTGTACTTGTCTTTCTCTTTTTGACTTACCTTCACTTTTTATAATAGGTTCCAGCTCCATCCACCTCATTAGGACTGAGTCTTCTGCATTTCTTTTTATAGGTGTGTAGTATTCCATTATATATATGTACCAGGGTTTTTTTTTTTAATCCATTCATTCATCAGTGAACATCTAGGTTGCTTTCATGTTCTAGCTATTGTATAGAGAGCTGTAATGAACATTGGGGTACAGGTGTCTCTTTCCATTTTGATTTCATCAGGGTATAAGCCTAATAGTGGGATAGCTGGCTCATATGGTACTTCTATTTTTAGTTTTTTAAGGAATCTCCATACTGTCTTCCATAGTGGCTGTATCAATTTACATTCCTACCAACAATGCAAGAGTGTGGAAACATCATTGCATTTTAAAAAACTACTTACCTGTGATGCTAGACTGATATGCAGTTTCCCCAATTTCCAGAGAGAGGGGGATACTCTTTGGTAATGTAACACTTTGAAACCAAAGTTATAAAACAATAAGGAAACTAACACATTATTAATTTTATATTAAATATCACTCACTTTTGTGCCAGTATAAGGATAGACTAGTATCTACATGTTTTATGCATTCATGACACACATTTTTCTTAATTTTTTGGTTTGTGTAGGCTATGTTGTTCACCTGCATGTTTTTTTTTAAATTGTCACAAATCTCCCCACATTTCCCCGATATGTTTATTGAAAAAATCTGTATCTGTGCAGATTTGTACAGTTCATACCCATGTGTTCACGGGTCATGTGTAGATGGGCTGCCAAATTCACCTCCTCAGCTTTCTCTATTGTGCGCAATTGCTCTTTTTCCCAGGCTCTGTGGCACCTTTGAGTTCAGGAAAGCAGGATGTTTGATAATTCCAGTATGAAGTTTGCAGGCCCTCAGTAAAATTCTGTATTGCTTCGGAATGTTCCATTAATAAGTAGCTGAGTAGGTAACAGGTGGGATTGTGTGCATGTGTGTGTTAGAAGGATATCTGATCCCTACTGGTGATCAAATACTGTCCAAATTATAAGTACTATATTCTCTGCTTATCTGGGGGGATGGCTCTGTCTACCTCGTCTAAGAAAGAGTGAATACATTTTACAGTGTGTTGCAAAAGGGGCTTGGTTGACTCTGGGAAGCTTAGCAATGGTTTCCATTTTCATCACTTTGATATGACTTGGTATGTGTTGGCGTTTGGATTCAGAAACTAGGGTTGGAGTCGAGGCTGTGCTACTCGCGAGCTCTGTGTCCTCGAGCAAGCTCCTGAACTCCTGGGCCTCACTTTCTTCAGCTGTGGAAAGGGGATAGTTCCTACCCTCTTAGAGCATTTCATCTGGCTCCAGAGAGAGAAAGTGCTTATGAAGAAGAGGAAAGGGGAATGACTAATAAATCTTCATAAGGACTTAGGTGACCTTCCTGGGAAGAAAGAGACCAAAATCTCAACTCTTTCCTAGTCATTTCAGGCTACAGAAACCTTCAGGGTGGGCTGAGTGATCTACTGGAATATAAAAAGGCCTCCATAAAAACACTCAGGGTAGAGAGAGGTGTTGGAATGAAGCAGAGGTGCTGGATGTGGCCTTGTGCCTCAAAGCAGAAGGTCGGACCTTGAGCTAATGGCTTGGGTGGGTGAATCTAAAAACATGGCAGTTGGGAGCCCAAGTCACATTTGGCATATGGCACCCTCAGCCAAGAATACTCTGAGTAGGGGACCCTCTTTTTTTACCTGAAGGTCCCTGTTGCTTGCAGAGGAGCTGGTGCTCTGTTTCGTGGAAAAGAAGAGTGCTTCTCAGTGCTCTCAGCCTCCCCCTTTAATAAGAAGTATCGTGAAACACTCCTTTATCTTGAAATGAAAGTCATAGGTAATTGCACATACATACTTACAATCTGCAAAAAATTATCATCAGAATGTCTTAAGTATAATATACAGAAAAAATGAATGGAAACCAATTTGGAATAAAGTACTATGGCCCAACTATACCAGAAGACACAATACAAAGTTAGATATTATATGTGTAGAATCTGTGTGAGCTCAGTGGCCACATATGCCAACTGATTACCAGTGGCTTAGCTGTTAGTAATACAATTTTCTGAAATAGTGAGCCACAACTGGTGATGTTTCAAGCACACTCAAGAAGTTTCCCTTTGCTGGGCATGGTAACTGCATTCCTGGAAAATTCAGTGTATACTATAACCTTGCCAAGACCTTTTGTGCTTATGTATAAAACAGAATCAGGATCTAGGCTCAGATAATTATAAACAAAGGGGAAACTTTTATGCTTGGTGGGGTGTTTTTGGATGTCTGAGTCATAGTTCTTGATGAGTAGGAGGTGTTCCCGGCCCGGCAGGATGTCTAGAATCCCTGATCTTCAGTCACTGTGACAACCAAAATGTGCTCTTCTAAGTTTAAGACACCCTCTGGAGGTTGTGCCACTCTTTTTATTTTTTACTTTATTATTTTATTTTATTTTTTGGAGGTTGTGCCATTCTTATTGAGAGGCTCTAGAGGAGAGCCCAAACTCACCCCCACTGCTCTAGAGACAGTTGAAAGTTGCCAGACCTTCCAGTGAAGAGTTGATAGCCAATGAAAGACCTTATTGAACTTCATTGGATGCCAAGTTGTATTAGTTTGAACTGCCATAACACCCGGGGGAAACACCAGGAATTTAGTGGCCTTGTGCCTCAAAGCAGAAGGTCGGACCTTGAGCTAATGGCTTGGGTGGGTGAATCTAAAAACATGGCAGTTGGGAGCCCAAGTCACATTTGGCATATGGCACCCTCAGCCAAGAATACTCTGAGTAGGGGACCCTCTTTTTTTACCTGAAGGTCCCTGTTGCTTGCAGAGGAGCTGGTGCTCTGTTTCGTGGAAAAGAAGAGTGCTTCTCAGTGCTCTCAGCCTCCCCCTTTAATAAGAAGTATCGTGAAACACTCCTTTATCTTGAAATGAAAGTCATAGGTAATTGCACATACATACTTACAATCTGCAAAAAATTATCATCAGAATGTCTTAAGTATAATATACAGAAAAAATGAATGGAAACCAATTTGGAATAAAGTACTATGGCCCAACTATACCAGAAGACACAATACAAAGTTAGATATTATATGTGTAGAATCTGTGTGAGCTCAGTGGCCACATATGCCAACTGATTACCAGTGGCTTAGCTGTTAGTAATACAATTTTCTGAAATAGTGAGCCACAACTGGTGATGTTTCAAGCACACTCAAGAAGTTTCCCTTTGCTGGGCATGGTAACTGCATTCCTGGAAAATTCAGTGTATACTATAACCTTGCCAAGACCTTTTGTGCTTATGTATAAAACAGAATCAGGATCTAGGCTCAGATAATTATAAACAAAGGGGAAACTTTTATGCTTGGTGGGGTGTTTTTGGATGTCTGAGTCATAGTTCTTGATGAGTAGGAGGTGTTCCCTGCCCGGCAGGATGTCTAGAATCCCTGATCTTCAGTCACTGTGACAACCAAAATGTGCTCTTCTAAGTTTAAGACACCCTCTGGAGGTTGTGCCACTCTTTTTATTTTTTACTTTATTATTTTATTTTATTTTTTGGAGGTTGTGCCATTCTTATTGAGAGGCTCTAGAGGAGAGCCCAAACTCACCCCCACTGCTCTAGAGACAGTTGAAAGTTGCCAGACCTTCCAGTGAAGAGTTGATAGCCAATGAAAGACCTTATTGAACTTCATTGGATGCCAAGTTGTATTAGTTTGAACTGCCATAACACAGTACCCATGCTGGGTGGCCTAAACACCAGGAATTTATTTCTCAAAGTTCTGGAAGCTAGGAAAGTCTAGATGATGGTGCCTCTCTTCCTGGCTAATGGGTGATTACCTTCTTCTCTGTATCCTCACATAGTCTAACTTATTTATTTATTTATTTTTTACTTGTTCTGAATTAGGTTTTGAAAAGCACCTTGATTTCTAGGTTTTACTTCCTGGGGTCGCTTTCTCTTCTTGTTCTTCTTTTTTAAAAAAATATTTATTTATTTATTTGGCTGCATTGATCTTAGCTGCAGCATGCAAGGTCTCTGGTTGTGCGCTTGGGGCTTAGTTGTTCTGTGGCATGTGGGATCTTAGTTCCCCTACCAGGGATTGACTCCCCGTCCTTTGCATTCAAGGTGAATTCTTAATCATTGGACCACCAGGGAAGTCCTTCTCTTCATCTTCTTATAAGAACATTAATGCCATTGTGGAGACCCCAGCCTCATGAGCTCATTTAAATTTGATGATCTCCCAAAGATGTTATCTCCAGGGCTTCAATGTATGAATTTTGGGGTGATACAAACAATAAGTCCATAACACCAGGTTTCTGGCCTTTGCTTTCTAAAGCAACCATCCTCTGTTGGAAGCTATTTCATGCTTCTGGAGTCAAAGGAGATATCTGAGTTTTGGTCCTGAGGGTTACCTAGGAGCAAGCAGTATGAACAGACTCCTTGTGTGTGAGGAAGTGCCTGGGGGTGTTCTTAGATCTATTGTAGTGGGCAGGTAGTGGAAAGAGAACGTAGCCTCTCTACCTTTCTGGACAACTAGAGTCCTAGTTAAATCATGTTTAAGAGGATGTACTTGGGACTTAGATCTGGATTTGAATCCTGTTTCGGTCATCTGGTAGCTGGGTAACTCTGGAGGAAATATTAGCAGCCCGAGTCTCAGTGTGGAAATGAGCAGAGACCTGCCTTGAAAGTTGGTGGTGAAGAATAATGAGATCTTTAGTAAAAAGCCTTGCAGGATTTCAGGCGCATGATAAGCATCCATTCATCTGTGTTGTTGCTTATGGTAATACTGTCATCCTTTTGAGGACCTATTTTTGTGGGGAAGAGCATTTGTTACAACTGAGGCTGGATAGAACAACTCTGTGACAAGCTCCATTTCTGCAAAAAAAGTGATGGGAGTTTTTCTAAAAAGTAACTTAAAGAACAAACAAGGCAGCTCTGGAACGTATTGCGTGGGATGTTTTAAATATGAAAGCAGGCATCTTCCCTCTTACCCTTAATACACAAGGGAATGTCTTCCTAACACTTCATAATCAGTCCCAAGGGACTACCCAGAGCATTATGATCATTAAATAATAACCTTTATGCCATTGGAGATGTATGCAATGGCTACCTTGGAATTACAGGTTTGCAGTGTTGACTTGTTCTTAGCTAAGCAGAGTTAGAACCAATTACTCCTCTGTTTGGAAAAGGCCTGGAACAGAAGTTCATGGGATTTTTCCTTATCTATACTATTTCCTCTCAAAGTGAATATTATGTGTGCTTATGTTGATGCAAAACAACCAACCAGGTCCTCTCATGCACACACATTTTCCAGTGACAAACCACAGAGAAAAACTGTTGGGATGTATTTAATGAAAACATTTTGCCAGCTGAGAAGTTCTTAAAGAGATCCAGCTTTCTTATGGGAAACAGTCCAGTATTCTTAGAGAAAATATTGCAGGCTGAAGAAGTGTCCTTTTCCTTCATCAGTGTTGTTTTGCCAAAGAAGGTGTTGACTGTCTTCTTCATTGAAGAGGAAAAGGAAGTCCTAATCATATGCTCCCATCAGTCCATGGACGTATTTTTAAACTCATTTTTCTTCATAACATTAAGGCAAGTGCTTTTCTCATAATTCCCTTGTTTCATAAATGTTTTAAGACAATTAAAAAGTAAGAATATGGTTTCCTTGGTGGTCCAGTGGTTAAGAACCTGCCTGCCAGGATTTGGGTCGATGTGTGGCAGTAAACAAAACCCTGTAAAAAAATATAATAATAACAAATAAAATTTGTATGGAAAGAAGAATATGCCTGCCAATGCAGGGGACATGGCTTCGATCCCTTGTCTGGCAAGATCCCACATGCTTCAGAGCAACTAAGCCCATGCACCACAACTACTGAAGCCCATGTGCCTAGAGCCTTGCTCTGCAACAAGAGAAGCACTGCAATGAGAAGCCCATGCACTACAACTAAGAACAGCCTCCGCTCACTGCAACTAGAGAAAGCCCACAAACAGCAATGAAGACCCAGCACAGCCAAAAATAAATAACCTAAACATATATAAGAACATAAAATACAATGAGGACTAAGGACAAAGAAAAATAAAGCAAAGCTAGGGGTAGAACATGTGTGCCTCTGGGGTGAAATTTGGCTCTGGTTGTCTCAGCAACCAGGGCAAAGAGGAAAGTCAGTCTCACTTGGTTACGTGATTTTTAAAAATAAAGTGTCTTAGAATCAGCTCGGTTGTCCCTAGCACTGAGAACAGAATTAAGCTTTCTCACAGGTGCAAATAAAGAAGATAATTTGAGCATTTCCTCAAATGCCCCACAGTGACTGCCACTGAATTATATAGGACTTCTTTAGAGAATGTCCCTCATGGCTGGCATTTTGCCACAGTGTGATTCCATAAAGGAAAAGAAAGAGCCATCAGGCAGTTCTCCATTTATCCAATGTGTTTTTAAATGAACTTTTGCAAAATATTGAGCAGCAAAGAATTGGAGGTCATCTCGGATTAGTAACTGGAAGGCAGTCCTTTGCAGATAGGCAAGTGCAGAGACACAGACTTCAAACAGTTTGATAAACTGGGCCAGAGATGACATTCCTTTATAAATATAAAAAGGAAACCTGAAAGTATGGGAGCTGGAAGAAAAGACTGTACATGTTGAAGAGCAAGTACACCAAAGAAGATGTAGATAGCTTGTGGGAAGGAAAAGAAAACAAGAATGATAATTTTATTACCTTAAGATAACTGCTATTAAGGAGTTCTGCATGTTCCCCCCACCCCATTCACCATGGTTTATGTTAACAAAATCAGAATTTACATATAATTTTATATGACTTTTTCATTTAAGCTGTATAAAATAAATAATCGTATTTTATATGACTTGGGCATGCTGGTGGTTCTCGTATGATTTCTACCATGGTTTCAGGCCTTCCATGAAGTGTTCTATACCCACATGCTGTGAGAAAACAATTTGGGAAAATTATAAACAGAGGCTGTTTAAATGGATTGGTGATCAGTAAAGACACCAGAGTGATATTATTTGACAGGATTTTTCCTCTTTTAAAGTAGCTTTAAATATCTCTCTTTTTTTGTTTTCATGGTCAAGAATTTTTCTTTTTTTTGGGGGGGTGGCAAAAATTCATTCCTGACTATAGAGTTAGACAGGGGTGTTTACATTTAAACTAGTCCCCATAGACATACACTCCCCAGTAATCTATTACTCATTTTATTCAATTTTGTGTTTCTCCATCCCAGGAATGAGACAATTCTGATACCAAAATACAACCACAAAAGCACTGGACTCATGCCTTGAATGACCTCTAGGTTCAGATATTTCTTTGTTGACCTTGTATAGATTTCCTTATCTCCTTATCCCATGGCTTTGAAATATGTCACTTTTCTCTGCAGAGAAATCATGGCTGGCCACTGAATTATATAGGACTTCTTTAGAGAATGTCCCTCATGGCTGGCATTTTGCCACAGTGTGATTCCATAAAGGAAAAGAAAGAGCCATCAGGCAGTTCTCCATTTATCCAATGTGTTTTTAAATGAACTTTTGCAAAATATTGAGCAGCAAAGAATTGGAGGTCATCTCGGATTAGTAACTGGAAGGCAGTCCTTTGCAGATAGGCAAGTGCAGAGACACAGACTTCAAACAGTTTGATAAACTGGGCCAGAGATGACATTCCTTTATAAATATAAAAAGGAAACCTGAAAGTATGGGAGCTGGAAGAAAAGACTGTACATGTTGAAGAGCAAGTACACCAAAGAAGATGTAGATAGCTTGTGGGAAGGAAAAGAAAACAAGAATGATAATTTTATTACCTTAAGATAACTGCTATTAAGGAGTTCTGCATGTTCCCCCCACCCCATTCACCATGGTTTATGTTAACAAAATCAGAATTTACATATAATTTTATATGACTTTTTCATTTAAGCTGTATAAAATAAATAATCGTATTTTATATGACTTGGGCATGCTGGTGGTTCTCGTATGATTTCTACCATGGTTTCAGGCCTTCCATGAAGTGTTCTATACCCACATGCTGTGAGAAAACAATTTGGGAAAATTATAAACAGAGGCTGTTTAAATGGATTGGTGATCAGTAAAGACACCAGAGTGATATTATTTGACAGGATTTTTCCTCTTTTAAAGTAGCTTTAAATATCTCTCTCTCTTTTTTTGTTTTCATGGTCAAGAATTTTTCTTTTTTTTGGGGGGGTGGCAAAAATTCATTCCTGACTATAGAGTTAGACAGGGGTGTTTACATTTAAACTAGTCCCCATAGACATACACTCCCCAGTAATCTATTACTCATTTTATTCAATTTTGTGTTTCTCCATCCCAGGAATGAGACAATTCTGATACCAAAATACAACCACAAAAGCACTGGACTCATGCCTTGAATGACCTCTAGGTTCAGATATTTCTTTGTTGACCTTGTATAGATTTCCTTATCTCCTTATCCCATGGCTTTGAAATATGTCACTTTTTTCTCTGCAACTTCTAATTACCTTCTGTTCGAGAAAGGGATACATAAACGCATTTTCTTAAGTAGGGGTAGTTTTCTTCTAGGTAGATGCTGTGGTCAGATTTTATCTTCTACCCGGACTGAAGTGTGACTGTTGAGTGAGGAAGCTAAGCTTTTTTCTTCCTATCAAATGTGGCTTATAGGAATCTGACCCCATGTGTGTGGTTGCTTTGTTCTCTGACAGCCTTAAAAAGTCAGGGCAGGAAATCTGTCAGTAGCTTGTCTCAGACAATCCCTTTTGTACTGAAGGATGATTTCTTCTGAAGACATTTAACCAAATCTGACTTGAACCTTCTAAATGCTTCCTCTCCCAATAAATGAATTTAAGTATCTGAAAAGGCATAATAAAATTAGAACCTTTCAATTGATCTAATTAAGCAGTGGGGATTAATGACAGGCTGTGTTTGGCCTGCAGTTGGTTATGAATCTTCCACCATTACCAGTATTGAGTTAATGAGAGGAAGCAATCAATACACGTTTGGATTTTTTTTTTCTCGCCAACATTGAAAATTTTATAAGCTGCTAGTTTGGGCTGTTAAAGTCTAATAAGAGAGAAAACTCCAGTTTGTCTTATCCTAAGAGGGAATGGATTTTTGTGCCTCTAGCATAAGAAGTAGGCTGTCCCCAGGTGGCATGTTCATTGCCATTATATTTCTGCTCAGAAGTGTAAATGTGGTACAGGGACTCCATCATAGAAAAGGTTCATTTCCTGACAGATTGGTTCAGAATTTAAATTCTGTTTTCTCATGAGCTTCTATTCTAAAGCAGAAAAACACTGCCTTGCTAGACTAGAGAAATGAATTCAAAATGTGTGATGGGGGGAGTCACATGGAAACCTATACTATCATATGTGAAAAAGATAGCTATGGTCATTGTCCTGTGGGAATAGGAGATCCTGCAGGGACGGGGTGCGATGGCCCGGAGGGGTGGGATGGCGGGGACTGGGCGGGGGGAGGGTGCCAGGGATATGCATATGGCTGACCTGGGACCATACATGTCTGTGAACAACAAAACTCTGTAAAAATTTTTTAAAAATAAAATAAAACAAATGTGTGATGGGAGGTTCAGGTGGTTACCAGGTCTCTGAAATTCTGAGGACATCAGTGGAGTCTACCTGTTGACCATAATCCTCTTCTTTCCTTCGGTACCTCAGTCACACTGTTTCTGACAGGACTTCCTTGGTCCTTCTATGGATTCCAAGAAGGTCTATATGTTCATGGCTTCTAAAACGTCTTCACCCTTCCTTTAGTCTGGATACTTGTGAGGACCTCTGGAACTGGGTGTGAGTGTCAGTTGACCCCTGAAAAGTGAAAAGTGTTAGTCACTCCATCATGTCTGACTCTTTGCAACACCATAGCCTGTCGCCCACCAGGCTCCTCTGTCTATGGGATTCTCCAGCAGGGAATATGGAGTCGGTTGCCATTTCCTTCTCCAAGGGAATCTTCCCAATTCAGGAATCATACCCAGGTCTCCTGCATTGCGGACAGATTCTTTGCTGTCTGAGTCACTGAGGGGAAACCTATCTGACCCCTGTGTTCACTCTTGGCTTCACCGAGCCTTTCCACAGGAATGTTTCCTCTTTCCTTCTCATTCTCATCCAGCTCTCTCCTTTCCTCTCATTTCACCCCCTAGCCCTACCCCTCTTCATCTATCCCCCAATCCTCCCTTCCTCTCTCTCATATCTTTTTGTTTCTTTTCATTTTCAAATATTCATTAAAAATAATGAAAACCACTGAGTATAACGTAGCAATTTATATCTAGCATGTAATATTTATAATTAACATTTCAAACTCCAAATTTGTTTAATAAGATAAAACATTATAGATAAAATTAAAGTTCTTTTGGATGCCTGGGTATCATAGTCTTTCTTGCCCTTCATAGAGATAGCCCTTATCTAGTATTTATTTCCTTAGGCCTCAGACCCATCTGATGGCTCTTCTTTGTCTGTGCGGTCATGTCGACTGGAGCTTCAGGAAGTTATCCTCTTGATTTGTGAGTTATGAGTGTCTTTTGTGTAGGTAGGGGCTTGTGGGTAGACCAGAAGCAAATTTAACAGACATCCATTCTCATCCAAAAAGTGTGGGAAAACAAGCTGATTGAATGGCCTCTGGGAGTAAATTCATGAGGAAGAATCAAATGGAAGAGACTTGAACAGATGTAGCCGGTCCTCTGAAGGCACAGGAGACACTCTTTTTGGAGGTCTGTTTGTCTAATCCCCCATTTGAATGATCAGCTAGATCCTTAGAGACTGTCCACTCTTTTCCTTTTCTTCCTAGAAACCTTCACTTGCGTCTTCACCATTCCTGACCTCATTCTTCACTGCTCTCTTGGCTTTTTATGGATTCTGATGTCCACATTTCTAATCCTGACCTTGTGGCTGTTTCCTTATTCCCTGGCTATGTGATGGTTCAGGTTTGATATTCTTAAATCTATTCCCAAGCTCTGCCTAATTTAGTTGAAGAAAACAGCAATGGACTTGGATACAGTGCCCCATCCTAACCTACTAGAGCATGCTAGGAGATCGTTGCTGGTAATCCACCTGAAACTTGACTTGATCCTGAAATCTTCACATCCTTCTTCCACTGCTGCCAACTCTGAGGTCCTTAGGGAAAGCAGTCCCCAGGAAGCAAGTGGGGACCCCAACAGTGCTAGGGAGCTTGGAGCCTAAGCTGTCAACATTGACTCTAATGGCAGCCACCAGCCTCATGAGACAGATCCTAGAGTGAGTGGATCCTGAAATGGACCACAGTTTCAGAGTTCCCTTCTGGATCTCCTCTTGGTGGTGTGCCTGGAATCTGGAGCTTCTGCTTTCCAGGGCTCCATGGGTTGTTAGCAGTCTCATATAGAGATGGACTGACAAGACTGGGCTGATGCAGGGTGCATGGTGCTGCAGCTCGTCAGCCGGGTGCATAGAGAATAGCAGATGTGATGAGACTTTAAGAAATATATATATACACACACATACATAGACAGAGAGAAAGGATAGGAACGGGAGGCTCAAGACCTCTTGGGTCAAGGCCCTGAACACATTCACCAGTCCTGCTTTTATTCAGTGCTAAGGCCTCCAGGTGTTTACAGGTAATGATGTTAGCATGGACTGGTTTTAGTCACAGCCCTGTTCAATGATTATTCTCATGGCTCTGAGGATGGACAGGGTGTGTTGCAGCTGGGGGGTAACTAAATTGGCAAGAAGTTAGAGTCTGCACAGACCCGGCGTTTTAAAGTCCACAGCAGATCTCCCACGTGTTGCCGATCAGTATATCACCAGCTAATAAGCCCATGTGAATCAAATCACTTGTTTGTCTTAGATATTTCTGGTATATTTCTCATTACCAATTTACTTTTCTCATGGCTCAGCCAAAGCCACAAAAACCTTCACTGGTTTGTTTCCCCACAGATGGAGGGAGCTTTCTCACTCACTCCACCACCTTTGCTATACATGTACTGGTCACTTCACAAGCTTTTTTATGAGCTTGTTGTTGTTCTTCTCTAACCCTCCCTTCTTCCTCCAACATCTTCCCATTAATTTTTCCCTTCTCTCTTTGCCTTGACTTATGGGTCTGCTTGGCCTGCTCTCTCCTGCTGTATCTGGTTAGCTTGTCCTCTTGCCTGGTGAATTGTAGGGGCACATAAATGGAGAAATGGAAAATATTGATCAGCTCAGTATAAAGCCTGCCAAAATGTTCATCATCCCTTCTCACTTTCATCAAGTACCAGGAAATAATATGGTGTGTGATAGACTCCAAAAGACATCTGAATTCAGCTCTGATGCTGTAGGTTGTATTTACTGTGGGCAATTTTTAAAAAATTTAGAGTCTATGAGAAAGATAATAGTACTCAAGAAGTGCTCTATTTTACATGTACTATTTTTGGTGGTCTTTGGTCTTACAAGCCCCTCGTGATTAAACGTGTGGTCCATAAAGAAGAGTAATCGATCGACTTTTTCTCTGTGCTGTTGTACCATCTCTATTGAAGGTGGAGTGTTGGAGTCTAGAGTGTTGGGAGGACCCATGAAGCTGTCCCCTTTTTAGGCTTATTAAGAAAAAGAAGGCCAATAACAGAAAATGATGAACAACACAAATTGAAATCTTACTTATCCTCCTAGAGATTAGAATCCCCTCAAGATTCAAATTACTAGCCAGACCTCTCAGTGAGTGCCTCTTCCGAATAGCATCAAAAATATTGGGTCCAAAAATACTGAGGCATCTGGTTGTCTGGATTCTAAAGCTAGCACCAGTATTTATCAGCTGGAAGGACCAGAGAAAGATCACCTAACCCTTTTGAGGTGGCACTAGTGGTAAAGAACCCACTTTGCAATGCAGGAGACAGAAAAAACACTTGTTCGATCCCTGGGTCAGGAAGATCCCCTGGAGACGGAAATGGCAACCCACTCCAGTATTCTTGTCTGGAGAATCCCCGTGGACAGAGGAGCCTGGGAGGGCTGCAGTTCAGGAGGGTCACAGAGTCAGACACAATTGAAGCAACTTAGCACACAGCACAACCCCTTTGAAGCTCAGTATTCTTTTGTGTAAGAAAGGAATTGATGAAATGCCTATCTTAGGAAATTTTGATAAGCAGGAGGAGGTAAAAGGTGCTTTAGCAAAGAGATCAGCATACAGTTAGTGGTCAGGTATGGCTGAGTCACCTCTGCTGCCTCTCCATTCCCCCCACCCCATCACCTCCTATAGTGTGTGGTTCAAATCTAGGTTCTGTCATGACTCTGCCTGAGGTTGATCTTGGATCGCCATTCTTGCTGTGTCATCATCCCTTCTCACTTTCATCAAGTACCAGGAAATAATATGGTGTGTGATAGACTCCAAAAGACATCTGAATTCAGCTCTGATGCTGTAGGTTGTATTTACTGTGGGCAATTTTTAAAAATTTAGAGACTATGAGAAAGATAATAGTACTCAAGAAGTGCTCTATTTTACATGTACTATTTTTGGTGGTCTTTGGTCTTACAAGCCCCTCGTGATTAAACGTGTGGTCCATAAAGAAGAGTAATCGATCGACTTTTTCTCTGTGCTGTTGTACCATCTCTATTGAAGGTGGAGTGTTGGAGTCTAGAGTGTTGGGAGGACCCATGAAGCTGTCCCCTTTTTAGGCTTATTAAGAAAAAGAAGGCCAATAACAGAAAATGATGAACAACACAAATTGAAATCTTACTTATCCTCCTAGAGATTAGAATCCCCTCAAGATTCAAATTACTAGCCAGACCTCTCAGTGAGTGCCTCTTCCGAATAGCATCAAAAATATTGGGTCCAAAAATACTGAGGCATCTGGTTGTCTGGATTCTAAAGCTAGCACCAGTATTTATCAGCTGGAAGGACCAGAGAAAGATCACCTAACCCTTTTGAGGTGGCACTAGTGGTAAAGAACCCACTTTGCAATGCAGGAGACAGAAAAAACACTTGTTCGATCCCTGGGTCAGGAAGATCCCCTGGAGACGGAAATGGCAACCCACTCCAGTATTCTTGTCTGGAGAATCCCCGTGGACAGAGGAGCCTGGGAGGGCTGCAGTTCAGGAGGGTCACAGAGTCAGACACAATTGAAGCAACTTAGCACACAGCACAACCCCTTTGAAGCTCAGTATTCTTTTGTGTAAGAAAGGAATTGATGAAATGCCTATCTTAGGAAATTTTGATAAGCAGGAGGAGGTAAAAGGTGCTTTAGCAAAGAGATCAGCATACAGTTAGTGGTCAGGTATGGCTGAGTCACCTCTGCTGCCTCTCCATTCCCCCCACCCCATCACCTCCTATAGTGTGTGGTTCAAATCTAGGTTCTGTCATGACTCTGCCTGAGGTTGATCTTGGATCGCCATTCTTGCTGTGTCATCTGCAGGAAAACCTTCCACTTTTCTGAGGTTGTTTCTGTATCTGGTAATTGATGATGGTGGAGGCAGTGAAGGTAACAATACTCAGGTTCAGGTTTTAATATAGTATCTGTGTTAGACGCTTAGTTGGGTCTCTTTGTGACTGCTTGGACTGTATCCTGCCAAGCTCCTATGTCCATGGGATTTTGTAGGCAAGAATACTGGAGTGGGTTACCATTTCCTTCTCTAGAACATAGTACCTGGAGCATAGTAAATGCTCACAAATTGTTACTACACCATGATTATGAACATTCTTTCAAGGATTGCAGTCTTAGATCCCTGCTGAAGTTCTAGGGTGCTGGTGAAGTATTAATGAAGTTTAGAATAACTAGTGACTTTTCAGAGAAGACATACTGTCTTGATTTGTGCATTTAAACTTGAGTCTTATGTGATCTCTAAGGTGCTTTTAGTTCTATTGCAGTTCCTGCCATCATTTCCCCCAACCCCTAGAAGGTGACGGAGAAATGGAACTTCCTTGGGTCCCTTCACAGAAGCTGCTGTTGAGGTCTTGGGAGGAGGGGAGCTGCTCATCCTGCCAGGCAGCAACCAGCGTTTTTCCTGAATTTCCCCATGTCCTCTCTCCTTTCCAGCCACAATGTAGACAGACCCAAGGAGGGTCACTACTTGGGATACCATCAGTCAGCCTGCTTTTGCTATTTTAGAGTTAGTAGGAATTAACTCACAAGCAAAGACAGGACCTGGTGGGCCCGGGGGAGCAGCTCAGCACCTAGTATACAGTGAATGAAAAGAACCTATGTCCAACCACCTATTTTATTTTTTTTCCAACTGTCTATAGGTTTCCCTGAGCTCACTGACTCTCAGCTCCTTTGCTGGGCCTACTTAGGTTGCAGTCTTCAGCCCCATTGTCTTCGCCCTGAACAAATAGAGACTCTCTAACCACCCTGGCTCATATCTTGTGTCCTTTTGTGCACTTGGCTAAACCCAGTCCCAACAAACTGTAATATTCCTCTGTATGTCCAGAGGTAACCGTTATATCCATGTGTTCATTCCCTCTAGTGAACTCAAGCCTCCTGACCTGAACAGTAGCTCATATTTGACTCCCCCAAACCACTGGGGACCAGTGGTCCTCTCCCCCTTGAGCTAACAGCATGGCTAGGTGGCTAGGTTCTCCTTCTCCCTTCCCAGCCAGTTGATGTTTTGGGGAGGCAGTGAAGGTAACAATACTCAGGTTCAGGTTTTAATATAGTATCTGTGTTAGACGCTTAGTTGGGTCTCTTTGTGACTGCTTGGACTGTATCCTGCCAAGCTCCTATGTCCATGGGATTTTGTAGGCAAGAATACTGGAGTGGGTTACCATTTCCTTCTCTAGAACATAGTACCTGGAGCATAGTAAATGCTCACAAATTGTTACTACACCATGATTATGAACATTCTTTCAAGGATTGCAGTCTTAGATCCCTGCTGAAGTTCTAGGGTGCTGGTGAAGTATTAATGAAGTTTAGAATAACTAGTGACTTTTCAGAGAAGACATACTGTCTTGATTTGTGCATTTAAACTTGAGTCTTATGTGATCTCTAAGGTGCTTTTAGTTCTATTGCAGTTCCTGCCATCATTTCCCCCAACCCCTAGAAGGTGACGGAGAAATGGAACTTCCTTGGGTCCCTTCACAGAAGCTGCTGTTGAGGTCTTGGGAGGAGGGGAGCTGCTCATCCTGCCAGGCAGCAACCAGCGTTTTTCCTGAATTTCCCCATGTCCTCTCTCCTTTCCAGCCACAATGTAGACAGACCCAAGGAGGGTCACTACTTGGGATACCATCAGTCAGCCTGCTTTTGCTATTTTAGAGTTAGTAGGAATTAACTCACAAGCAAAGACAGGACCTGGTGGGCCCGGGGGAGCAGCTCAGCACCTAGTATACAGTGAATGAAAAGAACCTATGTCCAACCACCTATTTTATTTTTTTTCCAACTGTCTATAGGTTTCCCTGAGCTCACTGACTCTCAGCTCCTTTGCTGGGCCTACTTAGGTTGCAGTCTTCAGCCCCATTGTCTTCGCCCTGAACAAATAGAGACTCTCTAACCACCCTGGCTCATATCTTGTGTCCTTTTGTGCACTTGGCTAAACCCAGTCCCAACAAACTGTAATATTCCTCTGTATGTCCAGAGGTAACCGTTATATCCATGTGTTCATTCCCTCTAGTGAACTCAAGCCTCCTGACCTGAACAGTAGCTCATATTTGACTCCCCCAAACCACTGGGGACCAGTGGTCCTCTCCCCCTTGAGCTAACAGCATGGCTAGGTGGCTAGGTTCTCCTTCTCCCTTCCCAGCCAGTGTGGCGACAGCCATCTTTCTCTGTAGCACAGTGACTCAGGGTGGACTCCTGTCCATACCCAACAGGGCTTGTGCACATTTTCTGAAGTGGTTTAAATTAGGGGCTTATGCAAGTCATTACCCCAAGTCATTACCCCAAGCCATCAAAACAGCAATTAACTCAATAACCATGACATTAAGCCAGCTGTTTTTTCTTTTTTCTTTTTTTTCCTGGGGAATGTGAAATTGGAAACCAATGCTGCAGTGTGCTTGGCTCAGCCGTGAGTTTTCATGAAGCAAAACTGCATATTGCAAGTGTAAATATTGTAAATACCTGACCTGAGAGCGGTAGGGAACTACTTTTCTTTTGAGGAGAAAAGATAGTGGGGCCACAATGCAAAGTACAAAATAAGGAGAGAAAAAGATGGAGTGTTCATTTCTGGAGGAACTTTGTAAATGAATTATCCACAGCTTTCCTGTGTTGTTTATTCTATTATGGATTGTCTTGTATATTTAACATATTCAAAAACAATTCTGGTTAAATTTCTCCGAGGGGAATAATATCTTTGGTGACAATGCTATAGAGAATTTGGGCTAATTTCATTATTCATACTGACTGCATATAGTTCTATTCCTTTAAAATTATATTTTTGAAGATTATATTTCTCATGAAACAGAAGAGCTAATTTTATAAAGAAGCTATGAAAGTTTTACCTAAAAGGTATCTTGAATATTTCTCTACAGCTTATTTGTTTGTTTAATGATGAAAACCCAGGTTTTTCTTCAAACTAAAAGCCCTATCTGCAATGAATATGGCAGTAATTGAAATTTTCCAACCGGATGAAGGTCCCATAAATACTTTTCTTGGAAAAACTATATTTTGTTTTTTTCTTGAGTGCAAAATTAGTATGTGTACATAGATTATTTGAAAAAATACATAGAACTGCAAATAAATAAATATTATTGATGTTATCCCATATAAGACCATTGTTACACTTGGGAAGTTTTTCTTTGATTATGTTTTAACAACAATGAATGAGGTGATTTAATTGTATTCACTATTGAATACTGTTGATAATAACTAATGTTGCATGAACATTTCATTATATTGATCTTTGATTCTCTGCTTATCTCTTTAGGATATATTCTTCAAAAGTGGATCAATTTGTTTAGGCATCTGACATAGTGTTAAATTGCGTGTCAGATGGATGATACTAATTCTCACTCATTACTGTTTATGTGGGTCCTGACTGTACGCTCAGTGCTGTTGAGTATTATTTTTGATCTAATTTGTCTCAATTCTGACTTGTAGTTTGGAATCAATGCGAGAGTCTTAAGCAAGAAACAAACACAAACAAAACAAGCCTACACCTGAGCTCTACCCTAAACCAATGAAATCAGAATTTCTGGGGAGTTGGAAAACCAAGGCAAACGTAAGTTTAAAAGCTCCCCAGTGCATCTAGTTGATAGAAGGGGTTCAGAGCCACTGTGCTAATTGAGTAAATGAAGAATACTTCAAATCCTCCTGATATCACAGTACATTAGAATCTAAATGCTATATGTCTGCCTCATTAGCTTGAATAACATACTGTGAAATTAGGGTCTGGCCAAAATATTTTGCCCCCAGTGGATCTGCACATATTTGGGGGGAAAATGAGGTCATCTCTGCACCAAAATAGTTTCCCCTGTTCCTTTCCATTTTACCAATTAGTTTTTTGAAACGTTTTCCAGGGCTTTTTCTACTTTTTCCTATTTCATCTCTAAACTTTCTATCTCTGAGCCTTCTTCAGCAGTTGTACATTTTAATGATCATGGCTTTCTCCTCACTATTCAGTTGTTCATCAAGTATTTCATTAATTTGGGCATTTTCTGAACCAGGCCGTACATTGTCCATGTCTTAGGGTAACATCATCTCCCCACCTTATTTGTGGTTTGATAGATAAAAATACAAAAGAAGTCATAAGTAACCTGATAGAAATACTACAGAAGGCCTGCATGTAGTTTGACCTGTCAGGTTTGGTGATGCTCCACGCTTGTTTTAAGTCCTTTTCGTTGTTAATCCAGGAAGACTATTGGCGCTCATCCTGTTGGGGTAAGCTGCTGTGAAAGAGTCTGCTCTTTGGTGAAATGTTTTCCTGTGCATTAGAAATAAGGAAGGGAATGCTTCCTACGTACTTCTAGTGATGTTACCTGAAAATCTAATGCCAGATGATTACATCATTTCCTTTAAGGCTTTTATTTCCTTATTTCTGTCTGGCCCCTGGCCCCACAACTCACTCTTTCTCGGAAAGAACTCCCTCCCCCACAGGCCCAACACTCTCTCATAGCCAAAAGTGACCATAGGACATAGTTGTGTCCAATTCCATGTAAACAAGGTCCTGCTGGCAACTTTGGGGAAGAGTTGTATCTTCTGAATAAAACTGTAGTGATCCTGGAATCCCTTTTCCTTACTTCTAGCTAGAATTCAGATGGGATGCCTAGATTTTGAAAGCCATCTTGAAACCATGAGTTAAAGACTAAGAGAAGAGTCAACATGGCTCTGCTATGCGTCAGCTGGTAGAGTGACACTAACCATTGTCTACATCCAGACTCTCACTGAGGGTTAAACGTACTCTTTGCTATGTCAGTGTTAGATGGATTTTCTGTTACTCTCAGCTGAGAGCTTGCCTGGTGCACCCAAACATGAGTATCCCATTTTGCCATTGATCATAGTTTCTTATTTCCTATTTCTTCTGGATAAGAGCTGAGTTTTAAAGTCCAAGACCATTCCTAAGCAGGGAAAAGCCAACCTAGCTTGTTATCTCCCTTTCATTCTCTTCTTCCTCAGACAGTGGTCAGATTGGGGTCAGTTCTTGGGCTCAGAGCTAGTAAGAGTCACTGCTTCTTCTCTCTCTGATTGTGTTTCTGCCGATATTGGTAGGTCAGCTTTAGTCTAAAGCTATTTAGACTGAATTCAAATAGAAAAAAAAAAGGGGGGAATTATTATTTATACCAACTTCTCCAAATTTACACCTTTGATTTTGGGCCCACAAATACATTAATCATGATAGATGTTAGCTTCCGTTTTGATTTTGTTCTTGTGGATTTCTGTTAGTTTATCTTTTACAGTCCTGATAAGACATGGATTTCTAAGCAGACTACTGGTACCTCTTGCTCTAAGTATCTATATACTACGCTAATTTGATACAATTTTCCTCATCCTTAACGACGGAAGCAGTTTTGGTAATGAATGCAATTTGAGGTTACATCTATTTGTTCTCTGCTGCCAAATGTTATGCCAGTGCCTTAATTGGTTTTGTTAGAGTGAGCTTGAAGCCATGGGTATATAAAGCAATTAAAATGTTTTGGCATTTTTCATTAGTCACTGAAGCATCATAAATTTTTGATTGCCTATGTGATGAACATATTTACCGAACACAAGTGACTATGATTTATGTGTGTTCAGTGAGAGGATGGCAAAGAAAATGCAAATATGTTTGAAGTTAAAGAGAAATGTATCAAATGTCCAATCATTGCTACAATAGCTAAATGTTGAATCAAGAGGGAAAATAAAGGTAATTTTACCTTTTCCTTTATGTAATCATCATTGTGCAGCGCTTAGTTGCTCAGCCATATCTGACTCTTTGCAACTCCATGGCTTGTAGTCTGCCAGGCTTCTGTGTCCGTGGGGATTCTCCAGGCAAGTATACTGGAGTGGGTTGCCGTGCACTCCTCCAGGGGATCTTCTCAATCCAGGAGTCGAACCCAGGTCTTGCACATTGAAGGCAGATTTTTTACCATCTGAGTCACCAGGGAAACCCAAATCATCCCTAGCATTACCTATTTCAGCTTTTCAGCTAAGTGAATTTTAGAACAGTTTTGCATTGTTTTCTAGCATTCATTATTTGTTTCTTTTAAATGTATAGAAATTTATAGAATGGGTCAGTATTTTGCAACTGCATTTGTCATCTTCAGTCTGAAAGTATCATGAAAAAATAGATATTTACAATTCTGGGCTTGAACTAAAATGCTGAAACAAAGACCTGGTTTATTTGTAACCAAGAATCATCCAGTTCATCTTCCTTTCCAGATATAACATGTACTGGAGCATGAAAACAGAGAGCTCTGACAAAGAGCTCTCTTTGGAGCCTAAGTTGTATCGCTTGCTCACTGGAGCATCCTCTTTACATGGCCCGTCACCCTGATTCTACCTCCATCTTACTGGATGGGAAGCAGTGAGCCTATGTAGAATGTTACTCCCCAGCCGAGTGCCTAGGAAAAGGGTGCCTAGGAAAACCCAGGCAGGTTCTTAGCAGAAGGACACATGAGATTATACAGTGACCTTTACCAGGGAAGGCTCTTACCAATAAGAATGTTTACTTTCTACTCACTCACTTGCAGCTTCTTTTGTGGCTAGATAACTGAGTCCAAGCTTTACCTTGACATCTTGATTTTAAGTATATCAAAGGGATTTTTTGTGATCTATCCTGTACTCTAGGCTATTTGGTACATTCTCTGCATGTTTCAGGTGAAAGCTAGGTCATTTTGCCAAGAGACCAGAATATAAGTGGATGAGTGTATGTCCCTTTCTTGATTCTTCATGTGCGGACTCCTTTTTATCACTCAGATATGGGACCAGAGAAATCATTATTCTAGAAGACAGCTGCTAAACCTTGATGTCTCCCAACCTCAGGCTGGGTGGCAGTGAGGGTCAAATGCAGAAGGGCCATGTTCTTCCCTGATAGTACTGAAGTCTTCTCCAAATTCTTAGGAGGTAGACAAGTACTAGTTACCTTACTTCTTTTTCAGACAGAGGAACTGGGAAGAGAATGAAACCCCTCGGTTTCTGGGGCTCTCATTCAGTCATCAGCCTGTGTTCTCATTCAGGCCCCTGGCCCTGGCCCTGGCCCTATTCTTGGCGCTTCCTAGAGGAGCCTGGCCAGACTCCATCACCTGGTTGGCCTGTGAATTTCCCTCTGCCTCTTTCCCCCTTCTTTCCCAGTCTCTCCTTGTTAATTATCAGCACAGACAACCCCCATGTGGTAAGACTCCATAAAATCCTCACAGGCCTCAAGCGATGAGGGGAAAAACTAAAAAAACACTCTGCTGTGGAAGCTAATTGTGTATTTTTAATTAATTGCTCAATTAGCCCCACTCTTTTCAGTTAGGTAAAAACTAAAACCCCAATTGTACTGGAGCATGAAAACAGAGAGCTCTGACAAAGAGCTCTCTTTGGAGCCTAAGTTGTATCGCTTGCTCACTGGAGCATCCTCTTTACATGGCCCGTCACCCTGATTCTACCTCCATCTTACTGGATGGGAAGCAGTGAGCCTATGTAGAATGTTACTCCCCAGCCGAGTGCCTAGGAAAAGGGTGCCTAGGAAAACCCAGGCAGGTTCTTAGCAGAAGGACACATGAGATTATACAGTGACCTTTACCAGGGAAGGCTCTTACCAATAAGAATGTTTACTTTCTACTCACTCACTTGCAGCTTCTTTTGTGGCTAGATAACTGAGTCCAAGCTTTACCTTGACATCTTGATTTTAAGTATATCAAAGGGATTTTTTGTGATCTATCCTGTACTCTAGGCTATTTGGTACATTCTCTGCATGTTTCAGGTGAAAGCTAGGTCATTTTGCCAAGAGACCAGAATATAAGTGGATGAGTGTATGTCCCTTTCTTGATTCTTCATGTGCGGACTCCTTTTTATCACTCAGATATGGGACCAGAGAAATCATTATTCTAGAAGACAGCTGCTAAACCTTGATGTCTCCCAACCTCAGGCTGGGTGGCAGTGAGGGTCAAATGCAGAAGGGCCATGTTCTTCCCTGATAGTACTGAAGTCTTCTCCAAATTCTTAGGAGGTAGACAAGTACTAGTTACCTTACTTCTTTTTCAGACAGAGGAACTGGGAAGAGAATGAAACCCCTCGGTTTCTGGGGCTCTCATTCAGTCATCAGCCTGTGTTCTCATTCAGGCCCCTGGCCCTGGCCCTGGCCCTATTCTTGGCGCTTCCTAGAGGAGCCTGGCCAGACTCCATCACCTGGTTGGCCTGTGAATTTCCCTCTGCCTCTTTCCCCCTTCTTTCCCAGTCTCTCCTTGTTAATTATCAGCACAGACAACCCCCATGTGGTAAGACTCCATAAAATCCTCACAGGCCTCAAGCGATGAGGGGAAAAACTAAAAAAACACTCTGCTGTGGAAGCTAATTGTGTATTTTTAATTAATTGCTCCAATTAGCCCCACTCTTTTCAGTTAGGTTACTCTATAACAGTGTCAGCTGGGAGGCTTCTGGAAGTGGAAATTGCTGTAATGGTCAGGTACTCGTCAATTAAAACGCTTACTATGTGCAATTAGTTTCTCTTCACATTTTCATGGCAACCCTGGGGAGTATGAGAAACAGCATGGCTGCAGTTTACCAGCTCTAAAATGAGTGGCATTAATCCATTTCCTTCCTTTAATTTTGATCGTTTATGTATTTCATTGTTGAGAAAAATCAGTTATCAAAGGTAGTATAATTGATGATGAATTAACTGTAGAAAACCTAGTCTGACCTCTTTATTTATTAAGTTCTATAATGCAAAACTTGACAAATAATAAAAGCAGTGGATTGTGTATGTTAAGGTTTTGGAAGCAAATGGCTTTCAGAGACTTCAACTAAACACTTTGAAAGCATATTTAACGTATTATTGATACGACTATTTGTGATTAGTGTATGTATTTGGTCTTTACAGTCAGGCTTCTTCAGGATAAACATACAAGAAAGAAGAGGATAGACTGGTTTCAGTTACACACCTGGGCCTCATAAAACTTTTTTATCTCAGATATTCAACATTTTCCTTCTGTAGCCTAAACTTTTATTGTGTAATAAAGTTTGCTTTCAAATAGAGCTAAGCATGGCATGAGTTATTGCATGGTTATCTAATAATTAGAATTCTTTCTACCACAGTCAGTTTTTGAAACCTATTATAACAATGACAAACATAGAGAAAAGTACACAAAACATATAAATATATAGCTCAGTGGTTAATCATAAAGTACATAGCCATATAGGCACATCAAGGTCAAGCAGTAAGATAGTGAGAGCAGCTCTTAAGTCCTCCTCTTGTCTCTTCCCAGTCATTCCTTTTTCCTTTTAAAAGGCACCTGTACTGTGTGTGTGCTCAGTCATGTCTGACTCTTGCGACCCTATGAACTGCAGCCCACCAGACTTCTCTGTCCATGGGATTTTCCAGACAAGAATACTGGAGTGGGTTGCCATTTCCTTCTCCAAGGGATCTTTCTAGCCTGGGGCTTGAACTTGTTTTTCTTGCATCTCCTGTATTGGCAGGTGGATTCTTTACCAACTGCACCCCCTGGGAAGCTCCAGAAAGTACCTACCTTGAAGAAATTTTATTTGGCATTCATTTTCATGTTTTGAGAAGATGGTTGTTGGTTTCACCACTTCTTTGAAATCAACTGTCCTTAGAAATGGCCAACAAACACATGAAAAGATGTTCAACATCACTCATTGTTAGAGAAATGCAAATCAAAACTACAATGAGATATCACCACACACCAGGCAGAATGGCCATCATCAAAAAGTTTACAAAGAATAAATGCTAGAGAGAGTGTGGAAAAAAGGGAACCCTCTTGCACTGTTGGTGGGAATGTAAACTGATACAGCCACTATGGAAGACAGTATGGAGATTCCTCAAAAAACTAGGAATGGAATGACCATATGCCCCAGCAATCCCACTACTAGGCATATACCCTGAGGAAATAAAAATTGAAACAGACACATGTACCCCATTGTTCATTGCAGCACTACCGACGATAGCTAGGACATGGAAGCAACCTAGATGTCCAGTGACAGATGAATGGATAAAGAAACTGTGTTACATATATACGAAATCAAAGAGGCAATTCCCTTCACCATTGCAACCAAAAGAATCAGATACCTAGGAATAAACCTACCCAAAGAAACAAAAGAACTGTACACAGAAAATTACAAGACACTCATGAAAGAAATTAAAGAAGACTTAAACAGATGGAGAGATATTCCATGTTCCTGGGTCAGAAGAATCAATATTGTGAAAATGACCATACTAGCAAATATCATCTACAGATTCAATGCAATCTCTATTCAACTACCATTGACATTTTTCACAGAACTAGACCAAATAATAACACAGTTCCATTATAGGCACATCAAGGTCAAGCAGTAAGATAGTGAGAGCAGCTCTTAAGTCCTCCTCTTGTCTCTTCCCAGTCATTCCTTTTTCCTTTTAAAAGGCACCTGTACTGTGTGTGTGCTCAGTCATGTCTGACTCTTGCGACCCTATGAACTGCAGCCCACCAGACTTCTCTGTCCATGGGATTTTCCAGACAAGAATACTGGAGTGGGTTGCCATTTCCTTCTCCAAGGGATCTTTCTAGCCTGGGGCTTGAACTTGTTTTTCTTGCATCTCCTGTATTGGCAGGTGGATTCTTTACCAACTGCACCCCCTGGGAAGCTCCAGAAAGTACCTACCTTGAAGAAATTTTATTTGGCATTCATTTTCATGTTTTGAGAAGATGGTTGTTGGTTTCACCACTTCTTTGAAATCAACTGTCCTTAGAAATGGCCAACAAACACATGAAAAGATGTTCAACATCACTCATTGTTAGAGAAATGCAAATCAAAACTACAATGAGATATCACCACACACCAGGCAGAATGGCCATCATCAAAAAGTTTACAAAGAATAAATGCTAGAGAGAGTGTGGAAAAAAGGGAACCCTCTTGCACTGTTGGTGGGAATGTAAACTGATACAGCCACTATGGAAGACAGTATGGAGATTCCTCAAAAAACTAGGAATGGAATGACCATATGCCCCAGCAATCCCACTACTAGGCATATACCCTGAGGAAATAAAAATTGAAACAGACACATGTACCCCATTGTTCATTGCAGCACTACCGACGATAGCTAGGACATGGAAGCAACCTAGATGTCCAGTGACAGATGAATGGATAAAGAAACTGTGTTACATATATACGAAATCAAAGAGGCAATTCCCTTCACCATTGCAACCAAAAGAATCAGATACCTAGGAATAAACCTACCCAAAGAAACAAAAGAACTGTACACAGAAAATTACAAGACACTCATGAAAGAAATTAAAGAAGACTTAAACAGATGGAGAGATATTCCATGTTCCTGGGTCAGAAGAATCAATATTGTGAAAATGACCATACTAGCAAATATCATCTACAGATTCAATGCAATCTCTATTCAACTACCATTGACATTTTTCACAGAACTAGACCAAATAATAACACAGTTCATATGGAAACACAAAAGACCCCGAATAACCAAAGCAATCCTGAGAAAGAAAAAGGGAACAGGAGGAATCAGCCTCCCTAACTTCAGACTCTACTACAAAGCAACAGTCATCAAAACAGTATGGTACTGGCACAAAAACAGAATTATAGACCAATGGAACAAGATTGAAAACCCAGAGATAAACCCATGTACCTATGGGTACCTTATTTTTGACAAAGGAGGCGAACATATAAAATGAGATAAAGACAGCCTCTAACAAGTGGTGCTGGGAAAATTGGACAGCTACATGCAAAAAAATGAAGTTGGAACATTCCCTGACACCATACACTAAGATCAACTCACAATGGATTAAAGACCTAAACGTAAGACCAGAAACCATCAAACTCTTAGAGGAGAATACAGGCAAAACCCTCAAAGACATCAATCAAAGCAAGATCTTCTCTGATCTACCTACTAAAATAGTGAAACTGAAAAGAAAAATGAACATGTGGGACCTCATGAAACTTAAAAGCTTTTGTACAGCTAAAGAAATTACAAAAAAGCTGAACAGACAGCCCACAGAGTGGGAGAAAATCATAGCAAATGAAACAACAGACAAAGAATTAATCTCCAAAATCCACAAGCAACTCAGACAACTCAGCACAAGAAAAACGAACCCAATCAAAAAATGGGAAAAAGATCTAAAGAGATGCCTCTCCAAAGAGGACATTCAGATGGCCCCAAAGCACATGAAACGATGCTCAACCTCACTTATTAGAGAAATGCAAATTAAAACTACAATGAGATATCACCTCACACTCGTCAGAATGGCCATCTTCAAAAAATCTGCAGACAATAAATGCTGGAGAGGGTGCGGAGAAAAGGGAACCCTCTTGCATTGCTGGTGGGAATGTCAATTGATACAGCCTCTATGGAAAACAGTATGGAGATTCCTTAAAAAACTAAAAATAGAAGAGTGGGATTTCACCCTATGACCCAGCAATCCCACTCTTAGGTTTATATCCTGATGAAATCAAAACTGAACGAGGCACCTGTACCCCAATGTTCATTGCAGCTCTCTATACAATAGCCAGAACATGGAAGCCACCTACATGTCCATCGACAAATGAATGGATCCAGAAGCTCTGGTACATATATACAATGGAATACTACTCAGCTGTTAAAAGAAATGCAGAAGACTCAGTCCTAATGAGGTGGCTGGCTCTAGAACCTATCATAAAAAGTGAAGTAAGTCAAAAAGAGAAAGACAAATATAGTATACTAACACACATATATGGAATCTAGTAGGACGGTCATGATAACACATGCAGGGAACTCATGGAAAAACAGAGCATAGACATAGGGACATTGTGGGGAAGAAATAGGGAGGGGGAGGCATGGAGGGAGTGACATGGAAACCTATACTGTCATGTGTGGGAAAGATAGCTATTGTCATTGTGCTAAGGGAATAGGAGTGCTTACAATGGCATGGGGTGATGGTCCGGAGGGGTGGGATGGGGGGAACTGGAGGGGTGGGGATCATGGACATGCATATGACTGATCTGGGAACATACATGTCTGTGAACAACAAAACTCTGTAATACCTTTAAAATAAAGAATTAAAAAAAGAAAAAAATAAGCTGTGTTGCATATATACAATGCAATATTACTCAGTCACGAAAAGAAATGTATTTGAATCAGTTCTAGTGAGGTGGATGAATCTACAATCTATTACACAGAGTGAAGTATGTCAGGGAAAGAAAGATAAATACTGTATATATATATATATAAACACATAGACATGGAATCTAGAAAGATGGTGCTGATAAATGAATACGCAGAGCAGCAATGGAGAGGTAGACATGGAGAACAGTCTTGTGGACATTAGGATGAGAGAAGGGAATATGCTGTAGGACTAGGGGGCTCTGTAGTGACCTGGAGGGTGAGATGGAGAAGGGAAGGAGATGAGGGAGAGGTTCATGGAGGAGGGGAGCATACATATACCTAGGGTGGATTCAGGTCGATGTGTGACAATAAACAACAAAACTCTGTAAAATAAATAAATAAATAAAATCTATTGTCTTTGTATTTTTTTAAAACTTTGGCCTCTTTTATTGGTCTTTCACTTATTTTCATCCATCTTTATTCTTTGGCCTATGTGGGCCTCCCATTGCAGTGGCCTCTCTCATTGCAAAGCACTGGCTGTGGGCCCATGCACTCCAGAGCACTGGCTCATAATTGGACAAACTGGCCCAGCCACTGCACGGCATGTGGGACCTTCCGGGCCAGGGATTGAACTGGCACCCCATGCACTGTAAGGTGGACTGTTTACCCATTGGACTATCAGAGAAACCCCCCATTTGTTTCATCCCTGTAAGGTCCTGTCCGAAATTCCCGGCTAGTAGGACGGTCATGATAACACATGCAGGGAACTCATGGAAAAACAGAGCATAGACATAGGGACATTGTGGGGAAGAAATAGGGAGGGGGAGGCATGGAGGGAGTGACATGGAAACCTATACTGTCATGTGTGGGAAAGATAGCTATTGTCATTGTGCTAAGGGAATAGGAGTGCTTACAATGGCATGGGGTGATGGTCCGGAGGGGTGGGATGGGGGGAACTGGGGGGGTGGGGATCATGGACATGCATATGACTGATCTGGGAACATACATGTCTGTGAACAACAAAACTCTGTAATACCTTTAAAATAAAGAATTAAAAAAAAAAAATAAGCTGTGTTGCATATATACAATGCAATATTACTCAGTCACGAAAAGAAATGTATTTGAATCAGTTCTAGTGAGGTGGATGAATCTACAATCTATTACACAGAGTGAAGTATGTCAGGGAAAGAAAGATAAATACTGTATATATATATATATAAACACATAGACATGGAATCTAGAAAGATGGTGCTGATAAATGAATACGCAGAGCAGCAATGGAGAGGTAGACATGGAGAACAGTCTTGTGGACATTAGGATGAGAGAAGGGAATATGCTGTAGGACTAGGGGGCTCTGTAGTGACCTGGAGGGTGAGATGGAGAAGGGAAGGAGATGAGGGAGAGGTTCATGGAGGAGGGGAGCATACATATACCTAGGGTGGATTCAGGTCGATGTGTGACAATAAACAACAAAACTCTGTAAAATAAATAAATAAATAAAATCTATTGTCTTTGTATTTTTTTAAAACTTTGGCCTCTTTTATTGGTCTTTCACTTATTTTCATCCATCTTTATTCTTTGGCCTATGTGGGCCTCCCATTGCAGTGGCCTCTCTCATTGCAAAGCACTGGCTGTGGGCCCATGCACTCCAGAGCACTGGCTCATAATTGGACAAACTGGCCCAGCCACTGCACGGCATGTGGGACCTTCCGGGGCCAGGGATTGAACTGGCACCCCATGCACTGTAAGGTGGACTGTTTACCCATTGGACTATCAGAGAAACCCTGTCTTTGTATATTGAAAGTGAAAGTATTAATCTCTCAGTTGTGTCCAAGTCTTTTCGATCCCATGCATTAATAGCCCACCAGGCTCCCCTGTCCGTGAAATTCTCCAGGCAAGAATACTAGAGTGAGTTGCCGTTTCCTACTCCAGGGGATCATCCTGACCCACAGATCGAACCTGGATCTCCTGCATTGCAGGCAGATTCTATATCATCTCCGCCACCTACACTAACTGCATTTAAAATATCTGTTTGGTTTTCAGCAGTTTCACTGTGATTTGCCTTGTGGAGTCCTAGCGTGAGGACTTCTTCACCCTATTTGGAGTTCATAGGACTTCTTGAATCCACAATTTGTTTTTCATAATTTAGGAAAATTCTCAGCCAGTATTTCTTAAAATGTTATTTTGGACTCATTTTTTTCTCTCCATCCTCTCTAGGATTCCAGAAATATGTTAGAGCTTCTCACTAATTTTTAACCATCTTTAAAAAATATTTTCCAACCTTTTGCCTCTTTGTACTAAGTATTTTTCTTACTTTATTCACTAGTTTTAGTTCATTAAGTCTCTTTTCAGTTGTGTATAGATTGCTCTAAACTGAGCCACTGAGGTCTCAGTTTTGGTTGTCATGGTTTTCATTTCTAGAATTTCTGCTTAGTTGTTTCTCAATTTGAAATGTCCTTTAAGAGTAAATTCTATTCTATGCTGAATGCACAATCTGGTCTTTTATTTCCTTGAAAGAGTATGTATAGTTGTGTTTTTATGCCTTCTCTATTTCATTGCTATTCATGACAGACCAAACTTTGATGAATGTCAGAAAGATGACGTGATGTTTCCCTTGACAGTGGTGTTCAGTGTGTTTCCGATGTGGTTGGTGACAAAAGAGCCAACGAGGATTCTCTTTGGATTGATTCATAGACTTTTTTCTTTTCATCCTGAAAAAAATCACAGTATATACTGAAGTAGAGGAAAATATATGAGAACCCACAAGAATCTGTCATCTGGTTTCAATGGTTATCCACACTTAGCAACCATAGTTATCTTAAAGTTCATGCCTGATAGGTCTAATATCTGGATCCACTGAGGGTCTCTTTTCATCATCTGTCAGCTGTATGTCTCTTATTCTTGTCTTCTTGCTATTATTTTATTAGGTTTAAGAAACTGTATTGAAAAATTATGGATAGAGATACCTTGCTGTGTAGGATAAGTTTTTTCTTTAGGGAAGATTTCTGTTTTCTTCCACTACGTGCCTGGCAGCTCCTGAATTTGGAATCCTCTTTTTTTTTTTTTAAAGATTTATTTATTTATTTATTTTGGTGGGGGTGGGGAGGGAGGGGAGCAGGCGGACCACTTCTATTGGTCCTTCATTTGTCCATTTTCATCCATCTTTGTTCTTTGATCCGTGTGGGCCTCCCATCACGGTGGCCTCTGTTGTCACTGAGCACCGGCTCTGGGCGCATGCACTCCAGAGCTCTGGCTCAGTAATTGGACACATGGGTCCAGCCGCTCTGCGGCATGTGGGATCTTCCCAGGTCACGGATCGAACCGGCGCCCCTTGCACTGCAAGGCGGTGTCCTTACCCACTGGACCACCAGGGAAGCCCTGGAATCCTCTTAATCCAGTTTTAGGAATGTAGATGATGTAAAGCTCAGCTAAAATTACTGCAAGAGCCCGTCTCCTTTTGGTTCACTCTGTTAGGGTGACTTAGACTCTCTTGGGCTTCCCTGGTGGCTCAGACAGTAAAGAATCTGCCTGTAATGTAGAAGACCCAGGTTTGATCCTTGGCTTGGGAAGATCCCCTGGAGAAGGGAATGGCTACCCGTTCCAGTATTCTTGCCTGGGGAATCCCATGAAAAGAGGAACCTGGCAAGCTACAGTTGCAAAGAGTTGGACACCACTGAGTGACTAATACTTCACTTCAGACTCTCATACCAAGCCCAAGACTAGAACATTTTTAATGTTATCTCCATGAAGCTGTAGAATAGTACTGCATAACCCTTTGATTGCTTCTTCCTGAATTTGTAAATTCTTTCGAAGGAAAAATCCAAACATTAGATCTTTTTTTTTTCAAACATTAGAACTTTACTATCTTGCTAGCTTTCTAGTGTTTTCAAGCAGAATATGTATATGTGTATTGTGTGTGTGTGTGTGTGTGTGTGTGTGTGTACATTAGTTATCCTCAGAAAGAAGATTGGTCTAAATCTCCTGATCTCCCATTACTAGGAGCAAAGGATGATACCCATCTTGAGAGTAGGGCTTAGCAGTCAGTTTTCTTACCTCTATTTTTGTTTCCTTTGGTGCCTATGGCAGTTGGTAGGCTCTCTTTCATGGTTCCAGCTCTTACTGAAGGAACAGTAAGCACTGGCTTCTGGGCTGTGGTAACACACCTCCTCCTATTGTTTATCCTCACCCCTAAGAGTGATATGGGCTTCCCACTCTTGTTAACTTCTGGATGGCCTTACAAATTACTTTTTTGGCTTCTCAACCCATCTACCACATGTGTAATCAGTGATAGCACTAAATTTACCTCTAAATTCCTGCCATATAATGCCTACAATTTTAAAGACCTAGTGCAGTTACTTTATCTGTCTCCAGTGTTTTGTTACAGTATGAAATGTGTAATATGCAGTCGTTATCCTCAGGGAAGGAACAGAAAACAAGGAACAAACCACATCTGTATGTGAAGAAATGAAAGATGATCATATGCTGAGTGTCAGCCTTGATGATTTATACAAGAAAGTCAAAGCAACTCGAGAAATGAAGAGGCCCCTGGAATCTTCAGACCTTTTGGTGGAGGTAAGTCAGGTTGTACGGTAGAACAGAATAAAAAACTCTCTAGGTGGAGCTGAAATAAGAAATTTATGGGAGACAAAATCCGTGTTCAAAATTTCCATGGAAAAGCACCTTTTGAAATTATTTTGCATTCAAACTAGTGACATATATGAGTAACTTGGTGATTCTTCTGTGTGCTTTGAAGAATCTTTTAACTCTGGGGAAAAAAATACTTTAAAACTGATGTGATGGCGTTTTCAATCTCACCTTACACATTTGGTCTTACTGGTTCATAAACTTGAGCTTCACTGAAAATTACCCTGTCATTCACTGCAAACTACCTCTGTCATTTCCAGCACTACCAACAGACAACTGACTGAAAAGTGAGGGATGAATGACAGTCAAAGAACTCTTGAGCAAATACTGCATAGTTTCCAGTGAATAATAGTTCGTGATCGGTGCCTGATGAGATGCTCTTTCTAAGCCAGATGTCATTGTACTTTAGGGTGGACTGAGGCATTGGAAATAAATTGGGAGCTAAAAGGTGTAGTGTGAAACCAATTATTTGAATATGGATTGTTACTCTGCAGCTAACTTTTATTGTGTTGCCAGGTTGTGGTCAAGCCCAGTGCTGGTGGATGCACATGCCTCTTGTATGGTTTCTGTGAAGTCAGTGGAAAAAACTTTCAGTCTGGAGTCAGGTCTAAGTTGAGGACCCCTCTTTGATCCTTCCTGACTATTTGATCTTGGGGAAAGCATTTAACTTCTTGAGTATTGCCCTCCTTATTACAAGTTATTGGGAGTAATGCAATCTCACAGGAGACTGTTGTAATAATTTAGGTGAACATGCTTAGTAAACTGTAACAAATGTAGCTATTTCTTGCACAAATATATTTGAGCTACCTCATTGTGTCTAAGCTACTGTGCTTGGCCAGGTTAGAAAACCTGCTGGGGAGAGATAGTGGGCGCTTACTGGCACTTCCACATAGGGCCTTGTGCTTGTGACCCAGGCAAGGGATAATCATGTATTTTCTTTCTTGCTTTTTTATTTTTAATTTTTCAATTGCCACTCCTAAAATTCTAGTATCTGGCATAGAGAACATTTACGCTTTTGTACGTATTACCCACTTGGCACACTTGACTCTGCTCCAGAGGGGAAAGTTGAAATAAAGTAAATGTTCTTCTTTATTTACTTTATAGCTAAGCTTTATTTCCTTTCCTCTCTTAATCTGGGAGTCAGTGTAATATATACACAGCATAAAATGTACATGAAATAACAAGTCATTACTCACAAAGTACATTATTTCCTTCTCCAGGGCCTTATTAGCAATTGATAATCTTGAAATTTTATCTCCTAAACAGGTTCCTCATCAGGCATTCCTTGACCCCATTCTGTTAAGCATCTTCACCACTCTTTATACCACTTGTTATTAAACTACCTGCTTAAAAAAAAAAAATAAACAGAGAAAAAAAAAAAAAAAACAACTTAAGGGAGTCCCCTACCCCTACTGCAAGCTAATAACTGCCCCAACCCAGAACAAATGCTAAGGCTGGTCAGAAGCCACAGTATTTACTCTTCGACTAATAGTCCCTTGCAGTTTATGCTATCTTGCCACCCAACCACAGTAATATTATGTTGGACATAAACTGCATACTAATTACTTTTATTATTCCAGAAGTTTTTTTTTTCTTTTTATTTATTATTTTAATTTTTTATTTTAAAGGTTTTACAGACTTTTGTTGTTCACCGACATGTATGTTCCCTGATGATGAGTCATATGCATATTCCTGGTCCCCCCACCCCCTAGGTCCCCCCCATCCCACCTCTTGGGACCACTGCACCAAGCCATTGTAAGCACTGCTATTCCCTTAGCACAATGACAGTAGCTATCTTTTCCATACATGACAGTATAGGTTTTATTAGCAACAGTCCTCCTTTTCCCCGAGTTCTGTCAAACTCCTGAATGGCTAAAAATGTATCTTAACTATATCTCTGAAGATGAAATGAATTCTAGCATACACGTTTTCTCTTTGCTTCTCCACCTCACTCCCACTGGTGCCAAATCTTTCAATCATTCACACCAAAAATGCTAAAAGTCAGGAAAGTCAGAAAGAATATCATCATGATTTCTCAAAGAGAACAGTTATCTCTGAAGTTAGGAGGGTTTTGAGATTCTTCCCTTAACTCAGATTTTAAAGACAATTGGACACATTTCCCCCCTTTTATAAAAAGCATAAATTATTGTCTGTATGGATGTTTAATTAATTAATTAATTTGTCTGCACTGGGTCTTAGTTGTGGCACATGGGAATCCCCGTTGCAGTATGTAGAATCTTTAGTTGCAACATGTGAGATCTAGTTCCCTGATTAGGGCCTGAACCCAGGCCCCTTGCATTAGGAGCTTGGAGTCTTAGTCACTGGACCACCAGGGAAGTCCCCAGATTTTTACTTTTATTAACCAGTCTTCTGCTATTAGCAGCCTTGAAAGGAAGTTGAAATATCAAACTTCTGAATGCCAAAATTTAACTTGGAATGTGAAAATAGATAATGTAGACACTTGAGCAGTCAAAACAAATGAAATAGCCTCTCTGGATCACATTCAAGTTTTTGCTGTAAGAAAAAATTTGGTCGAGTGGTTCATAGTAGATCAGAAGGGTCATCGTTGTTTTATTGCTAAGTCACATCCAGCTCTTGAACCCAATAGACTGTAACCTGCCAGGTTCCTCTGCCCATGGGATTTCTGAAGTGTGAATACTGGAGTGGATTGCCATTTCCTTTCCCAGGATATCTTCCCAGCTCAGGGATGGAACCTGCGTCTCCTGCTTTAGAAGGTGGTTTCTTTAGCACTGCACCATCAGGGAAGCCCAGATTAGAAGCAGTGACTCAGAAATGGAAATGTGGTTGCCTTGTGTTGCAGTCAGTTTGAGCTGCCATAGCAAAATACAATAGATGGGGTGGTTAAGCAAAACAGTTATTTCTCAAAGTTCTGGAAGCTTGGAAAAACAAGATCAAGGTGCAGTCTTCTTGGTTCCTAGTCATCTTCCTGGCTTGCAGACAGTCAGCTTTTGGTTGGCCTTTCCTTGGAGCGTGCATGCGAAGAGTGAGAGAGCAAGCAAAGTCCCTGGTGTGTATTTTTATGGGACTTTTCTGGTGGCTCAGATGGTGAAGAATCTACCTGCAATGCAGGAGACCCAGATTCAATCCTTGGGTCAGGAAGATTCCCTGGAGAAGTGAATAGCTACCCACGGTAGTAGTCTTGGCTGGAGAATTCCATGGACAGAGGAAGCTGGCAGGTTACAGTCCCTGGGGTCACAAAGAGTCGGGGATGTGACTGAGTGAAGTGTTTTCTTATAAGGACACTAATCCCATTATGAGGGGCCCATCCTTATGACTTCATCTAAACCTACTCACCTTCCAAATGCCCCATGTTCCAATGCCCCCACACTAGGGGTTATGATTTCAACATATCAACTTTAGGGGGATAAAATTCAGTGCTTATTGTTCTGGAAAAGTCAGATATACCAGCAGCAACCAAAAGAGAAAGTAATCCCTTGATAGAGAGGGATCTAAGAAAAATTATTGTAACATTATATTTTTCAGAGGGACCATTTAGTTCGGGAACATGTCACTCTGTGGAGATCAGTTTCCTGAAGGCAACATGGTCACTCATATTCATAGTAATGAATCTGATTCATTAAGAAAAAGAGGAAATTATTTTCAATGTCCTCTATTTAAGAGGGCACTGAAAAGAGTATAATCTATTTTAAAGTTATTTTTTGTCAATATACTTAAAATATTTTTTGGTGTGTTTTTGTGGTGCCAATTTCTAGGTTTCTGAAGTGTGAATACTGGAGTGGATTGCCATTTCCTTTCCCAGGATATCTTCCCAGCTCAGGGATGGAACCTCGTCTCCTGCTTTAGAAGGTGGTTTCTTTAGCACTGCACCATCAGGGAAGCCCAGATTAGAAGCAGTGACTCAGAAATGGAAATGTGGTTGCCTTGTGTTGCAGTCAGTTTGAGCTGCCATAGCAAAATACAATAGATGGGGTGGTTAAGCAAAACAGTTATTTCTCAAAGTTCTGGAAGCTTGGAAAAACAAGATCAAGGTGCAGTCTTCTTGGTTCCTAGTCATCTTCCTGGCTTGCAGACAGTCAGCTTTTGGTTGGCCTTTCCTTGGAGCGTGCATGCGAAGAGTGAGAGAGCAAGCAAAGTCCCTGGTGTGTATTTTTATGGGACTTTTCTGGTGGCTCAGATGGTGAAGAATCTACCTGCAATGCAGGAGACCCAGATTCAATCCTTGGGTCAGGAAGATTCCCTGGAGAAGTGAATAGCTACCGACGGTAGTAGTCTTGGCTGGAGAATTCCATGGACAGAGGAAGCTGGCAGGTTACAATCCCTGGGGTCACAAAGAGTCGGGGATGTGACTGAGTGAAGTGTTTTCTTATAAGGACACTAATCCCATTATGAGGGGCCCATCCTTATGACTTCATCTAAACCTACTCACCTTCCAAATGCCCCATGTTCCAATGCCCCCACACTAGGGGTTATGATTTCAACATATCAACTTTAGGGGGATAAAATTCAGTGCTTATTGTTCTGGAAAAGTCAGATATACCAGCAGCAACCAAAAGAGAAAGTAATCCCTTGATAGAGAGGGATCTAAGAAAAATTATTGTAACATTATATTTTTCAGAGGGACCATTTAGTTCGGGAACATGTCACTCTGTGGAGATCAGTTTCCTGAAGGCAACATGGTCACTCATATTCATAGTAATGAATCTGATTCATTAAGAAAAAGAGGAAATTATTTTCAATGTCCTCTATTTAAGAGGGCACTGAAAAGAGTATAATCTATTTTAAAGTTATTTTTTGTCAATATACTTAAAATATTGGTGTGTCTGTGGTTGTAATCACTCTTGTTAAATATCCATTTATGTGGAATGGTAGGTTTTCTAAAACTTGATAAATCTCACACAGCAATAAACAATAAGTATTTTTTAGGATCAGTCAGTACGATACCATTTCCGCAGAACAATTTTCTTTTAAACTGAATTATGCAAGAGCTAACAAAATTTACTGTTGATATTTCAGCTGTTGAAAACAATCCATCAAGTTCTTCACTACTTAGCACCAAGGTTGACAAAATTTATCACAGTGCTTTTTTATCTAAGCGTATCTATGCATGACAAATCACATCACCCTTTAATTTAAAGGTGGTAATAGAGATTGGAGGTGTTCAGTAGTAGAGAGAACTTATGTTTGACCACAATTCTTCCACCTGGGCCAAGGAACAATGATTTTCTGACTTGTCTGCCCTTTGTCTTAGAGCCTTCTCTCCTGTTAATAGCCATTTTCTGGACTCTATTGTGATTGCAATAGCCAGATTTCCCTTTTTATTGCCTGCCGTACTTACCAAGCAATCAGCATCCATCTCCCCAATGAGGCTTATCGTGCCAAAAGTCGAGGATACTCGAAGTCAGTTGGCTGCTGTTCCCTATACCAATCCCTACAATAGAGGTGGCCTTGCCAATGGGATCATAATAATTGATATCACTTGGCAAAGGCTTCCCACACTCTGAATGATGTTTGGAAAGGTACAGTCAGTTTCTGCCTCTATAATTCTCTTTTTATATATGTTTTCACATATAAAACCCCCATTTGGCTGATATATCCCTTCTTTAGCTATATTAAAATCTTTGAGGTCTGGTCTTATACTGCCTGCAGTCGTAATGGGCTGTTTTGGTAAAATGATACTGCAGATCTTGATTATGAGCCATTATGTCCTGATGTGAGAGTTTTAGCCTGGGTGTAATGTTACTCTTCTCGATCTGCGTTCTTGAGGAGGGTGCCTCACTATAGTCCCCCCAAATCAACAGGTTCTGAATAATACTATGTACCAGGTGCTTTATCCACTATGCATATCTAATCTGGAGAAGGAAATGGCAACCCACTCCAGTAGTGTTGCCTGGGAAATTTCATGGACAGAGTCTGGCAGGCTATAATCTATGGGGCTGCAAAGAGTTGAACATGTCTGAGTGACTAAAGGACAAGGACTGGGTGCTTTTATGTGCTATTCACATCCAATCTATTAGCAAAGTATAGAAACTCCTTCTAAAAAATTAACTCTGATTCTACTCTGAACTTGCCATGCTGAACATCTAGCCCAAGCCTCGACTCTTACTTGCTTAGACAATGCCATGGTCTCCTAACCAAGTTTCCCTTCTGTTGGGCTTTCTCAACACAGCTACTGCAGTGATCCCTTAGAATACAGGCAGGCTCATACCACTCTTCTGCTCAAATAGTCCAGCTGCTTCCTCTGAGAGATACAATCCAAATGTTCACCCACTGGATACAAGGTGCCACCTGGTAGAAGTCAACCTTCATGACCTCATCTTCTACCGTCTTGCTCTTGCTTACCCAGTTCACCTATGCTGGCCTCCAGATGCTTCCTTCAACTTTTCAGGCATGGTCCTGCCTCAAGCCTTCTGCCCTTGTTGTATCCTTGGGGATGTTCTTTCACCTGAAGTGTGCATGCCTCCGACCCTCACTTCATTCTGAGCACTGTGCGTAGGTCCTGTCCTTGGAAAACATCCTCTCTAAAATAAGAGCCTTTTATTCTCTATTGGTTTTGCCTAGTTCCCTCCACTAAAAGATAAGCCACACTAGGACTGGTTCGCAGCTGTTTCCCCAGTTCCTAGAGCAGCATCTAACCACTAGTGTGCCTTCAGTAAATGTCTGTTAGCTAACTGACAGACTAATTCTTTAAATTATTGAATTCTTACAGTATTTCTTTTAGGGGTTAGGTGTCTATATTCTCGTTTTGCAAGTAAACTGAAAAGGCAGGTTTAGTAACTTTCTTAGAGAATGTAGATACTACAGAGCTGAGTTTTTTTTCTTTTGAACTTGTTATTTTGTTTTGGGGTATAGCTGATTAACAGTGTTGTGATGGTTTCAGATGAACAGTGAAGGGATTCAGCCATACATATATATCTGTCCATTACAGAGCTGACTCTGACAAGTGTGTGCCTATTGACCACACTGCCCCAGCAATGCTAAGTCATTTCATGGCCACTGCCAGTCTTATCAGTGTTCTGATGGTTTCAGATGCTGAGTAATCTATGGGGCTGCAAAGAGTTGAACATGTCTGAGTGACTAAAGGACAAGGACTGGGTGCTTTTATGTGCTATTCACATCCAATCTATTAGCAAAGTATAGAAACTCCTTCTAAAAAATTAACTCTGATTCTACTCTGAACTTGCCATGCTGAACATCTAGCCCAAGCCTCGACTCTTACTTGCTTAGACAATGCCATGGTCTCCTAACCAAGTTTCCCTTCTGTTGGGCTTTCTCAACACAGCTACTGCAGTGATCCCTTAGAATACAGGCAGGCTCATACCACTCTTCTGCTCAAATAGTCCAGCTGCTTCCTCTGAGAGATACAATCCAAATGTTCACCCACTGGATACAAGGTGCCACCTGGTAGAAGTCAACCTTCATGACCTCATCTTCTACCGTCTTGCTCTTGCTTACCCAGTTCACCTATGCTGGCCTCCAGATGCTTCCTTCAACTTTTCAGGCATGGTCCTGCCTCAAGCCTTCTGCCCTTGTTGTATCCTTGGGGATGTTCTTTCACCTGAAGTGTGCATGCCTCCGACCCTCACTTCATTCTGAGCACTGTGCGTAGGTCCTGTCCTTGGAAAACATCCTCTCTAAAATAAGAGCCTTTTATTCTCTATTGTTTTTGCCTAGTTCCCTCCACTAAAAGATAAGCCACACTAGGACTGGTTCGCAGCTGTTTCCCCAGTTCCTAGAGCAGCATCTAACCACTAGTGTGCCTTCAGTAAATGTCTGTTAGCTAACTGACAGACTAATTCTTTAAATTATTGAATTCTTACAGTATTTCTTTTAGGGGTTAGGTGTCTATATTCTCGTTTTGCAAGTAAACTGAAAAGGCAGGTTTAGTAACTTTCTTAGAGAATGTAGATACTACAGAGCTGAGTTTTTTTTCTTTTGAACTTGTTATTTTGTTTTGGGGTATAGCTGATTAACAGTGTTGTGATGGTTTCAGATGAACAGTGAAGGGATTCAGCCATACATATATATCTGTCCATTACAGAGCTGACTCTGACAAGTGTGTGCCTATTGACCACACTGCCCCAGCAATGCTAAGTCAAGTGTGCTCCATGGCCAACTGCCAGTCTGTGTATCAGTGGGGTTCATCTTTGAATGGACCATACTGATACTCTCATAGGTTGATGCCATTTGGTTTTTGTTTATATGTAAATAAAATCCTGACGTCTTCTAACTTCTGTTTTACCTTAAACAGCTCAAACACAAGTCTGCTGAAACTCTGAGAAATAAATGACTCTACATACATATGTTCTTAAAAAAAAGTAAAATACAATGGGCTCAGCATGAGTCAGCATGTGGGAATACCACTCAGGGGGCAAATGTGACTCTGGAACTTGAAAACAGGAACCTAGCAAGAGGTCCTTTTTCCTATGTACATCATTTTAACTATGTATTTTTAGAACACCTCTTATATGCCGGGTAGTGTGGCATATGCTTTGATGCATAGACATGAGGCCAGTCAATTCTCAGAAAACTCAGGATCTAGTGACTTCACAGTGGGTCACTTCCAGACTCTTGTGAAGTTCCTATTTCCTTCAGTTTTCAAGATTATTAAAGGGGACATGAAAAACTGAGATAAATGAAAAAGAAATTGATTAGTCTGAAGGTGATTTAATGATCAGTTAGAGGAAAGACAGAGAGAGCATACCTCGCAGTTCATCTCCCTTCATACTTAATGTAAGGCTTGATGCATTGAGAGAAAACATACTAAGGTAGACTGCATGGGAACAACCTCTCTTCCTGACCCTAAAGCAATGAAAATATTTGTGTATATATTATGTACCTCTTGAGTGTGTATAATTGTACACATACATACAGAGATATGTTGCTTTACTGCACTTTGCAGATATTTTTACACATTGAAGATTTTGTGGCAACCCTGTGTTGTTTAAGTTTATTGGCACCATTGTTTCTGCATTTGCTCAGTTTATGTCTCTGTGTCACATTTTGGTCCTTCTTGCCTTATTTCAAACTGTTTCAATATTGTAACATTTGTTATGATGATCTGTGGTCAGTGGTCTTTCCTGTTACAATGGTGATTGTTTTGGAGTGCCGCGAATCGTGTTCACACAAGACAGGGGACGGAAGTGATACATGTAGTGAGTGTTCTGACTGAGCCACCCGCCAGTGTTCCCCCATCTCTCTCCCTCTCCTTGGGCCTCCTAGTCCCTGAGACACAACGGTGTTGACACTAAGCCAGTTGGTGACCTTCCAGTGGTCTCTGAGTATTCAAGTGTAAGGAGGAGTCTCACGTCTCCCACTTTAAATCAAATGCTAGAGATGATTAAGTTCAGTGAGAAAAACATGTGGAAAGCTGAGACAGGCTGCAGGCTGGATCTCCTGTGCCAAACAGCCAAGCTGTGAGTGCAAAGGAAAAAGTTCTTGAGGGACATTAAATGTGCTACTCCAATGAAGATATAAATGCATAAAGAATTGAAACAACCTCATTGCTGATATGGAGGCACTATCAGTGATCTAGATCTAAGATCAAACCAGTCATAACATTTCCTTAAGCCAGAGTCTAATTCAGAGCAAGTCCCAACTCTCTTCTCTGAAGGCTGAGAGAGGTGAGAAAGCTGCAGAAGAAAAGTTTGAAGCTGCCTGAGGTGAGTTCATAGATTTTAAGGAAAGACGTCTCCATGACATAAAAGCATCAGGCGAAGGGGCAAGTACTGATGAAGAAACTGCAGAAAGTTATCCAGAAGATCTAGTTAAAATATTTCATGAAGGAGGCTACACTAGACAAAAGATTTTATAGATGAAACAGCCTTACATTGGAAGAAGATGCCACTAGGACTTTAATAGCTAGAGAGGAGAGTCAATGCCTGGCTTCTAAATATCAAGGACAGGCTGGCTCTCTTGTTTAGTGGTTAATGCAGGTGCTGACTTGAAGCCCACACTCATTTGTCATTCAAAATATCCTATGACCCTCAAAAATTATGCAAAGTCTACTCTGCCTTTTCCTTATAAATGTAACAACAAAACCTGGTAGACAGCACATCTGTTTATCACATGGTTTAAGCCTGCTCTTGAGACCTACTGCTCAGAGAAAAAGATTCCTTTCAAAATATTGCTTCTCATTGACAGTGCACCTGCTCACCCAAGGGCTCTATTGGACATAAGCAACAAGATTAATGTTGTTTACATGTCTGCTAAGACAGCATTCATTCTGTAGCCCAACAATCAAGGAGTCATTTAGACCTTCAAGTCTTCTTATTTAAGAAATATAGTATTTCATAAGGCTATGGCTGCCATAAATAGTGCTTCCTTTGGTGGATCTGGGAAAAGTCAATTGAAAACCTTCTGGAGAGTACTCACCATTTCTAGATCCCATTTAGAACATATATGATTCATGGAAAGAGGTCCAAATATCAACATTCACAGGAGTTTGGGAGTTGATTTGAACCTTCATAGATGACTGGCAGGCATTCAAGACTTTAGGGGAGGAAGTAGCAGCAGACAGGGTGGAAACATCAAGAGAACTAGAAGTGGAGCCAAAAGAGAACTAGATTGTGGCTTAATTGCTCCAATCTCATACTTAGACCTCGGGGCTTCCCAAGTAGTGCTAGTGGTGTAGAACCCGTCTGCCAATGCAGGAGACATAAGAGACATGGGTTTGATCCGCAGGCCGGGGAGATGCCCTGGAGAACGAAACAGCACCCCATTCTAGTATTCTTGCCTTGGGAAATCTCATGGACAGAGGAGCCTGGTGGCTCACAGTCCACAGTGTTGCAAAGACGCTCCATGACATAAAAGCATCAGGCGAAGGGGCAAGTACTGATGAAGAAACTGCATAAAGTTATCCAGAAGATCTAGTTAAAATATTTCATGAAGGAGGCTACACTAGACAAAAGATTTTATAGATGAAACAGCCTTACATTGAAAGAAGATGCCACCTAGGACTTTAATAGCTAGAGAGGAGAGTCAATGCCTGGCTTCTAAATATCAAGGACAGGCTGGCTCTCTTGTTTAGTGGTTAATGCAGGTGCTGACTTGAAGCCCACACTCATTTGTCATTCAAAATATCCTATGACCCTCAAAAATTATGCAAAGTCTACTCTGCCTTTTCCTTATAAATGTAACAACAAAACCTGGTAGACAGCACATCTGTTTATCACATGGTTTAAGCCTGCTCTTGAGACCTACTGCTCAGAGAAAAAGATTCCTTTCAAAATATTGCTTCTCATTGACAGTGCACCTGCTCACCCAAGGGCTCTATTGGACATAAGCAACAAGATTAATGTTGTTTACATGTCTGCTAAGACAGCATTCATTCTGTAGCCCAACAATCAAGGAGTCATTTAGACCTTCAAGTCTTCTTATTTAAGAAATATAGTATTTCATAAGGCTATGGCTGCCATAAATAGTGCTTCCTTTGGTGGATCTGGGAAAAGTCAATTGAAAACCTTCTGGAGAGTACTCACCATTTCTAGATCCCATTTAGAACATATATGATTCATGGAAAGAGGTCCAAATATCAACATTCACAGGAGTTTGGGAGTTGATTTGAACCTTCATAGATGACTGGCAGGCATTCAAGACTTTAGGGGAGGAAGTAGCAGCAGACAGGGTGGAAACATCAAGAGAACTAGAAGTGGAGCCAAAAGAGAACTAGATTGTGGCTTAATTGCTCCAATCTCATACTTAGACCTCGGGGCTTCCCAAGTAGTGCTAGTGGTGTAGAACCCGTCTGCCAATGCAGGAGACATAAGAGACATGGGTTTGATCCGCAGGCCGGGGAGATGCCCTGGAGAACGAAACAGCACCCCATTCTAGTATTCTTGCCTTGGGAAATCTCATGGACAGAGGAGCCTGGTGGCTCAAAGTCCACAGTGTTGCAAAGAGTCGGACAGGACTGAAGCAACACACACACGCATAGTAAAACTTTAATGGGTAAAGAACTGCTTCTTAAGGATGAACAAAAAAATAGTTCCTGAAATGAAATCTACTCCTGGTGAAGATGCTGTGAAGATGTTGTAATGACAACAAAGGATTTTGAATAGTACATGACCTTAGTTGATAAAGCAGTGGCAAGTTTTGAGAAGATTGTCTCCAATTTTGAAAAGTTCTACTTTGTGCAAATTGCTATCAAAGTCGTGTATGCTACAGAGAAACCATTCCTAAAAGGGCAAGTCCATCGATGAGGCCAGCTTCACTGCTGTCTTACTGTGAGAAATTTGCACACCAGCCTTAACAACCACCACCGCGATCAATGAGCGACCACCAGCATGGAGACCAGAGCCCCTATGAGCAAAAAGATGAGGACTCCCTGAGGCTCACGTGATGGTTAGCATTTTTTAGTAATAAAGCCTTTTTGAAATCAGGTATGTATATTACATTTTTTGGACATAGTGCTATTATTGCATACTGGATAGACTATAGTATAGTGTAAACATGAGTTTTATATGCCCAGGAAAACCGAAAGCATCATGTGACTCACTTTGTTGGGACATTCACTTTATTGCTGGGATCTGGAACCAAACCCCCAAGATCTATGAGTTTTTAAACCTACTGTATTTGCTTCCCCCCAAATTCATATGTTGAAGTCCTAGCCCCTAGGAGCTCAGGCTGTGACTATATGTGGAGATAGGGCCTTTAAAAAAGTAAATAAGTTGGACATGGGGTTGAGCCCTAAATCAGTAAGACTGGTATTCTTATAAGAAGAGGAGATTAAGATGCAGACAGGCACACAGGAAGACCATGTGAAGACTCAGAGGGGAGAAGACATTTCTCTTGTAAGCCTGGGAGGGAGGGCTCGGAAGAAATCAACCCTGCCAACGCCTTACCTTATGCTCAGCCTCCAAGACTGCGAGGAAATGCATTTCTGTGGGTGAAGTTACCTGATCTGTGGTGCTTGGTTATGGCAACTCTAGCAAAATCATACAGTGCACAAATTAAAAGGACTCCAGTCCTAGAGATTTTAAGAACTCAAAAAATTGGTTTGTACTTGTAAGTTAAGGCCTTGAATGTGGTTGTATTGTCATTAAAAGGCATAAAGGTTTTCTGCTGATAAGAGAATAAAAAACCCAAACTGTACAGGCCTAGCTTAGAAAGAAAGATTCTCAGGTGCGGAATGTTGCTGGGCTGCTAAGAGCTATCAAGGAATGAGAAATAATCCTGGCTGGGTACTCTAGCTCTGTGGATATGAAGTGCTTTATGTCTCTACTAGCTTATTCACTCAGTGAGTATTTTACAAGTTCCTGCTGGGTACCAGACTAAATAGGTACAGGAAAGTCCATCGATGAGGCCAGCTTCACTGCTGTCTTACTGTGAGAAATTTGCACACCAGCCTTAACAACCACCACCGCGATCAATGAGCGACCACCAGCATGGAGACCAGAGCCCCTATGAGCAAAAAGATGAGGACTCCCTGAGGCTCACGTGATGGTTAGCATTTTTTAGTAATAAAGCCTTTTTGAAATCAGGTATGTATATTACATTTTTTGGACATAGTGCTATTATTGCATACTGGATAGACTATAGTATAGTGTAAACATGAATTTTATATGCCCAGGAAAACCGAAAGCATCATGTGACTCACTTTGTTGGGACATTCACTTTATTGCTGGGATCTGGAACCAAACCCCCAAGATCTATGAGTTTTTAAACCTACTGTATTTGCTTCCCCCCAAATTCATATGTTGAAGTCCTAGCCCCTAGGAGCTCAGGCTGTGACTATATGTGGAGATAGGGCCTTTAAAAAAGTAAATAAGTTAAATTTGGACATGGGGTTGAGCCCTAAATCAGTAAGACTGGTATTCTTATAAGAAGAGGAGATTAAGATGCAGACAGGCACACAGGAAGACCATGTGAAGACTCAGAGGGGAGAAGACATTTCTCTTGTAAGCCTGGGAGGGAGGCCTCGGAAGAAATCAACCCTGCCAACGCCTTACCTTACACTCAGCCTCCAAGACTGCGAGGAAATGCATTTCTGTGGGTGAAGTTACCTGATCTGTGGTGCTTGGTTATGGCAACTCTAGCAAAATCATACAGTGCACAAATTAAAAGGACTCCAGTCCTAGAGATTTTAAGAACTCAAAAAATTGGTTTGTACTTGTAAGTTAAGGCCTTGAATGTGGTTGTATTGTCATTAAAAGGCATAAAGGTTTTCTGCTGATAAGAGAATAAAAAACCCAAACTGTACAGGCCTAGCTTAGAAAGAAAGATTCTCAGGTGCGGAATGTTGCTGGGCTGCTAAGAGCTATCAAGGAATGAGAAATAATCCTGGCTGGGTACTCTAGCTCTGTGGATATGAAGTGCTTTATGTCTCTATTAGCTTATTCACTCAGTGAGTATTTTTCAAGTTCCTGCTGTGTACCAGACATTGAACTAGGTACAGGAAATACAAGATGGACTGGCACAAGAATCTGTCATTCAGGAGCAGTCATGGTCAGTGTTATAGTGCGGGAAGTCTTAGGATGAATATTTGAACCTGGCGTCTAACCTCACAGCATGATGGTTTCAGCTGTGTGTCCCCACACTCGCAGGACTACACTGAGTCTTTTTCTTGCTTTACTTATTTCTCCTTTTTTAAAAAGTCCTCTTTTAATTGACCTTCTCCAGTTCTTTTCTTTCTTTTTCTAAATGAGTGTTACGTATCCACCCAGGATTTGTAGTAGTTAGGTTCCCAGGAAATCATTCAGAGAACACGCTGCAGTAAATCAGACATGGTGTTAACTCTAACCTGGAGCGTTATTGTCTGTCTGACGCAGTTCCAGAAGAGAGAACCACTCCGGTGATCATCTGCCCTGCATTTCAGGCCATAAATAGGGGCTGGGGCCCTGCCAAGTTAGGTCACTGTGGGTCATAGGGACTGTCAGTTCCTCACAAACATTACACAGCTGCGAAATGACTATGCCACCGAGGTGACTCATAAAATCTGCCCCCCTTAAAAAGGGAACATTAGAAACATCACCTCCTGGCTATCACTATAATGCAATTATGAGCTCCACTTCTCAGCTGACTACCCAGAGGAGCCCTCACAGGAACCAAACGAGAAATCTGGGAAACCTAACACTTTGATTTGCCCAAGGCAAGTATTAGGAAGCAGTCAGGGTAGAACTTTTAGAAGCTTCTTTTAATCTAGGATTGTGATGAAATATAAATGATGTTTGATATCTGCTTGTCCAGGTTCTCCAGAGAAACAGAAGGACAGAGAGAGAGAGAGGAAGAGAGACAGAAAAAAAGAGGAGATAGAGGAGAGGGAAAAGAGATTGATTCTAAGGGAATTGGCTTGTGTGATTTGAGGGCTCACAAATCCACAAGGCATACTAGCAAGCTCACAACTCAGGCAGAGTGTCTGTGTTGCAGTCTTGCAGTAGAAATTCTCTTTTATGGGAAATTTAAGTCTTAGCTCTTTTTTTTTTTTTTTTAAAGATTTATTTATTTATTTATTTTGGGCGGAGGTCGGGTTGGGGAGGGAGTGGAGCGGGCGGGCCACGTCTATTGGTCTTTCATTTCTCCATTTTCATCCATCTTTGTTCTTTGGCCCGTGTGGGCCTCCCATTGCGGTGGCCTCTGTTGTTGCAGAGCACTGGCTCTGGGCACATGCACTCCAGAGCTCAGGATGAATATTTGAACCTGGCGTCTAACCTCACAGCATGATGGTTTCAGCTGTGTGTCCCCACACTCACAGGACTACACTGAGTCTTTTTCTTGCTTTACTTATTTCTCCTTTTTTAAAAAGTCCTCTTTTAATTGACCTTCTCCCGTTCTTTTCTTTCTTTTTCTAAATGAGTGTTACGTATCCACCCAGGATTTGTAGTAGTTAGGTTCCCAGGAAATCATTCAGAGAACACGCTGCAGTAAATCAGACATGGTGTTAACTCTAACCTGGAGCGTTATTGTCTGTCTGACGCAGTTCCAGAAGAGAGAACCACTCCGGTGATCGTCTGCCCTGCATTTCAGGCCATAAATAGGGGCTGGGGCCCTGCCAAGTTAGGTCACTGTGGGTCATAGGGACTGTCAGTTCCTCACAAACATTACACAGCTGCGAAATGACTATGCCACCCGAGGTGACTCATAAAATCTGCCCCCCTTAAAAAGGGAACATTAGAAACATCACCTCCTGGCTATCACTATAATGCAATTATGAGCTCCACTTCTCAGCTGACTACCCAGAGGAGCCCTCACAGGAACCAAACGAGAAATCTGGGAAACCTAACACTTTGATTTGCCCAAGGCAAGTATTAGGAAGCAGTCAGGGTAGAACTTTTAGAAGCTTCTTTTAATCTAGGATTGTGATGAAATATAAATGATGTTTGATATCTGCTTGTCCAGGTTCTCCAGAGAAACAGAAGGACAGAGAGAGAGAGAGGAAGAGAGACAGAAAAAAAGAGGAGATAGAGGAGAGGGAAAAGAGATTGATTCTAAGGGAATTGGCTTGTGTGATTTGAGGGCTCACAAATCCACAAGGCATACTAGCAAGCTCACAACTCAGGCAGAGTGTCTGTGTTGCAGTCTTGCAGTAGAAATTCTCTTTTATGGGAAATTTAAGTCTTAGCTCTTTTTTTTTTTTTTTTAAAGATTTATTTATTTATTTATTTTGGGCGGAGGTCGGGTTGGGGAGGGAGTGGAGCGGGCGGGCCACGTCTATTGGTCTTTCATTTCTCCATTTTCATCCATCTTTGTTCTTTGGCCCGTGTGGGCCTCCCATTGCGGTGGCCTCTGTTGTTGCAGAGCACTGGCTCTGGGCACATGCACTCCAGAGCTCCGGCTCGGTAATTGGACACATGGGTCCAGCCGCTCCGCGGCACGTGGGATCTTCCCAGGCCAGGGATCGAACCGGCGCCCCTTGCACTGAAAGGCGGTGTCCTTACCCACTGGACCACCAGGGGAAGCCCAAGTCTTAGCTCTTAAGGCCCTCCACTGATGTGAGTGAGACCTACCCACAGGATGAAGAGTAATCTGCTTTTACTTAAAGACTGGCTATTATAAATGTTAATCACATCTACAAAATATCTTCTCAGTAACACCTAGGCCAGTTTTTGACCAAACAACTGGACACCATGGCCTAATCATCTTGACATAAAATTGATTATCTTACTACTTTTTTAAAAAAAAAATTTTTTTTAACTTCATGCCACAAGCTTTTTCTTAGTTATTTATTATTTTCATCCATTTTTATTCTTTGGCATGTGTGGACCTCTGATGGCAGTGGCCTCTCTTGTTGCAGAGCACTGGCTCTGGGCACATGCACTCCAGAGTGCTGGCTCGTAATTGGACACACTGGTACAGCCACTCCACAGCAGGTAGGATCTGCCCGGGCCAGGGATTGAACTGGTGCCCCTTGCGCTGCCAGGCAGACTCTTTACCCAGTGGACCACCAGGGAAGCCCCTGTCTTACTACTTTTAACTAAAAGAAGTAATCTGAATTTTTTAGCATGTTATTGAATAAGAATCTTGATGAAGGTAACTAGTAATCACAAAACTTTACATTTTTGTCTCTTTGAATGTGTTCAGTCTTGGAGTTTGAACCGCTGTTTCACAAGGCAGTCGAGTCTGCCTTTGGATCACTCTCATGGTTGACAAGCCCTTGCTTGACGTTTTTATCTCTGTGCCGCTCCATGTAGCTGTCATGCTTAAGGGCAGCTCTACCCTCTGAAACGAGACAGATACTCATTTTTCTGAAATCACATCCAAAGTGTGCTCTATGGGATATTCATTTAGTATGATGCTTAGTGTGGGGATGGGGGACAGGAAAAGCTCTGTGGTCAAGGAAGTTTGGGAACCATTGCTTACAAGCTCTTCCCCTGGAAGACCTGTCTTGACTCATATGAAAGGCTTTGAAATTCTGCCGGAAGGAAACCAGCTAAACATAACTTAGCATTTCTCTGAAACCTGACCTTAGGAAATCCCCTTTCTTCTTTTTAGTACCATCCTACAGAATATACATCAAAAAGTTCTGCAGGGTTCTCTGGCACCACCAGTGCCCAGGCTTTAGTTCCGATATTCCATCACCCTGATTGTTCTGCACCACTGTTGTGTATCAGGAATGGGTTGAGGACCACACCACTCCAGTCCTTAATGGCTTACTGTAATAGTCATTTATTTTTTCCCTCAAGGTCTACGGTTCACTGGGGGTTCTGTTGACCTGAGCTGGTCATGATTGATCTTAGCTGGACTTATGCATCTGCATTCATGAGTAGGCTGGTGGCTGGCTGGCTTCCCCCAGCCTTGGTTGTAAATGACTCAGCTTTATTCCACTGACCTCTCCTATCCTTCCTGCAGCCTGGCCTAGGATATTCTTATTATGGGTACAAGAGTCAAAGAGAAGACAGAAACATGCAAGTGTACAGTTATACATGCATCAAGCTTCTAAAGAGAACTGCATCAAATTTGCTTAAATTTTATGGTCAAAAAAAGTGATTTGGGCAAGGTCAGGGTGGTAGGGTAGTGCAGAGTTATAGAGCAAAGGGCAAGGATGGGGGTAGCCATTAATCGGGGCTATTGGTTATATTCACTCAGTGAAGCTGTCAGATGTAAATCTGAGGAATGGTACCACTGTGTAGTAGAATTGCCAGGGAGCATAGTGAAATTGCAGGTCTTCAGGTCCCGCCCCTCAGGGATGCTCAGTATGGGTGTGAGTGCTCAGTGTTCAAAGCTCCTCTGGTAATACTGATGATGAATCAGGTTTGGAAACCCTTAGTTAGAAAATGTGCCGCTCCATGTAGCTGTCATGCTTAAGGGCAGCTCTACCCTCTGAAACGAGACAGATACTCATTTTTCTGAAATCACATCCAAAGTGTGCTCTATGGGATATTCATTTAGTATGATGCTTAGTGTGGGGATGGGGGACAGGAAAAGCTCTGTGGTCAAGGAAGTTTGGGAACCATTGCTTACAAGCTCTTCCCCTGGAAGACCTGTCTTGACTCATATGAAAGGCTTTGAAATTCTGCCGGAAGGAAACCAGCTAAACATAACTTAGCATTTCTCTGAAACCTGACCTTAGGAAATCCCCTTTCTTCTTTTTAGTACCATCCTACAGAATATACATCAAAAAGTTCTGCAGGTTTCTCTGGCACCACCAGTGCCCAGGCTTTAGTTCCGATATTCCATCACCCTGATTGTTCTGCACCACTGTTGTGTATCAGGAATGGGTTGAGGACCACACCACTCCAGTCCTTAATGGCTTACTGTAATAGTCATTTATTTTTTCCCTCAAGGTCTACGGTTCACTGGGGGTTCTGTTGACCTGAGCTGGTCATGATTGATCTTAGCTGGACTTATGCATCTGCATTCATGAGTAGGCTGGTGGCTGGCTGGCTTCCCCTAGCCTTGGTTGTAAATGACTCAGCTTTATTCCACTGACCTCTCCTATCCTTCCTGCAGCCTGGCCTAGGATATTCTTATTATGGGTACAAGAGTCAAAGAGAAGACAGAAACATGCAAGTGTACAGTTATACATGCATCAAGCTTCTAAAGAGAACTGCATCAAATTTGCTTAAATTTTATGGTCAAAAAAAGTGATTTGGGCAAGGTCAGGGTGGTAGGGTAGTGCGGAGTTATAGAGCAAAGGGCAAGGATGGGGGTAGCCATTAATCGGGGCTATTGGTTATATTCACTCAGTGAAGCTGTCAGATGTAAATCTGAGGAATGGTACCACTGTGTAGTAGAATTGCCAGGGAGCATAGTGAAATTGCAGGTCTTCAGGTCCCGCCCCTCAGGGATGCTCAGTATGGGTGTGAGTGCTCAGTGTTCAAAGCTCCTCTGGTAATACTGATGATGAATCAGGTTTGGAAACCCTTGGTCTAGACCTTCTGTTTAACAATATTGATTAAGCTCTTACAATGATAAATACCACAGAAAATAGAGAAAGAGATATAAGATGGAGATGTTATTGCTTCTCATAGAACTTTCAATCTCAGGCAAAGTAACATTGATGTGAGTGACATAGCAACAGGTCAGCTTTCAATCCCATTGCTGTCACAATTCTTCCTTGGCCTAAAATCTGACCTAGCTCTTGAAAATCCCTACAACTAGAGCACTTTCTCAAATTGTAACTGACACATGTCATTCTGTGTGTGTCATGCCCTCATTCGGCAGGGAGTGGGGCTGAGGGAGAGGGAGAGAGACATGGAGTCAAGGTACTACAAATTTAGCTAGACTTAAAAGTTAAAGTTTCTTTTAGCTGATTTCTTTGCTGTAGAATTTTAAAGCCTTTCGTATGAGTCATAATAAATTTTCCAAAGGAAGAGCTTGTAAAGCAATGTTTCTCAAACTTAATTAAAAGGTTCTGGGAATAGATGAGTCCTATCCAAAAGAATGAAGAGTCCAGGGGAGTTAATGTTACTATTCAACCCACATTGATTTACCATTGTACGGAGTTGACTGTGAAAACATATTACTACCAAACATTATCCGTAGACTGACTAAAAGAATATCTCCCAAATGTATATACAACTTTTTCTCCAAGGACTTTTATATACTGTTAGGATGAGTTCAGTAGTACCTGTATATTACTAATCACATAGAATTATTTGTGTTTATATATTTTTATTTATAGATATTCAGTCAACAGATAGTGAGCATTCAGATAATTGGTACCTTGTGGAAGTCAATATGATTTCTTGCATTGTAAAGTTAGGAACTTTGTTAGTCTGCTGGGATAACCATAATGAAAGGCCATGGACCAGGCAACTTAAACAGTGAATAATTTTCTCAGAGTTCTGGAGGCTGGAAGTTCATGATCAAGGTGCCAGCAGGATTGGTTTCTAACAAGAGCCCCTTTCCTGACTTACAGACAGCTGCCTTCTTACTGTGGCCTTTTCTCTGTCCCGCCTCAGGGATGCTCAGTATGGGTGTGAGTGCTCAGTGTTCAAAGCTCCTCTGGTAATACTGATGATGAATCAGGTTTGGAAACCCTTGGTCTAGACCTTCTGTTTAACAATATTGATTAAGCTCTTACAATGATAAATACCACAGAAAATAGAGAAAGAGATATAAGATGGAGATGTTATTGCTTCTCATAGAACTTTCAATCTCAGGCAAAGTAACATTGATGTGAGTGACATAGCAACAGGTCAGCTTTCAATCCCATTGCTGTCACAATTCTTCCTTGGCCTAAAATCTGACCTAGCTCTTGAAAATCCCTACAACTAGAGCACTTTCTCAAATTGTAACTGACACATGTCATTCTGTGTGTGTCATGCCCTCATTCGGCAGGGAGTGGGGCTGAGGGAGAGGGAGAGAGACATGGAGTCAAGGTACTACAAATTTAGCTAGACTTAAAAGTTAAAGTTTCTTTTAGCTGATTTCTTTGCTGTAGAATTTTAAAGCCTTTCGTATGAGTCATAATAAATTTTCCAAAGGAAGAGCTTGTAAAGCAATGTTTCTCAAACTTAATTAAAAGGTTCTGGGAATAGATGAGTCCTATCCAAAAGAATGAAGAGTCCAGGGGAGTTAATGTTACTATTCAACCCACATTGATTTACCATTGTACGGAGTTGACTGTGAAAACATATTACTACCAAACATTATCCGTAGACTGACTAAAAGAATATCTCCCAAATGTATATACAACTTTTTCTCCAAGGACTTTTATATACTGTTAGGATGAGTTCAGTAGTACCTGTATATTACTAATCACATAGAATTATTTGTGTTTATATATTTTTATTTATAGATATTCAGTCAACAGATAGTGAGCATTCAGATAATTGGTACCTTGTGGAAGTCAATATGATTTCTTGCATTGTAAAGTTAGGAACTTTGTTAGTCTGCTGGGATAACCATAATGAAAGGCCATGGACCAGGCAACTTAAACAGTGAATAATTTTCTCAGAGTTCTGGAGGCTGGAAGTTCATGATCAAGGTGCCAGCAGGATTGGTTTCTAACAAGAGCCCCTTTCCTGACTTACAGACAGCTGCCTTCTTACTGTGCGTGGCCTTTTCTCTGACAACATGTAGAGAATGCAGACTATGATGACTTTTATTCTTATAAAGACCCCAGGCCTATCAGACTAGATCCCACCTTTATGACCTTATGTACTTTGATTCCCTCATTAAAGGCGCTGTCTCCAGATATAGTCACATTGGAGCATATGAACTTGGGGCAGGAAGAGGTGGGCACAGTTCATAACAGGAACCAATGAGTTATACTGGTGCTGACTGTGATAAGATGCCCTCATTCCTCACTGTAACCGTTTGGGATCTCCTCCCAGATATAATAGAGGCTCAGAAGCTTCACTTGCTTAGTTCTTTAAAGACATGACTCTCAAACACTTTTGGACTGTAACCATTCTAGGGAGCTCAAAAGGCCTCTTTTGTCCCCCCCTACTTCATGTGTCCCACATAGGTTATATAAACCCATTGGCTCCAAAATATGTGGATCATATGTTTTTTAAAATCGAATGAAGGGCTTCCCTGGTAGCTCAATGGTAAAGAGCTTGCCTACCAATGCAGGAGACAGGGGTTCAATCCTTGTTTGGGAATGCTGCAGAGCAACTAAGCCCATGAGCCACAACTATGGAGCCTGTGCTCTAGAGCCTCAGAGCTGCAACCACGGAGCCCATGTGCCCTAGAGCCCGGGTTCCATCACAAGGGGAGTCACCGCAACAAGAAGACTACTCAGCTTGACTAGAGAGTAGCCCCCACTCCCTGCAACTAGAGAGAGCCTGCAGTAACAGTGAAAACCCAGAATAGCCAAATATAAAATAAAAATCAATAAACACTTAAAATCATCGAATGAAAAGTTTACGTATAGATTTTTACATCATCATTACAACCTAGACCATGGACTTGATCAGATAGTCTTATTATGCTCATCTTGATCATATGTGCAGTTCAAAACAGGCAAACAAAATTTTCTATCTCCAATGAATGTAGAAACATATATTTTATATCTTTATCAATAAGGGCATGGATGATTAATATTTGAATTGTAATGCCTTTGTGTGTCTCTGTACAGCTATTAGAATATTTTAGTCCCCTAAACCTACGTGTACTTCATTGGAAGCTCAGAAAACATATGGTAATGGTTTAGTAGTGGTTTAGTGACCCAGAGCAAGGGTCAGCACATTAGGGCCCATAGGGCAAGTCCCGCATGCTGCCTATTACTATACATAAAGCTTTATTGGAAAACAGCCATGCCCACTTGTTTACCTAGTGTCTGTGGCTGCTCTGGTTCACAACTAAGTAGAGACCATATGACCTTGAACCCTAAGATACCGTCTGGCCCTTTACAGAAAAAGTTTTCTGTATCTAAAGTAGAAATCCCTGAGTTCAAATTCTGACTCTATGGTTTCCACCTCTGTGATGTCAGACAAGTTATTTAGCTTCTCTGTGTCTTAGTTTCATTATCTGTAAAATGAGTACAATACTATTACCTGCCTCAAAGAGGTCATAAGAGCAATAAATGAATATGTAAGGATTCCAATGTAGAGCCTGTACTGAAAACACACACACAAACAGTAGATGTTACTATTAACCAAACAACTCACAACAAACTAAATTTGTACTGAAAATACTAAATGAAGAGCATTTGTAGTTATAACAGTAATTAAAAGCCTGACAAGCTCAAATCTACAGTGGTGAGCATCCTCCTGAAATACCCTTTCTAAATATTTACAGGAATTTTATTTCTTTGTGGGGCATTCCTGGTGGGAGTTTTTGAATACTGGCCAGTGTTGCCTGGCACTAAGCCACCTTAGGCGAATGTAGAATAAATCCATAGTGAATTCTGGCAGTATACTAAGTTTAATAATAATACACTTAACAACTCTTAATAATGCACTTAGTAATTTACCAGTGAATAGCCTCTGGTCATTTATAAAAATATAAGCTGGTGAAATTTTACTTTGGAACTGACTCATCCTCATCCTTACCCTTTCTGACAGATCAGCCATAGTTCATATTTTTATCATGGCATGGATGCATCTAATATTTGGCAAACAAAATTTTCTATCTCCAATGAATGTAGAAACATATATTTTATATCTTTATCAATAAGGGCATGGATGATTAATATTTGAATTGTAATGCCTTTGTGTGTCTCTGTACAGCTATTAGAATATTTTAGTCCCCTAAACCTACGTGTACTTCATTGGAAGCTCAGAAAACATATGGTAATGGTTTAGTAGTGGTTTAGTGACCCAGAGCAAGGGTCAGCACATTAGGGCCCATAGGGCAAGTCCCGCATGCTGCCTATTACTATACATAAAGCTTTATTGGAAAACAGCCATGCCCACTTGTTTACCTAGTGTCTGTGGCTGCTCTGGTTCACAACTAAGTAGAGACCATATGACCTTGAACCCTAAGATACCGTCTGGCCCTTTACAGAAAAAGTTTTCTGTATCTAAAGTAGAAATCCCTGAGTTCAAATTCTGACTCTATGGTTTCCACCTCTGTGATGTCAGACAAGTTATTTAGCTTGTCTGTGTCTTAGTTTCATTATCTGTAAAATGAGTACAATACTATTACCTGCCTCAAAGAGGTCATAAGAGCAATAAATGAATATGTAAGGATTCCAATGTAGGGCCTGTACTGAAAACACACACACAAACAGTAGATGTTACTATTAACCAAACAACTCACAACAAACTAAATTTGTACTGAAAATACTAAATGAAGAGCATTTGTAGTTATAACAGTAATTAAAAGCCTGACAAGCTCAAATCTACAGTGGTGAGCATCCTCCTGAAATACCCTTTCTAAATATTTACAGGAATTTTATTTCTTTGTGGGGCATTCCTGGTGGGAGTTTTTGAATACTGGCCAGTGTTGCCTGGCACTAAGCCACCTTAGGCGAATGTAGAATAAATCCATAGTGAATTCTGGCAGTATACTAAGTTTAATAATAATACACTTAACAACTCTTAATAATGCACTTAGTAATTTACCAGTGAATAGCCTCTGGTCATTTATAAAAATATAAGCTGGTGAAATTTTACTTTGGAACTGACTCATCCTCATCCTTACCCTTTCTGACAGATGGGCAGCCATCTAGTTCATAGAGCTAATGAAACCAAGTCATGGACTCAGCCCCTAGTTTTATTTTCACTCTTGAGTCTCTCCTGTGACTACAGGCTGAACTTTTCACCAAGGACAGATTGGTCCCTGAGGAAGACTGAGTAGCTGTGCATCTAGTTAGTAGTAGTTCAGTCACTAAGTCATGTCTAACTCCTGCGACCCCATGGACTGTAGCCAGCCAGGCTCCTCTGTCCATGGGATTCTCCAGGCAAGAATACTGGAGTGGGTTGCCATTTCTTTCTCCAGGGGATCTTCCCCACTCAGGATTTGAACCTGGGTCATATGTATGGTTGAGTAAGCATAAATATGTTAGTCTCACTTAAAAATACATCCCAATGATGAGTCATTAACATTATGTTTTGTTAATGGAAATTCATAACCCAAGATAAGGGCAGTGGAGGTTACTCTCCAGTCTACCTTGCTGCCCTAGTCATACCTAGTTATGTGAGATCATTGGCAGTTTGTCCCACAAGTTAGTTTTGTGGTTATAGAGGTAATACCCTAGGAACAGTAGTCATGAAGAATGAAGTGGACATTTAATTAGGAGTAGAAAGGGTGAATGGAAAGCTTCTTGTCTAATCCATTGGTTGTCTGGATTCTTATCACTGTCAGAAGTGTCTTCACAAAATTTTTAAACATTGATAGTTGTATTTTATTTAGAAATATTCATACATAAAATAAACATTCTTAACTTTCATAATCTAGTATATTTTGGCAAATTTTTCAGAAAAAGAATCAACAAAAGGGAAGTAGACTCACAAGAAAGACTTTTTCCTAACCATGCATTTGTAAAAGTGTTCATTTAAAATGATTTTAGTAAACCTTAAGAAAATTGGGAAAGCTGGTAAAAAAAGAATATCGACTTCCTTAATATACAAATGTGGTAACTAATCCCTGCAAATCTTATCCCAGACTATTCTTCACTGACTATTGAGGACCTTGGTGGTCATGGATACTCAGCCCAGGTTGAAATGATCTGAATCGTTGTTTCTCCATTTTTCCCTCTCCATGTGCGGCCTTAGCCAGGTTATACCACTAGTGTCGTCATTACTCTTCACCAAATTTTGAAATGAAATGCAAACTATCATTAACCCACGAGCATGATTTGAAAAGAGCCATTGATAATGGTTACTCTATGATGTGAAGATTCACTCACCACGGTAGACTCTAATTTTCTTTTTAAGGTATCTGTTAGATTAAAAATAATTCCAATGAATGGCTATTGCATAAAGATGCTCCACATTAAATATCTAGTCTTTTATTTCTTCTGATGCTCTGTTGGCAGCCTCTCTGATCTGTCAGAATTTTGGCAGTGTTCCTTCTCTTAGTTTGTCCTCTCCTGTTTTCTGTTTCTTCAAGATCTCATGCTCCTTGGATCTCTCCACCCTCTTCCATGGATTTTTATCATTTCATTCCTGTCCTTGAAGACTTCTTATTTCCCAGCTTAACTGTGATCGAATGAAGTGAACTGTCCATACCCAACTTTGTTCCTGGTTCAGAAATGACTAGATAATGTATTACTGAGAAGGGAGAAGGACATAATGTATGTACATTAACATTATGTTTTGTTAATGGAAATTCATAACCCAAGATAAGGGCAGTGGAGGTTACTCTCAGTCTACCTGGGCCCTTATAGAGGTAATTGTCCCACAAGTTAGTTTTGTGGTTATAGAGGTAATACCCTAGGAACAGTAGTCATGAAGAATGAAGTGGACATTTAATTAGGAGTAGAAAGGGTGAATGGAAAGCTTCTTGTCTAATCCATTGGTTGTCTGGATTCTTATCACTGTCAGAAGTGTCTTCACAAAATTTTTAAACATTGATAGTTGTATTTTATTTAGAAATATTCATACATAAAATAAACATTCTTAACTTTCATAATCTAGTATATTTTGGCAAATTTTTCAGAAAAAGAATCAACAAAAGGGAAGTAGACTCACAAGAAAGACTTTTTCCTAACCATGCATTTGTAAAAGTGTTCATTTAAAATGATTTTAGTAAACCTTAAGAAAATTGGGAAAGCTGGTAAAAAAAGAATATCGACTTCCTTAATATACAAATGTGGTAACTAATCCCTGCAAATCTTATCCCAGACTATTCTTCACTGACTATTGAGGACCTTGGTGGTCATGGATACTCAGCCCAGGTTGAAATGATCTGAATCGTTGTTTCTCCATTTTTCCCTCTCCATGTGCGGCCTTAGCCAGGTTATACCACTAGTGTTGTCATTACTCTTCACCAAATTTTGAAATGAAATGCAAACTATCATTAACCCACGAGCATGATTTGAAAAGAGCCATCGATAATGGTTACTCTATGATGTGAAGATTCACTCACCACGGTAGACTCTAATTTTCTTTTTAAGGTATCTGTTAGATTAAAAATAATTCCAATGAATGGCTATTGCATAAAGATGCTCCACATTAAATATCTAGTCTTTTATTTCTTCTGATGCTCTGTTGGCAGCCTCTCTGATCTGTCAGAATTTTGGCAGTGTTCCTTCTCTTAGTTTGTCCTCTCCTGTTTTCTGTTTCTTCAAGATCTCATGCTCCTTGGATCTCTCCACCCTCTTCCATGGATTTTTATCATTTCATTCCTGTCCTTGAAGACTTCTTATTTCCCAGCTTAACTGTGATCGAATGAAGTGAACTGTCCATACCCAACTTTGTTCCTGGTTCAGAAATGACTAGATAATGTATTACTGAGAAGGGAGAAGGACATAAAGGAATGTATATGTAAATTTACAGGTCTTGTTCATTTTATTTGGTTTTTAAAACAACATGAGTTTCCTGATTATAGAAGAAATACTTGTCCACTCTAGGAAATTTGGCAGAATAGCACTAATAAAGGAAAATGTAATCATTCATCGTCCTACCATGCATGATAACCACTGTTAATAGTTTGCTGTATTTCTTTCCTGTCTTCTTCATCTATATGCTAATTATATATACACCTGCATACAATTTCTCTATTAAAAAGTTGCATTATAATAACAGCTTATATTTATGCTATGTGCTAGATCTATGCCAAACATTTTACATACGTTATTTAATTTAATCTCTATTATAACCCTATGAAGTATGACCTATTGTTCTCTTGTTAAATGAGGGAATAAAGCTCAGAGAATGAAATTACTTGACCAGAGTAAGTAAGGATAAATATTCAGGCAGGAAGGAGCCCACCATATTAATGCTGCACTATTCTGGTCACCATTCTACTTCACTAACATAAGATTTCATTATTTTTATTAAATTTATTCACAATTAAAGGATTAGTTTTTTAAGCTAGGTTATCTTTGAGAAAAAATAATTTGATATGTATTAATGATGGTTCAAAACACATAAATTTAAATTTCATAACAGTACCATTTTTGCTTTCCATAAAAATGTGTCAGGGAATTATTACCCATATACAATGCCATAGACAACTCCATTCTTGTCATTTTCCTCATTTCTCATTCCTTCTTTAACCATCCTAAGTGAGCTGATGAATTTGTCAGATGGAAAGGGAAGAGGAGAAATCATCTCATTAACCCACAAAGGATTCAGCTTCTCCCTCCACTTGCTTCTTCTGTTACCCTGGAAAAGTGACCATTACATACTCATGAATATCAAATCCATTGCTTTCTATCTCATTCCTGTCTCCTAATATTTCCCCAGTGATATTAATTGTGACATGATCAGGAGTTAAAGTTTTCAGCCAACTTGACAACAGCCAACAAAATTATTTCCTTTTAAAATAGAAAGCAGATTAAATGTGTTTACATATTTTATTGTTTGTCCTGAATGTTCAATTTTATAAGTTTATGATGTGTATTTCTTTCTGTTAGTGACTCATGTCTTCTAAAATAATACTCTTCTGTACCATAATTAGAAGCTCGCTTTGAAGTGTCCAACTAATGTCTTTTTGATGTTGTGCTTGTTCCCAAGATCTGATTTAAGATTCTGTACTACTTTAGTCATTTCTCTCTGGTCTCCTATACTCTGCAATAGTTCCTGAGTCTTTTCTTGTCTTTTGTGACCTTGAAACTCCCAAAGAGTATTGATCATTTTGCTACTTGCCACTTGATTTCAGGCCTGTCTGGAGTCTTCTTATAACTAGACTGAGGTTCCCATCAAGAACTCCGTAGAAATGGTTCCTTATTCCTTTTAGTACACAGCAGTCATGATGTCAGTATGTATTCCTATTGGTGATGTTGATCTTAATTGCCTGGGAAAGAGAGTAATGACATCTTTTTTCATTATAACATTGTTATCCCAAAGGCTGGAGTTTTTCCAGGTGGCACCAGTGGTAAAGAATCTGCCTGCCAATGCAGGGGACATACGAGATGCAGGTTCCATCCTAAGGAGGACATGGCAACCCACTCCAGTATTCTTGCCTGAAGGATCCCCATGGACAGATGAGCCTGGCAGTTCATAGGGTTGAAGCAGCTTAGCACACATACATCCCAGTGGCTAAGGCTGGAACAATTTGAGCAATAAAATAGATAATGATAGTGCTAGATTGTAACCCATAAGATAATATAAACATCCATGGGTTCATAGTAATATAAATAAGGAACTGGTAAAATAGATATAGTTAAATCTTGTTATTGATAGTCGTTATACTCTATAAAGGCCTTGTGAATACTGAGCTGTTGCTACTTGGGCAAATACAGGGTTGGGTTCCTGGTCAAAACCTTTTCATCAGTTGATCTATACATAACTTAGTTTTCTTTGTGTTTCTGCTTAAAGACACCTTATTTAATATATTTTATTGATTCATTAATGTTGAGATCATAGACAACTGCACCATAGCTCATATCTGAATGAAGTGTATCTGACACATATTTTCTTTGTAAGACACACCTCAGTCTTCTTGAATTTAGGAACAGCACTTCAGCACTATGCTTGGAGGAAAATGAGAGACAGAGCCCACCCTGGAAATCAATCTAGTTTAACATTTTTTAGTAATTGGTAGTCATGAAATACTCATATTTAATTCTTTCATATAAACAGGAAATAATGTAATTGCATGACTACCTTGTCCACAAAACACTTTTAGTACACTAAGCTACTCAGTATCAAAATTTTGATCCAAATTTTATTTGCTACTCATTTGTTCATATTTTGTCTTTTTGTAGTTTTATTAGAAACAAGAAGAGGCAGATATCCAATACTTGTGTAAAATATAAAAGCAAAATACTTTAAATTCTGTCTCTAAATTTAATTATCCTTGAAAATTTGGAAATGGTTTCAGTCATATTAGAGAATTAGAGTTTTGAGAACTACTAGTCTAATCTCAAATTATCTGTGGACATGGTATTTCTCTTCTGCTAGTGTGTAAGCAGTTTGAATTTAGGGACCTTGTTGAATAACACTGTTGGCAGGAATGTAAATTCGTACAGCCACTATGAAAAATAGTATGGAGGTTCCTCAAAAACTAAAAATAGAACTACCATATGACCCAGCAATTCTGCTCCTGTTTATGTATCTGGAAAAAAAATGATAGCACTTATTCAAAAAGATACATGTACCCCAATGTTTATGGTAGCACTACTTACAATAGCCAAGATATGGAAGCTACCCATGTGTCCATCAACAGATGAATGCATAAAAATGTGGTATATATATATATATATATGTGTGTGTGTGTGTGTGTGTATGTATACATAAAATGGAGTATTAGTCTGAAAATAATGAAATAGTGTCATTTGAAGCAACTTCTGGGTTTAAATTCAAAGTCAAAATTATAATCATAATCATGATGTAGATTATTTTGCATGAACCAAAGAGTTATACCTGGGTCAGAAATTTAAGCACTTTTTTGTGATATCAGTACAACACCAGCGTCTACAGATCGTAGCTTCACAGTTTACTGACTACAGTTCTTCCAAGCTGTCTTCCTTATTTGTAAAATGGGTGTGGTGGATGCTCCTGTCCGCCCCATAGGGCTGGTGGGAGGGATAGGTCAGTCAGTTTAAAATGCCTGGCATTTTGGTAAATGCTCCATAGATCTTAGCTCTCATGGTATTAAGCACAGTGGGTGGTAGTCTCTCTACAAGTAGGTTTTAAATCAGTGATTCTCAACCAGGAGTGATTTTCCTACTCCATTCCCCAGGGGACCCTTGGCAGTATCTGAAGACATTTTGGTTGTCCCCACTGGTAGAAGTGTCATGGAGGTGATGCTCCTGAGACCAGGGTTGCTGCTCAACAACCTACATTGCAGAGGAAAGCCCTCTGCAACAAAGGATTACCCTGCCCTAAACATCAGTAGTGCTAAGGTCGAAGAGCCCTGTCCTAAAGAAATGTTCATGCTGTACTGTCGTCTATGTAGAGGAGAACTGGCCACCACACTTAAACAGTTAGGAAGGAAGATCCCTGATCATCAGTTTACATGACTGGAAAAGAGGTTGCTAGTCTATCTAAATTATCTGTGGACATGGTATTTCTCTTCTGCTAGTGTGTAAGCAGTTTGAATTTAGGGACCTTGTTGAATAACACTGTTGGCAGGAATGTAAATTGACAGCCACTATGAAAAATAGTATGGAGGTTCCTCAAAAACTAAAAATAGAACTACCATATGACCCAGCAATTCTGCTCCTGTTTATGTATCTGGAAAAAAAATGATAGCACTTATTCAAAAAGATACATGTACCCCAATGTTTATGGTAGCACTACTTACAATAGCCAAGATATGGAAGCTACCCATGTGTCCATCAACAGATGAATGCATAAAAATGTGGTATATATATATATATATATGTGTGTGTGTGTGTGTGTATGTATACATAAAATGGAGTATTAGTCTGAAAATAATGAAATAGTGTCATTTGAAGCAACTTCTGGGTTTAAATTCAAAGTCAAAATTATAATCATAATCATGATGTAGATTATTTTGCATGAACCAAAGAGTTATACCTGGGTCAGAAATTTAAGCACTTTTTTGTGATATCAGTACAACACCAGCGTCTACAGATCGTAGCTTCACAGTTTACTGACTACAGTTCTTCCAAGCTGTCTTCCTTATTTGTAAAATGGGTGTGGTGGATGCTCCTGTCCCCCCCATAGGGCTGGTGGGAGGGATAGGTCAGTCAGTTTAAAATGCCTGGCATTTTGGTAAATGCTCCATAGATCTTAGCTCTCATGGTATTAAGCACAGTGGGTGGTAGTCTCTCTACAAGTAGGTTTTAAATCAGTGATTCTCAACCAGGAGTGATTTTCCTACTCCATTCCCCAGGGGACCCTTGGCAGTATCTGAAGACATTTTGGTTGTCCCCACTGGTAGAAGTGTCATGGAGGTGATGCTCCTGAGACCAGGGTTGCTGCTCAACAACCTACATTGCAGAGGAAAGCCCTCTGCAACAAAGGATTACCCTGCCCTAAACATCAGTAGTGCTAAGGTCGAAGAGCCCTGTCCTAAAGAAATGTTCATGCTGTACTGTCGTCTATGTAGAGGAGAACTGGCCACCACACTTAAACAGTTAGGAAGGAAGATCCCTGATCATCAGTTTACATGACTGGAAAAGAGGTTGCTAGTCTCCCATTCAATGGTTTTTGTGGAGACTAAATGAAAGTCTGTGTTTAATGCTTTTGTAAACTAAGGTACTGTGCCAGGACAGGTTAGTTCTCAATTGTTTTCCTCAGCCTTTAACATATTTTTTCATTGTTTCCCCACTATGGGTGCCTTTGCAGAGACTTTTTTCCTTAACTGCTTTCTTCTATCATGAAAATTTAAAACTATGGGTGTGCTGTGTATCTGTTTATATCGTTGGAGAGGCTCAAGGTTGAGAGGGCCACAAACCACTATGATATCTGCCATGATTCGTCAGCCGGGTGCATAGAGAATAGCGGGTGTGACGAGACTTTAAGAAATACATACACACACACACACAGAAAAAGGATGGGAATGGGGGGCTCAAGACCTCTTGGGTCAAGGCTCTGAACACATTCACCAGTCCTGCTTTTATTCAGTGCTAAGGCCTCCAGGTGTTTACAAGCAATGATATTAGCATGAGCTGGGAATCAGTCACAGCCCTGCTCAGTGATCACTCTCATGGCTCTGAGGATGGAAAGGGCATGTTGCAGCTGGAGGGCAACCAAATCAGCAAGAAGTTAACGGGTCTGTTCTGTGTGCGGTCACAGCATTCTAATGGGCGCTGACCCGGTGTTCCCAAGTCCACAGAAGATCTCTCACCTGTTGACCTTCAGTATATCCCCAGCTAATAAGCCCATATGAATCAAATTGACTTGTTTTTCTTACTTTTCTTATTTCCAAGATGGTTTTCTCCTGGCTCGGCCAAAGCTGCAAAACCGTTGTGGGTTTGTTTCCCCACAATATCTGAGAGGATTTTTTTGGCACCTGAATCAATTTTAATCCTCTAGAGGCAATATCTTCATTGAGAAGGCATGTTCTAAATAAAAGAGGAATGAATTCTGGAAGTAAAACTTTTTTATGATATTTTACTTATCAAACTAAACGTAGTTTAATATCACTTGCTGTTCATTTGGGGTTGTAGTGAGATAGCAATAGAAAACTCAGCAAAAGAGGACTTCTCTAGTGGTCCAGTGGTTCACTTTCCAATGCAGCAGGTGCAGGTTCTGTCCCTAGTTGGGCAACTAAGATCCCACATGCCTTGTGGCCAAAAAACCAAAACATAAAACAGAAATAATATTGTGACAAATTCAGTAAAGCCTTTAAAATAGTCCACATCAATAAACATCTTAAAAAAACCTCATAAACAATACTACTCATTTAAAATACCTGTATCCTGTATAAGACTCTTTATAGTCCTTTAAATAAGCACTCATGCAAATGAGGTGCCTTTGCAGAGATTTTCTTTTTTTTTCTGTGTGCTGTGTATCTGTTTATATCGTTGGAGAGGCTCAAGGTTGAGAGGGCCACAAACCACTATGATATCTGCCATGATTCGTCAGCCGGGTGCATAGAGAATAGCGGGTGTGACGAGACTTTAAGAAATACATACACACACACACACACAGAAAAAGGATGGGAATGGGGGGCTCAAGACCTCTTGGGTCAAGGCTCTGAACACATTCACCAGTCCTGCTTTTATTCAGTGCTAAGGCCTCCAGGTGTTTACAAGCAATGATATTAGCATGAGCTGGGAATCAGTCACAGCCCTGCTCAGTGATCACTCTCATGGCTCTGAGGATGGAAAGGGCATGTTGCAGCTGGAGGGCAACCAAATCAGCAAGAAGTTAACGGGTCTGTTCTGTGTGCGGTCACAGCATTCTAATGGGCGCTGACCCGGTGTTCCCAAGTCCACAGAAGATCTCTCACCTGTTGACCTTCAGTATATCCCCAGCTAATAAGCCCATATGAATCAAATTGACTTGTTTTTCTTACTTTTCTTATTTCCAAGATGGTTTTCTCCTGGCTGGGCCAAAGCTGCAAAACCGTTGTGGGTTTGTTTCCCCACAATATCTGAGAGGATTTTTTTGGCACCTGAATCAATTTTAATCCTCTAGAGGCAATATCTTCATTGAGAAGGCATGTTCTAAATAAAAGAGGAATGAATTCTGGAAGTAAAACTTTTTTATGATATTTTACTTATCAAACTAAACGTAGTTTAATATCACTTGCTGTTCATTTGGGGTTGTAGTGAGATAGCAATAGAAAACTCAGCAAAAGAGGACTTCTCTAGTGGTCCAGTGGTTCACTTTCCAATGCAGCAGGTGCAGGTTCTGTCCCTAGTTGGGCAACTAAGATCCCACATGCCTTGTGGCCAAAAAACCAAAACATAAAACAGAAATAATATTGTGACAAATTCAGTAAAGCCTTTAAAATAGTCCACATCAATAAACATCTTAAAAAAACCTCATAAACAATACTACTCATTTAAAATACCTGTATCCTGTATAAGACTCAAATGTTTATAGTCCTTTAAATGAACAGCAATGCTCATGCAAATGAATGGAGATTTAGTGAAGTCTGAAAAGGCAAAAATAAAATCTGATAGAGGACAATAATATTAAAAACTGAAGAAAAGATGAAAGCTTTCCAGAGAGGCAGCTAATTTGAATTTAAGCTTCTCATGAAAAGGAAACATAAAAGAAAGGTTTGAGAGGCAATAGGATGGAAGGGAAATTGGGCTGGATAAGGAAGCTGAAAGAAATAATATTAACATTTCTTTTTGTAGGTAAAAGTTACTACATTAACAAAGTAGCTTTTTATCCTTTTTGTTTGAAAAGGAAAGACTAAGCACAACTAAATCTGCAAGGAGAGAGACATGTCAGACTGGGGGAAAATTGGAAGCTTACGGCCTATAGGTTAGCTGTTTGGTCATATTAGGCAGAGGTCTGGAAAGAATCTTTATGTGGCCTGGACTGTTTTTATCTCTTTCCTTTGTTCCTCACTCCTATTTGGACTGCCTTCTGAGTGCTTTGTTTTCTACCTTCTTACTCTTCCTTTTAATTTCTACCTCTCCATGCTGACATTGTTGGGGAGGTAAGAGTTTCACTTTATAGGTAAAATTGTATAGAGTGGGTGGCCCCCGGAGGTCATACAGCTGGTATGATGAGACCATGCATCTTCCAGCTGAACATCTGATGTGTTCTCTACCCTTGGCCTATCTAGCAACTTGATTGCCATGTTGTAGATCTTCAATGAACACTTGTTTTTTTTCCTACTGTTGCATACATAGACAGATACATTTTCCCCTTGAAGATGGATGAATGTTGGTAAATGGAAATACCAAAGTTATTCATGTTATAAATTTTATATTTTGTCTTGCTTCTTACCATCTGACAGCAACTGGAACCTTTTTTTTGGGTGGGGGTCGGGTTAGGGAGGGAGGTGGGTGAGCGGGCCACTTCTATTGGTCTTTCATTTATCTATTTTCATCCATCTTTGTTCTCTGGCCCATGTGGGCCTCCCATGGCAGTGGCCTCTGTTGTTGCAGAGCACTGGCTCTGGGCGCATGCGCTCCAGAGCTCCGGCTCGGTAGTTGGACACATGGGTCCAACTGCTCCACGGCATGTGGGATCTTCCCAGGCCAGTGATCGAACCGGCGCCCCTTGCACTGCAAGGTGGTGTCCTTACCCACTGGACCACCAAGGAAACCCAGCAACTGGAAATGAAACTTTAACTCTGTGTTTTTTTTCTCTGCAAATGTTCTTGTCCAAGAGGAGAGCTAAGCTAAACATTGATTCCACAAGGCAATAGGATGGAAGGGAATTGGGCTGGATAAGGAAGCTGAAAGAAATAATATTAACATTTCTTTTTGTAGGTAAAAGTTACTACATTAACAAAGTAGCTTTTTATCCTTTTTGTTTGAAAAGGAAAGACTAAGCACAACTAAATCTGCAAAGAGAGAGACATGTCAGACTGGGGGAAAATTGGAAGCTTACGGCCTATAGGTTAGCTGTTTGGTCATATTAGGCAGAGGTCTGGAAAGAATCTTTATGTGGCCTGGACTGTTTTTATCTCTTTCCTTTGTTCCTCACTCCTATTTGGACTGCCTTCTGAGTGCTTTGTTTTCTACCTTCTTACTCTTCCTTTTAATTTCTACCTCTCCATGCTGACATTGTTGGGGAGGTAAGAGTTTCACTTTATAGGTAAAATTGTATAGAGTGGGTGGCCCCCGGAGGTCATACAGCTGGTATGATGAGACCATGCATCTTCCAGCTGAACATCTGATGTGTTCTCTACCCTTGGCCTATCTAGCAACTTGAATGCCATGTTGTAGATCTTCAATGAACGCTTGTTTTTTTTCCTACTGTTGCATACATAGACAGATACATTTTCCCCTTGAAGATGGATGAATGTTGGTAAATGGAAATACCAAAGTTATTCATGTTATAAATTTTATATTTTGTCTTGCTTCTTACCATCTGACAGCAACTGGAACCTTTTTTGGGGGGGGGTCGGGTTAGGGAGGGAGGTGGGTGAGCGGGCCACTTCTATTGGTCTTTCATTTATCTATTTTCATCCATCTTTGTTCTCTGGCCCATGTGGGCCTCCCATGGCAGTGGCCTCTGTTGTTGCAGAGCACTGGCTCTGGGCGCATGCGCTCCAGAGCTCCGGCTCGGTAGTTGGACACATGGGTCCAACTGCTCCACGGCATGTGGGATCTTCCCAGGCCAGTGATCGAACCGGCGCCCCTTGCACTGCAAGGTGGTGTCCTTACCCACTGGACCACCAAGGAAACCCAGCAACTGGAAATGAAACTTTAACTCTGTGTTTTTTTTCTCTGCAAATGTTCTTGTCCAAGAGGAGAGCTAAGCTAAACATTGATTCCACAGAATGAGTATCTTGCATGTTGGTTCTATAGAGTACACTGAGTTTTTAGGTATGTGCTATGTGCTATAGGTTGTGTGCTGAGTTTGCTTCAGTCGGGTCCAACTGTGATACCCTATGGATGGTACCTCCCACCTCAGCCAGGCAAAAATACTGAAGTGGCTTGTGATTTCTTCCTCCAGGGGATCTCCCTGACCCAGGGCTTGAACCCCTGCCTGTTATGTCTCCTGTATTGGCAGGTGGGTTCTTTACCACTAGCGCCACCTGGGAAGCTCCTAGGTTAGTGACTGTATATGGAGGCTAAGTATTTACAGACCATGTGGAGTGTTATAGTCATTGAAGGTGGAATTTGCTGCATTTATTTTTGTGTCCGTGAGCCTTGCCTTGCCCTGCTGATTGGTACTTAGCACATGTTTATTGAAGTAAAGGAGCTATTGTTTCTCTCATTATTCATATGGGGTGTCTGCCAAGTTCACAACAATCCTCCCTTCTCTGGGATCTCAGAATTGGCATTGGCTCTTTCTTCACTGAATTCTTATACCCACCCACGTCCAGTCATAGTTAACAGACCATGGTTGATCACCTGACTCTATCAGGGCCAAGATCCCCTCCTTGAGATTTGGAATTGAGGCACTGAGAGCTGAGGGTCATCTCTTTGGCTAAAATCAGAACACAAAAATGTAAGAGCTGTAAAAAACTGTCTCATAGATTGAATGTTGGAGAAAGCTGGATTTCCAAGGTAAGAGACAGAAGCCAGCATATAGAGAGGAGCAGACAGAATGGTGCGGCTTCAGGCCATTTTTTTGTTCTCTGGCCCATGTGGGCCTCCCATCGCAGTGGCCTCTGTTGTTGCAGAGCACTGGCTCTGGGCGCGTGCGCTCCAGAGCTCCACCTCAGTAGTTGGACACATGGGTCCAGCCACTCCGCGGCATGTGGGATCTTCCCAGGCCAGGGATTGAACCGGCGCCCCTTGCACTGCAAGGTGGTGTCCTCACCCACTGGAACACCAAGGAAACCCAGCAACTGGAAATGAAACTTTAACTCTGTGTTTTTTTTCTCTGCAAATGTTCTTGTCCAAGAGGAGAGCTAAGCTAAACATTGATTCCACAGAATGAGTATCTTGCATGTTGGTTCTATAGAGTACACTGAGTTTTTAGGTATGTGCTATGTGCTATAGGTTGTGTGCTGAGTTTGCTTCAGTCGGGTCCAACTGTGATACCCTATGGATGGTACCTCCCACCTCAGCCAGGCAAAAATACTGAAGTGGCTTGTGATTTCTTCCTCCAGGGGATCTCCCTGACCCAGGGCTTGAACCCCTGCCTGTTATGTCTCCTGTATTGGCAGGTGGGTTCTTTACCACTAGCGCCACCTGGGAAGCTCCTAGGTTAGTGACTGTATATGGAGGCTAAGTATTTACAGACCATGTGGAGTGTTATAGTCATTGAAGGTGGAATTTGCTGCATTTATTTTTGTGTCCGTGAGCCTTGCCTTGCCCTGCTGATTGGTACTTAGCACATGTTTATTGAAGTAAAGGAGCTATTGTTTCTGTCATTATTCATATGGGGTGTCTGCCAAGTTCACAACAATCCTCCCTTCTCTGGGATCTCAGAATTGGCATTGGCTCTTTCTTCACTGAATTCTTATACCCACCCACGTCCAGTCATAGTTAACAGACCATGGTTGATCACCTGACTCTATCAGGGCCAAGATCCCCTCCTTGAGATTTGGAATTGAGGCACTGAGAGCTGAGGGTCATCTCTTTGGCTAAAATCAGAACACAAAAATGTAAGAGCTGTAAAAAACTGTCTCATAGATTGAATGTTGGAGAAAGCTGGATTTCCAAGGTAAGAGACAGAAGCCAGCATATAGAGAGGAGCAGACAGAATAGTGAGTAAAATTTCCAAAAAATTCCAACTGATTTTGGAATGGATAGTCTTGGTTGCACTTCTGTATGGATCTGTGAGACACCCTCATGTTTTTATAATTCATTCTCTATTGTTTTTGAGTTGGTTCAAGTTTGGTTTCCATTAGGTATAGCTAAAAATCTTATACCACTATATCAAAATTCAGATTTCTCATTTCACTGAAGGAAGTTATACTAAACAGAAAAATACGTAAGGGGGAAAGACCAAACTTAGTTTAAAAACTATAATGTAAATCAATGGGGAATTACATTTATATTAAAAATAAATTTGGGTAGATTAGTAGAATAGTGCTTAAAGGGCTCTGTACATTTTGAAGTAATAGGAATTTTTCCTTCAAGATGAAATGAGAATGTGAAGAAAGAAAAATAATAAGTGTCTAATCAAAAATTGGCTTCAGGTGCTAAATTTGGGGCAGTTTAAGATTAAAGAATAACAATAATGAATTATAATAAAAATTTTTAAAATTAAAAAAAAAGGAAAAATGATGTGTCTAAAAACCATAGACAATAGTCAGTGATTAAGTTAAGGACCAGATAGTTAAAATGGGATGTGTGAGAACCCTGAGTCATTCCTTGATGCTTTCTAAACATGAGCCCTCATAGCCAACCCATCCCACATCCTGTTGTTTTTCACCCAATAACCTTTTGAGTCTGTCTCCAGCCATCATTTCTCGTGAAGACTCCCACAACCACCTTCGGAAAGTAGACTTCTGGCAGATACTCTGGCCACCCGTGCTTCTCCCCTCTGTGACTAGAGTCATTTTCTTAAAATGCCTGGTTGATCCCATCTCTCCTTCCAGGTATGGCTTATAGTGGTTTACTTTGGCTCTTCCCCATAAAGCCATGTAAGATGCTACCCACCCACGTCCAGTCATAGTTAACAGACCATGGTTGATCACCTGACTCTATCAGGGCCAAGATCCCCTCCTTGAGATTTGGAATTGAGGCACTGAGAGCTGAGGGTCATCTCTTTGGCTAAAATCAGAACACAAAAATGTAAGAGCTGTAAAAAACTGTCTCATAGATTGAATGTTGGAGAAAGCTGGATTTCCAAGGTAAGAGACAGAAGCCAGCATATAGAGAGGAGCAGACAGAATAGTGAGTAAAATTTCCAAAAAATTCCAACTGATTTTGGAATGGATAGTCTTGGTTGCACTTCTGTATGGATCTGTGAGACACCCTCATGTTTTTATAATTCATTCTCTATTGTTTTTGAGTTGGTTCAAGTTTGGTTTCCATTAGGTATAGCTAAAAATCTTATACCACTATATCAAAATTCAGATTTCTCATTTCACTGAAGGAAGTTATACTAAACAGAAAAATACGTAAGGGGGAAAGACCAAACTTAGTTTAAAAACTATAATGTAAATCAATGGGGAATTACATTTATATTAAAAATAAATTTGGGTAGATTAGTAGAATAGTGCTTGAAGGGCTCTGTACATTTTGAAGTAATAGGAATTTTTCCTTCAAGATGAAATGAGAATGTGAAGAAAGAAAAATAATAAGTGTCTAATCAAAAATTGGCTTCAGGTGCTAAATTTGGGGCAGTTTAAGATTAAAGAATAACAATAATGAATTATAATAAAAATTTTAAAAATTAAAAAAAAAGGAAAAATGATGTGTCTAAAAACCATAGACAATAGTCAGTGATTAAGTTAAGGACCAGATAGTTAAAATGGGATGTGTGAGAACCCTGAGTCATTCCTTGATGCTTTCTAAACATGAGCCCTCATAGCCAACCCATCCCACATCCTGTTGTTTTTTTCACCCAATAACCTTTTGAGTCTGTCTCCAGCCATCATTTCTCGTGAAGACTCCCACAACCACCTTCGGAAAGTAGACTTCTGGCAGATACTCTGGCCACCCGTGCTTCTCCCCTCTGTGACTAGAGTCATTTTCTTAAAATGCCTGGTTGATCCCATCTCTCCTTCCAGGTATGGCTTATAGTGGTTTACTTTGGCTCTTCCCCATAAAGCCATGTAAGATGCAGCTGCCTTGCACATGTCTGCCTCCTCTGACCCCACCCTGCTGCCTTGTTTGAGCTCCTACCTGGTCATCTTTTCAGCTCCTAGCCATGCCAGGCTCCCTCCACCATGTGCACAGTGGTTCTCGCTATTAGAACATTCCTTTTTGCCACCTTTACCCAGCTTTCCTTGGTTTCTCTGATTAGATCAATTATTCCTAGCAGAGCACTGTGTATCTACTTTCTCCCTTTTGTCATAGTGGCTATTTTACTTTTTTTTCTTTTGATTATTTGGGCATCTGTCTGTTCTAGAAGACTATAAGCTCACAAGGGCAGGGAGTCTCTGCTTTAGCCTATTGTTTTAGTCATAGCCATTAATATTAATATATAAGATGCCCAACAGATTAAGAAACATTTGTTGAAGAAATAATATGTAGAAAGGTAAAAGAAATAACAAGCAACCAAAACAAAACAAAGCAGTCTTCAACATTCCAGTACTTTTTCAAAGATTAAGTCTATACAATTCAGTTGCTTTATATTCAAAGTTTCTCTTAGGCACTAGGCTGTTCATGAACAGTATTATTAATAACATTAAACTCCTTTTTAAAAGTAGGTATATAAGTTTATCAGTAGCTAAAAAATTATTAATGTTAGTAGGATGCTTAGGATAGCTCACAAAGGCCTGCCTAACATATGGTGCCTCAGATTTAAAAATGTTTTTTAGAACATTATAAATTTAATGTGTACAATTTTGACTTCCATATACACCACAACATACTCACTGCCAAAAGTTTAGTTTTCATGTGTCATCATGCATTTGACCTCCTTTACCCATTTTGTCATCCCCTCAATGCCCTTTCCCTCTGCGAGCCCTTGCTCTGTTCTCTGTATCTATATGGTTTTCTTTTTCGTTGTTCAGTCACTTATATTTCACATATGTGTAAAATCATACAATATTCGTCTTTCACCACCTTCGGAAAGTAGACTTCTGGCAGATACTCTGGCCACCCGTGCTTCTCCCCTCTGTGACTAGAGTCATTTTCTTAAAATGCCTGGTTGATCCCATCTCTCCTTCCAGGTATGGCTTATAGTGGTTTACTTTGGCTCTTCCCCATAAAGCCATGTAAGATGCAGCTGCCTTGCACATGTCTGCCTCCTCTGACCCCACCCTGCTGCCTTGTTTGAGCTCCTACCTGGTCATCTTTTCAGCTCCTAGCCATGCCAGGCTCCCTCCACCATGTGCACAGTGGTTCTCGCTATTAGAACATTCCTTTTTGCCACCTTTACCCAGCTTTCCTTGGTTTCTCTGATTAGATCAATTATTCCTAGCAGAGCACTGTGTATCTACTTTCTCCCTTTTGTCATAGTGGCTATTTTACTTTTTTTTCTTTTGATTATTTGGGCATCTGTCTGTTCTAGAAGACTATAAGCTCACAAGGGCAGGGAGTCTCTGCTTTAGCCTATTGTTTTAGTCATAGCCATTAATATTAATATATAAGATGCCCAACAGATTAAGAAACATTTGTTGAAGAAATAATATGTAGAAAGGTAAAAGAAATAACAAGCAACCAAAACAAAACAAAGCAGTCTTCAACATTCCAGTACTTTTTCAAAGATTAAGTCTATACAATTCAGTTGTTTTATATTCAAAGTTTCTCTTAGGCACTAGGCTGTTCATGAACAGTATTATTAATAACATTAAACTCCTTTTTAAAAGTAGGTATATAAGTTTATCAGTAGCTAAAAAATTATTAATGTTAGTAGGATGCTTAGGATAGCTCACAAAGGCCTGCCTAACATATGGTGCCTCAGATTTAAAAATGTTTTTTAGAACATTATAAATTTAATGTGTACAATTTTGACTTCCATATACACCACAACATACTCACTGCCAAAAGTTTAGTTTTCATGTGTCATCATGCATTTGACCTCCTTTACCCATTTTGTCATCCCCTCAATGCCCTTTCCCTCTGCGAGCCCTTGCTCTGTTCTCTGTATCTATATGGTTTTCTTTTTTTCGTTGTTCAGTCACTTATATTTCACATATGTGTAAAATCATACAATATTCGTCTTTCTCCATCAGAGAAAGTTTCACTTAGCATAGTACCCTCAAGGCCCATTCATATTGTTACAAATAACAAGATTCCACCTTTGCATCTTCTTTATCCTTTAATCAGTTAGCAGGCACTCAGGTTGTCTCCATTGTGTGGCTATTGTAATGATGCTACAGTGAACATAGGGGTGGGTTTATCTTCTTGATTGGTGTTTGCACTTTCTTTGAATAAATACCTGGAGGTGAAATAACTAGATTATATGGTAGCTGCAGACTAGCCAAAGCAATCCTGAGGAAAAAAGAACAAATTTTGAAAGTACCACACTCCTTGATTTCAAATTATATTACAAACTTATGATAATCAAAACAGTGTAGTATTGGAAGAAAAAAACAGACACATAGGTCAATGGAACAGAACTGAGAGACTAGAAATAAAGTCACACATAAAAGGACAATTTAATATATGACAGAGTAGAAAAGAACATACAATGGAGAAAGGACACCCTTTTTAATAAATGGTTTTGGGAAAGATAGATAGCCACATGCACAAGAATGAAACATGACCAGTACTTCATGCACAAAAATCTGCTTGAAATGAATTAATGACTTGGATGTAAGACCTGAAACTATAAAACTCCAAGAAGAAAACATAGGCAGTATGCTCCTTGACATTGGTCTTAGCAATATCTTTCTGTGTCTATCTCCTCAAGCATGGGAAACAAAAGCAAAAATAAACAAATGGGTTGGTGTCAAACTGAAAGGCTTCTACACAGCACAGGAAATCAACATTTTCAAGATTTCTAAAATGGCACTTTTAGGCTGTTCATGAACAGTATTATTAATAACATTAAACTCCTTTTTAAAAGTAGGTATATAAGTTTATCAGTAGCTAAAAAATTATTAATGTTAGTAGGATGCTTAGGATAGCTCACAAAGGCCTGCCTAACATATGGTGCCTCAGATTTAAAAATGTTTTTTAGAACATTATAAATTTAATGTGTACAATTTTGACTTCCATATACACCACAACATACTCACTGCCAAAAGTTTAGTTTTCATGTGTCATCATGCATTTGACCTCCTTTACCCATTTTGTCATCCCCTCAATGCCCTTTCCCTCTGCGAGCCCTTGCTCTGTTCTCTGTATCTATATGGTTTTCTTTTTTTCGTTGTTCAGTCACTTATATTTCACATATGTGTAAAATCATACAATATTCGTCTTTCTCCATCAGAGAAAGTTTCACTTAGCATAGTACCCTCAAGGCCCATTCATATTGTTACAAATAACAAGATTCCACCTTTGCATCTTCTTTATCCTTTAATCAGTTAGCAGGCACTCAGGTTGTCTCCATAGTGTGGCTATTGTAATGATGCTACAGTGAACATAGGGGTGGGTTTATCTTCTTGATTGGTGTTTGCACTTTCTTTGAATAAATACCTGGAGGTGAAATAACTAGATTATATGGTAGCTGCAGACTAGCCAAAGCAATCCTGAGGAAAAAAGAACAAATTTTGAAAGTACCACACTCCTTGATTTCAAATTATATTACAAACTTATGATAATCAAAACAGTGTAGTATTGGAAGAAAAAAACAGACACATAGGTCAATGGAACAGAACTGAGAGACTAGAAATAAAGTCACACATAAAAGGACAATTTAATATATGACAGAGTAGAAAAGAACATACAATGGAGAAAGGACACCCTTTTTAATAAATGGTTTTGGGAAAGATAGATAGCCACATGCACAAGAATGAAACATGACCAGTACTTCATGCACAAAAATCTGCTTGAAATGAATTAATGACTTGGATGTAAGACCTGAAACTATAAAACTCCAAGAAGAAAACATAGGCAGTATGCTCCTTGACATTGGTCTTAGCAATATCTTTCTGTGTCTATCTCCTCAAGCATGGGAAACAAAAGCAAAAATAAACAAATGGGTTGGTGTCAAACTGAAAGGCTTCTACACAGCACAGGAAACCATCAACAGGTAATTGTAAATCGTATATCTAACAAGAAGTTAATATCCAAAATATATAAAGAACTCCTACAACCCAACAACAACAAAACAACTAAACAAACAACTCAATTGAAAAATGAGCTAAGGAATTGAATAGACATTTTCCCAAAGACATGCAGATAGCCAACAGACACATGAAAAAAATGTTCAGCATCATTATTAGAGATGTGCACATCAGAACAATGAGATATCACATCATACATGTTAGAATGTGCATGTGTACACAACCAGTTGTGTCTAACTATTTGTGATCCCATGGACTGTAGCCTGCTAGGCTCCTCTGTCCATGGAATTCTCCAGGCAAGAATATTGGAGTGGATAGCTATTCCCTTCTCCAGGTGATCTTCCCAACCCAGAGATTGAATCCAAGTCTCTTGTTTCTCCTCATAGGCAGACAGATTTTTTTTACCATCTGAACCACAGGAAGCCATTCCTGTTAGAATGAATATCATCAAAATGCTAAGAAATAACAAACGTTTGAGAGAATGGAGAGAAAGAGGAACCCTCACACACCACTGGTTGGGATGTAAATTGGTGCAGCCACTGGAGAAAACAGTTTGGAGATTTCTCAAAAAATTAATGATAGAACTAAAACAATAGTTTCAAACCTTGAAATACACTAAGACCCTGTGGCCCTTGAGAGAGACGAGGGGGTATGGAAGGGAAGAGGACTCCAGTTACTAGCAAATCCCAGAACTCTGTAGAAGACTCTCAGGTGTGTCCTGAGGTCTGTCATTCTATTAGTGAGCATGGAGCTGGGAAGATGGGAATGGAGGGGAGCCCTGGGGACCATTCAAGGGAACAAGTGCTTTAGAAGCCAGCTGTTGGGACTGGCTAGCATACGTCCCTTTTCCTTTCTTCCCAGTATGTCCATTTTGCACAAAAATCTGCTTGAAATGAATTAATGACTTGGATGTAAGACCTGAAACTATAAAACTCCAAGAAGAAAACATAGGCAGTATGCTCCTTGACATTGGTCTTAGCAATATCTTTCTGTGTCTATCTCCTCAAGCATGGGAAACAAAAGCAAAAATAAACAAATGGGTTGGTGTCAAACTGAAAGGCTTCTACACAGCACAGGAAACCATCAACAGGTAATTGTAAATCGTATATCTAACAAGAAGTTAATATCCAAAATATATAAAGAACTCCTACAACCCAACAACAACAAAACAACTAAACAAACAACTCAATTGAAAAATGAGCTAAGGAATTGAATAGACATTTTCCCAAAGACATGCAGATAGCCAACAGACACATGAAAAAAATGTTCAGCATCATTATTAGAGATGTGCACATCAGAACAATGAGATATCACATCATACATGTTAGAATGTGCATGTGTACACAACCAGTTGTGTCTAACTATTTGTGATCCCATGGACTGTAGCCTGCTAGGCTCCTCTGTCCATGGAATTCTCCAGGCAAGAATATTGGAGTGGATAGCTATTCCCTTCTCCAGGTGATCTTCCCAACCCAGAGATTGAATCCAAGTCTCTTGTTTCTCCTCATAGGCAGACAGATTTTTTTTACCATCTGAACCACAGGGGAAGCCATTCCTGTTAGAATGAATATCATCAAAATGCTAAGAAATAACAAACGTTTGAGAGAATGGAGAGAAAGAGGAACCCTCACACACCACTGGTTGGGATGTAAATTGGTGCAGCCACTGGAGAAAACAGTTTGGAGATTTCTCAAAAAATTAATGATAGAACTAAAACAATAGCTTCAAACCTTGAAATACACTAAGACCCTGTGGCCCTTGAGAGAGACGCAGGGGCTATGGAAGGGAAGAGGACTCCAGTTACTAGCAAATCCCAGAACTCTGTAGAAGACTCTCAGGTGTGTCCTGAGGTCTGTCATTCTATTAGTGAGCATGGAGCTGGGAAGATGGGAATGGAGGGGAGCCCTGGGGACCATTCAAGGGAACAAGTGCTTTAGAAGCCAGCTGTTGGGACTGGCTAGCATACGTCCCTTTTCCTTTCTTCCCAGTATGTCCATTTTGAAAGTGTGTGTTTTTAAGTAGAAGACACAGCTTACTCCACTGGAGGAACACCTTTTTTGAATCTAGATTTTAGAAGTAACTGTAGAATTTCTGCACAAACATCCCAAGAGGAAGAAGAGAGGAGCAAAGGTAGACAGATTGGAATGAGCAGGGGAATGAAGTCAGTTTATGGAGATGATGATAGACATTGCTGGAGAGAAGGGTGAAAGGCACTCAGGGAATGAAAAGAAAGAAAAAACACAGGCTGCTTGTCTAAGGATGAGGGACATGAACTTTGTGCCAGTTCAGTGACCAGATTTTCTGACAAATATTCCCAGAGCTCATAGTGGAAGGGTCAGTTACTCCAGCTAAAATTTTCTAGAAAATGTTTTCTTTTCCAAAGGATAATTTGGTTGCAAAGTCAAGGAAAACCAGGACTTCCCTGATGGTCCTCTGGCTAAGACTCCTCACTCCCAATGCAGGGGGCCTGGGTTTGATCCCTAGTCAGGAAACTGGATCCCACATGCCACATCTAAGACCTGGTACAATCAAATAAAATAAATAAACAAGTATTTTTTAAAAAAAGTTAAGAAAACCCCAAATCCTGAGGTTTTCATATTATATAAGCAATTTCATGGCACTGAGTTGTTTTCATGAAATGAGATAGTACATAGTACTCTCTAGGAGAGCTGTTTTATTAAAATTCCAATAAGAAGGATTGCCTGAAATTAAATCCCACTTTCCAAGGTGGCTCAGTGGTAAAGAACTCACCTGCCAATGCAATGAAGACATCGTTTTGATCCCTGGATCAGGAAGATCCTCCAGAGAAAAAAACCGTGACTCACTCCAGTATTCTTGCTGGGAAATCCCATGGACATTGGAGCCTGGAGGGCTACAGTCCATGGGGTCAAAGAGTCAGACACAGGTTAGTGACTAAACAGCAAAAAAACTTTCTAAAGAGTTTTACAGACAACATCTATGCAGTATGAAACAGGAATTCTGATGAGAACATGTTTTTCGAGAACATGTTTTTCAAGATCTCCTTGCTCCCCTCACTTTTACTCAGGAGATGGCCTCTTATTCATGGCTGTTGGATGTAACCAGTGAACCGAACACTTGAAATCAATTTGCTGGTGTGAGAAGAGGTTATTGATTCTCACAGCATGTACATACTTGGAGAATTTCATTGTTTAACTCTACACATGGATGGTTCTAGCCCCATGCTATTTTAAGTCAGGCAGACTGGTAAAGAATGTAGATTCTCCATCTTCAGTGGAGTTTTCAGGAGTGTTGAAAAATAGTTAACAGGTCTGAGTGCTGCCTTGAGTTTAAACTATATGTGCTTCTCAGAAAATGTCTCGTGAGGTGGGAGAGATTTTTTTTGTAAACATGTGCTTTATTCTTTAGAAAGCTGCAGCAATGTTGGGAGAGAAATTGCCAGTGTATTTTGAACAGTGCCAAGAAGACAATAGAAATGATTGCTAAAACACCAAATTCAATAAATGTATTTCAGCATCTTGTTTAAGTGATCACTGCTTGAGCTGTTGATTTATTGCTTTCAGAATTGCAAAACCCAATCAATGCTTTATTCATATGCTATAGCATTATTGGTCATGTGGCTTAAATTTGTATTTTTAGAGGAGGTATTTGGGATCTTAGTTCCCTGACTAGGGATCAAGTCAAACCCATGCCCCATTGCAGAGGAAGCATGGAGTCTTTTTTCCCAATTAATTTATTTTAATTGGCGGATAATTAATTTACAATATAGTGATGGTTTTTGCCATACTTCAGGAATTGGCCATGAGTATACAGGTGTCCCCCCATCCTGATTCCCCTCCCACCTCCCTCCCCTCCCTATACCTTTGTGTTGTTCCAGGGCATTGGTTTTGGGTGCCCTTCTTCATGCATGGAACTTGCACTGGTCATCTGTTTTATGTATAGTAATGTACATGCTTCAATGCTGTTCTCTCAGATCATTCACCCTCATCTTCTCCCACTGAGTCCAGAAGTCTGCCCTTTCCATCTGTTTCTGCTTTGCTGCCCTGCATGTAGGATAATTGGTACCATCTTTCTAAATTCCATATATATGCATTGACAAAAAGGAGGCAAAAATATACAATGGAGAAAAGACAGTCTCTTCAGCAAGTGGTGGTGGGAAAACTTGTCACCTACGTGTAAAAGACTGAAACTAGAACATTTTCTAATACCATAAACAAAAATAAACTCAAATGGATTAAAGACCTAAATGTAAGATCAGAAACTATAAAGCTCTTAGAAGAAAACATAAGCAGAACACTCTTCAACATAAATCATAGCAAGATTCTCTATGACCCACCTCCCAGAGTAATGGAAATGAAAATAAACAAATGGGACATAATTAAACTTAAAAGCTTTTGTACAGTGAAGGAAACTATAAGCAAGGTGAGAAGACAGTCCTCAGAGTGGGAGAAAATAATAGTAAATGAAACCACTGACAAAGAATTAATCTCCAAAATATACAAGTAGCTCGTGAAGCTAAATACCAGAAAAATGAACAACCCAATCAAAAAGTGGGCAGAAGGCCTAAACAGACACATCTCCAAAGAAGATATAAAGAAGGCTAATAAACACATGAAAAGATGTTCAACTTCACTCATTATTAGAAAAATGCAATCCCAAACCACAATGAGGTATCATCTCACACCAGTCAAAATGGCCGTCATCAAATACATCTACAAACAATATATACTGGAGAGGGTGTAGAGAAAGGGAGCCCTCTTACACCACTGGTGGCAGTGCAAACTGGTAGCACCTCTATGGAGCCTCTACAGTGTGGAGATTCCTTAAATAACAGGGACTAGAACTGCCATACAACCCAGCAATCCTACTGCTGGACATATGCCCTAGGGAAACCAGAACTGAAAGAGATCCATGTACCCCAATGTTCACTGCAGCACTATTTAAACAATGACTAGGACATGGAAATAACCTAGATGTCCATTGGCAGACACATGGATAAGAAAGTTGTGGTACCTACACACAATGGAATATTATTCAGCTATATAAAGGAATGCATTTGATGTGCATGAACCAGGAACCTATTACACAGAGTGAAGTAAGTCAAAAAGAGGAAGCGTGGAGCCTTAACCACTGGGAAACTGGGGAAGTCCCTTAAATTTCTATTCCTGATACAAAAAGCTTCCTTTATCCCTGCTGGAAAGGAGGAACAAAAGGAGTATATAATAGGCACATGCATACTCCCTGGATGATATTGTGCATTTGTATTATTTTTCACTAAATAATAAAATAGTAACTTTTATTATTATGGTTGAATATGAATAATTAATGTTCAGTCCTGAGTAGGTGAAAAGGCTCAGCACGTTTCTGGGCATTGTTGAGGAGCAGCTGCAGGTGGTGGTGCAGCCACAAGCTGCTGTTTCCCTTCAAACCCTGGAAGTGAATGGCTGACTCTACTGCATCCATTTCTCCCTCCACTTTTGCCCCAGAATTATTTTTACTGGCCCAGAGAAGGTTCATTCTATCAGGAAGTCTGCCATTTAGATCCAGATCAAGCAGCCTTTGTAACAAGAAATGATTTATTGTTCCCAGCTGTCATTCATAAGGTAACCATTATGAGCAAGTCTACTGATAAATCCATGGCCATAAGGGAGGATTTTAATATGTGACAAAAGCAAAATCTCTTTCTGCTTCATGGGGACAGGCATCTCTGACCCTTAGCTATATGGGCTTAAGAGAGGTGGGCAGGCCCTTTAGGTTTTTATTGACTTGAACTGAGTGGTCTTTCTAATATTTAGTTTTGTTTCAGAACTAAAACTTCCTAGGTCCTTATTTAGGATGAGCAGTTGGGTGAAGAAAAGCCTCAAATTAATATTTTTCTCAAATATCTTCATTTGTGACCGATTTAACTGACAAGTCATTTCTCTTTCAGGCCTCATGGTTAATACAGAAGACTGTCATATGAACCAGAGAGGGCAACTGAAACCAAAGAAAGGACTCTAGTGTGTAGCCAAAGGCACGCCACCAGAGGTGAGAAGCAGCAGACAACTCGACAAACAGAGCACAAGACCAGCTCTGCAGGGCCAGGTAGGATGCTGAGAGAAACATTGAATTGTCTGGTGTGGATGAATGGCACAGAAAACTCATGAAGTACATTGCCCCAACTTAAGGATCTTGAGTTATAATTTTTCAAAGGCTCTACAGCAGAGGCACCAGCCATACAACTAGCATGAACAAATTCTTTCACACAGAGACGAATTCCTGATACAAAAGCTTCCTTTATCCCTGCTGGAAAGGAGGAACAAAAGGAGTATATAATAGGCACATGCATACTCCTGGATGATATTGTGCATTTGTATTATTTTTCACTAAATAATAAAATAGTAACTTTTATTATTATGGTTGAATATGAATAATTAATGTTCAGTCCTGAGTAGGTGAAAAGGCTCAGCACGTTTCTGGGCATTGTTGAGGAGCAGCTGCAAGGTGGTGGTGCAGCCACAAGCTGCTGTTTCCCTTCAAACCCTGGAAGTGAATGGCTGACTCTACTGCATCCATTTCTCCCTCCACTTTTTCCCCAGAATTATTTTTACTGGCCCAGAGAAGGTTCATTCTATCAGGAAGTCTGCCATTTAGATCCAGATCAAGCAGCCTTTGTAACAAGAAATGATTTATTGTTCCCAGCTGTCATTCATAAGGTAACCATTATGAGCAAGTCTACTGATAAATCCATGGCCATAAGGGAGGATTTTAATATGTGACAAAAGCAAAATCTCTTTCTGCTTCATGGGGACAGGCATCTCTGACCCTTAGCTATATGGGCTTAAGAGAGGTGGGCAGGCCCTTTAGGTTTTTATTGACTTGAACTGAGTGGTCTTTCTAATATTTAGTTTTGTTTCAGAACTAAAACTTCCTAGGTCCTTATTTAGGATGAGCAGTTGGGTGAAGAAAAGCCTCAAATTAATATTTTTCTCAAATATCTTCATTTGTGACCGATTTAACTGACAAGTCATTTCTCTTTCAGGCCTCATGGTTAATACAGAAGACTGTCATATGAACCAGAGAGGGCAACTGAAACCAAAGAAAGGACTCTAGTGTGTAGCCAAAGGCACGCCACCAGAGGTGAGAAGCAGCAGACAACTCGACAAACAGAGCACAAGACCAGCTCTGCAGGGCCAGGTAGGATGCTGAGAGAAACATTGAATTGTCTGGTGTGGATGAATGGCACAGAAAACTCATGAAGTACATTGCCCCAACTTAAGGATCTTGAGTTATAATTTTTCAAAGGCTCTACAGCAGAGGCACCAGCCATACAACTAGCATGAACAAAGGGTTCTATTTCAAAACTATTCCACACTTTGGTGATGAGGAGCTTGGAAACCCGTCTGCTGAATTGCTTGAGAAAACTTCCGGAGAGTCAGAGGTAACTTTAAGGCAGAGGCCACTTTTAAGATGTGAGATGTGTCATTTTTAGGTATCAGGCTTCCCTTGGGATTCAGTCTAGATCAGGTCACCTGGAACTGAAATTTTTCTGAGATACAAGAGCAGAGGGTAGTTATTGTCATGAAGGAGGATGCAGAGTGGCACTGTGCCCTCTGCACAGGGATGAACCAAATTTAAAGGGTGGTAAGGACACGGGCAGAGTGATATTTTTAACATATGAACTGACTTGCCCCTCTGATGCCTCCTGTTGCCTTGACCTCTCCCTTCAGCCTCATTCAGGCATCTCTATTGTATCAGGGAAAAAAAAGAATTTCACCAAAAACCTGGAAATAAAAAAAAGCTTTTGATTTTCAGAAATCAAGACAGTTGGCCTAGAAATTATGAGTTGGATCAAGGTGTCTTGCTTCTGAGAAAACACACAGTTTTCCAGGTGTGCTGTGCAGAAAGGGCGGGATCTGGGGAGGGGGAAGAGATCTTAGATGTTGGTGGGAGGGGAGAAGGGAGCAGAGAGGGCTCTGACAAGCTGCTGTTCCCTCTCTATTCTGAAAAAGAGACTTTGGCCCTGGTCCTCAGATGGAATGGTGGTAAGTGCAGAGACCCCAGATGGCTTGGGTTGTCATGACTTCCTAAGGAGGGTGCAAAACCCCAGGAGAGAAATGGCTAAGTGACATCTAAGGTATCAAGAGTCTACACCTCAGAGAGTTGAGTGCACATAGCACACAGCTGCTACATACAGTCCTCTGTGCTTAAAAGTACCCCCAGGGTGTAACAAAGGACCCACAGACTTCCATCGTAGTCTAACCTGGGGACAGTTTTAGGAGGGGACTGACCCCTTAACTTGGGAGATCTGCTCTACCTCCAGGAGATAGAGACAGAATTGAATGGCAATGTAGGGCACCCAGGAGGTATCAGAGGATTGACTGGTGTTGGGAAAAAAACCCAGGTATTTGGGGCTGGAAGTGTTCTGAGTAAAAACTGTTTGGACTTTTTGACATCTTCCCTGTTTTTCAAGGCACAGTTCACATTTCGTTTGTGCCCAGGCATCTTCCCAGACCTCTCTGTTATTCTTTTGTCTGTCCTTGTGTTCCTATAGCACCTCATCCACTCATTACCTCCCTTTATCAGTCAGCCTTGTCCTGTGGGTTACGTTAGGGTCAGCTGCTGGCTGTGAACTCTAGAAGTGTTCTGTCTTCTGTCCTCATAGCACCTCCCATGAATTTAGCATCCTAGGCCGGAAGGTATTTTGGTGCCTGGTACGCAAGAAAGCCTCAATACATGTCTGTAAAACTGTGAATCTAAACTTCTAAAACACATGGTGAAACATGACAAAGACCCTTGAAGGAAGATTTCATTGGCCTATCTTCTTTCTCCCCCAACATGTGATTTCAAAGTTTTTTCAACATACAAAAATTTTCTCTTTTTTTTTTTGCCTCTAAGTCATCCTTTATTTTTCATCCATTTTTTATCTTCTTTGCCCTGTGTGGGCCTCGCATCACAGTGCCCTCTCTCATTGCAGAGCACTGGCTCCAGGCACATGTGCTCCAGAGCGCTGGCTCGTAATTGGACATACCGGCCCAGCTGCTCTGTGGCATAGGGGATCTTCCCGGGCCAGGGATTGAACCAGTGCCCTTTGCACTGCCAGGTGGACTCTCTACCCACTGGATCACCAGGGAAGACCCAACATAGAAAACTTTTTAATAAACTGTACGGAGTATACCCATGTAACACTACCTAGCTTCTATAATATATGTTGCATTATATGTGTGTATCTATATGTTTTCATGTAGTATTACTTGCTTACCTGTCCATCTAGTCATCCTTCTGTCGCTCCATCAATCTAAATTATGTTTTTTTCACTGCCTTTCACATACAACCAATATGTTTGTTGAGAGACCTTCAACTTTTGAATCGGATCTTGGATTCATTTCCAGATTTGGCCATGGGGGTGTTACTTACTCTGCATCTGCTGCCCCTCTCTTGAATGGGAAGGGGCACTGAAACCTATCTCATGGGTTGTGGTGAGGAATAAATGAGATGATATAGATAAAGGGCCAGGCATAGAGTATGTATTCAGTACATAGAAGCAAGAGAAAAGGTACAATGTCAGTCTTTATTTCAGCCATCAACATTGATTTGCAATGATTTGTGTTTCTGTGTTCTTGCTTGCAGCCTCTGTTTTAGGCCCAAAAGGCAAAGAAATTCACAGGAGACAGTGAATCTTAGACTTTTCCTTGTTTATGAGCAAGAGTTCCCTGGATCCCAGAGGTAGGTGAGAGATGATCTGGGTTTTAGTGCAGAAACTGCATTCTGAATTCCCCGGTGCAATTAAAAGGCCATTGAGCCAACAGTAGAATCACTACTCACCTATTTTATCCACACAAGGTGGAGGATCTTGACACTTACCTAAACGTCAGAGGAACCTTTGCTAAAAGTGGAGATAATTAGGAGAGACTGTTGGGACTCCCTGCAGCTCTAAAAACCACTCTCTGAGCACTTGGGTGCAGGGATTTGTGTATTTCCTGAGTGCAGGCCCTGGTGAGTTCAGCCTTCCACTCTTGGGTGACAGACAGTCCTCAGATCAGTGAATCCATTATGGCCAGATCATCTTGCTCCTGAAATGGCCCTTGGAAGCTGTAACTAGATGCTGGAGGTGAGCTCTCCTGCCCTGTGGCCTTGGACAAGTCAGCTTTTGGGATCGTTGCAAGACTGGAAGAAGGAAACCTCATCCTCTGCTTCCAGCATGTGCTCCCACCATGTGCCTCCCCGGTCATCACAAGCCCTTCAACACCCCTTAGTTTAAATGTGTTGAATACATGATGGTATAGATATTGTGGTTAAAATGAATAAAACTGTGGCCGGTCCATATGAATTGGTTTTTGCTGCACACTTAGAGTGAGGGGTTCTTGGTTTCAAGCTTGTGTTGATGTTTGCCAAAAGAATTATCCCTGTATGAATGAGAAAATGAAAATGCTAATATCCTCTCCATGATTTACAACCTAGATCATAGACCACATTGCTCTGGAACTCAGTTAAAAATACAAGTGCCTGTTTCCCCCTGATTTCACTCCTAATCCTGAGAATCTGAGTCAGTAGTAGGTCTTGGGATAGCCCACTGGAATCTACATTTTAAGAAATCTCTGCAAAGTGATTTACTTCATAGTCAGAGTTAAGAGCTGCTTCTTTGCTGTAAAACTTTATAGCACTTCTCAATAAAAACAGGGAGAGATGAAGCGTGTCTTCTTTTGAGATACAAAATCTTGCCTGACCTTTTCATTTTTGCTTTGTTTTCTACCAGTTGATAGACAGATAATGGAAAACTAGCTAAAATGAGAAGACGGGGAATACTTCCAAAGTAGGTGAAGCTGGGCATAAAATAGAAATAAGGACAGCCCAGGAGAGCACTTGAGGAGACTCTGAGCTAAAGAATGAAGAGCTGGCAGAGGTTGTCATGGCTGATAAGGAAAGCAGGCAGGGCATTGGGAGGCAAAGGGCATAACCTATGACCAAAAAGCAGACAGGGAGATGGAATGACTGTGTTATCAATTCCCAAACCTTCATATGTCACATTTTCACATCCTAGGCATCTATTGGCTGGTGCCAGTTGGGATGGAGTTGTCATTGCCTACACAGAGCAAATTTTGTTGTTATTCTTGGTGGCATAACTAGATAGCACTTCCTCATTATTTCAGTAAGCAAATAATTTAAGGACTATTTGAAGAAAGAATAGAATCCTAGTTGTTGTCGTCTGAAAACTTAACTCTTGCCATTTGACGGTTAAGTCAAAAAAGCAAGAATGTCAAAACCTTCAGATCACGTGTTAGTTGCTTGGGAGAAAATTCCAGAGATAATTGTGGAATGCTTTTAAAAGAAATACTGCATTCTCAATGTTCTTGATGACCCAGGTACTATTATCACGTGAAAAATGGGAACAAAAGTTGGAGGCATAGTTAATTGGTAGCATTTTTTTTCTCTTTAATGTTATATAATAGTGATGCATCTTATAATCAATGGTGTCTTTTTATAAAAAATTTACTTTATTCAAGAATAGTTGATTTACAACATTGTATTGATTTCTGTTGTTTAGCAAAGTGATTTAGTTATATATATATGCATATGTATATTATATAGTGATACATATTTACATTATATATATTCATATTATATATAGTATATATATATATATGTGTATATATATATATATATATATATATATATATATACGTACTCACATTCTTTTTCATGTTCTTCTGCACTATGGTTTATCATGGGATACTGAATATAGTTTCCTGTGCTATGCAGTAGATCCTTGCTGTTTATCCATTCTATATATAATAATTTGCATATGCTGATCTCAAACTCCCAGTTCATCCTTTCCCCACTCACCCTTACCTTTGACAACCACAAATCTCTTCTCTATTTGAGTCTGTTTCATAGGTAAGTTTGTTTGCGTCATATTTTAAGTTCTACATGTAAGTAATATTATATGGCATTATCTTTCTAACTTACTTCATTTAGTGTGATATCTCTAGGTCCATCCATGTTGCTGCAAATGGTATTATTTCATTATTTTTAGGAGCTTTCCAGGTGGTTCAGTGGTAAAAGAATCCACCTGACAATACCAGAGATGCAGGAGACAGAGGTTTGATCCCTGGGTCAGGAAGATCCCTTGGAGCAGGAAATGGCAGCCCAGTCCAGTGTTCTTGCCTGGAGGATACCAAGGACAGAGGAGCCTAGAGAGCCCCAGTCCATAGGGTCACAAAGCACTGGACATGCTGAGCATGTATGAATGCATGCATGCATTATTTTTAATGGCTTAATAGTATTCTGTTGCATATAATGCACATCTCCTTTATCCATTCATCTCTTGATGCACATGTATGTTGTTTGCAAGTCTTTGCTATCATATATAGTGCTGCTATGGACATAGGAGTGCATGAATCTTTTCAAGTTACATTAAATTGTTTTGTCTAGATGCATAACCAGGAGAGGGATTTTTGGATCTTATGGAAACTGTTTTTTGAGAAACGTCCATACTGCTTTCCATAGTGGCTGGACCAATTTACATCTCAACCAAAAGTGTAGAAACATTCCCTTTTCTCTATACCCTCTCCAGCATTTATTGTTTATAAATATTTTGATGATGGCCATTCCAACTGGTGTGAGGTAATACCTCATTGTTGTTTAGATTTGCATAAAAAAGTGATATTGACCCTCTTTTTGTGTGCCTGTTGGTTATCTGCATGTCTTCTTTGGAGAAATGTCTACTTAGGTCTTCAGCTCCCCCTTTTTTTGATTGGATTTTTTTGTTTGTTATTGAGTTGTCTGTGCTTTCTGTATATTTTCAAAATTAAACCATGTTGGTTGTATCATTTGCAAATATTTTCTCCCAGGCTGTAGGCTTTCTTTTCAATTTATTTATGGTTTCCTCTGCTGTACAAAGACTTGTAGGTTTCATTAAGACCCATTTGTTAATTTTTGCTTTTATTTCTATTGCCTTGAGAGACTGACATGAGGAAACACTGATTCAATTTTTGTCAGAGAGTGTTTTGCCTATGTTCTCTTCTAGGAGTTCTATGGTGTCATGTCTTATATTTAAGCCTTTAAGCCATTTAGAGTTTATTTTTGTATGATGTGAAGGCATGTTCTAACTTCACTGATTTATATGCAGCTGTCCAACTTTCCCAATACTGCTTGTTGAAGAGATTTTCTTTTTCCCTTTGTATATTCTTATCTCCCTTATTAAAGATGAATTGGCCATAGGTATGTGGGTTTATTTCTGGCCTCTCTATTTTGTTCTATTGATCCATATGTCTGTTTTTGTGGCAATAGCATGTTGTCGTGATTGCTGGAGTTTTGTAGTGTTGTTTGAAGTCTAGGAAGGTTATGCCTCCTGATTCATTTTTCTTCTCAGGATTGGCAAATTGGGGATCTTTTATCATTCCATATAAATTTGAGGATTGTTTGTTGTAGTTCTGTGAAAAACATAATGGATAATTTAATACGGATCACATTACACCTGTAGATTGCCTTGGGTAGTATGGCCATTTTAACATGAATTCTTCCAATCTAAGAGCATGGAATATCTTTCCATTTCTTTGAATCATCTTCATTTTCTTTTATTAATGTTATATAGTTCTCAGCATATAAGTCTTTCACCTCCTTGGTCAGATTTTCCTAAGTATTTTATTTTTGGAATACCATTTTAAAAGGTATTGTGCTTTTCACATTCATTTTCTGATATTTCATTGTTAGTTTAAAGAAATGCAACCAATTTCTATTTGTTAATCTTGTACCCCACTACCTTGCTGAGTTCATTTACAAGTTCTATAATTTTACTGTGGAGTCTTTAGGCTTTTCTGTATATAGTACCATGTCATCTGCATATAATGACAATTTTACTTCTTGCCTTCTAGCACGGATACTTGTTACTTCTTTTTTCTGTATGATTTCTATGGTTAGGACTTCCAATACTGCGTTTAAGAGAAATGGTGAGCATAGGCATCCTTGTATTGTTCCAGATATTAGTGGGAAGATTCCAGCTTTTTTTTTTATGGCCACTTCTATTGGTCTTTCATTGATTTATCATCCATCTTTGTTCTTTGGCCTGTGTGGGCCTCCCACTGCAGTGGCCTCTCTTGTTGTAGAGCTCCAGCTCTGGGCATATGCGCTCCAGAGCTCCGGCTAGGTAGCTGGACACATGGGTCCAGCCGCTCCGTGGCACGTGGGATCTTCCCAGGTCAGGGATCGAACCAGTGCCCCTTGAACTGCGAGGCAGTGTCTTTATCTACTGGACCCCCAGGGAAGCCCCCCTAGCTTTTTACTGTTGAGTATTATATTGGCTGTGGGTTGTCATAAACAGCTTTTATCATGTTAAGATATGTTCCCTTTATACCCTCAGTGATGTTATGGATTCAGTGTAATGTGGTATTTGTGTTTGTCTTACTAAGAAGAATATTTAAGAAAGTTCTCTAAATAATGTCTTGGGGGAAAAAAAGCATTTGTAAAATTATAGGGAGGAGTCCATGGAATCACAAATGTTGTGCATCTGATTTCTGTAAAGGAAGTTTTTTTTTTTTAAAAAGAGAGAAGACCCACCACATATCTAAATAATAACCATATTTTAAAAGAAAAGAAACTGTATTTCATTAAGGAGGAATGATTCCTATTTTATTTGAATTTGTCTGTCGAAGTAAATAGACACATGAACAGAAACTGATGGATATGTCTAAGTAGGTTTCCAAAATGTTTTTTTTTTTTTAATAGCTGGAGGGCAGGTGTTCATTCCCTGCTCTTGGGTGCTAGTACTCCTGAGAAACAGCTGCTTATCTGCAGTGGAAGCCTCACAGCAGAATCTCTCAAGACCATAAGCTGTAAATCCCTCACCTCTTCCATTTGTTGCTCCTCTGACTATCTCAAATATCTTTCATATAAACCTCACTTGGCTCTTCCTCAGATTAAACCTCACCTTTTTGCCATTTGTTTTGCTCCTTGCCTTCTAGCACGGATACTTGTTACTTCTTTTTTCTGTATGATTTCTATGGTTAGGACTTCCAATACTGCGTTTAAGAGAAATGGTGAGCATAGGCATCCTTGTATTGTTCCAGATATTAGTGGGAAGATTCCAGCTTTTTTTTTTATGGCCACTTCTATTGGTCTTTCATTGATTTATCATCCATCTTTGTTCTTTGGCCTGTGTGGGCCTCCCACTGCAGTGGCCTCTCTTGTTGTAGAGCTCCAGCTCTGGGCATATGCGCTCCAGAGCTCCGGCTAGGTAGCTGGACACATGGGTCCAGCCGCTCCGTGGCACGTGGGATCTTCCCAGGTCAGGGATCGAACCAGTGCCCCTTGAACTGCGAGGCAGTGTCTTTATCTACTGGACCCCCAGGGAAGCCCCCCTAGCTTTTTACTGTTGAGTATTATATTGGCTGTGGGTTGTCATAAACAGCTTTTATCATGTTAAGATATGTTCCCTTTATACCCTCAGTGATGTTATGGATTCAGTGTAATGTGGTATTTGTGTTTGTCTTACTAAGAAGAATATTTAAGAAAGTTCTCTAAATAATGTCTTGGGGGAAAAAAAGCATTTGTAAAATTATAGGGAGGAGTCCATGGAATCACAAATGTTGTGCATCTGATTTCTGTAAAGGAAGTTTTTTTTTTTTAAAAAGAGAGAAGACCCACCACATATCTAAATAATAACCATATTTTAAAAGAAAAGAAACTGTATTTCATTAAGGAGGAATGATTCCTATTTTATTTGAATTTGTCTGTCGAAGTAAATAGACACATGAACAGAAACTGATGGATATGTCTAAGTAGGTTTCCAAAATGTTTTTTTTTTTTTTAATAGCTGGAGGGCAGGTGTTCATTCCCTGCTCTTGGGTGCTAGTACTCCTGAGAAACAGCTGCTTATCTGCAGTGGAAGCCTCACAGCAGAATCTCTCAAGACCATAAGCTGTAAATCCCTCACCTCTTCCATTTGTTGCTCCTCTGACTATCTCAAATATCTTTCATATAAACCTCACTTGGCTCTTCCTCAGATTAAACATTTATCTTCAAAGATATACCATAATTTCTTTTCTTGAGGCCTTTCTATTCTCCAGTTTCTCCTCTGAAACCCCACCAACCTGTCTGTGTCCCTTATAACTAGGTAATGTGGGTACCAGTTTGTCCAGGAGTCTTAGTTTATGCCATTTTCTAGACTCATTTATTTACTGCCAACCATTTTATTTTAAAGACTGCCCTGACTGGGATATTATCTCATGTACTCAACCGACTTCAGCCAAAGACATTATCTAAGGGTGGGCTGATAGGTAAATTCACCGTCCTCCATCTGGTACTTGACAGGGGCAGTCAAGCAGATGCATTAGAGCCTCTTGAGTCCTACACCATACGTTGCTTCCTGTGAAGCTTGTGGTTGATGGTTTCTCTCAAAACCATGTCTTCCCTGTACAGGACTGATCTTGGTGGTTCTATGGCATTTGTTTCTCCAAAGTTTCATGGTGTTAGAAGTCAACCCATTGTCTAATATGGTGAGAACTTTGTCATCCAAAATTCTGTCTTATTGCTTCTGGCGTCCAGCTATGGGAGAATGTGATCCTACATTTCTCTCTCATTTTCTAGGTTCTCTTTTAAAATTAACTTATTTTTCTATTTATTTTTGGCTGTACTAGGTCTTAATTGCTGTGTGTGGCTTTTTCTAGTTGAGGTGAGCAGGGGCTGCTCTTTGTTGTGGTGCACGGGCTTCTTGTTGTGGTGGCTTCTCTTGTTGCAAAGCATAGCCTGTAGGGTGCTCAGGCTCAGTAGTGGCCCATGGACTCCGTTGTCTCACAGCAGGTGGAATCTTCCCAGACCAGGGATAGAACCCATGTCTTCTTCATTGACAGGAAGATTCTTAACCACTGGACCACCAGGGAAGTCCGACTATCTAGGTTCTTGATTAGAAAGATTGCTTAGGATAATCTTGTAGCATAGCACTTTTTTCCATTTTGACCTCTGTTTGCATCCTAGGGTCATTTAACATCACAAACTCACTTAACTGTAACAGCCTGCAGGCCATGTATTTCTTCCTTTTGAATGATAATACTTTGGGAGTCCTTAGCGTATGCCTAGAAACTTCAGATGTCTAATGTAAAATGTCTTCTCCTAATCTATGCATTTAGGTCTTAGACCAGAAGAAAAGAAAGCAAAAATAGAGTCAAATCTAATGTGACTTCTTAGTGCTCTTTTCTTTAGCCCTCATAAGTGAGTAAGTGACAGTCACTCAGTTGTGTCCCACTTTTTGTGACTCCAAGGACAAGCCATGGAATTCTCTAGGCAACAATACTGGAGTGGGTAGCCATTCCCTTCTCCTGGGGAATCTTCCCAACTGGGGGAATAGAACCAGGTCTCCCACACTGAAGGTGGATTCTTTACTGTCTTAGCCACTAGGGAGGCCCTTTAGCCCCAGTGTGGCCTTGGAAATGTTGACCTCATAGACTAGGTCTGCGCTCCATGAATATTTGTTGATCCAGGCACAATTTTTCATTGAGAAACAGGCAAAAGATCTTGTTCATGGCTCTTACTGTGAAAAAAAAAAAAAAAAAAAGCCAATTTCTTTACACCTGTCAAGGACATCTGCTTTGGGAAGTCCCAAACACAGCTTAGGTCCACACCAGAGTATGAATTGACTACTTGCTAATCATGTAAATATTATTGCTGAAACGAAAACATGATTGAGGCTGGAAGTGTGAAAATGCAAAAAGTGCCATCTCTAATGTAAGCAATTAATTAAGCATCATCTTTAAGTCTGGTGATAGGTCCCAGGGTGTTAATCAAATCAAATATCACCAGCTGCTGAGAGAACAGACCTTCAGGAAGCATTTCCTGTATCAAGGGGGAGAGAGAGGCGGCACTGAAATGGATTTTCTGAGGTTCCAGTGACTAAGGACACATATAGAGGAATGATTGTCAACTGCTTTGTGGGCACATCTGTAATAGATCCAACACATGCCATATGGAGTCAGCGGAAGTGGTGCAAACAGCCCATATTTGAAAGCCAGACAGGGCTGGGTTCAATTCTTGCTTCTGCTTCTGTTTTAACCCTGGAGATTCATTTTATCTGCCTAAGCCTTAGTTTCTTCAGCTTTAAAATGGAGCTGGCAACACCTATCTTGTAGGGCTTTTGTCCAGGTCAGAAAGATGCAATACCAAGACTGCAGGGAGGGTTCTGTGTGATAACTGCTAATAATCTAGTGACTTCTAGTCCCCACTCTGGTGCTGAAATCTCTTCTTTGACCTTGGCTATATCTTCAGCTTTTTAAAGCTTGCTCTTCTCCAGCTCTGAAAAGGTAGAAGTAGACTAGATGGTGTTCCAAGGATAAAAATCCATCATTCTGTGACAGGAATGGGTATTATGGCAATTTTGTGATAAGTAGAGTAAGACAAGGGGGAAATGTACTGATACACAGAGTGTGGTCTGATCACCAAGAGTGACATCTCATAGGACCTTTATTTCCCCACTCCAATTACCTCCTTACCCTCAGAACAGGCTAGAGGCCATTTGAAATGAACTATCATCTCATCTCTTGTCCTCACCACTCCAGTCTGGCTGTCATCTCAGGTAGGGGCTGATAGTGGAGCATTTTTGTACAGAACAGAGAGATATTCAGCCCCACAACAAGGGCACCTGGAAGGAGAAAGTGATTTTGTAAAGTGGAGAAGATCTGTCTTGAACTCTTAGGGTATTTAAAATAACATTTCTTCCCCTTCCCTTTTTTTTTTTTGCTTTATTGCAAATTAGTACATGGTCATGGCTGAAAAGACAATAGTTTAAAGCAACTACCATTAATTAACCTTAACATAACCTATGTATGTTTTTTCAGTCATATAAGACACAAATGGCCTCAGAGTATCACCCTATCTTATAATATACTTCTCTGGTATCTTTCCTCTTTCCTCATGATTGCTGTTTTAAGTTTTCCTGATTTCTGTTCATATAATTGTGCCTTGGTTATTTAACAGAGGTCTCCATAATGAGATGCTTGCCGCTTGGCACGCACAAGCTAATCTATCAGGAAGAAAATTTTAGAATTCCTATTTGTACTTTCAGCTTTCCTTTTAAAAATTGTATGTGTGTGTATAATTCATAACATGTAAAAATGAGTGTGGAGGAGGCAATTCAGAACCCGGATGGTGGCTCAAGGATGCCAGCAGAGACTGACGTGCTTTCCACCTTTCTGCGCACGCATTCACTTAGAACTTTTAACCCTGGAGATTCTTTTCGCCAAGCCTTAGTTTCTTCAGCTTTAAAATGGAGCTGCCCCTATCTTGTAGGGCTTTTGTCCAGGTCAGAAAGATGCAATACCAAGACTGCAGGGAGGGTTCTGTGTGATAACTGCTAATAATCTAGTGACTTCTAGTCCCCACTCTGGTGCTGAAATCTCTTCTTTGACCTTGGCTATATCTTCAGCTTTTTAAAGCTTGCTCTTCTCCAGCTCTGAAAAGGTAGAAGTAGACTAGATGGTGTTCCAAGGATAAAAATCCATCATTCTGTGACAGGAATGGGTATTATGGCAATTTTGTGATAAGTAGAGTAAGACAAGGGGGAAATGTACTGATACACAGAGTGTGGTCTGATCACCAAGAGTGACATCTCATAGGACCTTTATTTCCCCACTCCAATTACCTCCTTACCCTCAGAACAGGCTAGAGGCCATTTGAAATGAACTATCATCTCATCTCTTGTCCTCACCACTCCAGTCTGGCTGTCATCTCAGGTAGGGGCTGATAGTGGAGCATTTTTGTACAGAACAGAGAGATATTCAGCCCCACAACAAGGGCACCTGGAAGGAGAAAGTGATTTTGTAAAGTGGAGAAGATCTGTCTTGAACTCTTAGGGTATTTAAAATAACATTTCTTCCCCTTCCCTTTTTTTTTTTTGCTTTATTGCAAATTAGTACATGGTCATGGCTGAAAAGACAATAGTTTAAAGCAACTACCATTAATTAACCTTAACATAACCTATGTATGTTTTTTCAGTCATATAAGACACAAATGGCCTCAGAGTATCACCCTATCTTATAATATACTTCTCTGGTATCTTTCCTCTTTCCTCATGATTGCTGTTTTAAGTTTTCCTGATTTCTGTTCATATAATTGTGCCTTGGTTATTTAACAGAGGTCTCCATAATGAGATGCTTGCCGCTTGGCACGCACAAGCTAATCTATCAGGAAGAAAATTTTAGAATTCCTATTTGTACTTTCAGCTTTCCTTTTAAAAATTGTATGTGTGTGTATAATTCATAACATGTAAAAATGAGTGTGGAGGAGGCAATTCAGAACCCGGATGGTGGCTCAAGGATGCCAGCAGAGACTGACGTGCTTTCCACCTTTCTGCCATTTTGCTTTACAGGCAGGTCTTCACTTCCAGGCTTGCAGCCTCACATCGGCAAGATGGCTGCCATACATCTAGTCTTTGCATTCATATTCCAGGTAGGAATAATGGGAAAGAATAAAGGGCAATGGATTTTCTCCTAGTGAGGCTTTGCTTTTTCTTCAGAAGGGCATGTTTTCCCTCTCATTGGTCAAATGAGAAAAGCTGAGACATTAAAAATTTTAGCTTTTTAACCTTTTTGACAAAAGAAGTCAAGGGCATGGGAACTTGTGGGTCGTGTAGGGGCAGACAGTCCATCGCATCTGCCACAGTGCTTTCCCCAGAAAAAAGCACACATGTGTTTGTGCATACATACAATTTTGCCAGGCAATTCCAGGGGGTGTTTCTCTGAGTGGGGGACATAAAGGGAGCCACACTGTAGGGCCAAACTGAAAGAGAGCAGCTCCAGTGGATTCTTAGCTCAACACAAAGCTAGGGAACATGAGAGATGCCATTTGTGGGGAGAAGATAGAAGTCAATGGACAAAGTGAAAATCTGTGTGTGAGAGGATGGAGAAAGCCGAGTGGCCATAAAGTTTATAAGCAGCAGACATGGTACTAACAGTAAAAAAAGAAATGCAGTGGTAAAGAGAGGGGAAAAAAGAGGTAAAGCAATAGCACAGTGGGGAAAAGAAAAAGTGTTTTAGGCATCTGAAGTTTAAGGGAGTATGCTGCTCTAAAGGAGTGGGAGTCAGGTCTCCAGTGGGGTCTGTGGGTGCTGAAGGTGGTGGAGGTGGAGGACACCCTTCAGTAAAAAGTTGGATTGATTGCCAGGAACTTCTGTAAAATCAGAGGACATTGGTTAGACATTCAGGGGTATTCTCCAGAAGGTCTTGTGACTTGGAGATTTGAAGTCTGATTAGGGAGAAATCCAGCAAGATAAGGTCAGCTCTGCAGAAGGCTGAAACTTGGTGTTAAATTAGATTTTGTAAATAATTTCTAGTGGAGTTTATGGTGACAACCTGCAGTCAGCTCCCTACAGATGTAGAGAATCTGATTTTAGCATTTGAGATTATGCACATTGCCAGTAACGTCCACACAAACAGCAAAAGTAATGAGCACTGTCCCTGAAACCATCCCATAGGACTCATGACAAACTTTCTCTAGTTGGATAAAATACAGATCTTTCCAATATTTTTGGACCATTGAACATTGCAGAAGCAAAAGATTTTTAAGCATAACACAGGTGCGGGGTGTCTTGGTGAATCAGAGGAGGATATCATGTTGGATAAAAAGGATTTTTTTTTAATAAAAGGAAATTATGTAGCTGTAAAAGAATTCATTGACTTTTCTAGGGGAAGAAATACCCTATTAAATATCTGAACACAGCCTATATCCTGAAAAATTTCTCTGAGATGATATAATTGATTAATTTTTATAAAGTATTAGTGTCATACAGTAGGTTTTGATGTTTCCAAGTGCACAAAGAGGTATGCAATTTCAATGAGCTTAAGATTATTACCTGTAGCTAACCTGGAGGCCCACCTATTAAAACTATAAATTTTGGGTTCAGAGTAAAGAGTGATTTTGAGGTTGAGCTTCCAGAGTCAGACCACGTAGGTTGGGATCACAGCTTTATCATCTGTCAGTTGTGTGATCTGGAAGCAAGTCATTTCACTTCTCTGCCTTTATTTCCTCATCCATAAAGTGAGGATAACCACTTCATAGGGTGTTTCAGAGGATTAAATGAGATAATCTGTATAAAGCTCACCGTGGGGCATGGCATGTTGAGAACACTCCAGACACACAGGATGGATAAGCAACAATTTTTTCCTGATTAGTTCTGTGCTTTTTCTTTTTAATTTTTATAGCAGTACCATGAGTTCACCTAAAGATAAGAAGCCATGTTTATTGTCAGCTCTTTGTGAAAAATAGCATTAATTCCTAATAAGGTGTTCACTGTGTTTATTGCAGGCATTAAAATGATGTGATATTTGGAAGTGATCAGACTTCTGGGTTTGATTCCACACTTACTGGCTCTAAGACTTTGAAAAGTTGCTTCACCTTTTTGGGCCTCAGTGGCCTTAGCTGTAACATGGGGATTCTGTATAGTTTAATTGAAGCAATAGATACAAAGTGCTGACATCTGTGTCAAGTACACAGAATGTGCTCAAGGCTGCTACTGTCACTGACTCTGCTATTAACCAAGTATTTTCCAGAAAAGAACATGAGTTGAGTGGTCATATCTCAAAATAACTTTCTTCATCTTTTCTTTTTTTTATTAAAATTTTGGCCTCTTTTATTGTTTTTTTTTTAATTTATTTTCATCCATCTTTATTCTTTGGCCTGTGTGGGACTCCATTACAGTGACCTCTCTCATTGCAGAGCACTGGCTCTGGACAGATGCGGCCCTGAGCGCTGACTTGTAATTGGACACATTGGTCCAGCTGCTCCACGGCATGTGGGATCTTCTCAGGCCAGGGATCAAACCAGTGCCCCTTGCACTGCAAGGCAGACCCTTTACCCACTGACCCACCAGGGAAGCCCCATCTTTTTTTTTTTTTTTAAGGATTTATTTATTTGTTTGGCTGCATTGGGTCTTAGTTGTGATGTGTGGGTCCTCCAGTTGTGGCATGTGGGCTCTGGAGTGTGTGGATTTCAGTAGTTGTGGCACAAGGCTTAGTTGCTCCATGGCATGTGGATCTCAGTTCTCTGACCAGGGATTGAACCCACATGGCCTGCAATGCAAGGCAGATGCTTAATCACTGGACCACTAGGAAGGTCCTTGGTTTGCTTCATCTTGTAATAAATATGTGGAGTTTCCAGACTCATAATATTCAAGATGAAATTTTGAAGGATTCAAAATTTTTCAATTTTTCAATTTTTTTTCATAGCCAAACATTAAAACGTTTTCAGTTTTTTTTCATAACCAAGCATTAAAAACAAAGTGATGGTCTACGTAGACCAAGATGGTAAACACATGGCCTGTGACACCCAGAGCCATGGCAGATATACTCATCCATCGTGGCACTTTTACCTTTTGAGATCATATTCACCCTTTGCATTTTTCTCAACACAATACTCTACACAACCATTGTCAATGTGATTGGTGTTATGTGAAATTGGACTTATTTTCCACCCTTGTTCTAGTACTATGTCTTCAGAGCATTATTTTCCTTGAAGGGTGAAGAAATGATCAGTTTTCAAGCAAACCTCTTCTACTGAAATTCCATTCATCCTCTTAAATGATGAGATAATCCTCCCTCAAACCCTTGAGTAAGCAGGGTGAGTTATATAAAAGAGAATGGAAAGTCATCTGGCAGGATCCACAACCTATTGTTTGTGCTGCTTTGGAAGATGCTGCTAAGATAGATGACATTTATACCTGCAATTAAAAAAGATTTGCTAGAATATGAAGAAATCATCTGGAATTTGCCTACTTTTGCAGTTGACTCCATAAATACCGGCCTCTTTTATTGTTTTTTTTTTAATTTATTTTCATCCATCTTTATTCTTTGGCCTGTGTGGGACTCCATTACAGTGACCTCTCTCATTGCAGAGCACTGGCTCTGGACAGATGCGGCCCTGAGCGCTGACTTGTAATTGGACACATTGGTCCAGCTGCTCCACGGCATGTGGGATCTTCTCAGGCCAGGGATCAAACCAGTGCCCCTTGCACTGCAAGGCAGACCCTTTACCCACTGACCCACCAGGGAAGCCCCATCTTTTTTTTTTTTTTTAAGGATTTATTTATTTGTTTGGCTGCATTGGGTCTTAGTTGTGATGTGTGGGTCCTCCAGTTGTGGCATGTGGGCTCTGGAGTGTGTGATTTCAGTAGTTGTGGCACAAGGCTTAGTTGCTCCATGGCATGTGGATCTCAGTTCTCTGACCAGGGATTGAACCCACATGGCCTGCAATGCAAGGCAGATGCTTAATCACTGGACCACTAGGAAGGTCCTTGGTTTGCTTCATCTTGTAATAAATATGTGGAGTTTCCAGACTCATAATATTCAAGATGAAATTTTGAAGGATTCAAAATTTTTCAATTTTTCAATTTTTTTTCATAGCCAAACATTAAAACGTTTTCAGTTTTTTTTCATAACCAAGCATTAAAAACAAAGTGATGGTCTACGTAGACCAAGATGGTAAACACATGGCCTGTGACACCCAGAGCCATGGCAGATATACTCATCCATCGTGGCACTTTTACCTTTTGAGATCATATTCACCCTTTGCATTTTTCTCAACACAATACTCTACACAACCATTGTCAATGTGATTGGTGTTATGTGAAATTGGACTTATTTTCCACCCTTGTTCTAGTACTATGTCTTCAGAGCATTATTTTCCTTGAAGGGTGAAGAAATGATCAGTTTTCAAGCAAACCTCTTCTACTGAAATTCCATTCATCCTCTTAAATGATGAGATAATCCTCCCTCAAACCCTTGAGTAAGCAGGGTGAGTTATATAAAAGAGAATGGAAAGTCATCTGGCAGGATCCACAACCTATTGTTTGTGCTGCTTTGGAAGATGCTGCTAAGATAGATGACATTTATACCTGCAATTAAAAAAGATTTGCTAGAATATGAAGAAATCATCTGGAATTTGCCTACTTTTGCAGTTGACTCCATAAATCCTTTTCTGGAAAGATAACCAGGCTACACTGTCTGACATATCACACAGCTGGGCATCTTAAGAGAAAGTTATTAGATGCAAAGGACTAAATCTAAAGATGTTACTTGCATGTTGATTGGTGTGTTTGTCTGTGAGGGCTGCCATAACAAAATACTGTAGACTGGGTGGCTTAGATAGCATAAATTAATTTTCTTGCAGTTCTGGAAGCTAGAATTCTGAGACGAAGGTGTGGTCAGGTTGGGTTTCCCCCGAGGCCTCTCTCCTTGGTGGCAAATGACTGCCTCCTTACTGTGGCATCACATGGCCTTCTGTGTGTGCCCTTCCTGCTTGGTATCTCTTTCTCATGTTATAGGGTCACAAGCCACATTGGGATAGGAAGACCTTCACACTTATGATCTCATTTAACTTGAATTACCTTAAAGGCCACATCTCCAAATTTAGTCACACTGGAGGTTAGGGCCTTCAGTATATGCATTTGGGGGGATTTGATTCAGTCCATAGCAATTGGTTTGTATTAGTCACTCAGTTGTGTCTGGTTCTTTGTAACCCCATAGACTGTAGCCCTCCAGGCTCCTCTGTCCATGGAATTCTCCAAGCAAGAATACTGGAATGGATTGCCATACCCTGTCCAGGGTACCTTCCTGATCCAGGGATTGAACCCAGGTCTCCCACTTTGCAGGCAGAATCTTTACCATCTTATAATCTCTGCATTGTTACTTATGTTCATCATCAAGTGACTCTAATTCTTCCAGAAAGGATAGCCGTGTTAGGTACACACTACAGAGATGAAGAAATGTGTGCTCACTTTGGAAAAATTTCTGTTGCAAATCAACAAAAAAGATAGCATCAATGGAAAATGGGCAAAGATGTGAGAGTCAAAATTCACAGAAACCTCTTGAAATTTTTGATGAGATAATCCTCCCTCAAACCCTTGAGTAAGCAGGGTGAGTTATATAAAAGAGAATGGAAAGTCATCTGGCAGGATCCACAACCTATTGTTTGTGCTGCTTTGGAAGATGCTGCTAAGATAGATGACATTTATACCTGCAATTAAAAAAGATTTGCTAGAATATGAAGAAATCATCTGGAATTTGCCTACTTTTGCAGTTGACTCCATAAATCCTTTTCTGGAAAGATAACCAGGCTACACTGTCTGACATATCACACAGCTGGGCATCTTAAGAGAAAGTTATTAGATGCAAAGGACTAAATCTAAAGATGTTACTTGCATGTTGATTGGTGTGTTTGTCTGTGAGGGCTGCCATAACAAAATACTGTAGACTGGGTGGCTTAGATAGCATAAATTAATTTTCTTGCAGTTCTGGAAGCTAGAATTCTGAGACGAAGGTGTGGTCAGGTTGGGTTTCCCCCGAGGCCTCTCTCCTTGGTGGCAAATGACTGCCTCCTTACTGTGGCATCACATGGCCTTCTGTGTGTGCCCTTCCTGCTTGGTATCTCTTTCTCATGTTATAGGGTCACAAGCCACATTGGGATAGGAAGACCTTCACACTTATGATCTCATTTAACTTGAATTACCTTAAAGGCCACATCTCCAAATTTAGTCACACTGGAGGTTAGGGCCTTCAGTATATGCATTTGGGGGGATTTGATTCAGTCCATAGCAATTGGTTTGTATTAGTCACTCAGTTGTGTCTGGTTCTTTGTAACCCCATAGACTGTAGCCCTCCAGGCTCCTCTGTCCATGGAATTCTCCAAGCAAGAATACTGGAGTGGGTTGCCATACCCTCTCCAGGGGACCTTCCTGATCCAGGGATTGAACCCAGGTCTCCCACTTTGCAGGCAGAATCTTTACCATCTTATAATCTCTGCATTGTTACTTATGTTCATCATCAAGTGACTCTAATTCTTCCAGAAAGGATAGCCGTGTTAGGTACACACTACAGAGATGAAGAAATGTGTGCTCACTTTGGAAAAATTTCTGTTGCAAATCAACAAAAAAGATAGCATCAATGGAAAATGGGCAAAGATGTGAGAGTCAAAATTCACAGAAAGTGAGACTTCCCTGGTGGTCCAGTGGCTAAGACTTCATGCTCCCAACACAGGGGGCCCAGGTTAAATCCCTGGTCAGGGAACTAGATCCCATGTATTGCAACAAAAGATCCTGCATGCAGCAACTAAGACCCAGGGCAGCCAAATAAATATATATACATATTTTTTAAAATGCACAGAAAGAAGACATATAAAAATTTAAGAATTTCAAGAAATGCTCAAATTCATTGTTTACTTGCTCAGTCATGGCGACTCTTTTAACACCATCAACAGTAGCCCGCCAGGCTCCTCTGTCCATGGGATTCTCCCAGGAAGCATACTGGAGAGGGCTGTCATTTTCTCCTGTAGGGAATCTTCCTGACCCAGGGATCATACCCACGTCTCTTGGGTCTCCTGCATTGCAGGCAGATTCTTTATGGCTGAGCCATCAAGGAGGCCTGTTCAAACCCTTTAGTTAATAGAATATGAAAGATAAATTGAGATATCAGTTTGCCAGTACTAGATTGGCAAAATTAGGGTGATGCCAAGTGTTGGATGGGGTGTGTACTGCTAATGAGAATGTCAACTGGTACCACAGTTCTGCAGAGGACTCTGCTGGTGAGAGGAAATTTGACCCAGCAAATCTTGGCCACATATCAAGAAGGACTTCTCAGAGTTTATGAGGGCTCTGTATGAATAAGGTAACAAGCGATTTTAACTTGCCTGGGACAGATGTAGGGTACATGTACTCTCCTGGTGGAATTGTGAATAGCACACTTTTATTTCTCAAAAGCATTCTCCCTGTGTATAAAGGTCATCTTCCCAGTGTTTTTGTGGCAGTAGGGAATTGGAGTTCGGGAGTGAGAGGCAGAAAGTGTTGGGTTTGTGGTATTCAGCAGGAGAAGTAACAGACTAGATGTACCCAGAGTAAAATATATGGATCTTAAAACATAGTGCTGGGTGGAAAAAAAAAAAAAAGAGATTGAAGTTTACAACAACAATACTTACACACCATTAAGATCCATGTATGTAAAACTCTGTGTTTTATAAGAATACTTATTAACTAAAGGGCATCACAGAGCACATTAAAATGATTGCCTTGTGACAGGCGAGAAATAGCAGCAGGATATAAGGGAAAACTGTGTTGGATCTTCTGAAACCAAAGATAATAATGAACCTTTAAGAAGTATGATTAACTTAGGCAAAGTGAATTGGAAAAGGAAGAGTTCTAGCAAAATAGATAAAACCGAATGATTTTTAAAAGTGTCTAAAATTATATACATTTTTTGAGAAATAGGCACTTTTTTTTTTAATTCTCTGAAGCTCTGAAGAGCATTTAAGTCTGCTCATATAAGTATCTTAAATAGGACAAAAAATAAAAATAAAAACAAAAATAATACAATGAGGGTAAGGAGAATAGAGAGTATATAGATCTAGAAAAGATAAGGCAAAGTCAGGCGTAGGGGTTAGTATCCAAGATTCACATCCAAAGTCTTATATGTTTATTAGAGATTTGGCACCACACCAGGGAGCTGCTCTCACGTGCATGATGCACAGTATTCTGTAGTAACAGCCACCACAAACCACTGCAAGTACTGTGAAGCAGTCCAACTATCCCCATCCTGAGATCAGAGAGAAATTTCTCCCTTGGGCTCTCTTAGAAGAGCACTGTGTAATGGAACAGAGGCCTAGAAAACTAATTTTTACGAAAAGACTCATTCTATAACCATGTTGAAAATTTTTCCTAAATTGGCTTTTTTTTTACTCTAAACCCAGGGTTTTGGGCTCTTTGAATTTCTGCAAAATAACTAGATCCATTTCTGAAGAGAAAATTTCCTAGATGTAGGGTACATGTACTCTCTGGTGGAATTGTGAATAGCACACTTTTATTTCTCAAAAGCATTCTCCCTGTGTATAAAGGTCATCTTCCCAGTGTTTTTGTGGCAGTAGGGAATTGGAGTTCGGGAGTGAGAGGCAGAAAGTGTTGGGTTTGTGGTATTCAGGGGGTAAAATATAAATTTGGATCTTAAAACATAGTGCTGGGTGGAAAAAAAAAGAGATTGAAGTTTACAACAACAATACTTACACACCATTAAGATCCATGTATGTAAAACTCTGTGTTTTATAAGAATACTTATTAACTAAAGGGCATCACAGAGCACATTAAAATGATTGCCTTGTGACAGGCGAGAAATAGCAGCAGGATATAAGGGAAAACTGTGTTGGATCTTCTGAAACCAAAGATAATAATGAACCTTTAAGAAGTATGATTAACTTAGGCAAAGTGAATTGGAAAAGGAAGAGTTCTAGCAAAATAGATAAAACCGAATGATTTTTAAAAGTGTCTAAAATTATATACATTTTTTGAGAAATAGGCACTTTTTTTTTTAATTCTCTGAAGCTCTGAAGAGCATTTAAGTCTGCTCATATAAGTATCTTAAATAGGACAAAAAATAAAAATAAAAACAAAAATAATACAATGAGGGTAAGGAGAATAGAGAGTATATAGATCTAGAAAAGATAAGGCAAAGTCAGGCGTAGGGGTTAGTATCCAAGATTCACATCCAAAGTCTTATATGTTTATTAGAGATTTGGCACCACACCAGGGAGCTGCTCTCACGTGCATGATGCACAGTATTCTGTAGTAACAGCCACCACAAACCACTGCAAGTACTGTGAAGCAGTCCAACTATCCCCATCCTGAGATCAGAGAGAAATTTCTCCCTTGGGCTCTCTTAGAAGAGCACTGTGTAATGGAACAGAGGCCTAGAAAACTAATTTTTACGAAAAGACTCATTCTATAACCATGTTGAATACCTAAATGCTTGTTTACTCTAACAGGGTTTGGGCTCTTTGAATTTCTGCAAAATAACTAGATTCCATTTCTGGAAGAGCTAGAAATCTGTCCCTGTGTGTTGCAGAAAACCTGTGGTCCACAAACATTTGGGCTCGTCCACTGAATTAGAGACCAACAGGACCAGAAATTCCCAGTCATTCCAGCAATAGGTAATGAAAACAAAAAGTGAACTGTTCTTCCAGGTTCCAGAGTGCTGATACATTGATGTCCCCGAGGAAGAGGTGGGAGATGAAGAGAAAATGTTCCCCTCTATCTTTTCCTGCATCAACTTTAGCAGAATTAAATTTTTATTGACTAAGCACCTAGCATGGTAATTATTGTAGAGACCATGGAAAACAAATCCATTATGTGGCAATGTGTCATCAGAAGAGCAAAACCTTGTAATGCAGCTGAAAGCATATTCCAAGATTGGGTAGAAAAGTGGAATGTAAAATATTAATAATTTTACATTGATGACATGTTGACATTTTGAAATGATAATAATTTAATAAAATATTTTATTACAAAAAAAAAAGAAGAGCGAAACCAGCAAAAAGCGATGCAAAATGGAATAGTTTAGTGGCAGACATTTGCAGAAAGAGTCTGGTCTGAGAGATAGTCTCCAAATAGATGTTTAGGGACTGTGGGTAGGGCAAGAGAGGGAAAAGGACGGTCTGGTGTTTTGATATATCCTGGGTTTGGAGCAAGTACAGTTGATCAAGTTCTTCTGAACTTGGTTGAAATAGCCTCTGAACACTATCCAATTAGATATAATATGTATCAGGTGGGCCTCTGCTTTTTCATTCAGGTTCTAAGAGCCTGAGAAAGGCAGGTATGAAAGATTGACGCCAAAATAACTGTGGTGGTTTCCTTTCCTATATCATGTATGTGACTTTGTGACACATTCCATTAGTAGGTGGAGGCCACTTCTCCACCCCTTGAATCTAGGCTGGCTTTGTGACTTCTTTGGGTCAGTAAAATGTGGTAGAACTGATGGTGTACCAGTTTTTTTTTTTTTTTTTTAAGATTTATTTATTTATTTATTTTTGGGTGGGGGTCGGGTTGGGGAGGGAGGGGAGTGGGTGGGCCACTTCCATTGGCCTTTCATTTCTCCATTTTCATCTGTCTTTGTTCCTTGGCCGTGTGGGCCTCCCCTCGCACTGGCATCTGTTGTCGCAGAGCGCCAGCTCTGGGCACATGTGCTCCAGAGCTCCGGCTCGGCGATTGGACACATCAGTCCAGCTGCTCCGCGGCACATGGGATCTTCCCAGGCCAGGGATCGAACCAGCGCCCCCTGCACTGCAAGGCGGTGTCCCTATCCACTGGGCCACCAGGGGAAGCCCCAGTGTACCAGTTTTAAGCTTAGGTCTCATGCATGGACTTGGGCTCAGTTGTGTCTGACTCTTTGTGACCCTATGGACTGTAGCCCGTCAGGCTCCTCTGTCTATGGGATTTCCCAGGCAAGAATATTGGAATGGATTGGCATTTTCTACTCCAAGGGATCTTCTTGACTCAGGGAAGATCCCTTATATCCATCATCTCCTACATTGGCAGGCAAATTCTTTAATACCTGTGCCATCTGGGAAGCCCTAGAGTATCTCCAATTACTCCTAAATTGCTTTATACTCAACTACTGTAAATTCTGTAAGTTTTTTATTATAGCAGTGTTTCCTACTCAGTTTATTTTGGGGTTGCTGCAAAAGTAATTGCAGTTGTACATCATTGAGCTGTGCTGTTTGATATTGGACTACATTCTTAAATAAATGTAGTTATGTTATATATCATTTTAATGTGCATTTCTATCTTTATACTTTTTTGCTCATAACTTAGTACTTGCTGTTTATTCATTTTAGGCAATAGAAATGATGTTAGACAAAAAGCAAATTTGAGAGATTTTTGTGTTCTAGTTCAAAATGGCTCATAAAAGAGTAGAGACAACTTGCAACATCAGCCATGCATTTGGCCCAGGCATTGCTAATGAACATGCAGTGCAGTGGTGGTTCAAGAAGTTTTGCAAAGGAGAGGAGAGCCTCGAAGATGAGTGGCATAGTGGCTGGCCATCAGAAGTTGACAGCGAGGGCTTCCCTGGTGGTCCAGTGGCTAAGGACACCGCCTAGCAGTACAAGGGGCGCCAGTTCAATCCCTGGCCTGGGAAGATCCCACGTGCCGTGGAGCGGCTGGACTGATGAATTTAATTACCGAGCCGGAGCTCTGGAGTGCATGCACCCAGAGCCAACGCTCTGCGACAACAGACGCCACCCTGATGGGAGGCCCACACGGGCCAAAGAGCAAAGATGGATGAAAATGAACAAATGAAAGACGATTAGAAGTGGCCCGTCTGCTCCTCTCCTTCCCCACCTCACCCCCACCAAAATAAATAAAATAAATAAATCTTAAAAAAAAAAAAAGAAGTTGACAGTGATGATTGAGAGGATCATCGATGCTGATACTCTTAAAACTACATGAGAAGTTGCTGAAGAGTTTAGCATCAACCATTATACAAGCATTTGGCATTTTAAGCAAATTGGAAAGATGATAAAGCTCTATAAGTGAGTGCTTCATGAGCTGACTGAATATTAAACAAAAAAAAGTTGTCATTTTGAAGTGTCATCTTCTCTTAGTCTACACAACAGCAAAATTTCTCAGTTTGTGATGTGTGACGAAAAGTGGATTTTATATAACAACAGGTGGCAATCAGCTCAGTAGTTGGACTGTGAAGAAGGTCCAAAGCACTTTCCAAAGCCAAACTTGTACCAAAAACAGTCATGGTCACTGTTTGGTGGTCTGGTGCCTGTCTTGAAAGGATGAATAGGCAGACGTGGTAAGGAGGCCAGTGATTTCCAAGGAGGAGGAGGAGGAACAACATTTTATAGCCTAAATATTTGCCATGATAATGATCTGCACCACTGGAAATTAACTTTCTTAAAGCTGAGAATTGCCCTTACTGTCTTATGGATGCAAAGTATTGTTGCACTGGAATGTCTCACTTACCCTTATTGTTTTATATATGCAAACTATTATTGCATTGGAATATATCATCTAATTTTATCACTAATGATGTCCAGAGACCATCCTCTGGCTAATCCTATGTTAATGCTATGGGAGTGGGTCAAGTAAGACTTTTACAACCTTGACAATCCTGTTAATAACCAACTGAAAAAGTACAAAATGTCCTGCCTACACTAGCAGTGCCTCCTGTTGGAAGCTTTCTCTATTCCTTTTACTTTTTTTTTTTTTCTAATATATATATTTTTTAATTATGGGGGGGTGGGGAGGGAGGGGGTCGGATGGGCCACTTCTATTGGTCTTTCATTTATCTATTTTCATCCATCTTTGTTCTTTGGCCCATGTGGGCCTCCCATTGTGGTGACCTCTGTTGTCACAGAGCACCAGCTCTGAGCGCATGCACTCCAGAGCTCCACCTTGGTAATTAGACACATCGGTCCAGCCACTCTGCAGCAGGTGGGATCTTCCCAGGCCAGGGATTGAACCAGTGCCCCTTGCACTGCAAGGCGGTGTTTTTATCCACTGGACCACCAGGGAAGCCCTCCTTTTACTTTAATAAAACTTTTTATGTACAAAGGTCTGAGTGACCAAAGCCACATCTTTAGATCCCAAAGTGAAATTTTTTTCTTCAGAGGTTGCAAATCCAACACGGTTCACCTTAAGCTATCTGCCATCATCTATCAGTCTGATCCACTACAGCTTTCTGAATCCCAACAAAACCATTACATCTAGAAGTATGCTCCGCAAATGAATGAGATGCACCCAAAACAGCAATGTCTGTGGGCAGCATTCGTTTCAACAGAATGGGCCCAATTCTTCTTGTGACAAGGCCGTAGCACAACCAATGCTTCAGAAGTTGAGAAAATTGGGCTACAAAGTTTTGCATATTCACCTGACCTCTCCCCAGTGGACTACTTCTTCAAGTATCTCAACTTTTTGCAGGGAAAATGCTTCTAGAGGCAGGAAGAGGCAGAAAATGCTTTCCAAGAATTCATCAAATCCCAAAATGGAATTTTATGATACAGGAATAAACAAGCATTTCTCTTGGCGAAAATGTGTTTACTGTTAATGGTTCCTATTTTGATTAATAAAGATATGTTTGAGCCTAGTTATAATGGCTTAAAATTCACAGTCCAAACAGCAATTACCTTTTTCTAAAAAAAAATTTTGACTTTTTTATCATTTTTTAAAAATTTATTTATTTTCATCTATTTTTATTTTTTGGCATGTGTGGGCCTCCCATGGCAGTGGTCTCTCTTGTTGCACAGCATTGACTCTGGGCACGTGGTCACTCTGCGGCACGTGGGATCTTCCCGTGCCAGGGATTGAACTGGTGCCACTTGTACTGCAAGGCAGACTCTTTACCCACTGGACCACCAGGGAAGCCCCAAATGGCAATTATTTTTTTCACCAACCCAAATATCATCACTTTAGGGAAACGAAGCGGGGTAGGTGTACACAAAATACTTGTCACAGGGAAGCTGAAAAACCCTCAGTTTTAACTGGGTTCTACTGTGGTTTCTGTGACCACTTCTCACCTCCTGACATTTTCCTTTCTTTGTGTTTTGTCATCAGTTTTATTATGAGAAATTTGGTTGGACTTAATGTTTGTGGTAAGAGAGAGAGGCATGATGTAAGGAGGCCCCTCTCTCCTATGAGTCCCTGGCTTCTGCTACGTGGTGGCAAGGTCCTGTTAGTGTCACTACTGCTGGACTGGCACATCTTTTGAAAGCAGGGATGGGGGGCTCAGGGTCTCACGACTCCTGGGGAGATGCAAGAGGAGGGTTACTGTCTAAGGGAGGTCATTGTAAAAATGCACCTGTCTGTCTTGCATGAAATGAAAGATGGTTTCTTTCCTTTTGGAACTGCTAAAGGACATTCTTAGACTATCCATATAAGAAAATAAGCCAAATTTAGGATTTACTTCATAAAGTAGCTAGGTATTTTGGCAATATTTGGAGGAATTTTTTTAAAAAAATCACATGATCTTTCTCCTTTTCAGAAATTAAAGAATTAGAGCATTATGGTACAAGGACTTTGAGGTGGGCCTAGACGGCTTGGACTTGAGGCACGTTTGACTTCTTGGCTCTGTCAGGCTCACTGTATGTGGACTGTATACATCTATTAGCAAGTTACCTAGGTTTTCTGAGACCTCCGTTTCAATATATAAAGTGATAATGGTATAAGGATAATGTCATGAGGACTAAGTAATTTAAATATGTATATTTTCTAGCATATCTAGAGCATAAAGACACTTGATAGAAGCTGTTCTTTTAGATTTTTCCTTTTTTCACCTTTTCTGGCTTTTAGTTATATTGTTGTTGCTTGCTTACCTGTATGTGTACTTTTTACTCTGAAGAATGAAGGATGAATTTTCAGAAAACAGGGAGAAATTTATACCAAAATCTTTAAACTACTTATACTTTTTATCTAATAATCTCACTTTTATACAAGGGTCCAAAATTTTAAAAGTACAAAGCCATGGTCATAAAAAGTTTCATTCATTGTTGCTTCAGAAAATCTCCTTTCTGGTCAATTTTCCTGTTTGCCATGCTAAAAAATATATCTCATCACTTTCTTCACCCACATTTTTTCTAAATCATATTTGCTATTTGCTACATGTTATTGTTTCCATGTAGTTAGTAAATTTTAATCCCTACTCCTAATAGTTAAAGTGACAGTATTAATTTCCTGTGCATTCTTTGATCATTCTTCATGATGTAAGGAGGCCCCTCTCTCCTATGAGTCCCTGGCTTCTGCTACGTGGTGGCAAGGTCCTGTTAGTGTCACTACTGCTGGACTGGCACATCTTTTGAAAGCAGGGATGGGGGGCTCAGGGTCTCACGACTCCTGGGGAGATGCAAGAGGAGGGTTACTGTCTAAGGGAGGTCATTGTAAAAATGCACCTGTCTGTCTTGCATGAAATGAAAGATGGTTTCTTTCCTTTTGGAACTGCTAAAGGACATTCTTAGACTATCCATATAAGAAAATAAGCCAAATTTAGGATTTACTTCATAAAGTAGCTAGGTATTTTGGCAATATTTGGAGGAATTTTTAAAAAAATCACATGCTCTTTCTCCTTTTCAGAAATTAAAGAATTAGAGCATTATGGTACAAGGACTTTGAGGTGGGCCTAGACGGCTTGGACTTGAGGCACGTTTGACTTCTTGGCTCTGTCAGGCTCACTGTATGTGGACTGTATACATCTATTAGCAAGTTACCTAGGTTTTCTGAGACCTCCGTTTCAATATATAAAGTGATAATGGTATAAGGATAATGTCATGAGGACTAAGTAATTTAAATATGTATATTTTCTAGCATATCTAGAGCATAAAGACACTTGATAGAAGCTGTTCTTTTAGATTTTTCCTTTTTTCACCTTTTCTGGCTTTTAGTTATATTGTTGTTGCTTGCTTACCTGTATGTGTACTTTTTACTCTGAAGAATGAAGGATGAATTTTCAGAAAACAGGGAGAAATTTATACCAAAATCTTTAAACTACTTATACTTTTTATCTAATAATCTCACTTTTATACAAGGGTCCAAAATTTTAAAAGTACAAAGCCATGGTCATAAAAAGTTTCATTCATTGTTGCTTCAGAAAATCTCCTTTCTGGTCAATTTTCCTGTTTGCCATGCTAAAAAATATATCTCATCACTTTCTTCACCCACATTTTTTCTAAATCATATTTGCTATTTGCTACATGTTATTGTTTCCATGTAGTTAGTAAATTTTAATCCCTACTCCTAATAGTTAAAGAATGGACCAGTATTAATTTCCTGTGCATTCTATATGAGTCACTTTCTTCTTCAGAAGATTGTCAAATAGGCTTATTTTTTCAAATTGGCTTATTTCTTGGTTCTAGGTAGCCAGTTTCCAGAAGAAGCAAAACTCTGGATAATAACTCATTTTGCACGTCTATGAGTCTATTGGGAGATATTTCATAATAATAACTAAGCCAGTTCTTCATAATGTTTGGAATGAAATGGTCAAAGAGTACACCATAAAAATAGTTAAGAAAGGGTTTTAAATGGAGGAAAGGGAACTGCTGAGGTATTTCAAACAGCTGCTTTTTCAAAATTCCAGCCATTAAGTATGTTATTTTTCATTAAGGTATAGTTGATTTATAGTATTAGTTTCAGGTATACAACACAGTGATTCAAGATTTTTATGGATTATATGATATATTTAGTTATTATTAAATGTTGACTGTATTCCCTGTATATCTTGTAGCTTATTTAATTTATACATAGTTTGTACATTAATCTCATACCCCTCTATTGCCCCTTCCTCCTTCTCCCCCCTGGTAACTACTAGTTTGTTCTCTGTATCTGTGAGTCTGTTTCTTTTTCATTATATTGAATTCAGTTCAGCCACTCAGTCAATGTCCAACTTGTTGTGACCCCTTGGACTGCAGCACACCAGGCTTCCCTGTTCTTCACCATCTCCTAGAACCTGCTCAAACTCAAGTTCATTGACTCAGTGATGCAATCCAGCCATCTCATCCTCTGTTGTCCCCTTCTCCTTTTGCCTTTTATTTTCCCCATCATCAGGCTCTTTTCCAAAGAATCGTTTTTTATTATTATTATTATTATTCTTTATTTTAAAGGTTTTACAGAGTTTTGTTGTTCACAGACATGTATGTTCCCAGATCAGTCATATGCATATCCATGGTCCCCACCCCCACCAGTTCGCCCCATCCCACCTCTCCAGTCCATCGCCCCAAGCCATTGTAAGCACTCCTATTCCCTTAGCACAATGACACTAGCTATCTTTTCCACACATAACAGTATAGGTTTCCATGTTACTCCCTCCATGCTTCCCCCTCCCTATTTCTTCCCCACAATGTCCTTATGTCTATGCTCTGTCTGTTTTTCCATGTGTTCACTACCTGTGTTATCAAGACTATCCTATTAGATTCCATATATGTGTGTTAGTATACTGTATTTGTCTTTCTCTTTTTGACTTACTTCACTTTTTATGATAGGTTCTAGAGTCAGCCACTTCATTAGGACTGAGTCTTCTGCATTTCTTTTAACAGCTGAGTAGTATTCCATTGTATATATGTACCAGAGCTTCTGCATCAGCTGGTCAAAGTATTGGAGCTTCAGATTCAGCATTATGCCTTCCAATGAATATTTAGGGTTGATTTCTTTTAGGACTGACTGGTTTGATAGCCTTGTTGTCCAAAGAACTCTCAAGAGCCTTCTCCAGCACCACAGTTCAAAGGTATCAATTCTTCAGCACTCAGCATTCTTTATGGTCCAGCTCTCACATCCGTATGTGACTACTGGGAAAACCATAGCTTTGACTATACGGAACTTCCTCTGCAAAGTGACGTCTCTGCTTTTTAATATGCTGTCTAGATTTCTTCCAAGGAGCAAGTGTCTTTTAACTCCATGGCTTTTAATTTTGTTTTATTTACTAGTTTGTTTTAGTTTTTAGATTCCACATACAAGTGATAACATTACAATGTTTGTCTTCCTCTGTCTGACTTATTTCACTAAGCGTAATACCCTCTAGGTCCATCTGCATTGTTGCAAATGGCAGAATTTGTTACATTTTATGGCTGAGTGGTTCTTTATCCATTCATCTGCTTATGGACACTTAAATGGCTTCCATATCTTGGTATTGTAAATAATGGTGCCATGAACATTGTGGTGCATGTATCTTTCAAACTAGTGTTTTCGCTTTCTTCTGATATATAGCCAGGAGTGGAATGGCTGGATCACATGGTAGCTTTATTTTTACTGTTTGTTGAGCCTCCATGTTGTTTTCCATAGTAGTCACACCAATTTATGTTCCCACCAACAATTTACTAGAGTTCCCTTTTCTCCGCATCATTAGCAGTATTTGTTTTTTTGTGGTTTTCTGTATGTCTTCTTTGGAAAAATGTCTATTGAGGTCTTCTTCCCATCTGTGTTTAAAAAATATTTATTCATTTTGGGGTCATGTGCTTTAGAATGCAGGCTTAGTATCTGTGGTGCACAGACTTAGTTCCCCCATGGCATGTGGGGATCTTCCCAGACCAGAGATTGAACCAGAATACCCTGCATTGCAAGGCAAACTCTTAACCACTGGACCGTCAGGGACGCCCCCTGCCCATTTTTTAGTTAGGTTGTCTTTTAATATTGAATTATATGAGCTGTATATATATTTTGGGTTCGCATCAGGTCAAAGTATTGGAGCTTCAGATTCAGCATTATGCCTTCCAATGAATATTTAGGGTTGATTTCTTTTAGGACTGACTGGTTTGATAGCCTTGTTGTCCAAAGAACTCTCAAGAGCCTTCTCCAGCACCACAGTTCAAAGGTATCAATTCTTCAGCACTCAGCATTCTTTATGGTCCAGCTCTCACATCCGTATGTGACTACTGGGAAAACCATAGCTTTGACTATACGGAACTTCCTCTGCAAAGTGACGTCTCTGCTTTTTAATATGCTGTCTAGATTTCTTCCAAGGAGCAAGTGTCTTTTAACTCCATGGCTTTTAATTTTGTTTTATTTACTAGTTTGTTTTAGTTTTTAGATTCCACATACAAGTGATAACATTACAATGTTTGTCTTCCTCTGTCTGACTTATTTCACTAAGCGTAATACCCTCTAGGTCCATCTGCATTGTTGCAAATGGCAGAATTTGTTACATTTTATGGCTGAGTGGTTCTTTATCCATTCATCTGCTTATGGACACTTAAATGGCTTCCATATCTTGGTATTGTAAATAATGGTGCCATGAACATTGTGGTGCATGTATCTTTCAAACTAGTGTTTTCGCTTTCTTCTGATATATAGCCAGGAGTGGAATGGCTGGATCACATGGTAGCTTTATTTTTACTGTTTGTTGAGCCTCCATGTTGTTTTCCATAGTAGTCACACCAATTTATGTTCCCACCAACAATTTACTAGAGTTCCCTTTTCTCCGCATCATTAGCAGTATTTGTTTTTTTGTGGTTTTCTGTATGTCTTCTTTGGAAAAATGTCTATTGAGGTCTTCTTCCCATCTGTGTTTAAAAAATATTTATTCATTTTGGGGTCATGTGCTTTAGAATGCAGGCTTAGTATCTGTGGTGCACAGACTTAGTTCCCCCATGGCATGTGGGGATCTTCCCAGACCAGAGATTGAACCAGAATACCCTGCATTGCAAGGCAAACTCTTAACCACTGGACCGTCAGGGACGCCCCCTGCCCATTTTTTAGTTAGGTTGTCTTTTAATATTGAATTATATGAGCTGTATATATATTTTGGGTATTAATCTCCCATTGGTCATATCATTTGCAAATGTTTTCTGCATTTCTGTGGGTTGTATTTTTGTTTAATTGACAGTTTCCTTTGCTGTGCAAAAACTTTTAAGTTTAATTAGGGTCCTATTTGTTTATTTTATTTTTATTTATTTATTTATTTTGGGATGGGGTCGTGTTGGGGAGGGAGGGGAGCGGGCGGGCCACCTCCATTGGTCTTTCATTTCTCCATTTTCATCCGTCTTTGTTCTTTGGCCCGTGTGGGCCTCCCATCGCGGTGGCCTCTGTTGTCGCAGAGCCCCGGCTCTGAGCGCATGCGCCCCAGAGCTCCAGCTCGATAATTGGACACATCGGTCTAGGCGCTCCGCTGCACGTGGGATCTTCCCAGGCCAGGGATTGAACCGGCGCCCCTTGCACTGCAAGGCGGTGTCCTTACCCACTGGACCACGAGAGGAAGCCCCCTATTTGTTTATTTTTGCATGTATTTCCTTTGCCTTGGGAGACAAAGAAATGTTGCTACAATTTATGCCAAAGATATTCTGCCTGTGTTTTCTTCTAGGAATTTCATGGCTTAGGGTCTTATATTTAGGTCTTTAATTCACTTTGAGTTGATTTTTGTTCATGGTATGAGAAAATGTTCTAATTTCATCTTTTACACTGTAGCTTTCCAGTTTTCCCAGCACTATTTATTGAAGAGACTGTCTTTTCTCCTTTGTATATTCTTTCCTCCTTTGTCATGGATTAATTGACCATAAGTGTGTGCATCTATTTTGTATGTTTCTGGACTCTCTATTCTGGCCCTTTGATAGATGTGTTCCTTTTTCTGAAAGTATCATACTTTTTTGATTACTATAACTTTTTAGTATAATCTGAAGTCAAGAAGGGTAATTTTTCCAGCTCAAAACAATCTCCAGATTGTTTTGGCTATTAGAAGTCTTTCATGTTTCCAAGCAAGTGTGAAGATTTTTTGTTCTAGTTCTGTGGGGTCATAAGGAAAATGGGAATGGATTGAAGTAACTGAAGCACAGGCAATGATTGAAGAGAGTGAAACTATTTTGTATAATTGGATGATAGACACATGCTATTATGTTATCAGAAACCCATAGAACTTTATAGAAAAAGGAGTGGAACTTAAATGTATGCAAATTTAAAAAATCATTTAGTATGTTGGGAATGCCAGGATAAAGTGCAGAATTTTGGTAAAACAATATAACCATAATACAAATGCATTAAACCCCCTCTGTAAAGGGTGTGAAGGAACGAAAGTGCTGACTTAGATAAGCTCAGAAACAAGTGGAGTCTATAAGACTAAAGGCAAAGGGAACTGCATGTAAGCACTCAACTCTAGTTGATAAAACTCTTTCCCGGGGGAGTACAGATTAATGATTTTAATAGCACTAACACACATACTGAAACTCAACAACTAAGTAAATGAATGGACAATGGTTGGGAGGCAAGTTTGGTAGGAGGTTATAGATAATAGAAAGGAGAAGACTGGAGTCATCCATGTGATAACAGATTAGAGTTGGAAACGTTGGTATGGGTTCACATTTGCTTAATATAGACACAGATGGTTATATAGAGAACTGCTTATGGATATATACATGGGTTCAAATATATGTACATATACTTCCTTGTTCTGTCAACTGAGAGGGATTAGAGGCAATGATAGCCTACAGCAATGAGCATACCAAGCACCCAGTTCTTGGTTTCTAATATTATTCTTCAACAAAAGGAAGCTGAGCTCATATATGTATACATATGATTGATTCAACTTCTTGTGTGGCAGAAACTAACATAACTTGATAAGGTGATTTTCTTCCAATTTAAAAATTTCTTTTAATTTTTAAAAAGGAACCAGAACTTAAATAATTGACTGATTTAAGACTAGGGTAGAAAATAAGCAAGATAAGCATGGAGCATCTTATTGAACAAAAAAGTGCTCAGAGAATAATGACACAGTAATGGTGGAGTGTCAGAGGGACATGGTGATCTGAAAGAGCTCCCATCGCCAAAGCAGGAACATGGGAGCAACAAAAGAAATCAAGTAGTGTAGACTGAAACTGAAAGTAGAAAATATATAAATGACTGCATACTGATATGAATCAATTATTGAATAAGTAAAGGGAAACAGACACATTTTCTGTAGACAGCTTATATAAATCCTAGGCTTTTAGGTTTGAGTTGAACACAGTGCCTTTTTTCAAAAGAGTACAGTATAGAAAGAACAACTTTATATGGGAGAAATCTGGCAACCCTCTCAGCCAGATGACAAGTGTCAGCATCTACAGTGATGTCACATTGATTTATATACCCTTGATCTGATGTGATGAGAATGGCTTTATCTTTGTGGTGTTCGTCCGCAAGGCACATAACCCCAGTCCAATCATAAGAAAAAGGGTAGACAAATCCCAGCTGAGGGACATTCTACAGAATATCTGATCAGAACTCCTCTAAACCATCAAGGTCATCAAAGACAAGGAAAGTCTGTAAAACTGTGATAGCCAAGAAGAGCCTAAAAAGATACAACTAAATGTAAAGCCTAGATAGGATCTTGGAATACAAAAGGGAAATATGAAAAAAAAATGTGAACTTTAGTTAATAGAAATCTATCAATAATGGCTCATTAATTGTGACAAATGTACCATAGTAATGTAAGAGGTTAATGACTGGAAAAACCAGTGTGCAGAATATGAGAAAGCTCTGTACTATCTTTGCAAATTTCTATCATTCTAAAACTGTTCCAGAATAAGACATTTACACAAAAGAATTTGTACTGTTGAGTACTACCCTGAGATTCTGATTTAATTTGTCTGGTATGTGGGCTGACCTTTAGGACTTTAAAAGTTGCCCAGGTAATTCTAATATGTCTCCAGCAAACCACTGCTTGAAGGGAAGGGAGGGTTTTTACAAAGAGCTGCTCTTTCTTCTTTTCCCTTTCTAATTATAATAAATACTCTGACCTTGTCCCTAGCAAAATAGCAGTGTGATTTAATGATGCTGGTGGTTTGAGTAAAGCAATTCTTTATGGGTACAGCCAGCATTATAGAACTTAGAGAATGACGAAAGTGGAAGTGTGAGCTGCTCAACTGTGTTTGCCTCTCTGTGACCCCATGGGCTGCAGCCCGCCAGGCTCCTCTGTCCATGGGGTTCTCCAGGCAGGAGGACTGGAGTGGGCTGCCATTCTCTTTTCTAGGGGGTCTTCCCGATCCACAGGGATCAAACCTGTGTCCCCTGCATTGGCAGGTGGATTCTTAACCATTGAGCCACCAGGAAAGCCCATGCCATGTGCATGTGAAGGTAAAACATCTACAAAGTTGCAGGCACAAAGGTTGGCCTTTAAGTTGACAGCAGGCTTATTTTCTGGTGTGTGATTGTGACAAGGGAGATCAAATGCAACAAGCACTGACAAATGCAGCTTAAAGGTTCAGGAGCTTGGAACTGACCTGGGACATCTATGTTCCTTGGGCAGGGAACCTGGCAGTAGGTGTTCCTGGGGATCATATCTGATGCTGGAGCTGCCTGGCTCTATGAAGCAGTGAGGAATAGACCCTGCTGACCTCAGCACCTGGACTAACTTTAATGACGAGACAGAGGCTAAGAGGCGATGGAGCCTTGCTTCCTCACATGCAGGCGGATGGACCTTGAGACTGTCACACTGAGTGAGTCGGTCAGAAAGAAAAAAAAAAACAAATATTGTATATTTATGCATATAAGTAGAATCTAGAAAAACGGTATAGATAATCTTATTTGCAAAACAGAAATAAGAGACACAAAATGAAGGGACACTGAGTGGAGAGGGGAGTGGTAGGATGAATTAGGAGACGACATATATATGTATGAAATAGATGTGGACAAGGAAATGGCAACCCACTCCAGTATTCTTGCCTCAGAAATCACATGGACAGAGGAACCTGGTAGGGCTGCAGTCCATGGGGGTTCAAGAGTGGGACATGACCTGGCAACTACACCACCACCACCATCAAATTAGATAACTAATGAGGACCTAAAAAAAAAAAAAAAACACTAATGTAAACCACCACCTAAATTATGATATTATGATACTTAATTTGGAACTGATGAGACTATTTAAGACTTGTTCTGTTTACTAAAAAACATAACAGGCCAGGAAATTGCTTCATATACATTAAAGTATGCAAAAGATATATTTTTCTCATCATTTTTCTTCTTCCAAAATAGTCATGAGTAGGAATTCCTACTTTTTAAACCTATATGAATATTGATGAACCAGAAAGTACTTGTCTATTGAGTCTTACACTATTCTAAGCACTGGAGAAGATATTTACAAAGCTAAAAAATAATACTGGCTTTTTATTCATGCATTCAAATGATGCTTGAGTGTTTATCATGATACCAAGCATCTGCCAGGAACTAGAAATTTTAAAAACTAAACAAAAAACCCAGATTGGTCTTCTTTATTAAATAGCCTATAGTCTAAGAACTCATTGTGTAGATCAGTGACTCTCAACCAGGGGAGATTTTTGCCCTCTAGGGGATATTTGACAATGTCTACAGAAATATTGGGTGGGCACTACATGGACAGAAGATCCTGGCAGGCTACTGTCTATAGGTTTGCACAGAGCTAGACATGACAAGCGACTTAGCATGCACACAACGTGGGCACTGAGAAGGTTGGAGGGAGGCATCTGGTGGGTAGAGACCGAGATGCTGCTAAACACCTTCCAATGCACAGGACAGTCTTCATAACGCAGGATTCCAGGGCTCAAAATGGCACTGTGCTCAAGTTGAGAAACCCTGAAAACCCACTTGGGTCCTTCATTGGAAAGAGAACACACTTTCAAGGTGTGAATTAACAACGCCTCAAAATCATCTCCTGCCTTCTCTTTATCACATGAAGTCGGAACAGAGGAAGGGACCTAGCTGAGAGGAGAGTAAATGTCTACCCTTCCATTCAGTGGGGTTATGGTGGCCCTGCTCAGGGGAAGGTCAGCTCTTCTGCCATCGGGCCCAAGCAGTTCCAACAGTAACATCCCAGGCCAGAGTCATGTCCAGTTCAATCAGGCTGCATCAGAGATATACCCTGAGCTTGGTTTTGATTGAGAACAGCTGAGTTTCTATAGTCAAGCCCAGAAATACTTTTGAATAATATTACTAAAAGCTAAGGACACTTAAAATTTACACATAGCATTTATACCTGAATTGAAACTACTATAAAATTTGTGTCCTCTTTCTTAAAATATAAAAAGTGGACTTAGAACTGTGCGGTTCCATATAGGCACTGGCTGTATGCAACTATTTAAATTTATGTTGTTGTTGTTCAGTGGCTAGGCCGTATCTGACTCTCTGTGACCTTGTGAACTGCAGCTTGCCAGGCTTGCTTATTCTTCACTGTCTCCTGGAGTTGGCTCAAATTCATGTCCATTGAGTCATAAATGCCATCTAACCACCTCATCCTCTGTCACTCTTTTCCTTTTGCCTTCAGTCTTTCCCAGCATCAGGGTCTTTTCCAATGAGTCAGATTAGTTGAAATTAAATATTTAAAATTCACTCCTCAGGCACACTAAGTCACATTTAAAGTGCTCACAAGTCACATGTACCTGTTGGCTGTAGAATGTGACAGAGTAGATATAGCACATTTTAAATATCAGAGAAAATTCTGTCGATAGCATTGTCTTGCAAGGTATTTCTTAGGATCCTTACTACTATTAATTATTGCTTAAAACAAAAATACAAAGAAAAAAAGGCTTGTTTTCTAGCAGCAGAGGCACCAGGGAAGATGCTTTGCAATATTTCATTTTCCCTGTTTGTTAGAAAGACACAGACATGTTCTGCTAGGGGAGCCATCTTTTGTCAGATATGGCATTTTGTGAAGGTTTATGTAATGGATGTTAAAGAACCTTATCAGATGATTGAAACTGATTTTCGAGAAAGTATAACAATGTAAAATGCAAGTACATAACCCATATCAGGCATTTTTGATCTGAGTCAAGTGTATATTGTAAAATATTAATTCCATTAAGGTATGTCAGCAGGGAATTAAGATATGTGACCCACATATATTTCTTTCTGGTAATTGAGTGTAATAGGGAACTAGTGTTTAGTAGGTTTTAACTGAAGTTGGGGCAGGAAAAAGGAAAGAGACGAGGGTCAAAATGACCTATGGCTCTCTTGTGAAATTCACAGGGCACCGCCACACGAACTTTTTCAGAAGGCGAGATAGGTGGGTAGGGAGGACCTTGCTTGCACACGTTTGGAAAAATATTACTAAAAGCTAAGGACACTTAAAATTTACACATAGCATTTATACCTGAATTGAAACTACTATAAAATTTGTGTCCTCTTTCTTAAAATATAAAAAGTGGACTTAGAACTGTGCGGTTCCATATAGGCACTGGCTGTATGCAACTATTTAAATTTATGTTGTTGTTGTTCAGTGGCTAGGCCGTATCTGACTCTCTGTGACCTTGTGAACTGCAGCTTGCCAGGCTTGCTTATTCTTCACTGTCTCCTGGAGTTGGCTCAAATTCATGTCCATTGAGTCATAAATGCCATCTAACCACCTCATCCTCTGTCACTCTTTTCCTTTTGCCTTCAGTCTTTCCCAGCATCAGGGTCTTTTCCAATGAGTCAGATTAGTTGAAATTAAATATTTAAAATTCACTCCTCAGGCACACTAAGTCACATTTAAAGTGCTCACAAGTCACATGTACCTGTTGGCTGTAGAATGTGACAGAGTAGATATAGCACATTTTAAATATCAGAGAAAATTCTGTCGATAGCATTGTCTTGCAAGGTATTTCTTAGGATCCTTACTACTATTAATTATTGCTTAAAACAAAAATACAAAGAAAAAAAGGCTTGTTTTCTAGCAGCAGAGGCACCAGGGAAGATGCTTTGCAATATTTCATTTTCCCTGTTTGTTAGAAAGACACAGACATGTTCTGCTAGGGGAGCCATCTTTTGTCAGATATGGCATTTTGTGAAGGTTTATGTAATGGATGTTAAAGAACCTTATCAGATGATTGAAACTGATTTTCGAGAAAGTATAACAATGTAAAATGCAAGTACATAACCCATATCAGGCATTTTTGATCTGAGTCAAGTGTATATTGTAAAATATTAATTCCATTAAGGTATGTCAGCAGGGAATTAAGATATGTGACCCACATATATTTCTTTCTGGTAATTGAGTGTAATAGGGAACTAGTGTTTAGTAGGTTTTAACTGAAGTTGGGGCAGGAAAAAGGAAAGAGACGAGGGTCAAAATGACCTATGGCTCTCTTGTGAAATTCACAGGGCACCGCCACACGAACTTTTTCAGAAGGCGAGATAGGTGGGTAGGGAGGACCTTGCTTGCACATGTAACGTTTTTGGAAAAAGTTTCCCCTGCAATTCCAGTCTACCCAATCCAGTGTATTGATTACAGATAGGAAAGGGAAAATTAGTGTGTCTCTTCCATTGTATGATGGATTGGTGGTGGGGGCATGTGGATGTGTCTTAAAAAGGACACCTCTAGGTATGATTCCATATACTTGGGTGGGCCCAGATACCCACTCATTTCTCTGTCTTTCTTTTGAAGGGCCTCTAGTTGTTCCCACCTTCCCTATCTCCTAGGTTATTTACAACAGTCAACTGGGTTTAGAACAGCCTTAGGCATTTCTTCCCACTATCAGGAGTGTCTAGCAAGCTTTTGCATGTGTGTGCTAAGTTGCTTCAGTTATATTCGACTCTTTGTGACCCTATGGACTATAGCCTGCCAGGCTCCTCTGTCTGTGGAACTCTCCAGGCAAGAATACTGTACAGTGGGTTGCCCTTCTCCAGAGGGTCTTCCTGACTCAGAGATGGAACCTGAATCTGCATTGAAAGGTGAGTCCTTCACCACTTGTGCCACCTAGAAGCCCAATTTGTTCTTGGATGCAGTTTCTGATCATTGCCTGAAATGATGATATTGTGTGCTGTTGATCAAAGGAGGTGTCATGTACACAGAGGATACACAGGCCAGAGACCACACTCAGCTGAGGAAATTCAGGAGCCCTTTTCCCCAGAAAGACGGGCCATGGGTGTGTGAGCAGGACAAAAATATTCTTGATCAGGATCTATCAAGCCTTTGGATTACTGTTTCGGTTGAGACTTCAGAGTGTGGTCATAGAACCTGGCTCACTGTTAACATTAGAAGGGTACTGTTATAGAGAAACATCACAGTCCATCGGATTAAGTTAGGTCTTCTGATGAATGGGAAGTGTCAGTGTTCTTTCCCCAACCCTCAATTTAAACTGGAATCTCGTACCATATTTTCAAGGCATATCAGCCTTGCATGGATCTGTTTATTGTTCAGTTATGTTTTTTTTCTTCTGTTAATGGATTTAGAATATCCATTCATACTCCATTCTGCATTTTCTTCATTGCTGGTTTCAGATTTTCTCCTGGTAGAGATCCAGTTTTCCCTGACATGTAAAATGCTGGTCAGCTTGGGGTTTTTAAAAGTATAAGGTGGTACTATCACCTTGGTATAAGGTGGTAATATCATTGGGAAACTATCTAGAATATAATAAAGTCCTTTTAGTGGCATATTGTACAATATATAAGCAAAAATAGCCCACCGCCCCAGCAAGTGTCTAGCCCTAGCTTCCTATGTCTGTTTAGGGCCACAGAATCTATTGGTAGTGAAGGTAATAAGAAGGCATACAACCCTGAGGAGACTAGAGCAGACTGTGTATCAATAGTTTAGATTACATCTCTAAAAGTCACTTGTGCGTCTCCTTTGAGGCTCCCTGTGCTTCAGATATCAGAGGTGTGAAATGCCCTGGGGTTCTGGAAGCCACTCAGGACTTCTCTTCTTAGATTACCAGACTAGAAAGAAAGGAGAAGCCTGGTTTCTGGTGCCCTAAAATCCTTGGAATTTCCAAAGGGGTTCTAGTGAGGTGACTGAAGATGGGGTAACTTAGAATGGGGCTGGTTCCTAGAAGAAGCATCCACGACTGTAGGGTATTGAAAGGTGATTAGCCCAAATTTGTTCTTGGATGCAGTTTCTGATCATTGCCTGAAATGATGATATTGTGTGCTGTTGATCAAAGGAGGTGTCATGTACACAGAGGATACACAGGCCAGAGACCACACTCAGCTGAGGAAATTCAGGAGCCCTTTTCCCCAGAAAGACGGGCCATGGGTGTGTGAGCAGGACAAAAATATTCTTGATCAGGATCTATCAAGCCTTTGGATTACTGTTTCGGTTGAGACTTCAGAGTGTGGTCATAGAACCTGGCTCACTGTTAACATTAGAAGGGTACTGTTATAGAGAAACATCACAGTCCATCGGATTAAGTTAGGTCTTCTGATGAATGGGAAGTGTCAGTGTTCTTTCCCCAACCCTCAATTTAAACTGGAATCTCGTACCATATTTTCAAGGCATATCAGCCTTGCATGGATCTGTTTATTGTTCAGTTATGTTTTTTTTCTTCTGTTAATGGATTTAGAATATCCATTCATACTCCATTCTGCATTTTCTTCATTGCTGGTTTCAGATTTTCTCCTGGTAGAGATCCAGTTTTCCCTGACATGTAAAATGCTGGTCAGCTTGGGGTTTTTAAAAGTATAAGGTGGTACTATCACCTTGGTATAAGGTGGTAATATCATTGGGAAACTATCTAGAATATAATAAAGTCCTTTTAGTGGCATATTGTACAATATATAAGCAAAAATAGCCCACCGCCCCAGCAAGTGTCTAGCCCTAGCTTCCTATGTCTGTTTAGGGCCACAGAATCTATTGGTAGTGAAGGTAATAAGAAGGCATACAACCCTGAGGAGACTAGAGCAGACTGTGTATCAATAGTTTAGATTACATCTCTAAAAGTCACTTGTGCGTCTCCTTTGAGGCTCCCTGTGCTTCAGATATCAGAGGTGTGAAATGCCCTGGGGTTCTGGAAGCCACTCAGGACTTGTCTTCTTAGATTACCAGACTAGAAAGAAAGGAGAAGCCTGGTTTCTGGTGCCCTAAAATCCTTGGAATTTCCAGTGATAGGAATGTCTTTGGTGTTCTAGTGAGGTGACTGAAGATGGGGAACTTGGAAGGCTTCAGAATGGGGCCTGGTTCCTAGAAGAAGCATCCACGTAACTAGTAGGGTAGAACTTGAGCCCCACCTCTGACCTCTGGGAGGGATAGACGGACTAGAGATTGGGTTCAAGTACCAGTGGTCTGAGATTCAGTAAATCATCATGAAGCTTCCAGACTGGTGAGTACATGGATGTGCTGGGAGGGTGGTGCCTTTGAAAAGGGCATGGAAGCCCTGTGCCCTCCTCACCCCCATACCTTCCACTAGGCATCTCTTCTACTTAGCTGTTCCTGAGTTGTATGCTTTATAATAAAACTGGTGAAAAGCAGAGAGCTTCCCTGAGCTCGGAGTTACTCTGGCAAATTACTGTGCCTTGAGGTTGTGGGAACTTCCAGATTTGTAGTTGACTGAGTAGAAGTGAAGGTTGTCTGGGAGCCCTGTTTGTGGCTGGTGTCTAAAGTGGGACTGAACCCTTAGCTGGTGAGGGTCTGTGCTGATTCTGGTCCCAGTGAGTTAAATTATTGGCCCCCAGCTGGTGTCAGAATTGGAAAATTGGTATTGGAATGACACAGTCAGGGATAAAATAGTGAACAAGAACAAACATTTTCTGCTCTTATGAAATTTATGAGTATTTCTATGAGTGTGTTGGGTTAGGGAGCACCCTGCTGTATATCATCCAATTGCCCCTCTAGATCTACTCACCCTGGTCATTAGAGGATAACTCTTTTTTTTTTTTTCCTTCAAATTTGGCACCTTTTACTGTTTTTATTTATTAATTCATTTTCATCCATCTTTGTTCCTTGGCCTGTGTTGGCCTCCCATTGCAGTGGCCTCTTTCGTTGCAGAGGACTGGCTCTGGGCCCATACACTCCAGAGCGCTGGTTTTCAATTGGACACACAGGTCCAGCCACTCTGTGGCATGTGGGATCTTCCCAGGCCAGGGATCGAACCGGTCCCCCTTACCCTGCAAGGCAGACTCTTTACCCACTGGACCACCAGGGAAGCCCAAGGCTAACTCTTATGGAACTTGTTATTGGGCCCTCTGTTCTGTCTCTGTTTTTAGATACGACTGGGGTTTCTGGTGCCCTAAAATCCTTGGAATTTCCAGTGATAGGAATGTCTTTGGTGTTCTAGTGAGGTGACTGAAGATGGGGAACTTGGAAGGCTTCAGAATGGGGCCTGGTTCCTAGAAGAAGCATCCACGTAACTAGTAGGGTAGAACTTGAGCCCCACCTCTGACCTCTGGGAGGGATAGACGGACTAGAGATTGGGTTCAAGTACCAGTGGTCTGAGATTCAGTAAATCATCATGAAGCTTCCAGACTGGTGAGTACATGGATGTGCTGGGAGGGTGGTGCCTTTGAAAAGGGCATGGAAGCCCTGTGCCCTCCTCACCCCCATACCTTCCACTAGGCATCTCTTCTACTTAGCTGTTCCTGAGTTGTATGCTTTATAATAAAACTGGTGAAAAGCAGAGAGCTTCCCTGAGCTCGGAGTTACTCTGGCAAATTACTGTGCCTTGAGGTTGTGGGAACTTCCAGATTTGTAGTTGACTGAGTAGAAGTGAAGGTTGTCTGGGAGCCCTGTTTGTGGCTGGTGTCTAAAGTGGGACTGAACCCTTAGCTGGTGAGGGTCTGTGCTGATTCTGGTCCCAGTGAGTTAAATTATTGGCCCCCAGCTGGTGTCAGAATTGGAAAATTGGTATTGGAATGACACAGTCAGGGATAAAATAGTGAACAAGAACAAACATTTTCTGCTCTTATGAAATTTATGAGTATTTCTATGAGTGTGTTGGGTTAGGGAGCACCCTGCTGTATATCATCCAATTGCCCCTCTAGATCTACTCACCCTGGTCATTAGAGGATAACTCTTTTTTTTTTTTTCCTTCAAATTTGGCACCTTTTACTGTTTTTATTTATTAATTCATTTTCATCCATCTTTGTTCCTTGGCCTGTGTTGGCCTCCCATTGCAGTGGCCTCTTTCGTTGCAGAGGACTGGCTCTGGGCCCATACACTCCAGAGCGCTGGTTTTCAATTGGACACACAGGTCCAGCCACTCTGTGGCATGTGGGATCTTCCCAGGCCAGGGATCGAACCGGTACCCCTTACCCTGCAAGGCAGACTCTTTACCCACTGGACCACCAGGGAAGCCCAAGGCTAACTCTTATGGAACTTGTTATTGGGCCCTCTGTTCTGTCTCTGTTTGAATTTGATCAGTGGAGGTCCTGGAAGAAGACTAAAAGGAGGGAGGAGAAGGAAGTTAGGGTGTTCATCCTCCTTATTCCTGTCTTTCTGAGACACCTTGGACAATGTCCCTAGATGGAACACCACTATTCTCTTCCCAGCAGACTTCTCTACATAGCTTTCCATCTCCAGGTTCTGTCAACCTCTCCTTCTCCTTGTCTCCTTATGCCTAGGGTTGGTAACAGTGGTAACAGTGCTCCCAGCACTGATCACTGGTCACAATCCCCTGTGGTTTTCCTTCACCTGTAAAATTTCATCACAGTTCTTTAGTTACATAAACCTTTAAATTATCCTGATTTGAGTATTCCATCTCATTGGGACCCCAATTAATAGACAGCACCATCCATTTAAATGTGGGGTTGATGCTGGATAAGTGTGTTGATTTTTGTTTCAATATTGTTGGTGCTACTACCTCAGGTAATTTTTAGCCAGCTGCTTCTTAAGAAGGTCACCCTCTCATTGCTTCTTAGCAACGATAAGATCATCTCATAGAATAGAATGCTTATCTTCATATTTTCTTTGGCAGGAGAGTATACCTTCTATGAGGTAGAGAGAAGGATAACTAGGACATCAGTCCTGTTTTATAGCATTTAGAATTGCAACTTCAGTTGCCAGAATGCTCTTCATACCAATTATGATTCTGGCATTGATACGATACTCCAGACTTTGAAGGTGCATTAATAGCCTGGGATTTAGACCAAGACAATGCATGCTGATGAGAGGTTGAAAAAGGTTGCCCAAATCACTGTGAGTCACAGGCTTATTGGTGAGTAGCACCCACAAGTTTAAGAGTTATGCCTGAAACAGCTTTTCTTTCATAATAAGGAGTGAGGGCAGAAAAGGGGGAAGATAGGGAGAGAACACCAAGAAATGAGTTGTGAAGACAGCACAGAATGCATGCTTTTACTGTTTGCTCTGCAAAGGTTCTAACATAGGGAACCATGTCATGAAATCTACATTTATTATTATTATTATTTTTTTAAAGATTTATTTATTTATTTATTTTGGGCGGGGGGTCAGGTTGGGGAGGAAGGGGAGCGGGCGGCCCATTTCCATTGGTCTTTCATTCCTCCATCCTCATCCGTCTTTGTTCTTTGGCTCCTGTGGGCCTCCCATCGCGGTGGCGTCTGTCATTGCAGAGCGCCGGCTCTGGGTGCATGCGCTCCAGAGCTCGGGCTCGGTAATTGGACACATCAGTCCAGCTGCTCCATGGCACATGGGATCCTCCCAGGCCAGGGATCGAACCGGCGCCCCTTGCACTGCAAGGCGGTGTCCTTACCCACTGGACCACCAGGGGAAGCCCTACATTTATTATTGATCTTTTCATCCAAACCCACCCAGCACCTTCTTTGAATCTGTTATAAGCCAGTTTTTACAAATGATGAATTTCTTTTTAAAATTTATTGATTTATTTCCCTTCCCTGCCCTCAGTGACCTGAGAAAGGGGGAGGTGGCTTTTTTTTTTTTTTTTTTAAATTTTGGCTTCTTTTATTGTTCTTTTTATTTATTTATTTTCATCCATCTTTAATTCTTTTTTGGCCTGTGTGGGCTTCCCATTGCTGTGGCCTCTGTCATTACGGAGTGCTGGCTCTGAGCACCTGCGCTCCAGAGCGCTGGCAGGAGAGTATACCTTCTATGAGGTAGAGAGAAGGATAACTAGGACATCAGTCCTGTTTTATAGCATTTAGAATTGCAACTTCAGTTGCCAGAATGCTCTTCATACCAATTATGATTCTGGCATTGATACGATACTCCAGACTTTGAAGGTGCATTAATAGCCTGGGATTTAGACCAAGACAATGCATGCTGATGAGAGGTTGAAAAAGGTTGCCCAAATCACTGTGAGTCACAGGCTTATTGGTGAGTAGCACCCACAAGTTTAAGAGTTATGCCTGAAACAGCTTTTCTTTCATAATAAGGAGTGAGGGCAGAAAAGGGGGAAGATAGGGAGAGAACACCAAGAAATGAGTTGTGAAGACAGCACAGAATGCATGCTTTTACTGTTTGCTCTGCAAAGGTTCTAACATAGGGAACCATGTCATGAAATCTACATTTATTATTATTATTATTTTTTTAAAGATTTATTTATTTATTTATTTTGGGCGGGGGGTCAGGTTGGGGAGGAAGGGGAGCGGGCGGCCCATTTCCATTGGTCTTTCATTCCTCCATCCTCATCCGTCTTTGTTCTTTGGCTCCTGTGGGCCTCCCATCGCGGTGGCGTCTGTCATTGCAGAGCACCGGCTCTGGGTGCATGCGCTCCAGAGCTCGGGCTCGGTAATTGGACACATCAGTCCAGCTGCTCCATGGCACATGGGATCCTCCCAGGCCAGGGATCGAACCGGCGCCCCTTGCACTGCAAGGCGGTGTCCTTACCCACTGGACCACCAGGGGAAGCCCTACATTTATTATTGATCTTTTCATCCAAACCCACCCAGCACCTTCTTTGAATCTGTTATAAGCCAGTTTTTACAAATGATGAATTTCTTTTTAAAATTTATTGATTTATTTCCCTTCCCTGCCCTCAGTGACCTGAGAAAGGGGGAGGTGGCTTTTTTTTTTTTTTTTTTAAATTTTGGCTTCTTTTATTGTTCTTTTTATTTATTTATTTTCATCCATCTTTAATTCTTTTTTGGCCTGTGTGGGCTTCCCATTGCTGTGGCCTCTGTCATTACGGAGTGCTGGCTCTGAGCACCTGCGCTCCAGAGCGCTGGCCCCTAACTGAACACACCAGTCCAGCTGTTCCACGGCACGTGGGATCTTCCCAGACCGTGGATCGAACCGACACTCCTTGCACTGCAAGGCAGACTCTTTACCCACTGGACCATCAGAGAAGCCCTAAATTTATTTTTAATTGAAAGATAAGTGCTTTACAATGTTCAGTGGGTTTCTTCAGATGTGAATCAGCCATAATTATACATATATCCCTTCCCTCTTGATGCCCTGCCCTCTCCCCATCCCGCCCCTCTAGGTCATCACGGAGCACTGAGCTGAGCTCCTTGTGTTCCACAGCAGCTTCCCACTAGCTATCTCACACATGATGAATTTATAAACTGATAAGTTTGTAGCCCTTTCGTCAAAGTTACTTTGAACCTCCTTTCTTCCTTACTTTGCTTCCCAAAGTCCTTACCTAAATGTAAATTAGGATGACCAGACAGGTTTATCAGAGATGGTGACAGCTTGTCTGTAATCCACTGATCTCTAGACTAGAGGGAAAGCTTTTCTCGGAAGGTGGCACATGTTTACATGCCAGGAGAACTGGTGAGAGTCTATTCATCCTTGAAAGCATGAGTTGCTCAGTCATGTCCGACTTTTTGCCACCCCAGGGGGTGTAGCCTGCCAGATTCCTCAGTCCATGGGATTTCCTGGGCAAGAATAGTGCAGTCGGTTGCCATTTTCTTCATCCTTGATCACTATTAGAGAATAAAACAATTTCAAAAGTCATCTACCCTCTAATGCTATAGTTGAGGCAACTGAGACCCAGAGGCATTAGGAAACTTAGTTAAGAACACAGCTGTTTTCATTTGTCAGAGCTCTGTCACAAAGTACTCATGAACTGAGTTGTTTAAACATTAGAAATGGATTGTCTCCCGGTTCTGGAGGGTAAAGGCCCCAAATCAAGGTGATGGCAGGGTGGTTCTTCCGAAGCCTGTAAGGGCCTCCCTCCTGGCTTATCACTGGGTATCTTCTCCCTGTGTCTGTTCTCACCACATTGCCACGTATGTGTGTCTGTGTCCAAATTTCCTCATCTTTAGAAGCCCACGAGTCATACTGGGTTAGGGCCCACCCTTGTGACCTCATTCAGACTTGATTACCTCCGTAAAGACTCTATCTCCAAAAGAAAGTCACAGGCTAGTGGGAGTTAGGGTTTCAACTTATGAATTTGGTAGAGGGATGTAATTCAACTCATAGCAATAGCTGTCTAGACAGACTAGAACCTTGGTCTTTTGACGCCCTAGTTAGGTATTTTTCCCCCTGTTATGCCATGTGACTTTTAATATTCTTGTTCCCATGGCTGCAAAGAAGACCATTTTCTTTGTTATAGAAGTGGATACAGGGATGTGACTGGAACCTCATATTTTCTCAGACATTTCAAATGATTCAGTTTAGGTGACTATAAGGTCAAAGTAGATTTGGGGCAGTAAGGATCCTTATTAATAAAGCCTAAAAATCATTCTCGGGGATAAAGATAATGAAATTTGTATTATTCCACTGAGTATGTCGAACCTTTAGAATTAGAGTGTCAGTTCTCCCATACTTATTCTATAAATTATACTTTATATCATTACATTGTGATGATAAGTTTGTGCAGTTATTTTCCTGTTTATTTGGATCTCTCTGTTCCGGAAAAAGGCTTCCAGGGAAGGAAGTTTTCCTTCTAGATGTCCTATGGATGAAGTTTTGGCAAATCCGTTGCCAATCCTGGCGTTTAATTCTCCTAAAATCATTTTGTCAGTGTAGGGATGCTTAAAGCCTATGATTGCTATAAAGTATCCAGATTGGAGCCAGATATCTTAGCAAAACGTTTGTACATTGGTAAACAGGTTATTTTTGTTATGTTATACCAAGTGGTCTTGGTATAACAAGAGAAGGTGGAACTGAAGAAAAATAATGGGGTGTTGGAAAATCTGGTGACAGCACATTCTCCCTGTTCTCACACAGGCTAGCAGGCTTATTTTGAAGGAGGGAAACCTAATGATCCTCTGATCATAACATTAACATGATCAGCCCAAGAACACAATGCTCTCTCTATCCTAGACCAATGTGCTTTCCATGCAGGGTGGCCACCATGATGTGGAACTTAGGAACAGTGGATGAATTGGCATTTCTAACTATCTTCTGATATTCACTAGGGCTACACATAAATATGCACGTGATCAACTTCACCAACTTAGACAATGTCTCTTGATACATAAAAGAGGTAGTGAGGTGAAAGTGTTAATCTCTCAGTCATGTCCAACTCTTTGCAACCCCATGGGCTGTAGCCTGCCAGGCTCCCCTGTCTGTGGAATTCTCCAGACAAGAATACTGGAGTGGATAACCATTTCTTTCTCCAGAGGATCTTCCTGACCCAGGGATCAAACCCAGGTCTCTTGCATTACAGATGGCTTCTTTACCATCTGAGTCAGAAAGGTATTAGTTTCTAGGATTTACCCTCTGTGCCCCTCTCCTCTAGCAGCTTCTGAAACCATATCTCTTACATCACCAGCTTTTCAGTATACACCAAGGAAGAAATGTCAGTGGTTAAAGAAATTTGCAAGATGCCACATCCCTCTTTTAGCTACTCATCATGCATATTGGAATATTGAAGGCTTTGTAGCATCTTGCAAGAAACAGTATTGAGCTCTCTTTAGTTAGGTGTTTCCAAAGTTATCTGGTTAGGGAACCATTTGTTCATGTAAACCTGTAAGATGTATGCAGCACATTTTGAGAAATCTTACATAAAACTTGCTTCTTAAGTCAAAGTGATATATACATTGGGAAGAATTTGGTGGAACTTCCCTGGTGGTCCAGAGGTTAAGATTCCATGCTTCCAATGCAGGAGACACAGGCTGGATCCCTGGTTGAGGAACTAAGATTCCATATGCTGTATGATGTGGCAAAACAAAAAAAAAGGGGGGAATTTATATCAAGTGTATAGGTAATAGAGCAACATACCTGCAGGATCTCTCTCTAGATACTTGAGTGACTCACAGTCCTTACAATCTCCATGAAACACTCCTTGTGGCTGATTAGCAGAGACAAAATACTAAAATAGGTTGGTCAGGCTTTTTGCTCATGAAGATCTTTCTTAATTGTGGGGGTGGATGATGCTCTGTGTGTGTGAGTCCTGGATAATCAGATGGTTTAAGAAAGAAAAAAGTACTGGACTTGTAATCAGAAGGTCTCATCTGTTTCGACCTTTATCGTAGACACAAGATGTGACATCCCCTCCACCAGTTTAGGGCAGGCACTATTACACAAACCCCAGCCCTCTGTCAGAGGGAAGGCCTTTAGTACCCAGCAGGCCTCCCTGTCCACAGGATACCCTAGCAAATATTGTCTGGAGGTGAAGAGGAGGAAGTTGTCAGGCTGGTGACGTAATGTCTCAGTGTTTGGGTCACCTCAGAAGGAGCAGAGCTTTTGATCCAAAGGGCTGCCTTTCCTGAGGGAGGTAAGAATGGAGTGTCTGACTCTCCAGCAACCATGTGGCCTGATTGCTGGTGGCTAGATGCCCTGTAACAAAGACCCTTTGGTTTCAAATAACAGAGAGTATCTTTGAATCAGCTTAAGACCCTCTGTGCCCTCTCCTCTAGCAGCTTCTGAAACCATATCTCTTACATCACCAGCTTTTCAGTATACACCAAGGAAGAAATGTCAGTGGTTAAAGAAATTTGCAAGATGCCACATCCCTCTTTTAGCTACTCATCATGCATATTGGAATATTGAAGGCTTTGTAGCATCTTGCAAGAAACAGTATTGAGCTCTCTTTAGTTAGGTGTTTCCAAAGTTATCTGGTTAGGGAACCATTTGTTCATGTAAACCTGTAAGATGTATGCAGCACATTTTGAGAAATCTTACATAAAACTTGCTTCTTAAGTCAAAGTGATATATACATTGGGAAGAATTTGGTGGAACTTCCCTGGTGGTCCAGAGGTTAAGATTCCATGCTTCCAATGCAGGAGACACAGGCTGGATCCCTGGTTGAGGAACTAAGATTCCATATGCTGTATGATGTGGCAAAACAAAAAAAAAGGGGGGAATTTATATCAAGTGTATAGGTAATAGAGCAACATACCTGCAGGATCTCTCTCTAGATACTTGAGTGACTCACAGTCCTTACAATCTCCATGAAACACTCCTTGTGGCTGATTAGCAGAGACAAAATACTAAAATAGGTTGGTCAGGCTTTTTGCTCATGAAGATCTTTCTTAATTGTGGGGGTGGATGATGCTCTGTGTGTGTGAGTCCTGGATAATCAGATGGTTTAAGAAAGAAAAAAGTACTGGACTTGTAATCAGAAGGTCTCATCTGTTTCGACCTTTATCGTAGACACAAGATGTGACATCCCCTCCACCAGTTTAGGGCAGGCACTATTACACAAACCCCAGCCCTCTGTCAGAGGGAAGGCCTTTAGTACCCAGCAGGCCTCCCTGTCCACAGGATACCCTAGCAAATATTGTCTGGAGGTGAAGAGGAGGAAGTTGTCAGGCTGGTGACGTAATGTCTCAGTGTTTGGGTCACCTCAGAAGGAGCAGAGCTTTTGATCCAAAGGGCTGCCTTTCCTGAGGGAGGTAAGAATGGAGTGTCTGACTCTCCAGCAACCATGTGGCCTGATTGCTGGTGGCTAGATGCCCCTGTAACAAAGACCCTTTGGTTTCAAATAACAGAGAGTATCTTTGAATCAGCTTAAGAAGAAAAGAAAATAAATTGGGTAGATATTTGAGCATGTGATGGAATTTAAACACTCAGAAGAGTCAAATCTTCTGAAAGTTCAGAAGCCTGATGATGGCTCAAGGGGTCTGCTTTTCACTCGCAGGTTCACTGAGTCTCAGCTCTAATTTGGGGTGAAATGTCCACTCTAGGGCTATTTAGCTGTGATGTATCTGTTGGTTCAGGAGCTTGTGGCAGCACCTTGATCTCATGGAAATTGGGTCCTTTCTCCAACTCCAAGGGATGCAGTGTGACAGTCTAAGCCAGCCACAGTGATCTCATTGCCGTGTGTCAGGAACTGATCTGGAGGTGGCCTTGTGACCCAGAACGAAGGCAGGAGATGTAAACAGAAGAGGACTAGATATGGATTCTGAGGAAGCTTTTGTTTTCCTGATAAAATGGAACACCAAATTCACATGCATGACTCTTTTTCTCTTTGGTTTGCCCCTTCTTTGGAGTTCAAACCTGAGGCCTGGTGGTGCCATAATGCAACTGTGATGTGACAGGCACAGGATGAAAGGTGCGTGCTAGGAGTAGGGGATTTAAAGGAGAGAATGCCGAGATGTCTCTGGAACAGAGCTGCCACACTGACGCCAGACCCCATCCCTCCTGATTTGTTCTTGAGAAAGTGATGACCCATTTGTTGACTCTGCAGTGGGCTATAAAAGGATGTTGTTATTGTTGCTACTTGCCATCTAAATCACTCCTGAGTGAAAAAAGTGACATTGTATAAAGATAGATATTGGGAGCCAGTTCCTACAGATCAAAGAGCTTTACTGAGAGAGAGGACAGAGGATGGCTCCTGAAACCAGGGCATATTCAGAGGTGTGTATGAGAGCTCCCCTGAAGACTGGAAATCTCACCACTCTGGTGGAGCACAGCAAGGGAGCACTCTTTGTGCCATGACACACCTGTCCTAGATAGAATTAACTCATTAACTCATGCTTACTAATTTTTATTGATCCCTTGTTATCTGCTAGATGTTTTTCTACCTGGAAAATAGATTTGAGAAGACTGAGGAGTTTTCTTTTAAAGGGCTGCCTTTCAGATGAATGGAGTGTCTGACTCTCCAGCAATGTGGCCTGATTGCTGGTGGCTAGATGCCCTGTAACAAAGACCCTTTGGTTTCAAATAACAGAGAGTATCTTTGAATCAGCTTAAGAAGAAAAGAAAATAAATTGGGTAGATATTTGAGCATGTGATGGAATTTAAACACTCAGAAGAGTCAAATCTTCTGAAAGTTCAGAAGCCTGATGATGGCTCAAGGGGTCTGCTTTTCACTCGCAGGTTCACTGAGTCTCAGCTCTAATTTGGGGTGAAATGTCCACTCTAGGGCTATTTAGCTGTGATGTATCTGTTGGTTCAGGAGCTTGTGGCAGCACCTTGATCTCATGGAAATTGGGTCCTTTCTCCAACTCCAAGGGATGCAGTGTGACAGTCTAAGCCAGCCACAGTGATCTCATTGCCGTGTGTCAGGAACTGATCTGGAGGTGGCCTTGTGACCCAGAACGAAGGCAGGAGATGTAAACAGAAGAGGACTAGATATGGATTCTGAGGAAGCTTTTGTTTTCCTGATAAAATGGAACACCAAATTCACATGCATGACTTTTTTTCTCTTTGGTTTGCCCCTTCTTTGGAGTTCAAACCTGAGGCCTGGTGGTGCCATAATGCAACTGTGATGTGACAGGCACAGGATGAAAGGTGCGTGCTAGGAGTAGGGGATTTAAAGGAGAGAATGCCGAGATGTCTCTGGAACAGAGCTGCCACACTGACGCCAGACCCCATCCCTCCTGATTTGTTCTTGAGAAAGTGATGACCCATTTGTTGACTCTGCAGTGGGCTATAAAAGGATGTTGTTATTGTTGCTACTTGCCATCTAAATCACTCCTGAGTGAAAAAAGTGACATTGTATAAAGATAGATATTGGGAGCCAGTTCCTACAGATCAAAGAGCTTTACTGAGAGAGAGGACAGAGGATGGCTCCTGAAACCAGGGCATATTCAGAGGTGTGTATGAGAGCTCCCCTGAAGACTGGAAATCTCACCACTCTGGTGGAGCACAGCAAGGGGAGCACTCTTTGTGCCATGACACACCTGTCCTAGATAGAATTAACTCATTAACTCATGCGTTCATTTTACTAATTTTTTATTGATCCCTTGTTATCTGCTAGATGTTTTTCTACCTGCGGAAAATAGATTTGAGAAGACTGAGGAGATGTTGGTTCTTATTTAATTAACATTCTAAAAGGGAAATAGATAATAAGCCAGAAAGGCAAATGAACAGAATCATTCCAAATAATGAGAAGTGCTATATGAATTCTAAAAAGGAGTGTGTGAGAGGGTCTGGGAAGGTGTGTGCACAGAAGACTTAAGAAACTAATGTGTGGGGCTTCCCTGGTAGTCCAGTGGGTAAAGAGTCTGCCTTGCAGGGCAAGGGGCACTGGTTCAATCCCCGGCCTGGGAAGATCCCACATGCCACTGGACTGAGCGGGAGCTCTAGAGCACATGTGCCCAGAGCCAGTGCTCTGCAACGACAGAGGCCACTGCGATGGGAGGCCCACACAGGCCAAAGAACAAAGATGGATGAAAATAGATAAATTAAGGACCAATAGAAGTGGCCAAAAAAAAAGAGAGAAACTAATGTGTGCACCTGTGTGCTCCGTCGTGCCTCTTTGTGACCCCATGGACTATCGCCCACCAGACTCTTCTGTCCATGGAATTCTCCAGGCAAGAATATTGGAGTGGGTTGCTTAAGAAAGTCAAACAAGAAATAAAACTTGAATTGCATAAAGGAGCCAACTGTGTGAGACCCAGGGGCCAAGCTTTTCAGAAGGGAACGGCCAGTGCAGAGGCCCTTAGGCAGGGGTGAGCGTGGCCTGCAAGAGGCACAGTCCGAATTATTAATGGGTGCATGGTGATTTGGAAGGCCACCCGTACTCATTTCATTGTGACCGTTGCAGCCACTCAGCTCGCGGGCACGATGATGGATCTCTCGGCTGCTGACAGGGCTCCATGCAGCATAGGTGACTATTTCTATCATCTGCTTCAGGCTGGGTTGGGATGGCTGGGTCAGGGCCTCTGTAACAGGCTGTGTTCAGAGTGACTGACAATGCCCTGGCCCTTGGAGAATGGACCATTGTTCTCAGCCATAGCATGTAGGCACCCTGGGAGGCTGGCTTTCCTTAGAATGGGTCGGCCCGCTTCTGGAGGGGCTGGCAGAGCACTCAGCTGGCACATAGCTGCTTCAGAACCATGCTGTGGTCACTTCCTCAAGCTGCACTTGCCACCTTGGACATGTCTCCCTATGGAAAGATCTGGCTCTGGTTCCCAGCCTGCTACGGCTGGCCACACCCAGCATCACTTTCAAGTGATACTTATCAGTGAAGCAGTCACATGTGATCCCAGGGCTTGAAGCTCCCTCCAAGGGCATCCTGTCCTCCAGATGCCCTTGTCTACCATGTGCAGGTCTCACGTGTCTGCCCTTACCCAGAACAAAGTGTTGGAGTGCTACCACCCCCACTTCTAGTAGGTTGCCATCTAGACCAGATAGTCACCTAATTCTGGTACAGAATCTAGTTCTCCTTAACTCTTGAGTAATTAATTGTATCTCAGAGCTGTTAGATTTTCCTATGGATCCTGTATGATTGGTTGGGCTCTAGGCGTGTGTTCAACTTACGAGGGTAAGATAGCCTGCTCAGTAGCCAAACTACCATTTAAAAACCCTGGCTCAGGAATTCCCTGATGGTCCAGTGGCTAAGGATCCCTGTGATGCAGGAGACGTAGGTTCAATCCCTGATTTGGGAACTAACATCCCACATGCCACGCAGCTACTGAATCTGTGTGTTCTGGATGCCTGTTGCAACTAAGACTCAATCCAGCCAAATAAATAAACATTAAAAAAAAAAAGTGGCTGCTTCTCCCTAATCTCAGATGAGACAAATTACAAAATATCAGAGGTGGAAGACACTTCAGTGATTGATAGCCCTCCTTACAGAGATGGAAAATAAAAAGGAAAAATTACTTAACCAAAGTTCACATTAATTTTACAATAGAAGGCTTTTGGGTATCCACATGGGTTTTTCATAGACGTTTACATCATTTTGCTATTTTTCTGTGACTTATGGAAAAAAGGGAAAAAATTCCTGGGTCAGCACTTGTGTACAATCACAGTTCTCCTTGCCTCTTTCTTGTCCGACCCTCACTACCCTGTATACCAAGTATTCTTTTTCTCATTTCACAAATGAAGGGGATGTATCCGTTTAGTTAATAAGTGATGATACTGAACTCAAGATTAAGCCTTTTGACTTTTACCTAATATCATTTCCAAATCCATCTCCACTTTCATTCTCTGGGCATTGAGGGCCATAACAGGAAGTAGCCATTGCTTAAGTGGGGTAGAATGCACAGGAGCCCCAGAGCTGATTCTGTAAGTTGTTATGAGCCCTAAGGAAAAGATTCTGAGAACATCTTCACCGACATGTGAATATTTCCCTCTTGGAGCTCCTGTGTCTGAAGCAGAGGCTCCTGGCTTCTAACCTAGCCTGGTGCTGTCATTTGAATAGCTGCCTTCATATATATACATACATATATATATATATATATATATAATTTTGCTTTTACAGAGTTTTGTTTACAGGTATGTATAATTCCAGATTAGTCGTATGTATATCCCATTCCCTCCCATCCCACCCCTCCAGGCTGTTGTATAATCCTCATGTAGGTTCCCTTAGTCCCACAGTGCATTGACAATAGTCATCTCTTTTACGTAAGATAGTATACGGTTCTGTGTTGTTCTTTCCTTATCTCTCACCAACTCTTCCCTCTCCCAAGTGTCCATAAGTCTGTTCTTTATGACTGTTTTTCCATCGATGCTCTACATGTGTATTTATCAGTATGATCTTACTAAATTCCATATGTATGTGTTAATGTACTGTACTTGTCCTTATCTTTGTGACTTACTTCACTGTGTATAATAGGTTCTAGATTCATCCACTTTATTAGGACTGAATGTTCTGCATTTCTTCTTGTGGCTGACAAGTACTCCATTGTCTATATGTAGGAGAGCTTCTTAATCCTTTCATTCGTTGATGAACATCTAGGTTGCTTCCATGTTTTAGCTATTGTATAGAGAACTGCAATGAACATTGGGGTACAGGCATCTCTTTCCATTCTAATTTCATCAGGGTGTAAGCCTAATAGTGGGATTTATGGGTCATATAATGCTTCTATTCTTAGTTTTTTGAGGAATCTCCATGCCAAATACCACCTGCTGGGTAGAGTATGGTGTGTAGAAGCCCTGACTGTTAGAACAAATTGGCTAGGTTCAAATTACTGGCAAAACCACTTTTTCTGGGTGACTTGAGGGATATTATTAACCTTCCAATAGTTCAGTTTTCTTATCTATAATTAAGTGAGATAGCAGTAGTGCCTTCCTGAGAAGGTGGTGACAACTAAATGAGGTCACGTATTTAGAAGAGTAAGGGTTGAGTAAATGTTAGTTGTTGCATTTACTCTCAGGACAACGGGAAGAATTCTGTCATGGATCTGAGTTTTCTCCAGTGGTACAAAAAGAATATTTTCCGTTTTTTAAAAAATATTCATTTACCTATTTGGTTGTTCCAGGTCTTTAGTTGTGACACATGAGATCTTGGTTCCCTGATCAGGGATCAAACCTGGGTCCCCTGCATTGGGAATGCAGACTCTTTGCCACTGGACTTCCAGGAAGTCCTGAAAAGAATACTTTCATAGCTCATGATAACAGGTAGGTATTCCAGGATGAGAAGGGTTTAAAAATATAATCCCAGGGGCTTCCCAGTGGTCCAGTGTGTAAAGACTCCACCTTGCAGTGCAAGGGTGCCTGATTTTTCCCGGTTCTGTGTTGTTCTTTCCTTATCTCTCACCAACTCTTCCCTCTCCCAAGTGTCCATAAGTCTGTTCTTTATGACTGTTTTTCCATCGATGCTCTACATGTGTATTTATCAGTATGATCTTACTAAATTCCATATGTATGTGTTAATGTACTGTACTTGTCCTTATCTTTGTGACTTACTTCACTGTGTATAATAGGTTCTAGATTCATCCACTTTATTAGGACTGAATGTTCTGCATTTCTTCTTGTGGCTGACAAGTACTCCATTGTCTATATGTAGGAGAGCTTCTTAATCCTTTCATTCGTTGATGAACATCTAGGTTGCTTCCATGTTTTAGCTATTGTATAGAGAACTGCAATGAACATTGGGGTACAGGCATCTCTTTCCATTCTAATTTCATCAGGGTGTAAGCCTAATAGTGGGATTTATGGGTCATATAATGCTTCTATTCTTAGTTTTTTGAGGAATCTCCATGCCAAATACCACCTGCTGGGTAGAGTATGGTGTGTAGAAGCCCTGACTGTTAGAACAAATTGGCTAGGTTCAAATTACTGGCAAAACCACTTTTTCTGGGTGACTTGAGGGATATTATTAACCTTCCAATAGTTCAGTTTTCTTATCTATAATTAAGTGAGATAGCAGTAGTGCCTTCCTGAGAAGGTGGTGACAACTAAATGAGGTCACGTATTTAGAAGAGTAAGGGTTGAGTAAATGTTAGTTGTTGCATTTACTCTCAGGACAACGGGAAGAATTCTGTCATGGATCTGAGTTTTCTCCAGTGGTACAAAAAGAATATTTTCCGTTTTTTAAAAAATATTCATTTACCTATTTGGTTGTTCCAGGTCTTTAGTTGTGACACATGAGATCTTGGTTCCCTGATCAGGGATCAAACCTGGGTCCCCTGCATTGGAATGCAGACTCTTAGCCACTGGACTTCCAGGGAAGTCCTGAAAAGAATACTTTCATAGCTCATGATAACAGGTAGGTATTCCAGGATGAGAAGGGTTTAAAAATATAATCCCAGGGGCTTCCCCAGTGGTCCAGTGTGTAAAGACTCCACCTTGCAGTGCAAGGGGTGCCGGTTCATTCCCTGGCCTGGGAAAATCCTATGTGCCACGGAGTGGCAGGATGGATATGTCCGATTACCGAGCTGGAGCTCTGCAATGAGGGAGGCCACTGTAATGGGAGGCCCACACAGGCCAAAGAACAAAGATGGATGAAAATAAATAAATGAAGGACCAATAAAGGTGGCCAAAAAACCCGTAATCCCAAACAGTTTAATGCTTGACTCCAGAAAAAGATCTGTTCCTGGCGCTCTACTGCAAGAGTTATTTTCTTTTCCAACAGCAGAAAGCTTCAACTCATGCACCCTGAAAAGCTAAGGCTGACCCGGAAGTTATGCTCAAAGAAGAAAAAGAAGAGCCTCTTATGTAACTTGAAGAGTATAAAGGAGTCAATGATAAACACCACTGCCCTGAACTTTTCCAAAGTGTCATAAATCTCTGCAGAAGACACTCCACCCGTTGCTAAGGTATCATTTGTCTTTTTTGTTTTTGTCTTAGAATAGACTAGAGAAAAATGCTAATAAACGCCCTCCCATTAGATTGTGTATGTGCACTGAAAGGCTCTTTAATGCTATTATTTCAAGTCCTTTCCATCATCTAAATAACTCCCTCTGTGTGTTTTACTATTCCTGAGCAGTATTCTGACTTTAATTTATGATGACCCCTGACTTTGTCTCTTTCCTCACACACAGCTGATTCTCCCCGTTCTGTTTTTCTCTCTTTTTGTTTATACTTTTTGTATGTTTAGATCATGTCTCTACTGACCTTTTCAGTGGCTCAGCATTTTGTTGCAATGCATGAGTGAAGTCGGAAAACAGAACCAAGTGACTAGCTGTGAAGAAACAGCCCAGCCTCACACAGCAGTGTGGTTTGTGCTATTTCTGGTCAGAGCACATGTGGCCTTGGTGGACTGTAGGAACACTCTCTCTCAGGTAAAAATAAATTACCAAGATTAACACCAAAATGATGCAAATCTTTCATTTGCAGACAGGTCCTGAATTGGGAAGAAGACTGAATTGGAAATCAGATTTGGGGACCTGCCTGGCTTTCTCCCAGATGATCCCACCAATCAGCCATCTGGTCTCAGGTAAGTATATGTGATTTACAAAAGTTATTTTTCTTTTTTTTAATCAACAACAAACAATAGTGAGAATGCAATAACTGTGTGTGCTATCAAATTCTAGGCAACCCTGACATTGGGATGAGTTTGCTTCAGACCTAGTTCTTTGTGGATTCCTCCTTCATCCTGTTTCCCTTTCTCCTACCCCAGAAACTAACACCATCCTGAATTTGCCTGCTTTCATACTTCTTCTGTATACACATGTATTTTTCCCACAATGGGTATTCTTGTTTTGCACGTTTTAAAACTTCAAATAACTTTAAACATGACATACATATCACTCTGCAACTTGATTTTTATGAATTTAGCATTAGATTTCAGCAACATAGCTCTGGTCTATCCTTTTTATGCATTTTAAAAAATTCATTTATTTTTAATTGAAGGATAGTTGCTTTTTAATATTGTGCTGCTTTCTGCCATATATCAACAAGAATAAACCATAGGTATAGATATATGTCCCTTCCCTCTTGAACCTCTTTCCCATTTCCCACCCCATCCCACCCCTCTGGGTCATTACAGAGCTTCCAGTTTGGGTTCCCTGATGTATTATAATGATTTGTGAACAGACACTAGTCTGTTTATCTAAGTCTCTCCTTTATGTTGATAAGTAATTAGATTGATTCTAATTTTACACTATGATAAACAGTGCTTCAACGAGCATCCCTGTTTGTTTCCTATATTGACACACAAAACTTCTCAGAAATGGCATTTTCTCAAAATGTTTTGTCTTCACTCACAGTTAAAGATAAGATAACTTCACATGGAGCCCAGCACATGCATGTACTACATTTCTGAGTGTCTCTGTGTGTACACATTGTATGTGAAATGAAAGTTTCTCAAAATAACATTCACCCTTGTTGTCTATTCAGCTGTAATCCAGTTTGGTTTGGTCTATTTCACACACCAAAAAAAATATGCTGTTTGCAATTTACTAAAATGATTCCATGATCCAGTAGTGCATTTCCATTCTTTGGGGGCACCTACTTGGACAGAGAATTGCTGGGTCATAGGTTATACCTGTTTTCAAATTGAGAAGTTTATGCCTTTGTGAATTCATTTGATGCCTTTATATGGATATTTGCACTTAGCCAGCATTCCAGGGGTTTCTGGGAGACAGATTTTTGAGTTATTTAGTAGCTGGAAATGGAAATTCTGTTTTAGCTTTCTGGGCTTCAGGTTTTTCATCTGTCATAAGAAATAGAAAAGAAACAAAAATACTAGATTCTCCAGTGTTTTGGAGACTGCTTTCCCTTCAGCCCCCAAATCCTATGGAGGGGTTCATGTCTGCCCTAACGTGTGTAAGCTAGGGAGAGGGAGGGGGTTAGAGGAGCAAAAGGAGGAGAATGAGGAGGTGGAATTTGGGGCCTTTCACCACAGTCTCGACCCAAGGAGCCCATTTTAATATTTATCCATTGTATTTCCATTGTGTGCAGCTTGAAAATATTCTTAAACTATAGGTTTAGATGTTCTAAAGGCTCTTTCCAGATCTAAACTTGAATGAAACTTTTCTGTCTCTGGACCCTTTAAACTTACAGCTAGGATTAGAGAACATGATGACTTAGGGCATCAGGGCACTGGCAAGTTGTATTGGTTAACATAAGTTCTTTGTAGATTTCTGACACTGTGGAATCTGACTTGGCAAGGATGTTTTCAGAGTCCCGTAGGGCAGGGAGTTCAGGGCACTCTTGGGATGGGACTCCCACTTTGGGACAGCCATTTCTATTCTGTCCTATGGGCTTCATCCACAAGAGACTGCTTTATTAAAGAATTTTTTATTGCAGTATTGTTTACTTACAGTGTTGTGGTGGTTTTAGATATACAACAGTGATTCAGTTATATATATATATGTATATTATTTTATATATCTATATATCTATATCTATACACACACACACACACACAACATATATGTATGTTGTTGGTGTTTAGTCAACAATATATATGTGTGTGTGTGTGCATTTTTGTTGTCCAGTGACTAAATCATGTCCAACTGTTACTCCATGGACGGCATCACACTAGGCTTCCCTGTCCTTCACACTGTCTCTCAGAGTTTGCTCAAATTGAAATCCATTGAATCAGTGATACTATCTAACCACATTATCCTCTGCTGCCCCCTTCTCCTTTTGCCTTTAATTTTTTCTAGCATCAGGGTCTTTTCCAAGAAGCCAGCTCTTCGCATCAGGTAGCTAAAGTATTAGCATCTGTCCTTCCAATGAATATTCAGGGTTGATTTCCTTTAGGATTGATTGGTTTGATCTCCTTGCTGTCCAAGGGACTCTCAAGAGTCTTATCTAGCACCCACAATATATATATATATCTATATATATACACACACATATATATATATACACATGCACATTTATACACATATAAATATGGATACATATGTGTATATATATATATATATATATATATATACACACACACACACATGCACACACACATTCTTTTTCAGGTTCTTTTCCATTATAAGGTTTTCACAAGACAGTGAATATAGTTCCCTATGCTATGTAGTAGTTTTTTGTTATTTATCTGTTTTATAGATAATCCTGTGCATCTTTTATTCCCAAACTCCTACTTATCCCTCCTGTGCCCATCCTTGCCTTCCCCCTTTGGTAATCATAAATTTATTTTCTGTGTCTCAATCTGTTTCTGATAAGTAAATACGTTTATTTGTATAATTTTTATAAGTGATAGCATATAAGTGATATCATATGATGTTTATCTTTCTCAATAAAACATTGCTTTGTTTTCACTGTGCTTATTTATTCTGTGAATGAGGGTCTGACATCAATTTCTCTGAGCTCCATTTCTGCCCTGAAAACCATTCCACATGTAAAGTCTTTCCCGGGTGTGGAATCTGATGAAATGTTTCATCCGTAGGGCAGAGTTCAGGCACTCTTGGGATGGGACTCCCACTTTGGGACAGCCATTTCTATTCTGTCCTATGGGCTTCATCCACAAGAGACTGCTTTATTAAAGAATTTTTTATTGCAGTATTGTTTACTTACAGTGTTGTGGTGGTTTTAGATATACAACAGTGATTCAGTTATATATATATATGTATATTATTTTATATATCTATATATCTATATCTATACACACACACACACACACACAACATATATGTATGTTGTTGGTGTTTAGTCAACAATATATATGTGTGTGTGTGTGCATTTTTGTTGTCCAGTGACTAAATCATGTCCAACTGTTACTCCATGGACGGCATCACACTAGGCTTCCCTGTCCTTCACACTGTCTCTCAGAGTTTGCTCAAATTGAAATCCATTGAATCAGTGATACTATCTAACCACATTATCCTCTGCTGCCCCCTTCTCCTTTTGCCTTTAATTTTTTCTAGCATCAGGGTCTTTTCCAAGAAGCCAGCTCTTCGCATCAGGTAGCTAAAGTATTAGCATCTGTCCTTCCAATGAATATTCAGGGTTGATTTCCTTTAGGATTGATTGGTTTGATCTCCTTGCTGTCCAAGGGACTCTCAAGAGTCTTATCTAGCACCCACAATATATATATATATCTATATATATACACACACATATATATATATACACATGCACATTTATACACATATAAATATGGATACATATGTGTATATATATATATATATATATATACACACACACACACATGCACACACACATTCTTTTTCAGGTTCTTTTCCATTATAAGGTTTTCACAAGACAGTGAATATAGTTCCCTATGCTATGTAGTAGTTTTTTGTTATTTATCTGTTTTATAGATAATCCTGTGCATCTTTTATTCCCAAACTCCTACTTATCCCTCCTGTGCCCATCCTTGCCTTCCCCCTTTGGTAATCATAAATTTATTTTCTGTGTCTCAATCTGTTTCTGATAAGTAAATACGTTTATTTGTATAATTTTTATAAGTGATAGCATATAAGTGATATCATATGATGTTTATCTTTCTCAATAAAACATTGCTTTGTTTTCACTGTGCTTATTTATTCTGTGAATGAGGGTCTGACATCAATTTCTCTGAGCTCCATTTCTGCCCTGAAAACCATTCCACAGGCTCATGGTAAAGCTCATTTGCTCAGCAGGGTGCACATACAGTTAAGCCATTATATTCACAGGGATGAAATTTTATTATCATTTTAATGAAAACACTCTGCTCCTCATGGGTTTATTTTTCCCTTCCCAAATAGGATAAGAGCATAAAGAGCTGGTGGTAACCTGGCAGTAAAGTGACTTCGGGGTGGCATCTGTTAATTCATGGAGAATCATGGTTGCCTCTCTTAATCCCCTGGCTTTCTCTCTCTCTCACTCTGCCTCCCAGTGCCCGGGTGACTGCCTCCTCTCAGATCCCGCCCTTTAATTTGTCCCGCTTGCATTTCATCTTCCTTAATCACTGTTTTATCACATCACTCCCTTGCTCAGAAACCCCCCAGGGATCTTTATTTCCCACCACATCAAATCTAAACGCGGCGGCCTGTTTGCCAGGCTTCTTCTAATCCATTCTTTCCTTGCGTCTCCAGCTTTCTTTCCTTTGCCAGATGTAGTTCTGGTTCCTGTGGTTTAGAGATAATGGAATTTTTGTACACACTCGCACACAAAAATTGAAATCTGCATCATTTTTCTTAAGCACAGTTCAGCCTAGTTGCCAGCACAAAGTACACGTCAGCAGTGATCGCTCACCTCCCCCACCCTCCCTGCCCCAGGCCACGTGAGAGACGGAGGGGTCCTCTGAGGGCAGCGAGTGAGGAAAACAGTTTATACCTCCACACTCTCCATAGCCTGGGAGAAGATTAGCCACTGAAAGAGACGACTGGAGGGTTGTGAAAAGCGCTGCTGTGTTGATAAGACAGGCAGAATGCAAGCAACTTAGAAGGCAAGTATGAAAGATAAGTCATTTACAGTCAGAAAAAGCTGGTTCAGCAACGTGCCCATCCTTGCCTTCCTTTGGTAATCATAAATTTATTTTCTGTGTCTCAATCTGTTTCTGATAAGTAAATACGTTTATTTGTATAATTTTTATAAGTGATAGCATATAAGTGATATCATATGATGTTTATCTTTCTCAATAAAACATTGCTTTGTTTTCACTGTGCTTATTTATTCTGTGAATGAGGGTCTGACATCAATTTCTCTGAGCTCCATTTCTGCCCTGAAAACCATTCCACAGGCTCATGGTAAAGCTCATTTGCTCAGCAGGGTGCACATACAGTTAAGCCATTATATTCACAGGGATGAAATTTTATTATCATTTTAATGAAAACACTCTGCTCCTCATGGGTTTATTTTTCCCTTCCCAAATAGGATAAGAGCATAAAGAGCTGGTGGTAACCTGGCAGTAAAGTGACTTCGGGGTGGCATCTGTTAATTCATGGAGAATCATGGTTGCCTCTCTTAATCCCCTGGCTTTCTCTCTCTCTCACTCTGCCTCCCAGTGCCCGGGTGACTGCCTCCTCTCAGATCCCGCCCTTTAATTTGTCCCGCTTGCATTTCATCTTCCTTAATCACTGTTTTATCACATCACTCCCTTGCTCAGAAACCCCCCAGGGATCTTTATTTCCCACCACATCAAATCTAAACGCGGCGGCCTGTTTGCCAGGCTTCTTCTAATCCATTCTTTCCTTGCGTCTCCAGCTTTCTTTCCTTTGCCAGATGTAGTTCTGGTTCCTGTGGTTTAGAGATAATGGAATTTTTGTACACACTCGCACACAAAAATTGAAATCTGCATCATTTTTCTTAAGCACAGTTCAGCCTAGTTGCCAGCACAAAGTACACGTCAGCAGTGATCGCTCACCTCCCCCACCCTCCCTGCCCCAGGCCACGTGAGAGACGGAGGGGTCCTCTGAGGGCAGCGAGTGAGGAAAACAGTTTATACCTCCACACTCTCCATATCCTGGGCGAAGATTAGCCACTGAAAGAGACGACTGGAGGGTTGTGAAAAGCGCTGCTGTGTTGATAAGACAGGCAGAATGCAAGCAACTTAGAAGGCAAGTATGAAAGATAAGTCATTTACAGTCAGAAAAAGCTGGTTCAGCAACTTGGAAAGAGGTATACTTGGATAAGGTAAAACTCAGCAGATCATGAAGCTGCAGAAAAGATGCTGGTGGGGCTAGTAAAGGAGATTCAAGAGTAGGTTGACCTATCAGAGTACATTTATCACAACTGTGAATATCATTTATTTTCAACTTTGTATTTATTATGGCTTGTCTGTTTAATTGTCTTTTGCTTTGTTTTTCTATAACTATTTCAGTAAGTCCTGAATCTTCTACTTAATAGCAGTATGATTTAGGGCAATTTTCTTTAACCATAATGTGGAGGTAATCATACCACCTAGGACATGGGGTTGTTGTGAGGACTAAATAACATATTTAAAAAGGATAGAACACAAGGTCAAAGACCAAAATGTTAGCCATCATTCCTATTGCCATTATTATTACAAGTACACATAAGCTGCTCTTCATTTGAGCAGCTGGTAAAATTCTGCCTTCTCTCAAAAGACTTTCAGGTCAGTTTAGTTTAGCAAACATGGGCTGAGCACTCAGTGTATATCAGGCACTGATGCAATACTGATGAAACCACAAGCAAGAAATTGCCCTTGCCCTTGAGTAGCTTGCCTTCCAATAGGGAAGGCAAACCTATAAGCAGATTATTTCTGTTTAAGGCTTGGCTGTCCAGCACAGTCATTACTAGTCATGACTATGCAGCTCTGGAAATATGGTTGGTCTCAATGGAGATGTGCTGTACATGTGAAAAACACAGTAGAGTTTGAAGACTTGAAATGGTAAAAGAATGTGAAATAGCTAATGGATAATTTTTAGTATGATATTGATTACCTGTTGAAATGATAACATTCTGGATTGTGTGTGTGTTGATCGCTTAGTCATATCCGACTCTTTACACGTCAGCAGTGATCGCTCACCTCCCCCACCCTCCCTGCCCCAGGCCACGTGAGAGACGGAGGGGTCCTCTGGGGGCAGCGAGTGAGGAAAACAGTTTATACCTCCACACTCTCTCCATATCCTGGGAGAAGATTAGCCACTGAAAGAGACGACTGGAGGGTTGTGAAAAGCGCTGCTGTGTTGATAAGACAGGCAGAATGCAAGCAACTTAGAAGGCAAGTATGAAAGATAAGTCATTTACAGTCAGAAAAAGCTGGTTCAGCAACTTGGAAAGAGGTATACTTGGATAAGGTAAAACTCAGCAGATCATGAAGCTGCAGAAAAGATGCTGGTGGGGCTAGTAAAGGAGATTCAAGAGTAGGTTGACCTATCAGAGTACATTTATCACAACTGTGAATATCATTTATTTTCAACTTTGTATTTATTATGGCTTGTCTGTTTAATTGTCTTTTGCTTTGTTTTTCTATAACTATTTCAGTAAGTCCTGAATCTTCTACTTAATAGCAGTATGATTTAGGGCAATTTTCTTTAACCATAATGTGGAGGTAATCATACCACCTAGGACATGGGGTTGTTGTGAGGACTAAATAACATATTTAAAAAGGATAGAACACAAGGTCAAAGACCAAAATGTTAGCCATCATTCCTATTGCCATTATTATTACAAGTACACATAAGCTGCTCTTCATTTGAGCAGCTGGTAAAATTCTGCCTTCTCTCAAAAGACTTTCAGGTCAGTTTAGTTTAGCAAACATGGGCTGAGCACTCAGTGTATATCAGGCACTGATGCAATACTGATGAAACCACAAGCAAGAAATTGCCCTTGCCCTTGAGTAGCTTGCCTTCCAATAGGGAAGGCAAACCTATAAGCAGATTATTTCTGTTTAAGGCTTGGCTGTCCAGCACAGTCATTACTAGTCATGACTATGCAGCTCTGGAAATATGGTTGGTCTCAATGGAGATGTGCTGTACATGTGAAAAACACAGTAGAGTTTGAAGACTTGAAATGGTAAAAGAATGTGAAATAGCTAATGGATAATTTTTAGTATGATATTGATTACCTGTTGAAATGATAACATTCTGGATTGTGTGTGTGTTGATCGCTTAGTCATATCCGACTCTTTACGACCCCATGGATGATAGTGTACCAGGCTCCTCTGTCTTTAGACTTCTCCAGGCAAGAATGCTGGAGTGGGTTGCCATGTCCTCCTCCAGAGAATCTTCCCAACGGAGGGATCAAACCCAGGTCTCTTGAATTGCAGGCAGATTTCTTTAGCATCTGAGTCATGAGGGAAGTCCTGAATTGACTGGGCTAAATAAAACACACAAAATTAATTTCACCTGTTTCTGTTCAGTCTTTAAAAACTGTGCTATTAGAAAGCTTAGATATAGTTTATAGCTCCTGTTAGATTTCTCTTGGACAGCATTTGGTCTAAGATGATAAAGTGAGGTTCAAACAGTTTGTGAGGGGAGGCGTCCATGCAGCCTGGGGTTGAAGGAGGGCTGCCTGGAGGGGTACCTGCATTCTGAGCTGAGTCCAAGGATGAGCAGAGATTATCCAGGCAATGACAAATCTAAAGGGCATTCCAGATGAATGGAACAGGGAGGTGTGGAAAGGAAGGTGTTTATGGGGGCACTAGAGGTCCTTGGATATTCCACAGGATAAAGTGTTGTGTTTTGGGGCTGGAAGAAAAAGCTACCAGGGAAATGAGGTCTAATTTTCCCATTATTTAACATCCAGGCATCATTAAATGCCCTGGTTCTTGTCTTATGCATGAAGTCTGGTTATGTTTCCACTGTTGTTTGAAGTTTTGAACTATCAGCCATGGAGAGTTGGAAGGTTATGTCTCTACAATAGGGCTGTCCTAGAGGACAGGACTCGTAATGTGAATTTGCTACTTGGAAGGCAGGGTGCCATTTTTCCCTCAACAGGAGTCTGAAAGGTGGAAAGGCAGCCTAAGATTGTTGTCTAGAGCGTAGAGCTGATGAATGAGAATCAGATGGGAAGGTCGGAGCTTTAGATTTGTTACCACTCGTTGGGTTCAAGGAGAGCATCCATGGCTGCATCCACACTCATTTACCTGTTGATGGATTTCAGGAGGACTCTCCCTCCAATAAGTTCCCATCAATAAGGAAAATAATCATTCATCAGATTATATTAATTTGCAAGCATATTATATATGATTCTATCAGAAATCACCCTCAGGTCCTCTGCCATTAATAACAGATTATGAAATGAATATTCAGTAGATTGTGGAAGAGAAGTAGCAAAAGGAGACCGTGAAACCCTAAGTGGATGGAGAAGATGGAGAGTTAGCATCTTCCAGGTCTGCTTCACACTGTTTAATGCACTTAAGAACCACATGGGACTTCGCGAAAAATGCGGGGTCTGATTCATTAGGTCTGCATTTCTGTCATACTCCCAGGAGATGTCAATGCTATGGGTCCCCAAACCTCACTTTTAACTGCAGGGTCTTAGAGTCTGTTTGGTATAGTCCTTTAGGAGGGCTGGAATAGCCACTGCAGCCCTGATGAGCCACTGAGAGCCTCTGGTGTGCCTCACCTCCTGCTCCTGTGTAGAGAGAGTTTGATGGTTGGAACAGTTTATCCTTGTCCCTGGATGCTATTTGGAAGATTTCTGTGCATCCATTCTTGTTCTGTTTTTGGAACCACCAGGATAATCTTTCTTACTCATGACAGCCACTTGGAAATTTGAGGAGCATTTTTATATCTTCCCCTTAACTCTTCTTTCAGTGGAATAAAGCTCCTCATCTCCTTTAGGTGTTAATCATAGAACCCTCTGGATTCTCTCAGAAAACTGTGTTCCTTACGTGTATCTCTCCTGGCTGAACACAATGTTCCAAGCTTTGTCCGAACATCAAAATATAAAACGGTCTTATTACCTAGCTGGCTATTGATTCTCCACTTCTTCCAGAGAGTCCTCAATTGTGGTTGGTTGGCAGCCACAAGGAGCCTTAGATTCAGGATGAACTGAGTTGATAAGAAAAAGCCCTGTTTTAGAAAAAGACAGATTTGGAGAGCAAACTGATAGTTGCCAGGAGAGGGATAGGGGAAAGGTGTAGTTGGGGAGTTTGGGATGGACATGTACACAATTCTATGTTTAAAATGGATAGCCTACAAGAACCTACTGTATAGAACCTGGTTCCCTCAATGTGTGGTGGCCTGGATGGGAGGGGAGTTTGGGAGAGAATGGATACTTGAGTATGTACAGCTGAGTCCCTTTACTGTTCATGTGAAACTATCACAACATTGTTAATCAGCTATACCCCAATACAAAATAAAACGTTAAAAAAATCATATTTTTTTTTTTCTCACTGGGTACTGTTCCATCTACCACTTATGGAACTTTTTCTTTTTCTTCTTCTTTTTTAAAATAAGCTGTGATGACTCCTGGTTATTAAATATTTGGAAATGTAGAAAATATGAACAAGAAAAATGACCATCATTAGCATGTTGATATGTACAAACTAGTTATTTTTATGCATAGGGAAATATATGTATTGTGGATGGCATTTTGCAATGGTACTGAACCATCCTCTGTGAACATGTTTAATATAGCATTTTTATTAGTTATATACTTAGTCATATCAGAAATTTTATATTCAACTAGTTCCCTGCTGTTGGACATTTAGGTTGTGATATTTTTGTCATTATGGTTAATCTTTAGTACACACTCATGAACCTCAATTTTGTTCTTTTTTATTGAATTGCAGTTATTGACTATATTGTGTTAGTTTCACATGTATAGCATATTCTTCTTCAATTTCTTTTCCATAGTAGGTTATTATAAGATATTGACTATAGCTCCTTGTGTGTGCTGTGTGCTTATTTGTGTCTGACTCTGTGTGACTCCATGGACTGTAGCTAGCCAGGCTCCACTGTCCATTGCATTTTCCAGGCAAGAATTCCATGGGCTGCCATTTCCTTCTCCAGGGAATCTTCCTGACCCAGGGATCAAGCCCAGGTCTCCTGCATTGCAGGCAGATTCTTTACCATTTGAGGTTCTACAGTAAATCTTTCTTGCTTGTCTGTTTCATATATGGTAGTGTGTATCTGTTAATTTCCTAATATATCCCTTCCCCCACCCAGTCCCCTTTGGCAGCTGTAAGTTTGTATTCTATGTCTGTGAGTCAAGAACCTAAATATATATACACTTTTTGTTAAGCTGCTTGTTAAGATAAATTTCTAGAAGTGAAATTACTGAACTGAGAGATGACATTTAGTTTTTATAAGTCACACTGTCTTCTAAAAAGATTGTACTAATGTGAATGTGTTACCACCAACAGTAAGAATACTGATTTTTCTACATGCTTGTACTCATAATCATAAAAGTCTTTGACAGTTTGAAAAAAATGATATTTCATTGTTTTATTTCACATTTTAATAACTAGTGAGAGTGGACATATTTTCACTTGTCTATTGACATTTCAACCACTTCTTTTGGAGTATTAACTTTTCCTATCTTGTTACTCATTTTTCCATTAGGGCATTTTTATTTTTCTTGATGGCTTGGAGTTATTTTAATGCAAAAAAATTTATCCCCCTAGATCTTCTCAGTGTATTTACTGTTTACTTTTGTATTTCAGTATAATGATGCATTCTGGATTATGTGTTCTATTAGATTATTCTTGATTTATGGAAAAATTATGGGGTTTTGTGTATGTATGTGTTATTTAACTGGTGAGCTTGGTAAACATTCATATTCATTTGAAATATTTTTTATGTTAATTTTTAATTTCACATCTTTTTTCATCTTCTTATATTAGAAATTCAAGAACAGTACTATGTGATAGTGGTGGTAATAATGGGCATCCTTGTTGTTTCTGTCTTTAACAGGAATACTTTAATGTTTAATTAATAAGCATGATGCTGGCTCTTGGTTTGAGATTTATATCAAAACAAATATGTATTTGATAAGTAAATATCAATTCAGATATTTTACAATTTAAAAAATTAACAATAATTCCCAAAAATATGTGCTGTGTGCTATTTGTGTCTGACTCTGTGTGACTCCATGGACTGTAGCTAGCCAGGCTCCACTGTCCATTGCATTTTCCAGGCAAGAATTCCATGGGCTGCCATTTCCTTCTCCAGGGAATCTTCCTGACCCAGGGATCAAGCCCAGGTCTCCTGCATTGCAGGCAGATTCTTTACCATTTGAGGTTCTACAGTAAATCTTTCTTGCTTGTCTGTTTCATATATGGTAGTGTGTATCTGTTAATTTCCTAATATATCCCTTCCCCCACCCAGTCCCCTTTGGCAGCTGTAAGTTTGTATTCTATGTCTGTGAGTCAAGAACCTAAATATATATACACTTTTTGTTAAGCTGCTTGTTAAGATAAATTTCTAGAAGTGAAATTACTGAACTGAGAGATGACATTTAGTTTTTATAAGTCACACTGTCTTCTAAAAAGATTGTACTAATGTGAATGTGTTACCACCAACAGTAAGAATACTGATTTTTCTACATGCTTGTACTCATAATCATAAAAGTCTTTGACAGTTTGAAAAAAATGATATTTCATTGTTTTATTTCACATTTTAATAACTAGTGAGAGTGGACATATTTTCACTTGTCTATTGACATTTCAACCACTTCTTTTGGAGTATTAACTTTTCCTATCTTGTTACTCATTTTCCATTAGGGCATTTTTATTTTTCTTGATGGCTTGGAGTTATTTTAATGCAAAAAAATTTATCCCCCTAGATCTTCTCAGTGTATTTACTGTTTACTTTTGTATTTCAGTATAATGATGCATTCTGGATTATGTGTTCTATTAGATTATTCTTGATTTATGGAAAAATTATGGGGTTTTGTGTATGTATGTGTTATTTAACTGGTGAGCTTGGTAAACATTCATATTCATTTGAAATATTTTTTACGTTAATTTTTAATTTCACATCTTTTTTCATCTTCTTATATTAGAAATTCAAGAACAGTACTATGTGATAGTGGTGGTAATAATGGGCATCCTTGTTGTTTCTGTCTTTAACAGGAATACTTTAATGTTTAATTAATAAGCATGATGCTGGCTCTTGGTTTGAGATTTATATCAAAACAAATATGTATTTGATAAGTAAATATCAATTCAGATATTTTACAATTTAAAAAATTAACAATAATTCCCAAATTTTATGAAATATTTTTTAGTATCTACTTATATGAATGTAGGATCTCTCCCTTGTGAATGTTTTATTTCTGTCTCTCTTAAAACAGTTGGAAATTTAGAGAAGAGTTGTGAGTACAGTACAAGGAACTATTTTTCTGGAAACATTTGAGAATTTGGTGCTGACATAGTACTCACCAATAAACACCTTTGTGTATATTTCCTACAAACCAGAAATACTCTATTGTATTACCAAAATACAACCACCAAAACTAAACATTGAAACATTACTATCATCTAATCTGAACATTCCATTCAAGTTCTGCAAAATGCTCCAACCACATCCCAATAGCATTCAATTCTGAATTACATGTTACCCATATAAAAAATTATACATGTGTTTATAACAACATTATTAACAGTCTAAAAACAGAAATGACCCCAGATGTCTATCAACTGATGAATAGATAATACATGCAATAGATTTTTATTCAATCAAAAAAATGAATGAAGTGCAGTCAAATGCTCTACCCCTGGGCAAAAATATTATGCTGAAAAAAATATATGCTGAATGAAAGATGCCTCTTTTTCAGTTATTATATTAATAACATGTTTATTATATTTTTTCAGTTATATATTAATACCTATTATGCAATTCCATTTATATGAAAGGCCCAGAACAAGCAAATCCATAGACTGAAAGTAGATAAGTGTCCCAAGGGATGGAGTGGTATTGGGAGATGGAATAGGAGTGACTACCACGGGCTGTGAGGTTTCTTTCTGGGGTAATGAAAACATTTTTAAGTGGTGGTGATGGTTGCACATCTCTGTGCAACATTTAAGAGTGTGCTTTGAAAGGGTGAGGTTTATATTATGAATTTTATCTTCATGAAGCTCTTATTAAAGAAAAGACTTGTATGTTGCACTTACTTCTCCTGTCCCCTTGGTCTCCTCAATATGGATAATGGTTCAATCTGTTCAGGGCTTTACTGACTTTAATAGTTCTGAAAATTTAGGGCCAGTATTTTTGTAGATTGTTCTTCAATTTTAAGTTGTTATATTTCCTCATACTTGCATTTGGGTTATGCATCTTGAGGGTGATGGCTCAGTGGGTAAAGAATCTGTCTGCAATGAAGGAGACAGGCAACGCGAGTTCGATCCCTGAGACAGGAATATCCTAGAGAAGGAAATAGCAACCCATGGACAGAGGATGGGGCCCTTTGGGGGACAGGAATACTCCATCCTGGAAGAAGGGAATAGCATCCAGTAGTACTCACCAATAAACACCTTTGTGTATATTTCCTACAAACCAGAAATACTCTATTGTATTACCAAAATACAACCACCAAAACTAAACATTGAAACATTACTATCATCTAATCTGAACATTCCATTCAAGTTCTGCAAAATGCTCCAACCACATCCCAATAGCATTCAATTCTGAATTACATGTTACCCATATAAAAAATTATACATGTGTTTATAACAACATTATTAACAGTCTAAAAACAGAAATGACCCCAGATGTCTATCAACTGATGAATAGATAATACATGCAATAGATTTTTATTCAATCAAAAAAATGAATGAAGTGCAGTCAAATGCTCTACCCCTGGGCAAAAATATTATGCTGAAAAAAAATATGCTGAATGAAAGATGCCTCTTTTTCAGTTATTATATTAATAACATGTTTATTATATTTTTTCAGTTATATATTAATACCTATTATGCAATTCCATTTATATGAAAGGCCCAGAACAAGCAAATCCATAGACTGAAAGTAGATAAGTGTCCCAAGGGATGGAGTGGTATTGGGAGATGGAATAGGAGTGACTACCACGGGCTGTGAGGTTTCTTTCTGGGGTAATGAAAACATTTTTAAGTGGTGGTGATGGTTGCACATCTCTGTGCAACATTTAAGAGTGTGCTTTGAAAGGGTGAGGTTTATATTATGAATTTTATCTTCATGAAGCTCTTATTAAAGAAAAGACTTGTATGTTGCACTTACTTCTCCTGTCCCCTTGGTCTCCTCAATATGGATAATGGTTCAATCTGTTCAGGGCTTTACTGACTTTAATAGTTCTGAAAATTTAGGGCCAGTATTTTTGTAGATTGTTCTTCAATTTTAAGTTGTTATATTTCCTCATACTTGCATTTGGGTTATGCATCTTGAGGGTGATGGCTCAGTGGGTAAAGAATCTGTCTGCAATGAAGGAGACAGGCAACGCGAGTTCGATCCCTGAGACAGGAATATCCCCTAGAGAAGGAAATAGCAACCCATGGACAGAGGAGCCTGGCGGCCTACAGTCTGTGGAGTTGCAGAGAGACACGACTGAATGACTAAGCAAAGGCATCGTGGCTGGAAATAGCACATAAGGGATACTGTATTCTTTGCATTGTGTTTTATCAAGTAGTATATGACTTTGATGCATCCCATTACCAATGGTGTTCAGTTTGATTGGTGAAGGTGTTACATGTCAGGTTTCTTTCCTATAAAATTGCATTCCTTTTCCTTTTAAATAATTTTATTTTATGAAAAGTTACTTTGGAAGGGTGTAAAAATTCCATTCTTTATCAAAGGTGTATTCATTTATTAGTATGAACGCATGGTTTCTTATTTAATTTGGCATGTTATAGTTCATTACTACAATTACATTTTTACTTTCAATTCACCTTATATTTGACCCAGGATCTTCTCAAACTGGCAAATGAGTACTTTTAGTACATTGCCCTCATTCTGAGAATGATTTCTCACTCTCTGGTATAGGAAAATGCTCTGGTTCCTTTTGTGGTCTTCTCTCCCCAGCCCTAGAATCAGCCATTTTCCCAAGAAGTTCTGGCTCCTCTTAGGAGAAAATGCTACTTTATTAACCAAGACTTGAGCTTTAAGGTATGCTTTCTGATTTGGGGAGTTTCACTGCTTCAAACTCCTCTTAGTGGACTGAGCTAAAGAATATATGTAGATTCTTATGTACATACACATGCTTATGTCTATATGATTTTCTGTATTTTTAATATCTGTGTCTACCCATCCATCCATATAAAGCCATGACTTTATAGTGATAATTTTACTTCAGTATAACTCAACAGTTTGAGTTTCCTGATTTTCCACATTTGTATCTCCCTCCCCTGAGAGCAAGAAATCTAACATTTGTTATCCTTAAGAGTGTTACGTATGTGATACAATTCTTAGGTAAAACCAGTCTTCCATTTATCATCACTGATGTCTCCCCTGTGTCTGCCCTTCTCACAGCATCAAAATCTGATGCACACCATTCTTCCTCGCTAGCTACTGGCTTTTAGACTGAACTGGCCAGAAAGGAAGAGGGGCAGACTGAGGAGGAGAAGAAAAGTGGTTTTGGCTTATAACTTAGTGATTATATTGATAGGTTTTACTAATATCGATTCACTCTTGCATTTTTGTGATGTAGAGAGACACGACTGAATGACTAAGCAAAGGCATCGTGGCTGGAAATAGCACATAAGGGATACTGTATTCTTTGCATTGTGTTTTATCAAGTAGTATATGACTTTGATGCATCCCATTACCAATGGTGTTCAGTTTGATTGGTGAAGGTGTTACATGTCAGGTTTCTTTCCTATAAAATTGCATTCCTTTTCCTTTTAAATAATTTTATTTTATGAAAAGTTACTTTGGAAGGGTGTAAAAATTCCATTCTTTATCAAAGGTGTATTCATTTATTAGTATGAACGCATGGTTTCTTATTTAATTTGGCATGTTATAGTTCATTACTACAATTACATTTTTAATGTCAATTTACCTTATATTTGACCCAGGGGATCTTCTCAAACTGGCAAATGAGTACTTTTAGTACATTGCCCTCATTCTGAGAATGATTTCTCACTCTCTGGTATAGGAAAATGCTCTGGTTCCTTTTGTGGTCTTCTCTCCCCAGCCCTAGAATCAGCCATTTTCCCAAGAAGTTCTGGCTCCTCTTAGGAGAAAATGCTACTTTATTAACCAAGACTTGAGCTTTAAGGTATGCTTTCTGATTTGGGGAGTTTCACTGCTTCAAACTCCTCTTAGTGGACTGAGCTAAAGAATATATGTAGATTCTTATGTACATACACATGCTTATGTCTATATGATTTTCTGTATTTTTAATATCTGTGTCTACCCATCCATCCATATAAAGCCATGACTTTATAGTGATAATTTTACTTCAGTATAACTCAACAGTTTGAGTTTCCTGATTTTCCACATTTGTATCTCCCTCCCCTGAGAGCAAGAAATCTAACATTTGTTATCCTTAAGAGTGTTACGTATGTGATACAATTCTTAGGTAAAACCAGTCTTCCATTTATCATCACTGATGTCTCCCCTGTGTCTGCCCTTCTCACAGCATCAAAATCTGATGCACACCATTCTTCCTCGCTAGCTACTGGCTTTTAGACTGAACTGGCCAGAAAGGAAGAGGGGCAGACTGAGGAGGAGAAGAAAAGTGGTTTTTTGGCTTATAACTTAGTGATTATATTGATAGGTTTTACTAATATCGATTCACTCTTGCATTTTTGTGATGTACCTTGCTTTGATTTTTTCCCACTAAGTTTCTTGATAAGTTGATTAATTTTGCTGATCTGCAAAAGCCATGGCATGCTGAACATTTTCTTAGACATTCCTTTAATTGTATTGTTTTTTTATTTCTACAGGAGAAATACATGGCTTCCTCTTAGCTTCTCGGCATTTTCCCAGTGCTTTGATAATGGAAATACCACAAGAATGATGGCTGCATTTTTCAATGTGGAGATCCCTGGTATGTCTCAGAAGCAAGGAATCACAGAATATCTACTTTCCAATAGTGAGCAAAAGTGCAAGTGAAGTCCCTCAGCCATGTCTGCCTCTCTGGGACCCATGGACGAGTCATGGAACTCTCCAGGCAAGAACACTGGATTGGATAGACTTTCCCTTCACCAGGGGATGTTCCCAACCCAGGGATAGAACCAGAGTCTTCTGCATTGCAGGCAGATTCTTCACCAGCTGAGCTGTAAGGGAATCCCAATGGTGAACATGCCTCTCACAAAAGCCACACGATTGTAATACTTGCTTGCTTGCTTGTTTGTTTCAGGGAAACAGGGATTCTCAACATTTCCTGACATTTCAAAAAGAAAGAATTAAAGAATTAAATTCAGTGTTCAAGTGTTAGCCCAGTACTGGAAGAATAACTGGTGAGTAAACCTCCACCAGTACCACCACCATCATCTACTTCCTGTCGGCCTAACCAGAGTTTCTTGGAACCCACAAGAAGGTTAATTAAAAAGATAAATCTGTGTTGGGAAGCATTTGTATTTTAAGGAGAGATGGCATTGGGAAGGGCCATATAGACATCTATCCTTCTACAGATCATAACTATTGTCAGTGACCTCAAACCTGGAGCATGGCATGCTGGTTCAACAGTGTCCATAGTTTTGCTCTCAAGAAATGCTTTTGTCCCCCACCTGATTATTATCACAGCACCTTGGCTTTCTTTTTTTAGGTTGGTTAATTTTGGTGACTGAACTGGCCAGAAAGGAAGAGGGGCAGACTGAGGAGGAGAAGAAAAGTGGTTTTTTGGCTTATAACTTAGTGATTATATTGATAGGTTTTACTAATATCGATTCACTCTTGCATTTTTGTGATGTACCTTGCTTTGATTTTTTCCCACTAAGTTTCTTGATAAGTTGATTAATTTTGCTGATCTGCAAAAGCCATGGCATGCTGAACATTTTCTTAGACATTCCTTTAATTGTATTGTTTTTTTATTTCTACAGGAGAAATACATGGCTTCCTCTTAGCTTCTCGGCATTTTCCCAGTGCTTTGATAATGGAAATACCACAAGAATGATGGCTGCATTTTTCAATGTGGAGATCCCTGGTATGTCTCAGAAGCAAGGAATCACAGAATATCTACTTTCCAATAGTGAGCAAAAGTGCAAGTGAAGTCCCTCAGCCATGTCTGCCTCTCTGGGACCCATGGACGAGTCATGGAACTCTCCAGGCAAGAACACTGGATTGGATAGACTTTCCCTTCACCAGGGGATGTTCCCAACCCAGGGATAGAACCAGAGTCTTCTGCATTGCAGGCAGATTCTTCACCAGCTGAGCTGTAAGGGAATCCCAATGGTGAACATGCCTCTCACAAAAGCCACACGATTGTAATACTTGCTTGCTTGCTTGTTTGTTTCAGGGAAACAGGGATTCTCAACATTTCCTGACATTTCAAAAAAAGAAAGAATTAAAGAATTAAATTCAGTGTTCAAGTGTTAGCCCAGTACTGGAAGAATAACTGGTGAGTAAACCTCCACCAGTACCACCACCATCATCTACTTCCTGTCGGCCTAACCAGAGTTTCTTGGAACCCACAAGAAGGTTAATTAAAAAGATAAATCTGTGTTGGGAAGCGTTTGTATTTTAAGGAGAGATGGCATTGGGAAGGGCCATATAGACATCTATCCTTCTACAGATCATAACTATTGTCAGTGACCTCAAACCTGGAGCATGGCATGCTGGTTCAACAGTGTCCATAGTTTTGCTCTCAAGAAATGCTTTTGTCCCCCACCTGATTATTATCACAGCACCTTGGCTCTTTTAGGCCTAAAATGTGTAAGTTGCCTATGTTTATCTGGTAGTTGGTTAATTTTGGTGGCAGCCACCTTGCAGGTATGATTTTTCTTCCGCTGACAGAAAACAAAGCCAGGATTCCTACCTTTTTTCTTTTTTCTCTAAAGCATAGTTTTATTTATTTAAAACAATTTATTTTTTGACTGTGGGATAACTGCTTTACAGAATTCTGTTGTTTTCTGCCAGATATCAACATAATCACCATAGGTATATGTCTCCTATGCCTCTTCCCTCTTGACCCTCCCTCCTGTTTCCCTCCCCCACCTACCCTTCCAGGTCATTACAGAGGCCCTGTTTTTTATAATTGGAGTATAATTGCTTTCTAATGTTGTTTCTGCTGTACAATGAAGTGAATCAGCAATATAGATGTATGTATACGTGTTTTCACCTGCCTCTTGGACTTCCCTCCCACTCGCCCCACAGTCCTACCCATTTACGTTGTCACAGCATAATAAGCTAAGCTTCCTGTGCTTTATGGCAGGTTCCCATGAGCTATCTATGTTACACACAGTTTCATTTTTCATACTTTCTTCCTCATCACCCATTAGCCCTCCTACCAGTTCTTTTTAAAGAAGGTATTTGTTATGTATGTAAATGCTGTTGTTACATTGCTAAGTCATGTCCGACTCTTTTTGCCACCCAGACTATGGCCCACCAGGCTCCCCTGTCCATGGGATTTCCCAGGCAAGAATACCACAGTGAGTTGCCATTTCTTTATCCAGGGCATCTTTCTGATGCAGGGATTGAATCCCCGTCTCGTGCGTTGGCAGGTAGATTCTTTATCACTGAGCCACTGGGGAAGCTCATTATGCATGTAGATTCCTCCATAAAGATCTATACATGTCCATGCGTGTTTGTGAACATACACATTCCCAAAGTATATGTGTGCTTAAATATGTTTTTCTCTCGACCAGGTTGCTCCTAAGAAACCATCTGAATATGACAAAAGAATTTAAGGAAGAAAAGATGGTGTGCTTTGGTTATGAGGTATGAATTTATTTTTGCTTGAACACTTGACTACTGAGGAACTTCCTGTGAAATGCGTGCTCCAGCCATGTTACTGGCTCTGGTGATCCACAGACAGGGTAATCTAATTATCCATGTAAAGAAATGTCTGAAAACAAAGAATACATAGAAGGTATATTTTGGAAGTATGCTCATTCAGAAAATTGGTAGGTCAATTCATTTCAGAGGCACATCAATTTGAATAGTGTGTGAACTTATAGTGAAAACATTCATTCATCTGCTCATGGAACAAATATTTATTGAGAGCCTTCCATGTGCTAGATGCTGTCCTAAGCACTGGGGGTGTATCAATCAGCAAAGACAAACATGGTCCTTGCTGGTAGACATAACAACTGGTTTTCCAGAAACAAAAGCCTGGTTTTTACTATTTGCCAGGTTCAACCTCCCATGTTCTACATTGCCTGGCGTGTTAGAACTCAAGTATGCCAGCCATTATCATCTTTATATCTTGATCATAATTATCATCAGTATTATATAAGACAGTGCTTTAACAATGTGCTAAAAAGAAACTCATCATCTATGGGGGAAAATGTCCAAGATATGTATTTGTCAGTGAGTGTGTGTAAAGGTGAAGAAAAGCAGAGAACGGTCTGAAAAGATACACAGAGGATTTGGTATGGTTACTCAAAAGATATGAGGGTTTTGCTGGTCATCCAGTGGGTAAAGAATCCACCTGGCAGGGCAAGGGGCACCGGTTCGATTCCTGGCACGGGATGATCCCATGTGCCTTGGAGTGACTGGGCCAGTGTGTCCAATTATGAGCCAGTGCTCTAGAGTGCACGTGCCCAGAGCCGGTGCTTTGCAATTAGAGAGGCCACTTCAATGGGAGGCCCACACAGGACAAAGTATAAGATGGATGGTACTAAATAAATAAACCAATAAAAGAGACCAAAATTAAAAAAAAAAAAAATGTGACGTTGAGTGGAACTTAATGAACAAAACGGTACTTTTTTTTTTTTTACTAAAAATCTATAAAGTTTGCATTTTCATGAGTGTGAATTAATTATACAACTTTTACAGAAAACTTGCACTGTCAAGGTTGCACAAGTAGAGCTCTCTCAGATGATGTCAGTCCAACAGTGACCAAGCTCATAGTAGGTAAACCCCGGTTACCATAATATATGAATCACTGCAGACAGAACCACTGTTAAATGGTTGCTGTCTTCCTGATGAAAGTGACTGCAGCTGCGGACAGAAGATGAAATAGAATCAAAGCACTTGGTAAGTATTCCAGCTGCCGTGAAACAAGCCACGCCCAAACAGTGACTTTAAATAATGACAGTGTTTATTTTGCTCATGCATTTGCAGTGGGGGTGGGGTGGGATGGGGGCATTTTCTCTCTACCTGACACCACCTGGGATGGCTGGAAGGCTGCAGGTGGGATGGTCTGAAGGGCACGCACATGTCTGATGCTGACTCTTGTCGGGCACGGACGTGGGGCAGTGGCGGGAACACCTTACACGTGGCCCTCCCAACGGCTGCTCGTCTTCCCCACGACATGATGACTTGTTCAAAGGGGAGTGTCCTGGGAGCGAGCTGGGTGGAAGCTGTGTCAGCTCTTGTAACTCAGCCTTGAAAGTCACACAGCTTCCCTTCCTTCCCATTCTTTTCGTCAAGGAAAAAAGAGGACAAATGGACTCCAATCTCTGGATGGGCAAGCGGCAAGTTCCACAAGAGCACATGGGACTCGAAGTACTCATGTGGCCATTTTGGGAAAATACAACCTGGCCCCAAACTCCACTCCTCACTGATGTTTTGTGACTTAGCTGCGGAGCAAGGATGGAAAATTATCGAGATCCTCCTGGCTGCCCAGCTGAGTACTGCCTCTTCACCTTTACTCCAAAAACCATATTCATGCATTGTGAGGGCTGTGAATCCTTAGGTAAGGAACCCAAAGAATTTGACTATTGTAGTGTTATATTATCGATGCTTAGCACAGCCATGGTTTTTAAATCAATTTCCCTGAGTACTGTCAAATGCATCATAAACTAAAAGGCAAATTGACACATAGGGAGGGTAAAAGTCTGTTTTTATTGATTGGACTCAAGAAATTGGTGAATTTGTATCATTTTTGTCTCTGGGCTTGTGTCTCAAACACAACAGAAGAGCACAGAGAAGAGATTTGTGAAAATGAATGGCTTGCAACACAATTTCAAAGAGTCCTCTCAAGTGCACATTGGTGCTCTCATTACCTACCAGCCATGCTTTATTCAAGGCTGTGTTAAGTTTAATATGGGGAACATCAGATGCATTTCTCATGTCTTTATTAAGGTTTATTAAGAATTCAGTTGTATCCCTAGTGTCCTTGGTTCCCACTGGGGTGTGCACACAGAGAAAACATTAATAGTAGATTAATCACTAGGTATATATAGGGTACCCATAGAGTAGCACTTAGAGAATTGTCAGAAAACATCCAATTAATGGAGCCCACCAGGTTCAAATCTCCCTTTATTTTATGATACGCATTTTGAGCCCCAATTCAGCAGTAAATTAGATCTGTGGGGATTCTAATTTTTAAAAACTCTGTTACTGTTAAATTTTATTTCTTTGAACATAGCCAAGTTCTTTCCTCATTTAAGAAGATGTACTCATCATGTAACCAAAGTCTTAGAAACTAAGCTCTTTTGGTGATTGACATGTGAAACAAACAAAAAAAAGACTTTCACACTGCCTTTTAAATTGTGAAAAACAGTTTTAATTCAGTTGGATAAGTCAATCAAAGTGAATTTTAACAAAGTTTTGCCCCCAAATATTTTCTTGTTTAGACTGAAGACAACCATGAAACATTTCTTTTAAGCTCAGTCAACATTTTATTCTTCAGACTTTTGTCAAGAACTGGAAACTTTCTCCAGTCCTTTTTCTCCCATCACTACAATGCTGAAGTAGCAGACACTCTGGGTGCCTGTATCTTCCCTGAAACTGACAGCATGAATGGAATTCAAATACTGTGACCCCTGTGATGCTTATTACATTGATGTGTCTTTCTAAGGCACATTTACTGATATGCCCAACTCAGACAATCATTATAAAAAACCACCTAAGACAATAAACCTGGTTGTGCTTCCGTTCACGTGGGGAGTCTTCATAAAATACTGATACTTGGTCCCACACCCCAGGCAGGCTGGTGCACAGACCAAGAAATCCACACTCTTCCAGAGTTCGTCTTAGGATTCTGGGTGTCGGCCCAGGGTGGAAATGACTTTATTCAAGGCTGTGTTAAGTTTAATATGGGGAACATCCAAAACGAGTCCTCTCAAGTGCACATTGGTGCTCTCATTACCTACCAGCCATGCTTTATTCAAGGCTGTGTTAAGTTTAATATGGGGAACATCAGATGCATTTCTCATGTCTTTATTAAGGTTTATTAAGAATTCAGTTGTATCCCTAGTGTCCTTGGTTCCCACTGGGGTGTGCACACAGAGAAAACATTAATAGTAGATTAATCACTAGGTATATATAGGGTACCCATAGAGTAGCACTTAGAGAATTGTCAGAAAACATCCAATTAATGGAGCCCACCAGGTTCAAATCTCCCTTTATTTTATGATACGCATTTTGAGCCCCAATTCAGCAGTAAATTAGATCTGTGGGGATTCTAATTTTTAAAAACTCTGTTACTGTTAAATTTTATTTCTTTGAACATAGCCAAGTTCTTTCCTCATTTAAGAAGATGTACTCATCATGTAACCAAAGTCTTAGAAACTAAGCTCTTTTGGTGATTGACATGTGAAACAAACAAAAAAAAGACTTTCACACTGCCTTTTAAATTGTGAAAAACAGTTTTAATTCAGTTGGATAAGTCAATCAAAGTGAATTTTAACAAAGTTTTGCCCCCAAATATTTTCTTGTTTAGACTGAAGACAACCATGAAACATTTCTTTTAAGCTCAGTCAACATTTTATTCTTCAGACTTTTGTCAAGAACTGGAAACTTTCTCCAGTCCTTTTTCTCCCATCACTACAATGCTGAAGTAGCAGACACTCTGGGTGCCTGTATCTTCCCTGAAACTGACAGCATGAATGGAATTCAAATACTGTGACCCCTGTGATGCTTATTACATTGATGTGTCTTTCTAAGGCACATTTACTGATATGCCCAACTCAGACAATCATTATAAAAAACCACCTAAGACAATAAACCTGGTTGTGCTTCCGTTCACGTAGGGGAGTCTTCATAAAATACTGATACTTGGTCCCACACCCCAGGCAGGCTGGTGCACAGACCAAGAAATCCACACTCTTCCAGAGTTCGTCTTAGGATTCTGGGTGTCGGCCCAGGGTGGAAATGACTGAATGGGAATGTTTACTAACTTCTCCAGTCTCTTTTGTGAGGTAAAGAGTTTTTATAGCTCAAAGCAAAGTGATATTGTACTTACATTTCTATCTTTGTTACATTTGGGAATGGGAATCCAGGCTTACCCTAAGCTTTTATACATTGACTTATAGTGGAAGCTACAGCTTTATTTTTAAAAAATGGGGAAAGAAATTCTAGTTCAAAAGTCTTATCATTATTTCCCTTCTTCACTTTGTGTTTGGACTGAAATAGATTATATATAAATGCTATATATAATAATAATGATTACTATCATTCTCTGGTAAACTTTTTCTTTTAGATCCTTCAAGTTCCTCTAGCTAGAACTCATGAAATAAACGAACAACTATTAACAATTAATTATGGCTACAGGATCTGAATGGCCATGCCTCATAAAAGTGGAATTTTTTTCTTTTTTTAGCTTTTATATAGAGCCACAAAGGATACAAAGATTTCTACAGACAGAGGAAACAGAAGACAGAAAAGCATCGATGCCTGCAACTGCCTGGCACATTCAAGGAGGGTGAGTAGCGCAGTCTTGCCAGAGTGCAAGGTAAACAGGAGATGCCCATGGCTTACACAGTCCTCAGCGGGTAGTGGCAAAGAATTCTGTCTTGGTTCTATTTCCAGTTGTCCGGCGTGGCTTTTTGAAGAAATATGTTAAATGGGTTCTGAGGATGCTTCTGGCTCTTGATTCGGGATCAGTTATGAGCAGAAGGCTTTCCAGGTGGCACTAGTGGTAAAGAACCATCCTGTCAATGCAGGAGACACAAGAGACCTGCGTTCAATCCCTAGGTTGGGAAGATTCTCTGGAGGAGGGCACGGCAACCCACTCTAGTATTCTTGTCTGGAGAATTCCATAAACAGAAGAGCCTGGCAGGGTATATCCGCTGGGTTGCAGAGTTGGACACGAATGAAGCAACTTAGCATACAGGCTTAGGCAGAAGAGGAAGCAACAGTGTATGTATTAGGGTATTTTCTATTCTTAGTGTAAGTTTTCCTGGTTGTGCTTCCGTTCACGTAGGGGAGTCTTCATAAAATACTGATACTTGGTCCCACACCCCAGGCAGGCTGGTGCACAGCCCCCTCTTAGGTTCGTCTGGGATTCTGGGTGTCGGCCCAGGGTGGAAATGACTGAATGGGAATGTTTACTAACTTCTCCAGTCTCTTTTGTGAGGTAAAGAGTTTTTATAGCTCAAAGCAAAGTGATATTGTACTTACATTTCTATCTTTGTTACATTTGGGAATGGGAATCCAGGCTTACCCTAAGCTTTTATACATTGACTTATAGTGGAAGCTACAGCTTTATTTTTAAAAAATGGGGAAAGAAATTCTAGTTCAAAAGTCTTATCATTATTTCCCTTCTTCACTTTGTGTTTGGACTGAAATAGATTATATATAAATGCTATATATAATAATAATGATTACTATCATTCTCTGGTAAACTTTTTCTTTTAGATCCTTCAAGTTCCTCTAGCTAGAACTCATGAAATAAACGAACAACTATTAACAATTAATTATGGCTACAGGATCTGAATGGCCATGCCTCATAAAAGTGGAATTTTTTTCTTTTTTTAGCTTTTATATAGAGCCACAAAGGATACAAAGATTTCTACAGACAGAGGAAACAGAAGACAGAAAAGCATCGATGCCTGCAACTGCCTGGCACATTCAAGGAGGGTGAGTAGCGCAGTCTTGCCAGAGTGCAAGGTAAACAGGAGATGCCCATGGCTTACACAGTCCTCAGCGGTAGTGGCAAAGAATTCTGTCTTGGTTCTATTTCCAGTTGTCCGGTGTGGCTTTTTGAAGAAATATGTTAAATGGGTTCTGAGGATGCTTCTGGCTCTTGATTCGGGATCAGTTATGAGCAGAAGGCTTTCCAGGTGGCACTAGTGGTAAAGAACCATCCTGTCAATGCAGGAGACACAAGAGACCTGCGTTCAATCCCTAGGTTGGGAAGATTCTCTGGAGGAGGGCACGGCAACCCACTCTAGTATTCTTGTCTGGAGAATTCCATAAACAGAAGAGCCTGGCAGGGTATATCCGCTGGGTTGCAGAGTTGGACACGAATGAAAGCAACTTAGCATACAGGCTTAGGCAGAAGAGGAAGCAACAGTGTATGTATTAGGGTATTTTCTATTCTTAGTGTAAGTTTTGGGCATATATTCCTTCTGTGGGTGTGTTTATCCTTCTTAAAAATTATTTTTAATTGAGGATAATTATTTTACAATATTGTGTTGGTGTCTGCCATATAGCAACATGAATCAGCCATAGGTACATATGTATGTCCCCTCCCTCTTTTTTTTAAAAAATATTTATTTATTTATTATGGGGGGTGGGGTAGGGAGGGAGGGGAGCAGGCAGGCCACTTCTATTGGTCTTTCATGTGTCTATTTTCATCCATCTTTGTTCTCTGGCCCGTGTGGGCCTCCCATCTCAGTGGCCTCTGTTGTCGTAGAGCACTGGCTCCGGGCACATGTGCTTCAGAGCTCCGGCTCGGTCATTGGACGCATTGGTCCAGCCACTCCGCAGCACGTGGGATCTTCCCAGGCCAGGGATCGAACCGGTGCTCCTTGCACTGCAAGGCTCTGTCTTTACCCACTGGACCACCAGGGAAGCCCTGTCTCCTCCCTCTTGAACTTCCTTCCCATCTTCCACCCCATCCCAGCCCTCTAGGCTGTCACAGAGCATTGGATTCGAGCTCCCTGAGTCTTTTTTTTTCCTTAACTTTTATTTTACTTTTAACTATTACAGAGTTTTGTTGTTTACAGATATGTATGTTCCCAGATTAGTCATATGTATATCCCCACCATCCCACCCCTCCAGACCATCGCACAGCACCCCTGCAGGATCCCCTTTTCTCACAGAGCAATGACTATAGCTATTTTCTTCATATATGATAGTATAGGTTTTCATGTTGAGCTCCCTGCGTCTTAACAGCAGATTTCCACTGGCTACCTAATGCTACACAGGGTAATGCATTTGTCTCAATGCTATTCTCAATTTATCGCACCCTCTCCGTCTCCCCACTGTATTCCTGATCTTCATGTTTTCTTCTGCACCTTCTCTTAATTTGGTATATACATTCAATGTCTTTCTTGTCCCACTTTTAATTCTCTTTGTGGTATCTTATAGAGTGAGATCTATTTAAATATTGATTAGCCTAATAATTTCTCAGTTTTCAGAAACAAGTTCACACACTTTACATGCTTTAAGGAAGTTTTAAAATGCGTATTTACTTCTTTTTTGTGTGAAAGCATTTGATTGTTCCCAGTCTTTTTAAGTTATATCTAGCAGTCACATTTGGACAAAATCTAGAGGCTCTTCATTAATAGTACTTGGAAGTTTTATATTTAATTACATGTGTGACACCTCCAAAACTTTCTTGGGCCACATGTTAGCACTCTAAAATCGGGCTGTGTACAGTGTAATCTCTGAACATTTCACATAGCATTTTCTCTGCCCTTTCCTTCTCCTACCTCCCATACTAAAAGCTATTATTAAATCTAACTGCCGCTTGGCCATTTTAGGATCAAGTGTGGAAAATGCCTCCATGGAGGATGGAAGACTGAATTTGCCCAAAGAATGAGAACATGATACACAAGGCAGAAGGCTTACTTTAACTGAAGATTTCAAAACCATACCTCCCTCTCTGGATTTTGAATATGGCTCCACGTAATCTGACAGCTAGAAGTGGGTGATGACTTTGCAGTGTCTAAAGGAGCAATGAGAGATGGAACAGGTGCCTTACTAATACTTTATTTCCAATATTTTTAAATTGATTTAATGAGCTAATGATGCCAATTGTTACTGATGGTAGAAAGAGCATTTTTACCAAGAGATTAAGTTAAAAACCTTAAAAATCTCTTTTAAAAATGTTTTATTTTATATTAGAGTATAGTTGGTTAGCAATGTTGTGTTTCAGGTGGACATCAAAGTGATATATGTGTCTGTTCATTTTCAAATTTTTTCCCATTTAGATTTTTACAGAACATTGAGCAGAGTTCTCTGTGCTATATACAGTAAGCCCTTGTTGGTTTTCTATTTTATACAGTAGTGTGGTCATGCTCTGCTACTCTGCCTCCTCCATACCCACTGCCACTGGCGAGACTTCCACATCGTTCACGTAGATCACACTTCTGCAGAGAATGTCCTTCCTCCAGTACTTCCCACTCAGATAAGATCACCAGTTTTATAAAAAGAAGTATGACTTTTTTTTTTTTTTAATTCTTTATTTTCAAGGTTTTACAGAGTTCTGTTGCTCATAGACATGCATGTTCCCATATCAGTCATATGCATATCCCTGGTCCCCCACCCCCCCAGGTCCCCCATCCTATCCCTCCAGGTCATCGCACCAAGCCATTGTAAGCACTCCTATTCCCTTAGCACAACGACAATAGCTATCTTTTCCACACATGACAGTATAGGTTTTCATGTTACTCCCTCCATGCCTCCCACCCACTGTTCCTTCCCCACAATGTCCATAAGTCTATTCTCTGTCTGTTCTTCCATGAGTTGACTGTGTGTGTTATGATGACCATCCTACTAGATTCCATATATATGTGTTAGTATACTGTACTTGTCTTTCTCTTTTTGACTTACTTCACTTTTTATGATAGGTTCTAGATCCAGCCACCTCATTAGGACTGAGTCTTCTGCATTTCTTTTAACAGCTGCGTAGTATTCCATTGTGTATATGTACCAGAGCTTCTGTACCCATTCAGTCGTCGATGGACATCTAAGTTGCTTCCATGTTCTGGCTATTGTATAGAGAGCAGCAACGAACATTGGGGTACAGGTGCCTCTTTCAGTTTTGGTTTCATCAGGATATAGGCCTAATAGTGGGATTGCTGGGTCATAGGGTGCTTCTATTTTTAGTTTTTTAAGGAATCTCCATATTGTCTTCCATAGAGGCTGTATCCATTTACATTCCCACCAGCAATGCAAGAGGGTTCCCTTTTCTCCGCACCCTCTCCAGCATTTATTGTCTGTCGATTTGTGGATGATGGCCATTCTGACGGGTGTGAGGTGGTATCTCATTGTAGTTTTGATTTGCATTTCTCTAATAATAAGCGAGGTTGAGCATCATTTCATGTATTTTTGGACCATCTGTATGTCCTCTTTGGAGAGGCATCTCTTTAGATCTTTTTCCCATTTTTTGATTGAGTTGTTTGTTTTTCCTGTGCTGAGTTGGCTGAGTTGCTTGTAGATTTTGGAGATTAATTCTTTGTCTGTTGTTTCATTTGCTATGATTTTCTCCCATTCGGTGGGCTGTCTGTTCAGCTTTTTTGTGATTTCTTTTAAAAGGTTTTACAAAGAGTTCTGTTGCTCATAGACATGCATGTTCCCATATCAGTCATATGCATATCCCTGGTCCCCCACCCCCAGGTCCCCCATCCTATCCCTCCAGGTCATCGCACCAAGCCATTGTGAGCACTCCTATTCCCTTAACACAATGACAATAGCTATCTTTTCCACACATGACAGTATAGGTTTCCATATTACACCCTCTATGCCTCCCACACCCTGTTCATTCCTCACAATGTCCATAAGTCTATTCTCTGTCTGTTCTTCCATGAGTTGACTGTGTGTGTTATGATGACCATCCTACTAGATTCCATATATATGTGTTAGTATACTGTACTTGTCTTTCTCTTTTTGACTTACTTCACTTTTTATGATAGGTTCTAGATCCAGCCACCTCATTAGGACTGAGTCTTCTGCATTTCTTTTAACAGCTGCGTAGTATTCCATTGTGTATATGTACCAGAGCTTCTGTACCCATTCAGTCGTCGATGGACATCTAAGTTGCTTCCATGTTCTGGCTATTGTATAGAGAGCAGCAACGAACATTGGGGTACAGGTGCCTCTTTCAGTTTTGGTTTCATCAGGATATAGGCCTAATAGTGGGATTGCTGGGTCATAGGGTGCTTCTATTTTTAGTTTTTTAAGGAATCTCCATATTGTCTTCCATAGAGGCTGTATCCATTTACATTCCCACCAGCAATGCAAGAGGGTTCCCTTTTCTCCGCACCCTCTCCAGCATTTATTGTCTGTCGATTTGTGGATGATGGCCATTCTGACGGGTGTGAGGTGGTATCTCATTGTAGTTTTGATTTGCATTTCTCTAATAATAAGCGAGGTTGAGCATCATTTCATGTATTTTTGGGCCATCTGAATGTCCTCTTTGGAGAGGCATCTCTTTAGATCTTTTTCCCATTTTTTGATTGAGTTGTTTGTTTTTCCTGTGCTGAGTTGGCTGAGTTGCTTGTAGATTTTGGAGATTAATTCTTTGTCTGTTGTTTCATTTGCTATGATTTTCTCCCATTCTGTGGGCTGTCTGTTCAGCTTTTTTGTGATTTCTTTTGCTGTACAAAAGCTTTTAAATTTCATGAGGTCCCACATGTTCATTTTTCTTTTCAGTTCCGCTATTCTAGTAGGTGGGTCAGAGAAGATCTTGCTTTGATTGATGTCCTTGAGGGTCTGGCCTATATTCTTCTCTAAGAGTTTTAGGGTTTCTGGTCTTACATTTAGATCTCTAATCCATTTTGAGTTGATCTTTATGTATGGTGTCAGGGAATGTTTCAACATCATTTTGTTGCATGTAGCTGTCCAATTTTCCCAGCACCACTTGTTGAAGAGGCTGTCTTTGTCCCATTTTAGAGTTTTGCCTCTTTTGTCAAAAATAAGGTACCCATAGGTGCGTGGGTTTATCTCTGAGTTCTCTATCTTGTCCCCTTGGTCTATAGTTCTGTTTTTGTGCCAGTACCATACTGTTTTGATGACTGTTGCCTTGTTTGTAGTAGAGTCAGAAGTTGGGGAAGCTGATTCCTCCAGCTCCGTTTTTCTTTCTCAGGATTGCTTTGGCTATTCGAGGTCTTTTGTGTTTCCATATGCACTGTGTCATTTTTAGGTCTAGTTCTGTGAAGAATGTCAATGGTAGTTGGATAGGGATCGCATTAAATCTGTAGATAATATTTGGTAGTATGGTCATTTTTACAATATTGATTCTTTTGACCCAGGTACATGGAATATCTCTCCATCTGTTTAAGTCTTCTTTAATTTCTTTCATGAGTGTCTTGTAATTTTCTGTGTACAATTCTTTTGTTTCTTTGGGTAGGTTTATTCCTAGATATTTGATTATTTTGGTTGCAATGGTGAAGGGGATTGCCTCTTTGATTTTGTTTTCTGATTTTTTGTTGTTTGTATATAGGAATGCCAGTGATTTCTGTGTGTTGACTTTGTATCCCATGACTTTCTGAATTCGTTGATTAGCTCTAGTAGCTGTGTAATAGTGTCTTTGGGGTTTTCTATGTATAATATCATGTCATCTGCAAAAAGAGAGCACTTTACTTCTTCCTTTCCAATCTGGATTCCTTTGATTTCTTTCTCTTCTCTTATTACTGTTGCTAGAACTTCCAGGACTATGTTGAATAAGAGTGGTGAAAGTGGACACCCTTGTCTTGTTTCTGATCTTAGAGGGAATGCTTTCAGTTTTTCACCATTGAGGATAATGTTCACTGTGGGCTTCTCATATATGACTTTTATTATGTTGAGATAGGTTCCTTCTATGCCCGTTTTCTGAAGAGTTTTATCATAAATGGATGTTGTACTTTGTCAGAGGCTTTTTCTGCATCTATTGAGATGATCATGTGATTTTTGTCTCTCAATTTGTTGATATGGTGTATCACATTGATTGATTTGCGGATATTGAAGATTACTTTGTTGAATGAGCTGTCTTGTCCCAATTTTCCCAGCACCACTTGTTGAAGAGGCTGTCTTTGTCCCATTTTAGAGTTTTGCCTCTTTTGTCAAAAATAAGGTACCCATAGATGCGTGGGTTTATCTCTGAGTTCTCTATCTTGTCCCCTTGGTCTATAGTTCTGTTTTTGTGCCAGTACCATACTGTTTTGATGACTGTTGCCTTGTTTGTAGTAGAGTCAGAAGTTGGGGAAGCTGATTCCTCCAGCTCCGTTTTTCTTTCTCAGGATTGCTTTGGCTATTCGAGGTCTTTTGTGTTTCCATATGCACTGTGTCATTTTTAGGTCTAGTTCTGTGAAGAATGTCAATGGTAGTTGGATAGGGATCGCATTAAATCTGTAGATAATATTTGGTAGTATGGTCATTTTTACAATATTGATTCTTTTGACCCAGGTACATGGAATATCTCTCCATCTGTTTAAGTCTTCTTTAATTTCTTTCATGAGTGTCTTGTAATTTTCTGTGTACAATTCTTTTGTTTCTTTGGGTAGGTTTATTCCTAGATATTTGATTATTTTGGTTGCAATGGTGAAGGGGATTGCCTCTTTGATTTTGTTTTCTGATTTTTTGTTGTTTGTATATAGGAATGCCAGTGATTTCTGTGTGTTGACTTTGTATCCCATGACTTTCTGAATTCGTTGATTAGCTCTAGTAGCTGTGTAATAGTGTCTTTGGGGTTTTCTATGTATAATATCATGTCATCTGCAAAAAGAGAGCACTTTACTTCTTCCTTTCCAATCTGGATTCCTTTGATTTCTTTCTCTTCTCTTATTACTGTTGCTAGAACTTCCAGGACTATGTTGAATAAGAGTGGTGAAAGTGGACACCCTTGTCTTGTTTCTGATCTTAGAGGGAATGCTTTCAGTTTTTCACCATTGAGGATAATGTTCACTGTGGGCTTCTCATATATGACTTTTATTATGTTGAGATAGGTTCCTTCTATGCCCGTTTTCTGAAGAGTTTTATCATAAATGGATGTTGTACTTTGTCAGAGGCTTTTTCTGCATCTATTGAGATGATCATGTGATTTTTGTCTCTCAATTTGTTGATATGGTGTATCACATTGATTGATTTGCGGATATTGAAGAATCCTTGCATGCCTGGAATGAACCCGACTTGATCATGATGTATGAGTTTTTTCATGTGTCATTGAATTCTGTTTGCTAGGATTTTGTTGAGGATCTTGGCATCTAAGTTCATCAGAGAAATCGGTCTGTAATTTTCCTTTTTTGTGTTGTCTTTGCCTGGTTTGGGTATCAGGGTGATGGTGGCCTCGTAGAATGTGTTTGGAAGTGTTCCTTCTTGTGCAATTGTTTGGAAGAGTTTTAGAAGGACAGGCATTAGCTCTTCTTTAAATGTTTGGTAGAATTTGGCTGTGAAGCCATCTGACCCTGGGCTTTTATTTTTGGGTAGATTTTTGATCACAAATTCGATTTCTGAGCTTGAGATTGGGGTGTTCGTAGTTTCTATTTCTTCCTGGTTCAGTCTTGGGAGATTAATCTTCCCAAGAAACTGTCCATTTCTTCCAGGTTGTCCAGTTTGTTGCCATAGAGTTGTTCATAATAGTCTCTTATAATCCTTTGGATTTCTGCATGATCTGTTGTAATCTCTCCTTTTTCGTTTTTGATTTTGGTGATCTGGTTCTTCTCTTTCTCTTGATGAGTCTGGCCAGTGGCTGGTCAATTTTGTTTACCTTCTCGAAGAACCAGCTTCTCGTTTTGTTTATCCTTACTATTGTTTATTTCACTTCTTTCTCATTTATTTCTGCTCTGACCTTTATGATTTCTCTTCTTCTGCTGGCTTTGAGGTGTTTTTATTCTTCTTTCTCCAGTTGTTTTAAGCGTAGGGTTAAGTCATCTGCTTCATATTTTCCTAGTTTCTTGAGGTATATAAACTTCCCTCTTAGAACTGCTTTTGCGGTATCCCACAGGTTTTGCACTGTCGTGTGTTCATTATCATTTTCTTCTAGGAATTTTTAAATTTCTCCTTTGATTTGCTCAGTGATCAGTTGGTTTTTTAGGTATGTGTTGTGTAGTCTCCATGTGTTTGTGTTTTTTTTTCCTGTAGTTGATCTCTAGTCTCATTGCATTGTGGTCCGAGAAGATGGTTGATATAATTTCAGTTTTCTTGAATTGACTGAGGTTAGATTTGTGGCCCAAGATGTGATCTATCCTGGAGAATGTTCCGTGAGCACTTGAGAAGAAAGTGTATTCGTCCTAAAGATATAAATAAGGTCCATCTTTTCTAGTGTGGCATTTAAGGCTTGTGTTTCTTTATTAATTTTCTGTTTGGATGATCTGTCCATTAGTGTGAGAGGATTTAAGTCTCCTTATTACTGTGTTATTGTTGATTTCTTCTTTTATGTCTGAAAGTATCTGTCTTATGTATTTGGAAGTGTCCCTTTTGTGAATTGTTTGGAAGAGTTTTAGAAGGACAGGCATTAGCTCTTCTTTAAATGTTTGGTAGAATTTGGCTGTGAAGCCATCTGACCCTGGGCTTTTATTTTTGGGTAGATTTTTGATCACAAATTCGATTTCTGAGCTTGAGATTGGGGTGTTCGTAGTTTCTATTTCTTCCTGGTTCAGTCTTGGGAGATTAATCTTCCCAAGAAACTGTCCATTTCTTCCAGGTTGTCCAGTTTGTTGCCATAGAGTTGTTCATAATAGTCTCTTATAATCCTTTGGATTTCTGCATGATCTGTTGTAATCTCTCCTTTTTCGTTTTTGATTTTGGTGATCTGGTTCTTCTCTTTCTCTTGATGAGTCTGGCCAGTGGCTGGTCAATTTTGTTTACCTTCTCGAAGAACCAGCTTCTCGTTTTGTTTATCCTTACTATTGTTTATTTCACTTCTTTCTCATTTATTTCTGCTCTGACCTTTATGATTTCTCTTCTTCTGCTGGCTTTGAGGTGTTTTTATTCTTCTTTCTCCAGTTGTTTTAAGCGTAGGGTTAAGTCATCTGCTTCATATTTTCCTAGTTTCTTGAGGTATATAAACTTCCCTCTTAGAACTGCTTTTGCGGTATCCCACAGGTTTTGCACTGTCGTGTGTTCATTATCATTTTCTTCTAGGAATTTTTAAATTTCTCCTTTGATTTGCTCAGTGATCAGTTGGTTTTTTAGGTATGTGTTGTGTAGTCTCCATGTGTTTGTGTTTTTTTTTCCTGTAGTTGATCTCTAGTCTCATTGCATTGTGGTCCGAGAAGATGGTTGATATAATTTCAGTTTTCTTGAATTGACTGAGGTTAGATTTGTGGCCCAAGATGTGATCTATCCTGGAGAATGTTCCGTGAGCACTTGAGAAGAAAGTGTATTCGTCCTAAAGATATAAATAAGGTCCATCTTTTCTAGTGTGGCATTTAAGGCTTGTGTTTCTTTATTAATTTTCTGTTTGGATGATCTGTCCATTAGTGTGAGAGGAGTGTTAAAGTCTCCTACTATTACTGTGTTATTGTTGATTTCTTCTTTTATGTCTGAAAGTATCTGTCTTATGTATTGAGGTGCCCCTGTGTTGGGTGCATAGATATTCATGACTGTTATGTCTTCCTCTTGGATAGATCCCTTAATCATGATGTAGTGTCTTGCCTTGTCTCTTAGAATCTTCTTTACTTTAAAATCTATTTGTCTGATATGAGGATTGCTACTCCAGCTTTCTTTTGATTTCCATTTGCAAGGAATATCTTTTTCCAACCTTTCACTTTCAGTCTATGAGTGTCTCTAGGTCTGAAGTGGGTCTCTTGTAAACAGCATATATATGGGTCATGTTTCTGGATCCATTCAGCCAGTCTGTGTCGTTTGGTTGGAGCATTTAGCCCATTTACATTCAAAGTAATTATTGATACGAATGTTCTTATGGTCATCTTAGAAATTTGGTGTTTGATTTGTAGGACTTCTCCTACTCTTGTATTTATTGGCTATATCAGGCCCTTTAACACTTGTTGTAGGGCTGGCTTTGTGGTACAGAATTCTTTTAGCTTTTGCTTTTCTGTGAAGCTTTTGACTTCGCCTTCAATTCTGAATGAGATTCTTGCTGGGTAGAAAATTCTTGGTTGGAGGTTATTCTCTTTTTGCCGTTTAAATGTGTCTTGCCATTCTCTTCTGGCCTGTAGGGTTTCTGTTGAGAGATCCGCAGTTAGACGTATGGGGTTTCCTTTATATGTTATTTGTGTTTTTAGCGGTTTTTTTCCTGTAGTTGATCTCTAGTCTCATTGCATTGTGGTCCGAGAAGATGGTTGATATAATTTCAGTTTTCTTGAATTGACTGAGGTTAGATTTGTGGCCCAAGATGTGATCTATCCTGGAGAATGTTCCGTGAGCACTTGAGAAGAAAGTGTATTCGTCCTAAAGATATAAATAAGGTCCATCTTTTCTAGTGTGGCATTTAAGGCTTGTGTTTCTTTATTAATTTTCTGTTTGGATGATCTGTCCATTAGTGTGAGAGGAGTGTTAAAGTCTCCTACTATTACTGTGTTATTGTTGATTTCTTCTTTTATGTCTGAAAGTATCTGTCTTATGTATTGAGGTGCCCCTGTGTTGGGTGCATAGATATTCATGACTGTTATGTCTTCCTCTTGGATAGATCCCTTAATCATGATGTAGTGTCTTGCCTTGTCTCTTAGAATCTTCTTTACTTTAAAATCTATTTGTCTGATATGAGGATTGCTACTCCAGCTTTCTTTTGATTTCCATTTGCAAGGAATATCTTTTTCCAACCTTTCACTTTCAGTCTATGAGTGTCTCTAGGTCTGAAGTGGGTCTCTTGTAAACAGCATATATATGGGTCATGTTTCTGGATCCATTCAGCCAGTCTGTGTCGTTTGGTTGGAGCATTTAGCCCATTTACATTCAAAGTAATTATTGATACGAATGTTCTTATGGTCATCTTAGAAATTTGGTGTTTGATTTGTAGGACTTCTCCTACTCTTGTATTTATTGGCTATATCAGGCCCTTTAACACTTGTTGTAGGGCTGGCTTTGTGGTACAGAATTCTTTTAGCTTTTGCTTTTCTGTGAAGCTTTTGACTTCGCCTTCAATTCTGAATGAGATTCTTGCTGGGTAGAAAATTCTTGGTTGGAGGTTATTCTCTTTTTGCCGTTTAAATGTGTCTTGCCATTCTCTTCTGGCCTGTAGGGTTTCTGTTGAGAGATCCGCAGTTAGACGTATGGGGTTTCCTTTATATGTTATTTGCTGTTTGTTTGCTGCTAGCTGCTTTTAGTAATCTGTCTTTATATTTAGTCTGTGTTAGTTTGATTAGAATGTGCCTTGGTGGGTTTCTTCTGGGGTTTCTCCTGTATGGAACTCTTTGTGCTTCTTGGACTTGGTGGACTATTTTCTTTCCCATGCTGGGGAAGTTTTCAACTATAACTTCTTCAAGAATTTTTTTGTAGCCTTTCTTCCCCTCTTCTTCCTCTGGAACTTCTATAATTCTAATGTTGGTGCATTTGATATTGTCCCATAGGTCCTTGATGCTATCCTCAATTCTTTTAATTCTTTCAGCTTTGTTCTGTTCCTCATCATTTATTTCCACCATTCTATCTTCCAGCTTACTTATCCGTTCTTCTGCTTCCAATACTCTACTGTTGAGACCTTCTGTAGTATTTTTGAGTTCAGCAATTGAGTTGGTGGTCTCTATTTGCTTGTTTTTCATTTCTTGCATGTCTTTTCTCAATGCACCAATTTCCTCTAATATTCTGTTTTCAATATTTTGCATCCACATTAGTATAGCTTCTCTGAATTCTCTTTCAGATAATTTGTCTATCTCCTCCTCTGTCATTTGAAGCTGTGTTTCTATAGCTTGGTCCTTCATTTGTGCAGTGTTTCTCTGTCATTTCATTATTAGGTTAATTTTTATTTCTTTGTGGGTGTCTGTGTGTATGGAGATCTTTTTCCCACCAGGCTTCTTGGTTGAATTCTCCCTTCCTTTGGGTTTCTGTCCTTCTAGAAGGGTTCAATGGTTTGTGTCTTGGGTGGTGTCAGGTCTTGTTTACAGGTGAACAATCTCTAGTGTTGTCTGTTCTTTGATAGTGTGGGGTCTTGGAATCAGGACTTCCACTCCAAGGATCCTTGGTTTGATGTCTGGTCAGGGCGTGTACACTCTATGTCTGGTTTTCTATGGTGTTCAGTGATATTAGTTCAAATACTAGCATATGAGGAACAAGAGGTGCATCCCTGGTGGGTGACAGTCATAAAAAGCACGCAGATATTTTCTAACATAGTTGTAAAATATACTTACATACACAGCAATAACCACAACTGACCAGTCTTACAGAGATAAAGCATAGGAAATTTTTCTGGCAGATGGCACAATCAAAGATGATACCTGCCCGTTAAGCTCTGAATTAATTAAAATACTGCCTGGAAGAATAGATCCAGGGCAAGGTCCTGGCTTGGACTATTACAATGAAAGCAATTTTTAACTAAGACATGTTGAGGGTGAGGAGGAGGAGAGTGTATGGGTAGGGAAAAGGAATAGATTCATCTTGCGGGTGTTTTGTAGGGTTAGGTAGCAAAGATTAGTTTGTTGTATTGTTTAGTGCAGCTGGAAGAGAGTAGTGGAGACAGGAAGATAGAAAATATTTATCCAGAGGTTAGTGATAGATAGGAAAAGATTTTACATTTAGAACACAGAGGGAGGAAGCAGTGGCAAAGAGGAAAGAAAATTAAGTTTCCAAAAATTTAAAAAAAAAAAAAAAAACAGACCAATCAATCGAATAAACAAAATAGTCCAAAACAAACAAACAAACACAGCTAAATACTGTCCCTGTTTTTTATCTTCTCATCTGCCTGGTGGAAATCATTCTGCTCTCGATGGTGTTGTCTTGATGATCTTTCCCTCACAGCGCCAGTTGCTATAGTTTCTGTTTTTGTTTTCTGCAAAACAAAGGCTATGCCGGGAGCTCAGGTGTGGCGGGCTGATCCCAGTCCGTCAGGCGGGGGCCGTGGTGCGCGCAGTCCTGTGCTGGAGGTGGGGTGCCCCGAATCAACTGCATAGTGGCCGGTAGCCTCCAGTCCCTGTTCTCCCGGTTACCTCCGCTGCAGCTGCAGCTCTGGGGGCACACGGGCTCCTCAGGCTGCTGGTGTGCACGCACTGCCGGATCCGCGACCAAGTCCCATAAGCGGGCACAAGCCTTCCCGTTCGGCTCGAGCCCAGTCCCTGGTCAACAGTCTGTGGTCAACTTCCCCTCTCCATTCAGTAAGCCCTCTCTACTAGCAGTGTTTGAACTTGCCCGGCAGAACGGAGCACTTTTAGCGCTGGGCGCTCCCTATCCGGCTCAAGAGGTATGATCTTAGCATTTTTTCCCCAATTTTTATTTAAATATAGTTGATTTACAATGTTGTTAATTTCATTGGCACCGAAAAGTGATTCAGTATATATACGCTACTCTATGACTACTCTCCTCCCACTGTCTGGTACTTGCCTGTTCCCACGTCTAGTCCTGAGACCACCAGCATCGCAAAGCCAGGAATTCTTCACTCATAAACACTGGTATCTTCAGTGCTGAGCAGTTCCTAGCGGACTTTTGTATTCATCTTATCTCCTGCAGTAGATGGGGTTGGTTCCCTGTCACGCTTTCCCTTTTCAGCTTACCCCCGCCTGCCTTTCAACTCCTCTCCCCACTGACTGTATTTGCCTGAAGGTTGTCTCTGTCCGGTGAGGTCCACTCAGCCTGCACATGGAGGAGGGAGGCTGAGAGCGCAGGCGAGGTAAGCCCCGCCCCCGCAGCTCTCAGTCCTGTGGGTTACAGCTGGTGTATAAATACCTCAGCTCCTAGCTCCTGGGATGCCTCTGAGGTGTGTATTCTACACTGGCTGCATGTCCCCCTAGGAGATTTAGATCCAGTTACCCCATAGCAGTACCTCGATGGAAAATTTACCCTCCCCTTCCTTATCTTACCGTCCCTACTTCTTTAATAGCAATTCCTGGGATTTCCACAACTCCCCAAGAAAACACTTACACTTGAATCCTAGTCTTAAGGTCTCTCAGGCATCCAAGTCTCTCCTGTATTTAGGGAATATCTGTCCATAAAGAGCCCATCTCCACTCTCTCTAAATTGGAAGCTGATGTCATGGAGAAGTAGGAAATGCCCAGAATTGATTCTGTTGAGAGATGGGAGCAGAGACAATAATTCAGATGGTACCTTCCAGCCTCCAGTGTTTGTGGCATGACCCAAGACATCGAGCACGCATTCACCCACACAGTTTTGAGTACTGCTCCTTCCCTTGGAGTCTCCGAGCCTGGGTCTCTGGTCGTCACAGAGATTCCTCGATCTCCCCAATATCTTTCACGGTAAAATCTTTTCTTGCCACATGTCAAGGTTGGGTTCTGTAGCTTGTAACTAAGAATGGTGTTTGTCTGGACAGAGTGAGGAAAACAGTCCTCTACATCCTTCAGGCAGAGGGGATTCAGAGATAATTGGTTAAAAGGCTGGTGGAAATGCTAGCAAGCCAAATGGAGAAATGAAGCAAGCTGCAGGTCTGTAAGAGCTGGAAGCTGCTATCTCCACCGGGACTGGAGGGGAGGAAGGGCGCCCACTGCCTGACAGGAGCTAGAACCTCACAGGGGGTGCCTGGAGGGGGTGCCAGGGGGATCCAGGACCCACAGCTCCCAGGAAGGAAGGGTGAGAGGGAAAGAAAGTAAGAAAGACCTGCTCATTCTCCCTCCAGCTTTATACCATGCCTCCCATAAACTGTAAGTAGCCATCAGAAGTGAGAGGGCAAGGGGTCTATAACACCCACCGAACAGGGGAAGAGCCAGAAACAGTTCTGAAAGCCAACAGGCAGCTGACCTGCCTGTGTCCTAGAAGCTCAGATAATTCACAAGAATTTTTTCAGTAAGAGTGTAATTGCTTTATCTTGTTGTGTAGGTTTACGCTGCACAGAGAAGTGAATCATGTATACCTAGGTCCCCTCCCTCCTAAATCTCCCTGCTGTCCCACCAGCCTAGGTTATCAGAAAGCACTGAGCTGAGCTCCCTGCGCTACACAGCGGCTTCTCAGCAGCTATCTATTTTGCATATGGTAGTATATATATGTCCATTCTAATCTCCCAATTTGTCCTTCCTCCCCTGCCTCCCCCTCCAATCCACATGTCTATTCCCTACATCTGCATCTCTATTCTTGCCCCAGAAATAGGTTCATCTGTACCATTTTTCTAGATTCCACATATATGTGTTACTACCCGGTATTTGCTTTTTTCTGTCTGACTTACCATACTCTGAGTCCAAGTCCATCCACATCTTTACCAATGACCTAATTTCATTCCTTTTTTGGAATGAATGAGTGAAGAGACTAACCAAGCAGAAGGCTGGAATATGAATCTTGTGCTTTCCTAACTCTTAAGAATATGGAAATAAGAGGAGTTTGTTTAAGCAGAACCATCAGAGAGGAGGAGGGAGGAAACTGAGGCAAGAGTAGGGCTCCAGATGTCACGGCTCTGAAGCAGGTGACCCTGCTGGGACTTCCACCAACTAGACCGTGAATTATTCATCAAGTCTAGACAGGAGACTCAGACCGCTGATCCAGGAGATTTGGGTATCACAGCTTCTAAGCCAGGGTATTCCCTGGGTAACGTGGGTTATTAAGTGAGGATAACAGTGCTTTCCAACTTTCACTGGGCAAGGTGAGGAGCAACAAATAATGAGGATTTTTAAATACTGGGCAAAATAGAGAAATGAGTCGCAGGACGAATCTTAATTGATAACCAAGAGACCAGCGGCATTCACTCTCACAGTCTGAACTGATGGCCTTGTCCTAGATGAAGTCTGTGAATGGAAGGAATGTAATCTCTTTGTTAGTGGCTGTGCATGTGAGGAAACAAAGGTCTGTGTTCAGATTTGAGAGAAGGAACTTGCTACACAGGCAGAGCTTCTGAGCCCGTGCCAACACAGAATGGGCTCATGATTAATATTTGTTCCTTCTATCTCCCCCCCCTTTTTTTTTAATCATAACTCTAACCAAGGAGGGGAAATACTGTCTGGAAAAGATGGCTAGGGTGAATTCATTTGATAGGAAAATGCTTAAAGGAGTTAAAACCCCAAATTCAGTATTTTGGCTTATTGTTGAAAACACCAGAAATCCATGGGCATTATATATCCAAGGCCATTTACTGAGGATTTCAGATACTCTAAAAAAAAGAAATCTGCATTTATCTTTAAAAAATCCTCATTTACCTATGGCTGCTGTAAATTGTCCCTGGGTCTCTATTTGTGTGGGGTTTCATGCCTGACGGTGTCTCCTGTTTCTATGACCCAAGCCAGGATCCCCTGCTGCAAGGTTACCACACTGTTTCTTCGCAACACAGCTGGAATTGTGATCACTTCAAGGCCTATGGCAAATGAGCTGGGTTTGTGCCATGAGTCGGCAGCAGCCAGGAGGGTTGCCAAGATACGGTACAAAACACAAGACCCCTACATCTCCCTCTGGGTTTCTGAAGCAGCCTTCTCCGGCTCAGCTGTTGAAATTTCAGCTCCTTCACTGAAATCCAAACACATCTGTCCCTGAGACAGGAAAGTGCTTATTAAGTGACTACCCTTCCATGCTGGCTAATCTCGTGGTTTTATTCAACCCTTAAAGACAGTGTTTTGGGGCTGAGTGCCACAGGGATCCTTTGCAGGGATGCGGGAAAACCCCCAAAATGAGTCACTGCAATAGAAGTGTGCCCGCCAGCATTGATAACTAGGACCGGCCATCGGGTTACTAACTGCGGGGCTCGGCTTTGAAACGTCAGCCAGAGCTCAGACACAATCAGGTCTCCCTTACGCTTGATCCTTGCGTGGGCAACCTGCATGCCTTCTCTCTCCTTCTTCTCATAGTTCATGGGTGCAATCCCTTTAATATGGTTAATGCCGGAGCACAACAGGAATATTTATCACTCATTTGTATGTCAGATGCCTTCAAAATACCAATTTTGTCATGACTTTCTGTTTTGGAGAATTTGATTTCAAACCAAAATGAAATCTTTTTTTTCTCCAGGTGGCGTGGTAGTGTCAAGCCAAACTTAACCCATGTCCAAGGTGGTGGGGGTCGAAAAGGTAAGCTCTCCCCCATCAACTTTTAGGATGAGGAGGCCCCATGTTATGTGTTCAGTGGGACAGATGCTCAAGGCGGGCAGCTCGTCCCTTCCTACCATTGTACCCAGTGGTGCCAACACATGGGTGGACCCCAAGGCCCCTCATGGAAGCTGGTGCTCTGGAGCCCCTGGGGCAGACCCTGGTCCCCCTGTGTCTGTCTTGCTCACACATCGTTTACCCAAAGGGCCATCAATACAATGGCCTATTCTCTCAGGACTATTTTAAACATATTTCCTCATTCCTTTTAGTATTTCATTCCTCATTCCCAATAGAATGCTACTTCTATTCACTTCCTACTGTGGTGAAGAGTTATCTCATATCCTTCCTCTGTCCTTCTAGTTTGTTACACACTACAGTTTTGACTGCAGCAGCTGACAATGGAATATTCACTGTTGACTCAAACAGCCTCCTATCATTAGATTTCCTTTCTTATTCACTTATTTTTTTTCTAAAGCTAATGAGGTACTTCTCTTTTAAAAACTGTACTTAGTTTTCTCTGTTCTGCTACAGTTTCACAGCCCCTCCAAGAGCCCATAACTTTCAAGGTACTATTTTTTTAAATTGGACTGTAATTGATTTATAATGTTGTTCATTTATGCTGTACAACAAAGTGAGTCAGATATATCCCCTCCCTCTGGGGTCTCCCTCCCAACAACCCCACCCTTCCCCAGCCCCATCTCCTCCATCTAGGGCCCCACAGAGCTGAGCTTGCTGTGCCATACAACAGGTTCCCACAGCTAACTACTTTATACACTGTAGTATATTTATGTCATCACCAGTTTTTTGGTTCATCCCACCCCGCTTCCCCTACTCCAGTGTCCACGTGTCTCCATCTGTGTCTCTCCTCCTGCTCTGGAAACAGATTCATCTGTACCATTTTTCCAGACTCCATATGTATTAGTGTATACTATTTTTCTCTGACTTCACTGTTATGGCAGACTCTAGGTCCATCCATATCTCTCTATAAATGACTCCCAATTTCATTCCATTTTATGGCTAATATTCCACTGTGCATGTATATATGTGTGTGTGTATCCACACCACATCTTCCTAGCCATGCATCTGTCAATGGACATTTAGGTTGTTTCCATGTCCTGGCTATTATAAATAATGCTGCAGTAAACATTGGGGTGCATATGTCTTTTTGAATTGTGGTTTTTCTCAGGGTTTGTGCTCAGTAGTGGGACTGCTGGATCACATGGTAGCTCTATTTTAGGTCTCTTAAGACACTTCCATACTGTTCTCAATAGTAGCTCTATCAATTTACATTCCCATCAACAGTGCAAGAGGATTTCCTTTTCTCTACACCCTCTCCAACATTTACTGTTTGCAGACTTTGATGATGGCCAGTTTAAATGGTGTGAGATGATATCTTATTGTGGTTTTGATTTGCATTTCTCTAGTAATTGGTGATGTCAAGCGTCTTTTCATGTGCCTCTTGACCGTCTATATGTCTTCTTTGGGGAAATGTCTATTTAGGTCTTCTGTCCATTTTCGGGGGGAAGCGGGGAGATCAATCCCTGGCCAGTTGCTTTATTTGCAAAGATTTTCTCCCATTCTGAAATGACTTTATGAGGTAGGTACATTATGATCTGCAATTTATAGGTGGGAAACATGAAACACAGGGAGGCTGCTTGCCTGGTGTAAGAAAGATCAGAGTGGCAGAGACAGGATTTGAACCCGGCTGGTCCTGTTTCTGCATTCACAAACTCAAGACAGCCTTTGAGAAAACTTCCTGTGTAAGCAAACTAACCATATAAGTAATCTGTTAATTTTTAAAAATAGAGCCCTTTCTCCTCTGTGTCCCTATCCTCTCATTTTCATCTGGATTGCTTACTTACTGCACCTATCTGTGCTGTCACTGTAGGTTTGATTTTTACTATTGTCTGGGGAATTTCCTATATCTCCTTTCTGTATTGATTCCTTGTTTTCTGGAATCAATTTCTTCTTTCTTGGTGTACCTTATTGCTAAAATGGGAAGCAAACTCAACTCTGAATATTCACTGGGAGGACTGGTGCTGAAGCTCCACTACTTTGCCTACCTTATGGAAAAGACCCTGATGCTGAGAAAGATTGAAAGCACAAGGAGAAGGGGGTGGCAGAGGATGAGATGGCTAGACAGCATCACCCACTCAATGGACATGGATCTGAGCAAACCCTGGGAGATAGTGGAAGACAGAGGAACCCAGTGTGCTGTAGTCCATGGGGTCGCAAAGAGTTGGGCATGACTTAGCTACTGAATAACAACAAGACCTTTTTTGAGAAAAAGTACATGGGGATTAAAGGTACAAATACCTTTTAGATCTAAAATGTCAGAAAACATTTGTGTTCTGGTTTGATAGCACTGGATATAGTGTTCACTGCCCTTTTACACTTGGCTTATCTGTGACCTGCTGTTTTCTTTTTTCCCTTTCTTGAAACTTTTACTATCTTCCTAATAACCTAAAGTTTACAACAGTGGTGGGTATTTTCTCACTTACTGTGCTGGGGGCTCAGTAGGACTTTAGAGCAGGTGCAAAAAATGTTCTTATTGTGGTTTTGATTTGCATTTCTCTAGTAATTGGTGATGTCAAGCGTCTTTTCATGTGCCTCTTGACCGTCTATATGTCTTCTTTGGGGAAATGTCTATTTAGGTCTTCTGTCCATTTTCGGGGGGAAGCGGGGAGATCAATCCCTGGCCAGTTGCTTTATTTGCAAAGATTTTCTCCCATTCTGAAATGACTTTATGAGGTAGGTACATTATGATCTGCAATTTATAGGTGGGAAACATGAAACACAGGGAGGTTGCTTGCCTGGTGTAAGAAAGATCAGAGTGGCAGAGACAGGATTTGAACCCGGCTGGTCCTGTTTCTGCATTCACAAACTCAAGACAGCCTTTGAGAAAACTTCCTGTGTAAGCAAACTAACCATATAAGTAATCTGTTAATTTTTAAAAATAGAGCCCTTTCTCCTCTGTGTCCCTATCCTCTCGTTTTCATCTGGATTGCTTACTTACTGCACCTATCTGTGCTGTCACTGTAGGTTTGATTTTTACTATTGTCTGGGGAATTTCCTATATCTCCTTTCTGTATTGATTCCTTGTTTTCTGGAATCAATTTCTTCTTTCTTGGTGTACCTTATTGCTAAAATGGGAAGCAAACTCAACTCTGAATATTCACTGGGAGGACTGGTGCTGAAGCTCCACTACTTTGCCTACCTTATGGAAAAGACCCTGATGCTGAGAAAGATTGAAAGCACAAGGAGAAGGGGGTGGCAGAGGATGAGATGGCTAGACAGCATCACCCACTCAATGGACATGGATCTGAGCAAACCCTGGGAGATAGTGGAAGACAGAGGAACCCAGTGTGCTGTAGTCCATGGGGTCGCAAAGAGTTGGGCATGACTTAGCTACTGAATAACAACAAGACCTTTTTTGAGAAAAAGTACATGGGAATTAAAGGTACAAATACCTTTTAGATCTAAAATGTCAGAAAACATTTGTGTTCTGGTTTGATAGCACTGGATATAGTGTTCACTGCCCTTTTACACTTGGCTTATCTGTGACCTGCTGTTTTCTTTTTTCCCTTTCTTGAAACTTTTACTATCTTCCTAATAACCTAAAGTTTACAACAGTGGTGGGTATTTTCTCACTTACTGTGCTGGGGGCTCAGTAGGACTTTAGAGCAGGTGCAAAAAATGTTCTTATAATATTTCTTTTGACATTTTTCTCTTCTGGATCCTTACAGTAGGATACTGGACCTCTAAGGTTGGCTTTCTAGTTTCATCTTGTTTTCTCTCCCATTTTTAAAAGGTTTTGAGATATTCTCTTATTTTCCAAATATTTTCCATAAATATAAATATATTTACATGTAATCCATGTAATTTTAAATTAAAATATTTAAACTTCTAAGAAAACTTTATTTTCCTAATAATAATGTCTACTTATTTCCCTTCTTAATAGCATCCTGACCTTGTTTTAACAATAACTTACCTTCTCTTTCTGAGGTCATTAAATTTTATGAAAATTTTCTTTTTAGTGTGTTGTCTCTTTTTTAGGTTTCTTTCTTGCTTGTTTCTGTTTTGATGTCTCTAGCTTTTATGTAAGAGGCTTTCTTCAACTGTCAAGCAATCATTGGTTTTATGTACATGGTTTTAAAGTTTTAGGCTAAAAGTAATGCTGGACTCTGTGTTTGGACTTGGCTTGCTGACTGTAAAGTGCTCTGTAGAATAACTGGGTGATGAATTGAGATATTTCTAAATGTCTGATCCTACAGGAATTTTCTCTAAGCATATGATATATTTATTTATGTAAAATTGTATGGAAGTCTTATGAAGATTGAGATATTTCTATTATGACAGCACAAACAACTAAGACAGCATCACCCACTCAATGGACATGGATCTGAGCAAACCCTGGGAGATAGTGGAAGACAGAGGAACCCAGTGTGCTGTAGTCCATGGGGTCGCAAAGAGTTGGGCATGACTTAGCTACTGAATAACAACAAGACCTTTTTTGAGAAAAAGTACATGGGGATTAAAGGTACAAATACCTTTTAGATCTAAAATGTCAGAAAACATTTGTGTTCTGGTTTGATAGCACTGGATATAGTGTTCACTGCCCTTTTACACTTGGCTTATCTGTGACCTGCTGTTTTCTTTTTTCCCTTTCTTGAAACTTTTACTATCTTCCTAATAACCTAAAGTTTACAACAGTGGTGGGTATTTTCTCACTTATTGTGCTGGGGGCTCAGTAGGACTTTAGAGCAGGTGCAAAAAATGTTCTTATAATATTTCTTTTGACATTTTTCTCTTCTGGATCCTTACAGTAGGATACTGGACCTCTAAGGTTGGCTTTCTAGTTTCATCTTGTTTTCTCTCCCATTTTTAAAAGGTTTTGAGATATTCTCTTATTTTCCAAATATTTTCCATAAATATAAATATATTTACATGTAATTCATGTAATTTTAAATTAAAATATTTAAACTTCTAAGAAAACTTTATTTTCCTAATAATAATGTCTACTTATTTCCCTTCTTAATAGCATCCTGACCTTGTTTTAACAATAACTTACCTTCTCTTTCTGAGGTCATTAAATTTTATGAAAATTTTCTTTTTAGTGTGTTGTCTCTTTTTGAGTTTTCTTTCTTGCTTGTTTCTGTTTTGATGTCTCTAGCTTTTATGTAAGAGGCTTTCTTCAACTGTCAAGCAATCATTGGTTTTATGTACATGGTTTTAAAGTTTTAGGCTAAAAGTAATGCTGGACTCTGTGTTTGGACTTGGCTTGCTGACTGTAAAGTGCTCTGTAGAATAACTGGATGATGAATTGAGATATTTCTAAATGTCTGATCCTACAGGAATTTTCTCTAAGCATATGATATATTTATTTATGTAAAATTGTATGGAAGTCTTATGAAGATTGAGATAATTTCTATTATGACAGCACAAACAACTAAGACTTCAGTGTGAGAGGTTTCTAAAACCTCTCCCGCTGTTTCAGCAACTTGAACTCTCTCTCCCCGTCACACTGCTTATCAGTCTTCTCTCCCCACAACTAAATTATCTCTCATTTTAAGGCAGGCCTGATGGGTTCATGCTGACCTACATCCTCACAATTCACTTTCTACCCCTAATCAACTTTGTCAATTCTTTTCCTACAGGAAGACAGTCTAGCCAAAAGAAGAATCATTCTTCAGTTTCTGCCACCTATCCAAACATCAACTGCTAAGGTGAAAAATCTAATAGTTACATGATAGCTATTATAAACTTCTGGATTGGTCCCAATTTATGTATAATCCTTACTTCCATGTAACATGTAATTACTGCATGTAGGTCCATTCTAGTCATTAAGATAATTACATTACACATTAATTACACTTATCTTGAGGTACATCCTTCTCTGTGTTGCTGTGACTCTGGTGAAACCACATGTTTCTCCTCTTGATGAATATGCTTGAGATGTTCTACAAATTGGAACAGACATGCCAGAAAGTCCTGGATAGGACTTTCAATTTAACACTCTAGACCCTTTCAACAATACATTTGCCAGGAGTTCCTCCTCAAGTCCTCAGGTATTATAGAAACACAGTAGTTATGAAACACAACTGGATCCTTAACCATGATTCCCTTCATGTGGAACCAAATACTTGATTTTCTGGTATTATTATAACTAGACTCCCAGCAGCATTTAATATACTGGGTTGCTTTCTGCTTCTTAAAGTTTCTCTGGATACCAAATTTTCCTGATTTGTTTCTATTTCCTCTTTTCTCTCCTCCTTTATTAGGTCAACCTCCTCAAGGTCAAGAGTGCTTCAGGATCCTGTAGTCACCTCTTCTCTGCTGTCTATCAGGTCTCCTTAGGGGATTCCATCTTGTCCCTATTTTTATGCTACTGACTTCCACACAGTTACCCTCAACTATATTATATCTCTGGGCTTCCCTGTTGGCTCAGTAGCAAAGAATCCTCCTGCCAATGCAGCAGACGTGGATTCAATCCCAGGGTCAGGGAAATCCCCTGGAGAAGGAAATGGCAACCCACTCTAGTATTCTTGCCTGGGAAATTCCATGGACAGAAGAGGCTGGTGGCACATAGTCCATGGGGTTGCAAGAGTCAGACACAATTAAACACCACATTGCATCGTCAGGACTCCTGACTCTAGGTGCCTACTCTCCCCACCTTTATATAGATGTTCAACAGACATCTAGTGCTTAGCATGACCACTACTGGACTCTTGAGTCACTGCTATCTGTACATATCTTAATTAACCACTGCATATCTTTCTTTCTTCCCATTTGGAAAATGGCACCAACATCCAGTCACTTGCTCCAGCTCCAAATCTGACAGTTGCCTGTGATCCCTCTCATTCATTTAACCCACAAAATCCACCTATCTACAAACACTATTGATTCTACTCCCCAAAATATCTCGAATCTGTCCAATTCTCCCACTTTTTTGACTCTTACCTTAAACAATGAAATCATAATATTTCTTCTAAGCTACTGTAATAACTTATCAGGATACCCAGTTCCAGGCTTGTACATAGCAATCCTGGTAAACTTTTAGAAGCGTAATTCAGACCACAGCATTACTTAAAACCCTCCAAAAGTCTTTCTGATTTATAGAACCATACATGTTCTCACTGGTCTACCAACCCTTAATTTGGTTCCTCACAACACAAGCTTATTCCTTCCGTAGAGTCTTCCAACCAGCTCTTCTGCCTAGAATGACCTTCTCTTATTCTCACAAGGCACATTCAATAGTCTCATCTAAAAAAATCACCTCTTCAGAGAATCCTTCCCTGGGACTCTACCTTGAATATTCATTCAATCATCTTCTTTGCCATCAGCCTATTTCTAATTCTTTGGGTAACACTGACCACTGTCTTTTTGATTTTTACTGTGTAGCTCCCACCACTCCTTGAGAATTCAACTAGTATAGTCAATGCCTGGAACTACAAAAAAAAAATCACTCACTGCCTATATGTTGAAAGGATGAGTTAATAGATGGATGAAAGGCATCTTAGAAGCCATCAAGTCCAACTGCTTCATTTTTAGAGGTGAGAAACAGGAGAGAAAATCAACTTGTCAATGATAATTATCACGCTATTTGGCTTACTGTTTTAAATGTGTTCATTGTTATAGTGACCTCAGCTACATCTCGAAGCAACGATCTTTTAATTACACTCTTGCCTCTGCCAATTGCTCCATTTATCATCTCACCCTAGGGTCATATTTTATTAGCATTATCCCGTGCAAGGGTGCTTTGGACAGGAGCCAACTATACGTTCTATCGTCAGTTGCCATTCACACAGGTCATATTTTTCCTAAGGCAGTCATAAGTTTTGTTTAACTTGGAGCCCTGACTTTTTGGCTGTTCTCTCCTGCTGGCCCATTAAAACCCCACCTTTTAACCAAACTAAATACTTGATTGTGTCTGTGTATAGGGTAGAATTGTAAATCTATTTTGTTATCACATTAGTGGTCCAGTTTACAGGGTACTTATGACTTGGTAGAAAGAGCTTTGCCTTGGGAAACCTGGATTTTCTCCATTTTTATTACTCAGAAGTTGTCTGAGTTTAAGTAAGCCCTTAAGAGTTTCAATTCTGTAGCCTGTCTAGCTTTGCTGTGAACAGGGAAACAACGCAAATGACCACAAAACCCACACAACCAACTCTCTTGCTTCCCATCTCAATTTGGAATAACATACCAACATTCACTTTACAAGGATTAAGGGAATTCATTAATAATCCAGTTAGTTGGATTAAAGCAACTCATGAATGTGAAAACATTTTGCGAAGTGTAAAATGCATTACAGATACAAGGGATTCAATGTAAGGGGTTGCTTAATCAGTTTCTAATTTTTAAATATACAGCCATCAGCCTATTTCTAATTCTTTGGGAAAACTGACCACTGTCTTTGATTTTACTGTGTAGCTCCCACCACTCCTTGAGAATTCAACTAGTATAGTCAATGCCTGGAACTACAAAAAAATCACTCACTGCCTATATGTTGAAAGGATGAGATAATAGATGGATGAAAGGCATCTTAGAAGCCATCAAGTCCAACTGCTTCATTTTTAGAGGTGAGAAACAGGAGAGAAAATCAACTTGTCAATGATAATTATCACGCTATTTGGCTTACTGTTTTAAATGTGTTCATTGTTATAGTGACCTCAGCTACATCTCGAAGCAACGATCTTTTAATTACACTCTTGCCTCTGCCAATTGCTCCATTTATCATCTCACCCTAGGGTCATATTTTATTAGCATTATCCCGTGCAAGGGTGCTTTGGACAGGAGCCAACTATACGTTCTATCGTCAGTTGCCATTCACACAGGTCATATTTTTCCTAAGGCAGTCATAAGTTTTGTTTAACTTGGAGCCCTGACTTTTTGGCTGTTCTCTCCTGCTGGCCCATTAAAACCCCACCTTTTAACCAAACTAAATACTTGATTGTGTCTGTGTATAGGGTAGAATTGTAAATCTATTTTGTTATCACATTAGTGGTCCAGTTTACAGGGTACTTATGGCTTGGTAGAAAGAGCTTTGCCTTGGGAAACCTGGATTTTCTCCATTTTTATTACTCAGAAGTTGTCTGAGTTTAAGTAAGCCCTTAAGAGTTTCAATTCTGTAGCCTGTCTAGCTTTGCTGTGAACAGGGAAACAACGCAAATGACCACAAAACCCACACAACCAACTCTCTTGCTTCCCATCTCAATTTGGAATAACATACCAACATTCACTTTACAAGGATTAAGGGAATTCATTAATAATCCAGTTAGTTGGATTAAAGCAACTCATGAATGTGAAAACATTTTGCGAAGTGTAAAATGCATTACAGATACAAGGGATTCAATGTAAGGGGTTGCTTAATCAGTTTCTAATTTTTAAATATACAGCCATCAGTAATGGTGAATTTGGTTAAGTCCTTATTATATGTCAAGCTTTCAAAATAGCAGCCTTCTTGTCCAGTATACTTTGGAATACTGATTTTTATTATTCTTTTTAACAAAAGTACTATGTTCCCTGTAACTAATCCAGATGGACTAAAATAGAAAGTGTCCCTCTTTCACTTCTAGTCCCACAAGTATAAACCCAAGACATAAGTAGTTAGCATTAGCTTATTATTTTTAGTTATTGCTACTACTCATAATAGCTCACATGTAACATAATAGCTAACATAATGATAGTCTTATTATGTGAGTCCAACCTTATTATAAGCACTTTACATATGAGCTCATTTTGATGCTTACAATAACTCTGTGGCCAAGGTATTACCCTTTCCCTCATGTTATATGTGAGCAAACTGAGGCACAGATAGGAAGCTAGTTGCCCAGTGTCAGCCAGGCACTAGAGCTCAGGCAAATGGGCTGCAAAGTTCAGGCTGTCAGTCACTATAAACAGGGTATATCAGACACCTTCCCATGTGTGTATACACAGATCTACTATGTCATTTTAGTATTTACAGAACACTCCATTGTATGATGTAGCTTATCAATTCCTATGAGAATTTCCATTCTCTTCTAGATTTTTCATTACTAGAAATAAACTGCAAAAAATTAAGCCACCATTCTGTAGTCTGCCAGGCTCCTCTGTCCATGGGATTATCCAGGCAGGAATGCTGGAGTGGGTGGCCCTTTCCTCCTCCAGGAGATCTTCCTGACCCGGGGATTGAATTTGCATCTCCCATGTCTCTTGCATTGGCAGGTGGGCTCTTTACTTACTACTGAGCTTCAGTGGAAGCCCCAAGACATATAAATGACTTAAATGTCCATTAACAGATGAATGGATAAAGAAGATGTGGTACATATATACAATGGAATATTACTCAGCCATTAAAAAGAATGAAACTGGGCCATTAGCAGCAACATGGATGAACCTAGAGATTATCATACTGACCAAAGTAATTCAGATAAAGCCAAGTACCATATGATATCACTTATGTATAGAATCTAAAAAAGGATACAAATGAACTTATTTATAAAAAGTAGACTTGGACATTGAAAACAAACTTGTGATCACCAAAAGGGAGAATGGTGGGAGAGATAAGTTAGGAATTGGGGATTATTACATAGTACTATAATTATTACATTATTACATACTATTATATATAAAATAAGCAACAAAGACCTACTGTATAGCCCATGGAATTATATTCAATATCTTATGATAACCTATAATGAAAAAAACAAAAAAATAAAACTTAAGTCGCCATGGACAACCTCGTACTTTTGTGTGAGTGTGTCTATGGCATATGCAGCTGCAACAAAGGATGCATACACTAAACATTTTGAGCAACACCACCCCATTGCCTTCCATACGAACACTTATTTTCACCTGGACACTACCAATCACCAGAATCACCAAGAGAACCAGTTATTTTTATATGCTTCTATTTTTTTTCTCTAAGTTTTATGTCTGAATGCTCTGCTGTTTGACAAGAAATTTTATCACATGGTAAACACAGCATTTAGGGAAAGCCTCTCATGTTCCTGTGGGGTGATGTCTCTGCTTCTGGGCACAAGGGGAGCAAGCAGATGCTGCTGACTCCCCTGCTTGTGCTGCCTGGTACCCTCAGGCTCTGGAGAAATTACTGTTTGGTCGTTCACCTTAGCTCAGCCTGAGAGCTGTGTGGTCGTTCACCTTAGCTCAGCCTGAGAGCTGCTGTGACAGATTTATTGGCTCTGAAACATTTATACAAGCAGAACCTCTGAACAAATATACATTTTCATTCACAGACACTCAAAGGAGGGAGGAGAACTCTAAGAAGAGAAATTCCATAGAGATGAGATGCATCATTTCCTTCAACCTAAGGGGTCTTTTTTTAAACCAGTTTTTCTCAGTTTGTATAGAAAAAGAACATTAATAAAAGGAAATTAATGAGCTCCCTTAAACAACTGTTATTTCATTTGCTATTTTGCAAGAGAAAATATTGACTAGCCTATGGTTTTTGCTTGTAAGAAACTTGTAATCTGTTTCAACTCATGTAGGAATGGAGGACAGAAAAAATGGCTTGAATGTATAAAGGAAGGAATTTAGAGCAATAATAGAACCAAGTACCATATGATATCACTTATGTATAGAATCTAAAAAAGGATACAAATGAACTTATTTATAAAAAGTAGACTTGGACATTGAAAACAAACTTGTGATCACCAAAAGGGAGAATGGTGGGAGAGATAAGTTAGGAATTGGGGATTATTACATAGTACTATAATTATTACATTATTACATACTATTATATATAAAATAGGCAACAAAGACCTACTGTATAGCCCATGGAATTATATTCAATATCTTATGATAACCTATAATGAAAAAAACAAAAAAATAAAACTTAAGTCGCCATGGACAGCCTCGTACTTTTGTATGAGTGTGTCTATGGCATATGCAGCTGCAACAAAGGATGCATACACTAAACATTTTGAGCAACACCACCCCATTGCCTTCCATACGAACACTTATTTTCACCTGGACACTACCAATCACCAGAATCACCAAGAGAACCAGTTATTTTTATATGCTTCTATTTTTTTTCTCTAAGTTTTATGTCTGAATGCTCTGCTGTTTGACAAGAAATTTTATCACATGGTAAACACAGCATTTAGGGAAAGCCTCTCATGTTCCTGTGGGGTGATGTCTCTGCTTCTGGGCACAAGGGGAGCAAGCAGATGCTGCTGACTCCCCTGCTTGTGCTGCCTGGTACCCTCAGGCTCTGGAGAAATTACTGTTTGGTCGTTCACCTTAGCTCAGCCTGAGAGCTGTGTGGTCGTTCACCTTAGCTCAGCCTGAGAGCTGCTGTGACAGATTTATTGGCTCTGAAACATTTATACAAGCAGAACCTCTGAACAAATATACATTTTCATTCACAGACACTCAAAGGAGGGAGGAGAACTCTAAGAAGAGAAATTCCATAGAGATGAGATGCATCATTTCCTTCAACCTAAGGGGTCTTTTTTTAAACCAGTTTTTCTCAGTTTGTATAGAAAAAGTACATTAATAAAAGGAAATTAATGAGCTCCCTTAATCAACTGTTATTTCATTTTTTATTTTGCAAGAGAAAATATTGACTAGCCTATGGTTTTTGCTTGTAAGAAACTTGTAATCTGTTTCAACTCATGTAGGAATGGAGGACAGAAAAAATGGCTTGAATGTATAAAGGAAGGAATTTAGAGCAATAAAGAACATATAAGGAAAATCAATAATATTATTATCCCAATTTTTTTGATAAGAAAAATAAAGCTTAAAGACAGCGTGTGACTTAGCAGAGCTTACTCAAAGAGAAGTAGTAAAAATTCAAGCTCTGGTTCCAGGGTCAAAGGTCATGTATCCTCTACTGCACTTGCAGGGGGTCTCCAAACCTGACCAATGCAGGTTTCTAGTTCCAATTAGACATCCTTCTGTGTACTACAGGCACAGAAATGCTGGGTAAAATATAACAAAACCATCTTACAAGCATAGCCAAGGAATAAAGGGGGAAAAAAAGAGGAAGGAAATTCTTAAATGCCCCCCAAAAAAAGAAGAATCTCATAACCAATCTCACAACCAATATGAGTGCATGAGCTGATAGCAGAACAAACCAGAGTATCAGACATGGCTGTAGGACCCAACAGTTAGGGGTTGTGGTTTTTAACACGTGACTAGAATGAAAGAGTGGCCTTTGGGCCTGTGAAAGGTGAGGATTTGGCACTGAAATTCATGCACAAAGCTAGGACTGAGGAAGACCTGCTCCCACCATATAATGTGAGCATGATACTTCATTCACTTACGACCAAAGTGATTGGCAGAATTCTCACTGATGAGATAACTGGATGGGAAAAGTTCCCCACCATAAATGGCAATTTATAAATCTAAGTTATGCACAGGGAGAGAATCCACATTTTAGACTATTTTCATAATATAGGAATCCCCAGTGGAGATATTTATATCAATTCTGGAAATATTTCATAGCAGTAAAACTCCTAGAAGTCTCAGAAGAATTAAATGTTAAGACTTCTTGGAATGCTCACTACCAAATATTATAGTACACACAGGGGTTCCAATTAAAAAGGACAGTCTACCCAAGGCAGTGGCTCCAGTAGCATTAATAAAAGGAAATTAATGAGCTCCCTTAATCAACTGTTATTTCATTTTTTATTTTGCAAGAGAAAATATTGACTAGTCTATGGTTTTTGCTTGTAAGAAACTTGTAATCTGTTTCAACTCATGTAGGAATGGAGGACAGAAAAAATGGCTTGAATGTATAAAGGAAGGAATTTAGAGCAATAAAGAACATATAAGGAAAATCAATAATATTATTATCCCAATTTTCTTGATAAGAAAAATAAAGCTTAAAGACAATGTGTGACTTAGCAGAGCTTACTCAAAGAGAAGTAGTAAAAATTCAAGCTCTGGTTCCAGGGTCAAAGGTCATGTATTCTCTACTGCACTTGCAGGGGGTCTCCAAACCTGACCAATGCAGGTTTCTAGTTCCAATTAGACATCCTTCTGTGTACTACAGGCACAGAAATGCTGGGTAAAATATAACAAAACCATCTTACAAGCATAGCCAAGGAATAAAGGGGGAAAAAAAGAGGAAGGAAATTCTTAAATGCCCCCAAATAAAGAAGAATCTCATAACCAATCTCACAACCAATATGAGTGCATGAGCTGATAGCAGAACAAACCAGAGTATCAGACATGGCTGTAGGACCCAACAGTTAGGGGTTGTGGTTTTTAACACGTGACTAGAATGAAAGAGTGGCCTTTGGGCCTGTGAAAGGTGAGGATTTGGCACTGAAATTCATGCACAAAGCTAGGACTGAGGAAGACCTGCTCCCACCATATAATGTGAGCATGATACTTCATTCACTTACGACCAAAGTGATTGGCAGAATTCTCACTGATGAGATAACTGGATGGGAAAAGTTCCCCACCATAAATGGCAATTTATAAATCTAAGTTATGCACAGGGAGAGAATCCACATTTTAGACTATTTTCATAATATAGGAATCCCCAGTGGAGATATTTATATCAATTCTGGAAATATTTCATAGCAGTAAAACTCCTAGAAGTCTCAGAAGAATTAAATGTTAAGACTTCTTGGAATGCTCACTACCAAATATTATAGTACACACAGGGGTTCCAATTAAAAAGGACAGTCTACCCAAGGCAGTGGTTCACAGCAAAGGGAGTCAGCAGATACATGTGGGAGAAATAAGCACCCCAAGAACCTGAGATGCAATGATCTGAAGCTACCTATACACTAGGTATATTTACAGTCATTTGAGGGAGAAAGGGAGATATTAAAAAAAAAAAAAAACCCTCATATAAAACCAGGAAATTTAAAAAGAACAGGCAGATATGAAAAACAAACCAACAGAACAATTCAAAATGAAAAATTGTGAATAAAATTAAACATAATGGCCAATTTAAGAGCAGACTGGGACATTTAGAGAGGTATAAAACCCAAAAGAGAGGCTGGGAGAAATGGAGGATTAAATTAGAAGTTTCATTTTAGGACTAAGGGGAATTTCAGAAGGAGAAAAGGGGGAAGGGAAATATTTTAAGTGAAAATGGCTATGACTTTTCCAGAACTAAGAAAAGACATGAAACCTCAGACTAAAGAACCAGACTGTGTCTTGCACAATATAGAAACCCACTGCTAATCCTGTAAAGAGTGAAACACTGAAGAAAAGCAAACTCTAGTTGAAGAGCAAGTAGAGAAAGAAAGATAACATGCGAAGGAACAATCATTAGAATAATAGAGGGTCTCAAGGAAATAGAGATCACAAGACAGTTCTCACTTATCATCAGAATCGCCTGGGAAGCACGTGAAACTACAGCACTATGGTTTTACTTCAGATACTTTGGATGGTGTTCAGGAATGTGCATTCTAAATCATCTCACGCTTGAAACCTTTTCAGAATGTGCACAAAGCTAGGACTGAGGAAGACCTGCTCCCACCATATAATGTGAGCATGATACTTCATTCACTTACGACCAAAGTGATTGGCAGAATTCTCACTGATGAGATAACTGGATGGGAAAAGTTCCCCACCATAAATGGCAATTTATAAATCTAAGTTATGCACAGGGAGAGAATCCACATTTTAGACTATTTTCATAATATAGGAATCCCCAGTGGAGATATTTATATCAATTCTGGAAATATTTCATAGCAGTAAAACTCCTAGAAGTCTCAGAAGAATTAAATGTTAAGACTTCTTGGAATGCTCACTACCAAATATTATAGTACACACAGGGGTTCCAATTAAAAAGGACAGTCTACCCAAGGCAGTGGCTCACAGCAAAGGGAGTCAGCAGATACATGTGGGAGAAATAAGCACCCCAAGAACCTGAGATGCAATGATCTGAAGCTACCTATACACTAGGTATATTTACAGTCATTTGAGGGAGAAAGGGAGATATTAAAAAAAAAAAAAAACCCTCATATAAAACCAGGAAATTTAAAAAGAACAGGCAGATATGAAAAACAAACCAACAGAACAATTCAAAATGAAAAATTGTGAATAAAATTAAACATAATGGCCAATTTAAGAGCAGACTGGGACATTTAGAGAGGTATAAAACCCAAAAGAGAGGCTGGGAGAAATGGAGGATTAAATTAGAAGTTTCATTTTAGGACTAAGGGGAATTTCAGAAGGAGAAAAGGGGGAAGGGAAATATTTTAAGTGAAAATGGCTATGACTTTTCCAGAACTAAGAAAAGACATGAAACCTCAGACTAAAGAACCAGACTGTGTCTTGCACAATATAGAAACCCACTGCTAATCCTGTAAAGAGTGAAACACTGAAGAAAAGCAAACTCTAGTTGAAGAGCAAGTAGAGAAAGAAAGATAACATGCGAAGGAACAATCATTAGAATAATAGAGGGTCTCAAGGAAATAGAGATCACAAGACAGTTCTCACTTATCATCAGAATCGCCTGGGAAGCACGTGAAACTACAGCACTATGGTTTTACTTCAGATACTTTGGATGGTGTTCAGGAATGTGCATTCTAAATCATCTCAGCGCCAAATATATCAACACATACATACATTCTTAGGCTCACACGCATTGTTCTCTGGGGTATTTTAGTGAGATATCCCCTTAAAAGGATGGAGAGGTTGATCCAATTTCTAAAGTTTTATTATTTTTTAATCTCCAGGGTATCCAAGCTAAATGTGGTCAGAAGATGATTCCACAAGAGTGAGACAAAGGAGTAAGTACAACTATCTCCAGCCTCTGAAGTCTTTTCCTGTTTGTCTTCTCCAGTAAGCATATGACTAGCATGAGAGGGCACATCAGTCCTCCTTCTACTTCCAGAATCCTAGGTGGGTGTTTGATGAGACTAATGAATGTTCCAAATTTTCAGAATGTTTGGTAAGACATGTTTTCTGTCTTATTTTGTATTTCATATCAAATAAAAAAGACAGCTTAACCACCAGTATAAGAAATTTAGTCTGCTTTACTTTTATGGACTTCTGTTTTCAAATTAGTAGTTGTTTTCATCTTATAATGAGCTTCCTAGGTGGCTCAGTGGTAAAGAAGCCAAGTTCAGTCCCTGAGTTGGGAAGATCCCTTGGAGAAGGAAATGGCAACCCACTCCAGCATCTTTTGCCTGGGAAGTCCCATGGGCCAAGAAGTCTGGCGGGCTACAGTCCATGTGGTTGCAAAAGAGTCAGACGTGACTTAGCGACTGAACAACAATAACAATCAGACTCTTAATAAAGACTAATTCTGCACTGAGGTAATACTGAGTACAATTAAACTATTTACAATAGCCATATTTTGAACTAATAGCGCCACTTTTAGGAATTTATCTTGTGGGCTTCCCTGGTAGCTCAGCTGGTCAAGAATCCACCTGCAATGCAGGAGACCCCAGTTCGATTCTTGGGTGAGGTAGATCCCCTGGAGAAGGGATAGGCTACCCACTCCAGTATTTTGGGGCTTCCCTGGTGGCTCAAACTGTAAAGAATCCACCTACAATGCAGATACTTTTGAACTAACAGCAGCACTTCTGGGAATTGATCTTAAATACCCTGAAACAAAAAATCTACATATACACAAATAAGAAAATTACAGGCTAATATCACTAATGAACATAGACGCAAAAGTCATCAACAAAATAATACCAAACCAAATCCAGTAAAGGTTGGTACACCATTATCAGGGCTTCCCAGGTGGTTCAGTAGTAAAGAGTTCACCTGCCAGCACAGGAGACACAGGTTCTATCCCTGGGTAAGGAAGATCCCCTTGAGAAGGAAATGGCAACCCATGCCAGTATTCTTGCCTGGGAAATCCCATCCACAGAGGAGCCTGGTATGCTGCAGTCCATGAGGCAGCAAAGAGTCAGACCCAACTTAGGGATTAAACACCACCACTATGATCAAGTGGGGTTTATCTCAGGAATGCAAAGATTTTTCTGTATCTGCAATCAGTGTGATATATCATAGCAACAAGTTAAAAACTAAAAACAAAATGATCATGTGAATAGATGCAGAAAAAGCTTTTGGTAAAATTCTTCACTGATTTATGGAAAAAAAAAAAAAAAAACTCCATAAAGTGAGCAAAGAGGGAACCGATGTCAACATAACAAAGGCCATGTATGACAAACCCACAGGTAACATCATTCTCAATGGTGAAAAGCTGAAAGCATTTCCTATAAGATCAGGAATGAGACAAGGATTTCCATTCTTGCTACCTTTATTCAATATAATTTTGGAAGTCCTAGCCACAGTAATCAGAGAGGAAAAAGAAAAGGAACCCAACTCAGAAAAGAAGTAAAAATGTCACTGCAGATGACATGATGTGATGCATAGAAACTCCTAAAGATGCTATCAGAAAATTACAAGTCATCAATGAATTTGGTAAAGTTGCAGGATACAAATTAATACACAAAGGTTTACTACATTTCTATACACTGACAACCAAAGGTTAGAAACAAAAATTAAGGAAACAATCAAATTTATTGTGGCATCAAAAAGCATAAAATACCTAAAATAAACCTACCTAAAGAGGCAAATGGAGAAGGAAATAGCAGCCCACTCCAGTATTCTTGCCTGGAGAATTCCTTGGACAGAGGAGCCTGGTAGAGTACCGTCCATGGGGTAGCAAAGAGTTGGGCATGACTAAGCAATTAACACACAAGACGGCAAAAGTTCTGTACTTTGGAAAGTATAAGACACTGAAGAACGAAATTTAAGGTGACACAAACAGAAGGATACACTACATTCTTGGACTGGAAGAATCAACATTGTCAAAATGACTATAATACTCTAGGTAATCTACAGATTCAGTGCAATCCCTATCAAATTACTAATGGCATTTTTCACAGAACTAGAATTAAAAATATTTAAATTTGTATGGAAACACAAAAGACCTCAAATTGCCAAAGCAGTTCTGAGAAAGAAAAATGGAGCTGGAGGAATCAGATTCCCTAAATTTCAGACTATAATTCAAGGCTGCAGTCATCAAAACAGTATAGTTCGGGCATAAAAACAGAAATATAGATCAATGAAACAGGATAGACAGCACAGTAGCGAACCCACATGCCTATGGTCAACTAGTCTCTGACAAAGAAAGCAAGACTATAAAATGGAGGAAAGACAATCTCTTCAATAAGCAGTGCTGGGAAAACTAGAAAGCTACATGAAAAAAAAAAAGAAATTAGAACATCTCTAACACCATACTTACACAAAAGTAAACTCAAAATGGATTAAAAGCTGAAAGCATTTCCTATAAGATCAGGAATGAGACAAGGATTTCCATTCTTGCTACCTTTATTCAATATAATTTTGGAAGTCCTAGCCACAGTAATCAGAGAGGAAAAAGAAAAGGAACCCAACTCAGAAAAGAAGTAAAAATGTCACTGCAGATGACATGATGTGATGCATAGAAACTCCTAAAGATGCTATCAGAAAATTACAAGTCATCAATGAATTTGGTAAAGTTGCAGGATACAAATTAATACACAAAGGTTTACTACATTTCTATACACTGACAACCAAAGGTTAGAAACAAAAATTAAGGAAACAATCAAATTTATTGTGGCATCAAAAAGCATAAAATACCTAAAATAAACCTACCTAAAGAGGCAAATGGAGAAGGAAATAGCAGCCCACTCCAGTATTCTTGCCTGGAGAATTCCTTGGACAGAGGAGCCTGGTAGAGTACCGTCCATGGGGTAGCAAAGAGTTGGGCATGACTAAGCAATTAACACACAAGACGGCAAAAGTTCTGTACTTTGGAAAGTATAAGACACTGAAGAACGAAATTTAAGGTGACACAAACAGAAGGATACACTACATTCTTGGACTGGAAGAATCAACATTGTCAAAATGACTATAATACTCTAGGTAATCTACAGATTCAGTGCAATCCCTATCAAATTACTAATGGCATTTTTCACAGAACTAGAATTAAAAATATTTAAATTTGTATGGAAACACAAAAGACCTCAAATTGCCAAAGCAGTTCTGAGAAAGAAAAATGGAGCTGGAGGAATCAGATTCCCTAAATTTCAGACTATAATTCAAGGCTGCAGTCATCAAAACAGTATAGTTCGGGCATAAAAACAGAAATATAGATCAATGAAACAGGATAGACAGCACAGTAGCGAACCCACATGCCTATGGTCAACTAGTCTCTGACAAAGAAAGCAAGACTATAAAATGGAGGAAAGACAATCTCTTCAATAAGCAGTGCTGGGAAAACTAGAAAGCTACATGAAAAAAAAAAAGAAATTAGAACATCTCTAACACCATACTTACACAAAAGTAAACTCAAAATGGATTAAAGACCTAAAAATGCTGTATACTGTAAAACTCTTAGAGGAAAACATAGGCAGAACACCCTTTGACTTCAATTGCAGTAGTATTTTTTTTGAGCCATCTCCTAGAGTAATGAAAATGAAAACAAAAATAAACAAATGGGACAGTTAAATTTAAAACCTTTTAAGCCATAAACAAAATGAAAGGACAACACACTTCACATTGAAACATAGCAGCCACATGCATCCATGTTTCCCCTGACAACAAGACATCCTTCTAGACATTCCATTAGAAGCTGAATAAAATATTTACTGTTTGACAAAAATAATCCTATTTGACAAAGGATTAATCTCCAAAATATAAAAGTTGTTCATGCAGCTCTATAGGATAAAAACTACTTAATCAAAAAACAGGCATATGGTCTAAATACTTCTCCAAGTAAGACATACAGATGGCCAAAAAGCACAGAGAAAGGTAATCAACAACACTATCAGAGAAATGCAAATCAAAACTACAATGAGATATCACCTTACACCAATTTAATTGCCATCATCAAAAATTCTACAAACAATAAATGCTGGAGAGGGTGTGGAGACAAGAGAAGTCTCCTACACTGTTGGTGAGAATGTAAATTAGTATAGCCACCGTAGAAAACAGTATGAGAACCAAATACATAAACAATATTAGCACCAAATACATAAACACATACATACATTCTTAGGCTCACACACATTGCTCTTTGGTATGATCCGGCAATCCCACTCCTGGGCATATATCTGGAGAAAACTATAATTCAAAAAGATACATGAGTCCCAGTGTTCATCACAGCACTACAAGAGCCAAGGCATGGAAGCCATGTAAATGTCCATCCACAGAGGAATGGATAAAGAAGATGTGGTGTGTATATATACACAGAATATTACTCAGCCATAAAAAGGAATGCAATAATGCCACTGCAGCAACATGGAGGCACCTAAAGAAAGCAAGACTATAAAATGGAGGAAAGACAATCTCTTCAATAAGCAGTGCTGGGAAAACTAGAAAGCTACATGAAAAAAAAAAAGAAATTAGAACATCTCTAACACCATACTTACACAAAAGTAAACTCAAAATGGATTAAAGACCTAAAAATGCTGTATACTGTAAAACTCTTAGAGGAAAACATAGGCAGAACACCCTTTGACTTCAATTGCAGTAGTATTTTTTTTGAGCCATCTCCTAGAGTAATGAAAATGAAAACAAAAATAAACAAATGGGACAGTTAAATTTAAAACCTTTTAAGCCATAAACAAAATGAAAGGACAACACACTTCACATTGAAACATAGCAGCCACATGCATCCATGTTTCCCCTGACAACAAGACATCCTTCTAGACATTCCATTAGAAGCTGAATAAAATATTTACTGTTTGACAAAAATAATCCTATTTGACAAAGGATTAATCTCCAAAATATAAAAGTTGTTCATGCAGCTCTATAGGATAAAAACTACTTAATCAAAAAACAGGCATATGGTCTAAATACTTCTCCAAGTAAGACATACAGATGGCCAAAAAGCACAGAGAAAGGTAATCAACAACACTATCAGAGAAATGCAAATCAAAACTACAATGAGATATCACCTTACACCAATTTAATTGCCATCATCAAAAATTCTACAAACAATAAATGCTGGAGAGGGTGTGGAGACAAGAGAAGTCTCCTACACTGTTGGTGAGAATGTAAATTAGTATAGCCACCGTAGAAAACAGTATGAGAACCAAATACATAAACAATATTAGCACCAAATACATAAACACATACATACATTCTTAGGCTCACACACATTGCTCTTTGGTATGATCCGGCAATCCCACTCCTGGGCATATATCTGGAGAAAACTATAATTCAAAAAGATACATGAGTCCCAGTGTTCATCACAGCACTACAAGAGCCAAGGCATGGAAGCCATGTAAATGTCCATCCACAGAGGAATGGATAAAGAAGATGTGGTGTGTATATATACACAGAATATTACTCAGCCATAAAAAGGAATGCAATAATGCCACTGCAGCAACATGGAGGCACCTAAAGTCTAGCATACTAAGTGAAGTCAGTCAGATAACTATCATATGATATCACTTATATGTTAAATCTTTAAAAAATGATACAACTGAACTTATTTATAAAACAGAAACAGACTCACAGACTTTGAAAACAAACTTGTTACCAAAGGGGAGACACAGGTGGGAGGGATAAATTAGAAGTTTGGGGTTAACATATACACACTGCTATATGTAAAACAGATAATCAACAAGGATCTACTTTATAGCACAGGGAATTCTACCCAGTATTCTTAAATAAACTATACGGGAAAAGAATCTTTTTTTATTTTTTATAGATTTTTAAAAAAATTTTTGGCTTCTTTTATTGGTCCTTCATTTGTTTTTTTTCATCCATCTTTATTCTTTGACCTGTGTGGGTCTCCCATCGTGGTGGCCTCTCTAGTCACAGAGCACTGGCCCTGGGTGCATGAGCTCTAGAGCGCTGGCTCTTAATTGGACACACTGGTCCAGACACTCTGCAGCACGTGGGATCTTCCCAGGCCAGGGATCGAACCGGTACCCCTTGCATTGCAAGGTGGCCTCTCTACCCACTGGACCACCATGGAAGCCCTGGGAAAAGAATCTTAATGGATACATGTATAATTGAATCATTTTGTTGTATACCTAAAAGTAACACAATATTGTAAATCAGCTATACTCCAACATAATGTAAAAATTAAATTTAAAAAGTCTATATGTTCAAGGAGATTCATTTCAGCATTATGTACACATATATGGAAACCTGCAAGTCTCCAGAAGGGACAGAGGATACTGAAACCTTGGCATGTTGTTCCAGTCACACGTAGAAATGCATTTGCTTTTGCCTTGAACTTCTTACACATGTATTTGTTTTCCCTTTTTGATAATAAATGCTTATATAAATAATGCTTTATATACATGATAGTATTATGCCAGTTTAAAAATATTTGAACAGCTGGTTTACAAAAGAAATAAAAATGTACCAAAATACATAAAAATTTAACCTCATTAGTATTAAGGGAAATAAAATTTTCTTTTTAGTCATCTGACACAAATTATCTTTAAAAAAATTGATTGATCATATCCAGTGTTGGTGAAGTTTGTGAAGAAATGGGCCTAACATTGCTGTTGGCAGTGTAAATTGGTACATAGTTTCTAAGACAGAAAATTGGCATGTAATCCAAGTCTTAAAAAAATTTTTTTTGGCTCAGCAATTCCATATTAACAATATATTTATCAAATTGAAAAAGTGAAACATTGTTTATATTGTGAAAAAATTGAGAGCTTAAATATCCCCAAATGCAAGCTATTTAAATAAAAATATGGTGCTATACAATGGAATACAAGTTCTTATTACTATTAATACATAGTTCATGCCAAAATGAAAACTAGGTGAAATAACAAATATGGTTTTGTTAAATTATAGATTGAAATACTAAAATGCCAAGAAGGAGATGTACTAAGAATTGTTAATGATTATCTCTGGGTGGTTGGAACTTATAGATAGTTTAAAAAAAATTTTTTGGTGTAGTATTCCCTACTATTTTGCAATGAAATTTTATTTTTAATAAAAATAACAATGTTTTGTTCATGAAAAATTTTAATTTTAAATGAGATAATACCAACTATGGCAAAAGATTATAACTATGGATAAATTAAAAGAATAAAGGATGTAAATAAAGGAAAAAAGGAAGTAGGAATGAAAAATCTCTCCTAACAGTGGTTTTCTTTAGCCAGTGGAAATTTAGTAAATGTATTCTACTTTTATGAATTCTTCATACTTTTAATATATCACCAATTTTATTCTTAGAAATTTATTTTTAATATAACATTGAATTTAATAAAGTGATCAGCATCTTTCCACCATCTTTTATATACCTCTCACTCTGTCAAAGGCCCACACTGAGCTGTAATGACAAGTTGCTAGGCTCCACCACAGTAGGTTACATTCACAGACAAATATTACTACCGAATTTATGGTTTGAATCATGAAAAGAGGCTTGGAAACTTTTCTAGAATTTTTTTAGAAGTCTAGCAGGAGCTGGGTGGGATTAGAAGGGAGGCTTGGAAACTTTGTCTAGAATTTTTCACCAAAATATTTGCAGCTGGTTTACAAAAGAAATTTAAAACCTCATTAGTATTAAGGAAATAAAATTTTCTTTTTAGTCATCTGACACAAATTATCTTTAAAAAAATTGATTGATCATATCCAGTGTTGGTGAAGTTTGTGAAGAAATGGGCCTAACATTGCTGTTGGCAGTGTAAATTGGTACATAGTTTCTAAGACAGAAAATTGGCATGTAATCCAAGTCTTAAAAAAATTTTTTTTGGCTCAGCAATTCCATATTAACAATATATTTATCAAATTGAAAAAGTGAAACATTGTTTATATTGTGAAAAAATTGAGAGCTTAAATATCCCCAAATGCAAGCTATTTAAATAAAAATATGGTGCTATACAATGGAATACAAGTTCTTATTACTATTAATACATAGTTCATGCCAAAATGAAAACTAGGTGAAATAACAAATATGGTTTTGTTAAATTATAGATTGAAATACTAAAATGCCAAGAAGGAGATGTACTAAGAATTGTTAATGATTATCTCTGGGTGGTTGGAACTTATAGATAGTTTAAAAAAAATTTTTTGGTGTAGTATTCCCTACTATTTTGCAATGAAATTTTATTTTTAATAAAAATAACAATGTTTTGTTCATGAAAAATTTTAATTTTAAATGAGATAATACCAACTATGGCAAAAGATTATAACTATGGATAAATTAAAAGAATAAAGGATGTAAATAAAGGAAAAAAGGAAGTAGGAATGAAAAATCTCTCCTAACAGTGGTTTTCTTTAGCCAGTGGAAATTTAGTAAATGTATTCTACTTTTATGAATTCTTCATACTTTTAATATATCACCAATTTTATTCTTAGAAATTTATTTTTAATATAACATTGAATTTAATAAAGTGATCAGCATCTTTCCACCATCTTTTATATACCTCTCACTCTGTCAAAGGCCCACACTGAGCTGTAATGACAAGTTGCTAGGCTCCACCACAGTAGGTTACATTCACAGACAAATATTACTACCGAATTTATGGTTTGAATCATGAAAAGAGGCTTGGAAACTTTTCTAGAATTTTTTTAGAAGTCTAGCAGGGAGCTGGGTGGGATTAGAATTGGCTGGTTTCCCCTCTACGTTCCATCTCAGTCTCTGGAAAGGATAGCGTATGATGAGCTCTTGGCACCAAGACCTAAGTTATTGTGCACTGGCTTTTTGGCTGGAACTCCTCACACATATGCTTTGCCTTTCTGCCATCAAGCAGAGGGCTCCTTGCCTGCATCAGTCTGGATGTCAGCAGGTGGCCTGCTGGCCCCCAACGTTTTCTGCATGAATTACTTTGTGTGGTTTTGGTACATCAAAACATGTTACCCACATGTACCCACCCCTCCCCGGACATACTCCATTAGAAGCTGGTTCCATCTGGCTACAGTATTGGGCCCATGCCAGAACTTCTTCAAAGAATCACCTAGTTTCCATCTGCTAAAGATACTATATTTCTTTTCCTTTTTCCAGACAAAGCACGCTCTCTGGTCCATTTCCAGCTTCTTTAGTTCTTCCTCTCCTCTCCTGCCTCTACAGAGCCACCTGAATGAACTGATCCTGTTTCTCTGTGGCCTGCAAATCTTCTGTGGCTCCCCATCACTAGCCGGGTCCTCCAAGATATGCCCCCGACTTACCCAGTCACTGTTAGCATAGACTTCCACCTGGCTCTATTGCTGTAAACACTCTAGCTGGACTTGACCTGTCTTTTCACTTGCCTCTGCTTTTCCACAGGCCGTTCTCTTGCCATCTCTACTTGGTGCCCCCATCAATGCCTCCTCATCTTTCAAAACTCAATTTGACAGTCATCTTACTGAGAAGCCTTTCTTCCCTCTCCCCTCCCTTGTCCAAAGCTGTCTCACCCATGACCCTTACAAACAGCTTAGAGTATTTTTGCCAGCCTACTGCTCTCCCTCGTGGGGTCTTGAGGTCCTTGCAAGCAGGGGCTGGGTTTTTCCAAGACTTGATCCCAGTGCCCAGACTACTGTCATAGTTTCCAGACAACAGCAAGCACCTGAACATGTATCCAGTGAAAAATTCACTCTTGGGTATGATCCCAACACATACAAGGCATGTATGAGAATGTTCACAGCAGCATTTTCTGGATTAATCCCAAATTGCTAATAACCCAAATGTCTCGTAATCATAGAAGAGGTAAGTAAATCATGGCATTTTAAATAAGCAAATCCTATACAATAGTGAGATTGAATGACTGAATATTGCGAACAAATTTGACAAAAATAATGTTGAGTCAAAGGACCTAGAAATAAGAGTAAATGATGATGGTGGATTTGGGTTGATGTGTGGCAGTAAACAACAAAACCTTGTAAAAAATAATAATAAAATTTGTATTGAATAAAAAAATTCTAAAGTAAATGATGTATAATTTCACTTATAGGAGCTCAAAATGCAGGCATAAGTTCTCTATGGTGTTAGAAATCATGAGAACAATTACTCTCAAGTGTACAGAGTAACTGAGGCTGGGCATCTGGGATGCGAATAGAGTTCTATTTCTTGATCGAGGTGTATTTATGATTTGTGCATGTGTCTGTTTCATATTTTAATAAAACTTTTAATTTAGAAGTTTCATTTTCTAAATTAAACATGAAACATGTTTCTCTGTGGCGCTGAGGGCAGTGGCTGAATGAGGGGTGTAGGTCAAACGCGGACGGGCTGCCAGCTTGACTGAGGCTCTTTTCCTTACTCAGAACACAGTTTGTTTCATGGCAGAAAGGAAAATTTTTTAAAAAGAGAAAGCTCTCCCCTAGAGAGCTCAGAATTTGCTTTAGGAAATGTGATGCTCAGTGGTGTCAGCAGGTGTCAATTTGAGTGGTTTGACTCCTCCACTTGAATTCTGGCAAGCTCAAATAATTTGGGGATAAGTCAGGGTATAAATAAATAGCTGTCATTGTAATTTCCCTCTTTGCTTGCTGTCTTCATCCTCCTGCTTTTAAGGCTTCTCTCACCAACAGGCACCAGCTTACTGGCCTGCCCACATGGATGAAACATCCCCTATGCTGATTCACATTTCACAGCTGCAGTTTTAAGATTGATTTCCTTCCTCCTGGTGTAAGGATTTTGTTTAATTATTGAAATTTACATCTGTGAGCTTATAGGGTTTTTTTCCCCTCCCTTCCAAATTTTACAGGCTCTAGAAGTCCCAGACTCTAGTACATCTTTAAAAATATGTTTTCTTCTCTTTTAAGCATATCAGAATGGGACAAGAACCTGGGAATCCTGTCTCTGGAATCCTTGCAGCCATTTTGGCTGTGGCCTTGCACAGCCTCCTCATTGGAGCTGGAGCACATCTGGCCATCACTGCGGGAACTCACCGAGTTCCTCTCTCATGTTGAGTGGTATTATGGGCCTTTCAGTGTCTGCATGGATGGGCATTCCGCTGCCACGTTCTTGTCTCACGTTTTCTGTACTTCTCTTCTGAGCACTCTACTGCCCCAAAAAGAATTGCGATGTTTGAGTCCATGTGCAGGAATTTCGGGGCGGGGTTGTGCCTGTAATTGGCACACCCTGAGGTAAGTTTCTCTTCGTAGAAAAAATTTTTTTTAAAAAATTTGGTTGCGAAAGTCTGAGTCGAGCCCGTGGGCTGAATCTGGGATGCGAATAGAGTTCTATTTCTTGATCGAGGTGTATTTATGATTTGTGCATGTGTCTGTTTCATATTTTAATAAAACTTTTAATTTAGAAGTTTCATTTTCTAAATTAAACATGAAACATGTTTCTCTGTGGCGCTGAGGGCAGTGGCTGAATGAGGGGTGTAGGTCAAACGCGGACGGGCTGCCAGCTTGACTGAGGCTCTTTTCCTTACTCAGAACACGGTTTGTTTCATGGCAGAAAGGAAAATTTTTTAAAAAGAGAAAGCTCTCCCCTAGAGAGCTCAGAATTTGCTTTAGGAAATGTGATGCTCAGTGGTGTCAGCAGGTGTCAATTTGAGTGGTTTGACTCCTCCACTTGAATTCTGGCAAGCTCAAATAATTTGGGGATAAGTCAGGGTATAAATAAATAGCTGTCATTGTAATTTCCCTCTTTGCTTGCTGTCTTCATCCTCCTGCTTTTAAGGCTTCTCTCACCAATAGGCACCAGCTTACTGGCCTGCCCACATGGATGAAACATCCCCTATGCTGATTCACATTTCACAGCTGCAGTTTTAAGATTGATTTCCTTCCTCCTGGTGTAAGGATTTTGTTTAATTATTGAAATTTACATCTGTGAGCTTATAGGGTTTTTTTCCCCTCCCTTCCAAATTTTACAGGCTCTAGAAGTCCCAGACTCTAGTACATCTTTAAAAATATGTTTTCTTCTCTTTAAGCATATCAGAATGGGACAAGAACCTGGGAATCCTGTCTCTGGAATCCTTGCAGCCATTTTGGCTGTGGCCTTGCACAGCCTCCTCATTGGAGCTGGAGCACATCTGGCCATCACTGCGGGAACTCACCGAGTTCCTCTCTCATGTTGAGTGGTATTATGGGCCTTTCAGTGTCTGCATGGATGGGCATTCCGCTGCCACGTTCTTGTCTCACGTTTTCTGTACTTCTCTTCTGAGCACTCTACTGCCCCAAAAAGAATTGCGATGTTTGAGTCCATGTGCAGGAATTTACTGGGAGAATGGACAGGGGTCTCTGTAGCACCTTGTAATTGGCACACCCTGAGGTAAGTTTCCTCCTGGCTATCAGGTAGATAAAGGATTCAGAAGAGTGCTCAGAGTCTCTGTCAAGGAACAGTGTAGGTTTTCTTTCAGGGGATTGGTGGGGAAGGGCCTGCTGTGAGGCAGGATGTTAGTGCTGTCCATGGACAATGAGGATGCAAGGGGACAAGAGCCTGTGGCAGCCTTGCCCCTTTTCAATCCCCCACAAGTCCTCTGATCTTCTGAGGTCACTTCCTGATGGGATACACCTTCCTTTCTAACATGTTGTGTGTGTGTGTGTGTGTGTGTGTGTGTGCACTCACACGCTCAGTCATGTCCAACTGTTTGCAGCCCCATGGACTACAACCCTTCAGGCTCCTCTGTCCATGGGATTCTCCAAGCAAGAATGCTGGAGTGGGTTGCTATTTCCTCCTCCAGGGGATCTTTCCAACCTAGGGATCAAAACCATGTCTCCTGCATCTCCTACATCTGCAGGTGTATTCTTTACCACTGTGCTGAGAAGCCCTCTGTTTTTTTTTTTTTTTTTTAATTTTGTGCCTTTCTCTTGGTGTTCCTCTCTGCCTAGTTGAATTATCCCTCCATCCTTTAAGTCTTGTTCAAATCCCACCTCCTCCAGGAAGCCTTCCTGGATGACTTCACCTGGAAGTGATTTCCCCCTTGTCGGAATTTTTTGAGCCCCTGAAGACTATACATTCTGGGAGTGCCCACATACAATATAATTTACATCACTAATAAATACTGATTGAGTACTTCCATGCTAGGCACTATTCTTGGCACTTTAGTGATATAAAGTCAGAGTCGTCAAAGACTCTATAAGTTAGGCTGCATTATTATTTGCATTTTACAGATGAGGATTCTAGGGCACATAGTGATGTCACAACTCCTCATCTGGTTAGAAGTTCCATTCATCCTCTCTTTGACTTACTGACTTGTCTCTTTCTCAGCACAAGACTCAAGGACTTGCAATTTGTAATTGTTCACCTTATGTTCATCCATTCAACTCTGTTTTGCTTAAGGGACTTGAGATCATGAAAACAACATTTGAAAGTCATTTCTGTCAGTCATGTTTTAATTCCGCTGCCACGTTCTTGTCTCACGTTTTCTGTACTTCTCTTCTGAGCACTCTACTGCCCCAAAGAATTGCAGGGATAAAGGGAGAATGGACAGGGGTCTCTGTAGCACCTTGTAATTGGCACACCCTGAGGTAAGTTTCCTCCTGGCTATCAGGTAGATAAAGGATTCAGAAGAGTGCTCAGAGTCTCTGTCAAGGAACAGTGTAGGTTTTCTTTCAGGGGATTGGTGGGGAAGGGCCTGCTGTGAGGCAGGATGTTAGTGCTGTCCATGGACAATGAGGATGCAAGGGGACAAGAGCCTGTGGCAGCCTTGCCCCTTTTCAATCCCCTACAAGTCCTCTGATCTTCTGAGGTCACTTCCTGATGGGATACACCTTCCTTTCTAACATGTTGTGTGTGTGTGTGTGTGTGTGTGTGTGTGTGCACTCACACGCTCAGTCATGTCCAACTGTTTGCAGCCCCATGGACTACAACCCTTCAGGCTCCTCTGTCCATGGGATTCTCCAAGCAAGAATGCTGGAGTGGGTTGCTATTTCCTCCTCCAGGGGATCTTTCCAACCTAGGGATCAAAACCATGTCTCCTGCATCTCCTACATCTGCAGGTGTATTCTTTACCACTGTGCTGAGAAGCCCTCTGTTTTTTTTTTTTTTTTTTTAATTGTGTGCCTTTCTCTTGGTGTTCCTCTCTGCCTAGTTGAATTATCCCTCCATCCTTTAAGTCTTGTTCAAATCCCACCTCCTCCAGGAAGCCTTCCTGGATGACTTCACCTGGAAGTGATTTCCCCCTTGTCGGAATTTTTTGAGCCCCTGAAGACTATACATTCTGGGAGTGCCCACATACAATATAATTTACATCACTAATAAATACTGATTGAGTACTTCCATGCTAGGCACTATTCTTGGCACTTTAGTGATATAAAGTCAGAGTCGTCAAAGACTCTATAAGTTAGGCTGCATTATTATTTGCATTTTACAGATGAGGATTCTAGGGCACATAGTGATGTCACAACTCCTCATCTGGTTAGAAGTTCCATTCATCCTCTCTTTGACTTACTGACTTGTCTCTTTCTCAGCACAAGACTCAAGGACTTGCAATTTGTAATTGTTCACCTTATGTTCATCCATTCAACTCTGTTTTGCTTAAGGGACTTGAGATCATGAAAACAACATTTGAAAGTCATTTCTGTCAGTCATGTATACTACCTTTCCATTTCTTTCAACACGTGGGATGGTATAGTAGAGTGAGTAGGATTGATTTTTAAAAATCATAATAAAAGAAAAAAGACCTTATTTCATATGTACTATATGCCAGGCACTGTGGTAAGTGACATATGTTCACTCTCTTAGTATCAGTACTTTTTTTCCCCAAAAGATCAGAGACAAGTTGCAAAATGATCAAATAAGTAGATGAAGGTATTTTAGCAAAAGGAATATGAATGCAGGCAGTCAAAGGGAATCCTGGGTTCAGTTATTACCCAAGAATGCATGCCCTCAGGACCCTCCTTTGGAGCTAAGCCACAAATTTGGTTCTAGGCTCCCTAGTGTTCATGCCACAAAGGGACACACAATCAATTACAACACTCACATTGCCTCTAAGATAAAGACAAACCAGCTGTTCAGATGTAGCATACGTAAACGTCACATCAAACAGTTTCCTGTTACAATTCTCAGGGCAGGTCCGTCTCATTTTGCTGAAGGGCAGAAAGATAAAATCCATTCGAGGCGGAAAGAGAACTATAGAGTCTAGTTATGCAGTCTAATTTGGTTGAAGGCATTCACAGACAGTGCACATGTCAGAAAATTATCTCTCAGGTGGGCTCCATACTATCTGCTCTAGATAATTACCATTCCACCTTCAACTAAAAGTCGGATAGGAGTTCCAGTTAAACACCTATTACCATTCTATAGAACCAGCATGCCCAGGAACAGCTTTTGAAAAACCCAGTCTTACAGGGAACATGGAGCTTTAAAAATGAGGTTTTCATTGGGGAAAATGAAATGCACGCTCCTTTGCATGATTTATGATGCTTTTCACAATCCAACCTCAACCTGCCATTTCAGACCTAATTGAATGCCACCCCACACGCTGCAGTATCTTCATGTTTTGTCTGAACTTAACTACACGGAGTCTCCCAAATATTCTCCATGCTGTCACACACTGCGAGCTAATAGGTGCTTCCTCAGACACCTTCTGTTCTCTCCCTTCTCCCCTGGCTCCTCGGCCTACTAGGTCTTGAAGGATGCCATCTTTTCTGATTCCATCTAACAAGTAATCTTACCCTCTACTAGGCTCCCACAGCACTTTGCTTATATCACATTTTATTATCCCCTTTTGTTAGCGTCTTTGATTTTTCTGCCAAACTGTGAACTCCTCCAGGGTTGAATGTGTCGTATTTATCTTTTTAGCCCAGCTTTGGGGACACAATCTGACCTGGATTTATTTCACCGAATTTTTATTGAGGGCTTCCTGTACTAACAAAGCAAGCTGGGAAGATTTCTATCCTCCAATGAGAAGTGAAAAAACTTGAGCTATATTATGGTGACCCAAATATGTTTCCACTCTTCTCTGATGATGCAGGCAGAAAGGGAATCCTATTCCGATGTCCCTGGACCCTCCTTTGGAGCTAAGCCACAAATTTGGTTCTAGGCTCCCTAGTGTTCATGCCACAAAGGGACACACAATCAATTACAACACTCACATTGCCTCTAAGATAAAGACAAACCAGCTGTTCAGATGTAGCATACGTAAACGTCACATCAAACAGTTTCCTGTTACAATTCTCAGGGCAGGTCCGTCTCATTTTGCTGAAGGGCAGAAAGATAAAATCCATTCGAGGCGGAAAGAGAACTATAGAGTCTAGTTATGCAGTCTAATTTGGTTGAAGGCATTCACAGACAGTGCACATGTCAGAAAATTATCTCTCAGGTGGGCTCCATACTATCTGCTCTAGATAATTACCATTCCACCTTCAACTAAAAGTCGGATAGGAGTTCCAGTTAAACACCTATTACCATTCTATAGAACCAGCATGCCCAGGAACAGCTTTTGAAAAACCCAGTCTTACAGGGAACATGGAGCTTTAAAAATGAGGTTTTCATTGGGGAAAATGAAATGCACGCTCCTTTGCATGATTTATGATGCTTTTCACAATCCAACCTCAACCTGCCATTTCAGACCTAATTGAATGCCACCCCACACGCTGCAGTATCTTCATGTTTTGTCTGAACTTAACTACACGGAGTCTCCCAAATATTCTCCATGCTGTCACACACTGCGAGCTAATAGGTGCTTCCTCAGACACCTTCTGTTCTCTCCCTTCTCCCCTGGCTCCTCGGCCTACTAGGTCTTGAAGGATGCCATCTTTTCTGATTCCATCTAACAAGTAATCTTACCCTCTACTAGGCTCCCACAGCACTTTGCTTATATCACATTTTATTATCCCCTTTTGTTAGCGTCTTTGATTTTTCTGCCAAACTGTGAACTCCTCCAGGGTTGAATGTGTCGTATTTATCTTTTTAGCCCAGCTTTGGGGACACAATCTGACCTGGATTTATTTCACCGAATTTTTATTGAGGGCTTCCTGTACTAACAAAGCAAGCTGGGAAGATTTCTATCCTCCAATGAGAAGTGAAAAAACTTGAGCTATATTATGGTGACCCAAATATGTTTCCACTCTTCTCTGAAGTCATCCAATATTGTATAGATGGAATACTCAACATGGCTCAATTTAGAAAAGGATGACCCAGTAAATAGATAGGACCACGAAATGATTCTCCCGAACTCTTTTTTTTCCTGACTCAGTATTGCCCAGGTTTGAAAAGCTGCAAATAAAGCTGCACTGGTATGACATGCAGTTCATACCTTCTCATCGTTGTCTAACACCTGTGAGGCCAAAGACCTCTGGGAAATGACATTTGGCATATGGTTACATCACTTCGTTTACCCACAAAACATATGCCCCTTACAAATAAAACAGAGCAGCCATCCCAGAGTTACAACAGAGTTAAGAGGAGGGTTGGAAGTTTTAAGAAACTGTCTACAGGGCTTCCCTGGTAGCTCAGTGGTAAAGAGTTTGCCTGCCAGTGCAGGAGACACAGGTTTGATCCCTGATCCAGAAAGATCCCACATGCTGCAGAGCAACTAAGCCTGTGAGCCACAACTATGAAACCTCTGCTCTAGAGCCTCAGAGCCACACCTATTGAGCCCATGTGCCGCAACTACTGAAGCCCATGTGCCTTAGAGCTCAAGTTCCGCAACAAGAGAAGTCACTGCAACAAGACACCTGCTCACCTCAACTAGAGAGTAGCCCCGACTCCCTGCACCTAGAGAAGCGCCTGTGACAGCAGTGAAAACCCAAAATAGCCTAAAATAAATAAATAAATAAATAAGCAAAAATTTAAAAAAATGGTCTCTTCGCCTCCATGATTCCCTGACATAAATAGGAAATTTAAGAACTAAGCAAGCAAATTTCATTGTCAATGAAACAGCCTTTGATGGAGGCTGTCATAAGTATTGTGCAAATCTGAGTTTATTTCTGGACTTTCAGAGCTTTCCATCAGCCTCCATCACAGAAAGCCATGTTGTGAATGTTCGGAGCCATATAAACACTGTGTAAATATGAGAACATTTCCATAAATGTAGTTCTGAAAATGTGTTGAGCAAGCAATGGAAGCATTTTAGAGACAGACATTAGAACCAGTATTCGAAGTTACTTTATGTCAAACTGTTTATATTTATGCACTAACTAGCCTAACAGAGTTTCTTTTGCTTTGTTAAATATGGATGCAAAACAGAATGACACTACTAATATTTATTAGAAAATTGTTATTTTACTTTATAGAGGATGTTCAACATAAAAGAACATAGCTCTTTCAGCAGAAGGTAGATTTAGTGGACAAAGAATGGTTAAGCCCAGGACATTATAAATTCACCATTGTTTTTTATTTTTGGATTCAAAACCTCACCAAATTTATATTGAGAGTTAATTGAGTGGCAGCCTCTATCATTAGGACCAGAGAAAGAAAGATGACTAAAATATTTTACCCAAGTGGAATTTATAATACAATAGGGAAGACAGAGCAGCAAATATAAATATTAATGTAGTTATTAAATGTACTGTAATTACTAAATTATATTATATATCAATTATATACTGTATATAGTATATATGAATGTATAACATATACTATATCATATGTAAATTATATAAAATATATTAAATTATATATTATATAATTGTATATAATGTATATGTGATATGTTATATATACAGTATATATGGTATATGTTATATCTATAATATAATTATATATTAATTATACTGTATTATGTATTATATTAATTATATATTAGTAAATTATAATTATTAAATTACAATTTCAGCATTGTATTATGTAAATTCTAAAGTAGAGATACTCTTTTTTCTTTTTTTTAACAGAGTTTTGTTGTTCACAGACATGCATGCTCCCAGATCAGTCATATGCATGTCCCTGGCCCCCTCTCCCTTCACCCCTCTGCATGCCCCCCCGTCCCTGTCCCCCCCATCTCACCCATCCCAGCCATCTCACTGCACCCCTGCAGGATCCCCTATTCCCACAGCACAATGACAATAGCTATCTTTTTCACATATGATAGTTTAGGTGTCTATGTTACTCCCTTTATGCCCCTGTTCATTCCCCACAATATCCATAAGTCTGTTCTCGATGTTCGTTTTTCCAACGCTTCACTGTGTGTGTTATCATTGCCATCTTACTAGATTTCATATATATGTGTTAGTATACTATACTTGTCCTTCTCCTTTTGACTTACTTCACTTTTTATAATAGGTTCTAGCTCCATCCACCTCATTAGGGCCAATTCTTCTGCATTTCTTTTTATGGCTGAGAAGTACTCCATTGTATATATGTACCAGTTTTTTTTATCCATTCATTCGTCAATGGACATCTAGGTTGCTTCCATGTTCTGGCTATTGTATAGAGAGCTGCAATGAACACTGGGGTACAGGTGCTTCTTTCAGTTTTGATTTCATCAGGGTATAAGCCTAAGAGTGGGATTGCTGGGTCATATGGTGCTTCTAGTTTTGGTTTTTTAAGGAATCTCCATACTGTCTTCCACAGTGGCTGTATACATTTACATTCCCACCAGCAATGCAAGAGTGTTCCCTTTTCTCCACAGCCTCTCCAGCATTTACTGTCTGTAGATTTGTTGATGATGGCCATTCTGAGTGGTGTGAGGTGATATCTTATTGTAGTTTTGATTTGCATTTAAAATAGAGATACTCTTAAGTGCTGTGGAAACTCAGAGAAAAGGCACTGAGGAGAGACCCAAAAAAGGCTTCCTGAAGCTGCGGAGTCTGGGAGGAACAGTGAACAGAGTGAACACAGCTTATGAGGTGGAGACACTGGCAGTGGCATAAGAGCAGAAGGCTCCAACGACGAGATCTGGGATATCCCACGTATTAAGGGGTAGGTGATGAAGTGGAGATTTTGAAGGAGATCAAGAAGTGATGATAGAGGTGCCAATAGAACCAGGAGAAAATAGTGCCAAGGGCTGGGGGAAGCAAGAAATTATAGACAGCAACTCAAGGAGCAGGTAATATTCAACAGTAAAGCACAGAGAAAAAGAAGAGAGAAAGAGATCATCACTAACTATTGTTGTTTAGTCACTAAGTCATGTCCGACTCTTTGTGACTAGATGCACGGTAGCCTGTCAGGCTCCTCTGTCCATGGGTTTCCCAGGCAAGGACACTGGATAGGGAATACTTGTATACATGATCCAGGGCTCAAACCTGCATCTCTTGCATTGCAGATGGATTCTCAGCCACTTAACCACCAGAGAAGCCCTACTAATTACTAGAGAAAACCCATAATTCAAAAAGATACACAATGATCTTCATTCAAAAAGAATGAATCAAGAATGATCTTGATTCAAAAAGATACCCCAATGTTTGGTGTAGCACAATAGCCAAGACATGGAAGTAACCTAGATGTCCAGCAACAGAGAAATGATAAGAAAGAAGTGGTACATATGTACAATGGAATTTTAGTCAGCCATAAAAAAGAATGGAATTGTACCATTTGCAGAGATGTGAATGGACCTAGAGACTGTCATACACAGTGAAGCAAGTCAGGAAAACAAATATCATATAGTAATACATATAGATAGAATCCAAAAAAAATGGTAGAGCTATCTTACTTGCAAAGCAGAAATAGAGACATCGACATTGAAAACAAATGTATGGATACTAAGAGGGTAAGGAGGGGAGGGATGGGATGGATTGGGAGACTGGGAATGACATACAGACACCGTTGATACTATGTATAAAATAGATAGCAAGTGAGAACCTACTGTACAGCACAGGGAACTCTACTCAGTGCTTTGTGGTAACCTAATTGTGAGGAGACCCAAAAACTAGGACATATATGTGAACATATGCCTGAGTCACTTTGTTGTACAGTACAGACAAAACACTATAAAGCAATGATATGCCAATAAAAATCAATAAGCATAACACACACAGTGAAGTGATGGAAAAACAGACATGGACAGTGGACATATGGACATTGTGGGGAATGAACACTGGGTGGGAGGCATAAAGAAAGTAGCATGAAAACCTATACTATCATATGTGAAAAAAATAGCTATTGTCATTGCACTGTGAGAAAAAGGGATCCTGTAGGGGCGCTGTGCGACGGCCTGGAGGGGTGGGATGTGGGGGATATACATAGGATTAATCTGGGATCATACATATTTGTAAACAACAAAACTATGTAAAAGTAAAAAGTAAAATAAAAATTAAAAAAAAAAATAAAAAAGCAAATGAGACTAATTAAACTCAAAATCTTTTGCACACCAAAGGAAACCATGAACAAAATGAAAAGACAATCTACAGGATGGGAGAAAATATTTGCCAATGATGCAACCAATAAGGGATTAATCTCCAAAATTTACAAACAACAGATACAGTTCAATATATATATATATATATATATATATATATAAAATCAGGGGGAAGAGGGCAAAAAAAAAAAAAAAAATCAGTGAGCAGACAACCTAAACAGACATTTCTGCAAAGAAGACATAGTGGCTGAGGGGCACATGAAAAGATGCTCAATATCCCTAATTATTATAGAAATGCAAAACAAAATTTCAATGAGATATCACCTCAAGCCAGTCAGAATGGCTATTATCAAAAAGTCTACAATAAATGCTGAAGAGGGTGTGGAGAAAAGGGAATACTCTTGTTGCTGCTACTATAGAAACCAGTATGGAGGTTCCTCAGAAAATTAAAAATAGACTTGCCATATGATCCAATAATCTCTTTCCTGGAATTTGTCTGGCATATACCCAGATAAAACTATGATTCGGGGCTTCCATGGTGGCTCAGTGGATAAGAACACATCTGCCAATGCAGGAGACAGGGATTCAATCCCTGATCCGGGAAGATCCCACATGCCACGGAGTAACTAAGCCCACACATCAACGAAGACCCAGTATAGTCACAAATAAATAAATAACAGTTTTAAAAAAAACAAAACTATGATTCGAGGGCTTCCCTGGTAGCCCAGTGGGTAAAGAGTTCCGCCTTTTGCAGTCACTTTGTTGTACAGTACAGACAAAACACTATAAAGCAATGATATGCCAATAAAAATCAATAAGCATAACACACACAGTGTAGTGATGGACAAACAGACATGGACAGTGGACATATGGACATTGTGGGGAATGAACACTGGGTGGGAGGCATAAAGAAAGTAGCATGAAAACCTATACTATCATATGTGAAAAAAATAGCTATTGTCATTGCACTGTGAGAAAAAGGGATCCTGTAGGGGCGCTGTGCGACGGCCTGGAGGGGTGGGATGTGGGGGATATACATAGGATTAATCTGGGATCATACATATTTGTAAACAACAAAACTATGTAAAAGTAAAAAGTAAAATAAAAATTAAAAAAAAAAATAAAAAAGCAAATGAGACTAATTAAACTCAAAATCTTTTGCACACCAAAGGAAACCATGAACAAAATGAAAAGACAATCTACAGGATGGGAGAAAATATTTGCCAATGATGCAACCAATAAGGGATTAATCTCCAAAATTTACAAACAACAGATACAGTTCAATATATATATATATATATATATATATATATATAATCAGGGGGAAGAGGGCAAAAAAAAAAAAAAAAATCAGTGAGCAGACAACCTAAACAGACATTTCTGCAAAGAAGACATAGTGGCTGAGGGGCACATGAAAAGATGCTCAATATCCCTAATTATTATAGAAATGCAAAACAAAATTTCAATGAGATATCACCTCAAGCCAGTCAGAATGGCTATTATCAAAAGTCTACAATAAATGCTGAAGAGGGTGTGGAGAAAAGGGAATACTCTTGTTGCTGCTACTATAGAAACCAGTATGGAGGTTCCTCAGAAAATTAAAAATAGACTTGCCATATGATCCAATAATCTCTTTCCTGGAATTTGTCTGGCATATACCCAGATAAAACTATGATTCGGGGCTTCCATGGTGGCTCAGTGGATAAGAACACATCTGCCAATGCAGGAGACGGATTCAATCCCTGATCCGGGAAGATCCCACATGCCACGGAGTAACTAAGCCCACACATCAACGAAGACCCAGTATAGTCACAAATAAATAAATAACAGTTTTAAAAAAAACAAAACTATGATTCGAGGGCTTCCCTGGTAGCCCAGTGGGTAAAGAGTCCGCCTTGCAGTGCAAGGGGCACCAGTTTGATCCCTGGCCCGGGAAGATCCCACGTGCCACAGAGCAGCTGAAACAGTGTGTCCAATTATGAGCCAGTGCTCTGCAGTGCATATGCCCAGAGCCCATGCTCTGCAAGGAGAGAGGCCACCTCAATGGGAGGCCCATACAGGTCAAAGAATAAAGATGGATGAAAATAAATAAATAAGAAAATAATAAAAGAGGTCAAAAATTCCCACGTGTCACAGAGCAGCTGAAACAGTGTGTCCAATTATAAGCCAGTGCTCTGCAGTGCATATGCCCAGAGCCCATGCTCTGCAAGGAGAGAGGCCTCTTCAATGGGAGGCCCATGCAGGTCAAAGAATAAAGATGGATGAAAATAAATAAATAAGAAAACAATAAAAGAGGTCAAAAATTCCCACGTGTCACAGAGCAGCTGAAACAGTGTGTCCAATTATAAGCCAGTGCTCTGCAGTGCATATGCCCAGAGCCCATGCTCTGCAAGGAGAGAGGCCTCTTCAATGGGAGGCCCATGCAGGTCAAAGAATAAAGATGGATGAAAATAAATAAATAAGAAAACAATAAAAGAGGTCAAAAATTAAAAAAAAATAAACTATGATTCAAAAAAATGTATGTACCCTATGTTCATAGCAGCACTATATACAATAGTCAAGACATGGAAGCAACCTAAGTGTCCACCAAGAGAGGAATGGATAGAGAAGATATAGGAATGTGATGGAATATTACTCAGCTATAAAAAGAATGAAATAGGCTTCCCTGGTGGTTCAGTGGGTAAAGGGTCCGCCTTGCAGTGCAAGGGGCACCGGTTTGATCCCCGGCTTGGGAAGATCCCACATGCCATGGAGCGGCTGGACAGATGTGTCCAACTACCGATCTGGAGCTCTGGAGCACACGCACCCAGAGCCGGTGCTCTGAACCGAGAGAGGCCACTGTGATGGGAAGCCCACACAGGCCAAAGAACAAAAGTGAATGGAAGTAAATAAATGAGAGACCAATAGAAGTGGCCAAAAAAAATAATAAAAAATGAAATAATGCTATTTTTAGCAACATGGATGGACCAAGAGATAATAATACTAAGTGAAGTCACAGAAATATGAAAGTCAAGCCACTCAGTCATGTCTGACTCTTTGCAACATCATGGATGAGCCATGGGATACTCCAGGCAAGAATACTGGAGGGGTATCCTATCCCCCCTCCAGAGAATCTTCCCAATCCAGGCACTGAATCCAGGTCTCCCACATTGCACGTGGGTTCTTTATCATCTGAATCACCAGGGAAAGACAAATATCATATGTTATCATTTATATGTGGAACTTAAAATATAACACAAAGCAACATATCTACAAAACAAAAACAGACTCACAGATACAGAGAACAGTCTTGTGGTTGCCAAGGCAAGGGGATGGAGGAGGGAAGAATTGGGAGCTTTGGATTACCAGATGCAAACTAGTATACATAGAATGGAGAAACAACAAGGTCCTACTTACAGCACAGAGAATTCTATTCAATATCCTGTGTTAAACCAAAATGAAAATATATTTATATTCTATTATTCTTACATAATGAAAAAATAGATATTATGTGTATAACTGAGTCACTTGGCTATACAGCAGGAATTGACACAACATTGTAAATCAACTACACTTTAATATATTTTTTTTTAAAAAAGGAGTAAATCGGAAGGATGAAGCAATGTCCTCAAGCTGATGGGAGGCCAAGTATATGGGTTGGAAGAGGTCACCATAGGAAGAGGGAGGACTTCTAATCCTCCAGAACAGCGGGGAAAGATCCAAGAAGTGAAGTAGCGGTAGGTAAACGTGGAGGTGGCAGCACCACAGGATGACACAGTTCAAGCCATCGTATATACAATAGTCAAGACATGGAAGCAACCTAAGTGTCCACCAAGAGAGGAATGGATAGAGAAGATATAGGAATGTGATGGAATATTACTCAGCTATAAAAAGAATGAAATAGGCTTCCCTGGTGGTTCAGTGGGTAAAGGGTCCGCCTTGCAGTGCAAGGGGCACCGGTTTGATCCCCGGCTTGGGAAGATCCCACATGCCATGGAGCGGCTGGACAGATGTGTCCAACTACCGATCTGGAGCTCTGGAGCACACGCACCCAGAGCCGGTGCTCTGAACCGAGAGAGGCCACTGTGATGGGAAGCCCACACAGGCCAAAGAACAAAAGTGAATGGAAGTAAATAAATGAGAGACCAATAGAAGTGGCCAAAAAAAATAATAAAAAATGAAATAATGCTATTTTTAGCAACATGGATGGACCAAGAGATAATAATACTAAGTGAAGTCACAGAAATATGAAAGTCAAGCCACTCAGTCATGTCTGACTCTTTGCAACATCATGGATGAGCCATGGGATACTCCAGGCAAGAATACTGGAGGGGTATCCTATCCCCCCTCCAGAGAATCTTCCCAATCCAGGCACTGAATCCAGGTCTCCCACATTGCACGTGGGTTCTTTATCATCTGAATCACCAGGGAAAGACAAATATCATATGTTATCATTTATATGTGGAACTTAAAATATAACACAAAGCAACATATCTACAAAACAAAAACAGACTCACAGATACAGAGAACAGTCTTGTGGTTGCCAAGGCAAGGGGATGGAGGAGGGAAGAATTGGGAGCTTTGGATTACCAGATGCAAACTAGTATACATAGAATGGAGAAACAACAAGGTCCTACTTACAGCACAGAGAATTCTATTCAATATCCTGTGTTAAACCAAAATGAAAATATATTTATATTCTATTATTCTTACATAATGAAAAAATATATATATTATGTGTATAACTGAGTCACTTGGCTATACAGCAGGAATTGACACAACATTGTAAATCAACTACACTTTAATATATTTTTTTTTAAAAAAGGAGTAAATCGGAAGGATGAAGCAATGTCCTCAAGCTGATGGGAGGCCAAGTATATGGGTTGGAAGAGGTCACCATAGGAAGAGGGAGGACTTCTAATCCTCCAGAACAGCGGGGAAAGATCCAAGAAGTGAAGTAGCGGTAGGTAAACGTGGAGGTGGCAGCACCACAGGATGACACAGTTCAAGCCAGATGGCTTTAGTTTTCTGTTGAAGTAGGCGACAAGGTCATCTGCTGATAGTGAGGACACAGAGACGGGGGAAAGGGCGGGAGGAAATGGTGGCTTGGGGACATCAGAGAAGTAACCAGAAGGAGGAATATCATTGCTTGCAGGGGAGGGCACCGGCTTTGAGATGCCTCTGGTTCACACAGTTGTGATTTTCTCCACCTGCAGCCAGAAGCTTAGGAACAGAAGCAGAAAACAATAGCGAACGTTTTCAGAACATTTACTGTGTCCCAGAAACTGATCTTAGTATCTCTGCATATTGTGGCAGGCAGAAGAATGACCTCCTAATAATGTCCACATAATAAACTCTGGAATATGTGAATCTGCTACATTATATGGCAAAGGGAAATTAAAATTACAGACAGGATTAAGGTTGTAGACCAGCTAACTGTAAAACAGCGAGATTATCAGAGATTATATAGGTTATGAGGGCCCAGTGTAATAGGGTCCTGTAAGTAGAAGAGGAAAGCACGAGAGGATCAGAGTGATGTGATGTGAGAAGGACTCAACCTGCCTTTACTGGCTTTGAGGTAGGAGGAAAGGGCCCCAAGTCAAGGAATGGGGTGGCCTCTAGAAGCTAGAAAAGGCATGGAAGTGGATCCTACCCTAGAGCCTCTAGAAAGAAAGACAGCCCTGCTGACCAGTTGATTTTAGCCCCTTGAGACTTTGCCAGACTTCTACCTATAGAAATGAAAAATAGTACTATCATAAGTGAAGAAAATAGCTATAGTCATTGCTCTGTGAGAAAAGGGGATCCTTCAGGGGTGCTGAGTGATGGTCGGGAGGGGTGGGAAGGGGGGAATATACATATGACTAATCTGGGAACATGCATATCTGTAAACAACAAAACTCTGTAAAAGTTAAAAGTAAAAGTTTAAAAATAATAAAAATAAAATAAAGAAATGAAAAATAGTAAAATTTGTATTGTTTAGCTTTTCAAATGTGTGGTAACTGGTTACTGAAGCAATGTAAAACATATATTTTTTTAACATATAGCGCATATATGAAAATATATTTTTTCTTTTAACCTTCACATTATTTTACCAGTTGGGAAATTTTGGGAGTTGACAGTGATGATTGACCTGGATGTCATGAAGGAAGTGGGGATAAATCTTGAGGAGGAAGAAATGGTTTCTATCAACCAAGGTATCTGCCTCGAGGGAAACATTTGTAGAATTTTTAGGCAAAGAATTATTCCATATGCACCACTTCTAAAGGCCCAGTGAACTCAGAGTTCTCTCCTCTTCCATCTGCGTGTCCCCATTCTAGGCCCCAGTATTCCACTGTTTCCCTATCAAACCCTGACTTCATCATGTGAGATTTGATAGGGCTGCATAGCTGGGTTTCTCTGTAATTTGTGTTCACAGTCAGGGCCTAAGGCCTGATTTTCAGCCCAGTCTGCCTTCTGCCGGTAGTGGAGGATGTCTTTAAGTCCATGAGAGAGGCCTTTTGAGGTGCACATTATGCCCTGAATAAGTGGGTGGTTTGGTTGCACCTGCCCAACTCCACAGCTCTTATAATTACCATCGGACTACATCTCTCAATATTTGCCAGTTTGCAAATGCCAGTATCTCATCCTACCTGGTCTTAGGTGAGATGCTTACTAACCGTGATGTTACATAGTGGGCTCACCATAAATGTCACTTTACTTAAATCCTGGCACTCCTTTTTTGATTGTTCAATCTAAAACCTCATAAAATCCACCATTCCTGCACAGCTTCCTTTAGAATATATATAACACTCTATAATTATTTTATTTATGTATGCATCTAAAATTTACTACTTGTACATCAGATATAATGAGACGTTTTAAAATGCAAGGCTAGTTCAAGGCTTGGCACAAAACAGACCCAATAAATATTTACAAAACAAATATCTGAGTCTACTTCACTGAGCTTGAATGAATTAACAATGCAGTATATGTGAAAAGCATTTTATTTGTAAATTATTTTATCTGTACCAAACACTAGATGAAAATATTTCATAATATTCAAAACTGTGTCTTGGTGGATCAATGATTTGATGCTACACCAAAAATAGCTGTACTTGTGTGAACTTCACGGCTTTTTATTATATAACAATGTTTCAAATGCTCACTGCCACGATTTTTGCAATATGTTTTGAAATGTGTCATTTTATCTTCAGTCCCGACTTAATTGAGTACTGGATAGGTATGAAAATGAGCTACTTGCCACTGTCACATAGCTTGTATCTATAGTCAGAAAAATAAGAGTCTTAAAGTTCAGGTGCATATTGACATTCTCCAGCCTGCTGAAGGAAGATTATAACCTTTCAAAGCCATGAGCAATCACTTAATGTCCATTTCCTTCAGCCACCTGGAACCATCAAATCAAGAAGCATTTTTGGAAACCTCAGACGTTGAATTGCAAAGTGACATCCAAATCATCTAGCTATTACACAGCTGGGGGAAGGGGAAATTAATCAAGCAGTGGATTTTTAAAAGAGAAATTTGGCTTGCATCTTTTATACATGAGGCGACAGAGACTTATGCTGAAAAGATTTTCCAGAAACAAAATCCTTTGTGGCTATAATTCTTTCAACAGCTTAATGACAATGTGTGCTTGAGTCATGGTTAGAAATACATAGGATGGGTAGGCTGTCTTCTAAAGCAGAAGAAATGCCTAGGATCAATCCCAAGTCCATGTAATAGTGTGCTGGCTCTCACCGGCACAGAACCTGCTTCTCACACTTTATTTAACTGATTTCCCAAATAGCACCCTGCTGAATTATTTCCATAGGGATACGAGAAGTTCCCTAAATGTCATTTTTTGGCACTCCTTTTTTGATTGTTCAATCTAAAACCTCATAAAATCCACCATTCCTGCACAGCTTCCTTTAGAATATATATAACACTCTATAATTATTTTATTTATGTATGCATCTAAAATTTACTACTTGTACATCAGATATAATGAGACGTTTTAAAATGCAAGGCTAGTTCAAGGCTTGGCACAAAACAGACCCAATAAATATTTACAAAACAAATATCTGAGTCTACTTCACTGAGCTTGAATGAATTAACAATGCAGTATATGTGAAAAGCATTTTATTTGTAAATTATTTTATCTGTACCAAACACTAGATGAAAATATTTCATAATATTCAAAACTGTGTCTTGGTGGATCAATGATTTGATGCTACACCAAAAATAGCTGTACTTGTGTGAACTTCACGGCTTTTTATTATATAACAATGTTTCAAATGCTCACTGCCACGATTTTTGCAATATGTTTTGAAATGTGTCATTTTATCTTCAGTCCCGACTTAATTGAGTACTGGATAGGTATGAAAATGAGCTACTTGCCACTGTCACATAGCTTGTATCTATAGTCAGAAAAATAAGAGTCTTAAAGTTCAGGTGCATATTGACATTCTCCAGCCTGCTGAAGGAAGATTATAACCTTTCAAAGCCATGAGCAATCACTTAATGTCCATTTCCTTCAGCCACCTGGAACCATCAAATCAAGAAGCATTTTTGGAAACCTCAGACGTTGAATTGCAAAGTGACATCCAAATCATCTAGCTATTACACAGCTGGGGGAAGGGGAAATTAATCAAGCAGTGGATTTTTAAAAGAGAAATTTGGCTTGCATCTTTTATACATGAGGCGACAGAGACTTATGCTGAAAAGATTTTCCAGAAACAAAATCCTTTGTGGCTATAATTCTTTCAACAGCTTAATGACAATGTGTGCTTGAGTCATGGTTAGAAATACATAGGATGGGTAGGCTGTCTTCTAAAGCAGAAGAAATGCCTAGGATCAATCCCAAGTCCATGCAATAGTGTGCTGGCTCTCACCGGCACAGAACCTGCTTCTCACACTTTATTTAACTGATTTCCCAAATAGCACCCTGCTGAATTATTTCCATAGGGATACGAGAAGCAAGTTCAATAACTGGCTGAGTGCCTTAGAGTTACATGTTTTTCATTCACATGGAGCTCAGATAGGAAAGAACAGTGTTGGCTATCACAATCGGAGTACCTAGGTACACCAGTGCGATTGCCTGTGCTATCTCATCTCATTCAGCCCGCTCTATCACATCTGACCTGTCAGCAACAAGGAAACAGACACATCACAAATGGGCACAAACACTAAGTACCAGAGCATGGCTACAAACCTGATCTCTTAAAGGCTCCAAAGCTCATGCTCTTTCAACTACACTATCTGCTCTTCCCAGCCGTGTTAAGGCCCATGCTTGCCACTGGCCTCCAAAGAATGCTTCCAAAGAGTTTTGAATCTAAATTCAGCTCCCTGGAGAGTTTCCTTTCAGTGGCTCACACCAGTATCTATTGACAGCATCAGGCAAATTAATGGTGTCTTCAGGCAAAGCCCAATTAAGCCTGTGTTCCCATCAATGCTGGCTGTCAGGAACTGAAGTTGGTTCTCACAGAACAGTATACCCTGAAACCTTCTATATCAGGAAGTCTTAGCAGTAGCAGTTGTTCTTAGAAGTTCTGACTCTTAGCTGTAGCTCGCTTTAAGCTGCCTGGTAGCCATCCCTCCTAGCAAGGAGACCTCTTGGCAGAAAACAGGCATATTATAGGCAGGGTCCTCTATGGGCTTTCCAGTCTCAGGTAGCTATGACTACCCAATAGGTGATTATGAGTAAAGTCGCATAGGTCTTTGGAGAAAATTATTGCAATTTCAATGCACATTTCCACTCAGTGTTCAATTTCTGGTTTCCCCCCAGCCGTGTTCTGTTTTGCTGGAGGCCAGGAAGTACTAAACCTTCTTAGTCTCCAAAGGGAACCAGTCCCCAATCGAGAACCATGTATTCTCTTCTGGAAGTACTGGATTCAGGTTATGTCAAGATGGAATGCTGTAAAAACCTCAAAAAAAAAAAAAAAGACTCTTTTCTTAGAGGCACAGAAGCATCCAAACAAGTCAAAACTCCTTAAGTAATTCCATGTAGTATTCAAAAGTCATATTATCAGAAATCCAATCTAATGCAAGCCACACACTGAATGTTTTTCTTTCCTCCTCAGCTTTCTATGAGGATTGATCTCTCTTATCTTGAGAAAAGAGCTTTTATTTGATTGAACTGTCTCTCTGGCTATCAACCAATCCCTTTCTTGCCTTTTAGTGTTTACATTTGACACTAGAGATGAACCTGCTTCGATGTCTTCATCTTTTACAATATTAAAGTTTACAGGGAAACTGTTTCCCTGTAAACTTTAATATTCTTAGACTCTAATGTAAGTAATTCCAATGGCCTTCAAGTCATTATTTTCCTTCCTCCCTCTCTACAGCTTTTCAGGAGAGAAAGATCTCTGGCTCTTACCCAGCTGGGCTCCTCAAAAGCCAGCACCACTTCTCATCATGTGAGGGCACCATTCTTAGATACCACTGGCCTCCAAAGAATGCTTTTGAATCTAAATCCAGCTCCCTGGAGAGTTTCCTTTCAGTGGCTCACACCAGTATCTATTGACAGCATCAGGCAAATTAATGGTGTCTTCAGGCAAAGCCCAATTAAGCCTGTGTTCCCATCAATGCTGGCTGTCAGGAACTGAAGTTGGTTCTCACAGAACAGTATACCCTGAAACCTTCTATATCAGGAAGTCTTAGCAGTAGCAGTTGTTCTTAGAAGTTCTGACTCTTAGCTGTAGCTCGCTTTAAGCTGCCTGGTAGCCATCCCTCCTAGCAAGGAGACCTCTTGGCAGAAAACAGGCATATTATAGGCAGGGTCCTCTATGGGCTTTCCAGTCTCAGGTAGCTATGACTACCCAATAGGTGATTATGAGTAAAGTCGCATAGGTCTTTGGAGAAAATTATTGCAATTTCAATGCACATTTCCACTCAGTGTTCAATTTCTGGTTTCCCCCCAGCCGTGTTCTGTTTTGCTGGAGGCCAGGAAGTACTAAACCTTCTTAGTCTCCAAAGGGAACCAGTCCCCAATCGAGAACCATGTATTCTCTTCTGGAAGTACTGGATTCAGGTTATGTCAAGATGGAATGCTGTAAAAACCTCAAAAAAAAAAAAAAAGACTCTTTTCTTAGAGGCACAGAAGCATCCAAACAAGTCAAAACTCCTTAAGTAATTCCATGTAGTATTCAAAAGTCATATTATCAGAAATCCAATCTAATGCAAGCCACACACTGAATGTTTTTCTTTCCTCCTCAGCTTTCTATGAGGATTGATCTCTCTTATCTTGAGAAAAGAGCTTTTATTTGATTGAACTGTCTCTCTGGCTATCAACCAATCCCTTTCTTGCCTTTTAGTGTTTACATTTGACACTAGAGATGAACCTGCTTCGATGTCTTCATCTTTTACAATATTAAAGTTTACAGGGAAACTGTTTCCCTGTAAACTTTAATATTCTTAGACTCTAATGTAAGTAATTCCAATGGCCTTCAAGTCATTATTTTCCTTCCTCCCTCTCTACAGCTTTTCAGGAGAGAAAGATCTCTGGCTCTCAGCGCTACCCAGCTGGGCTCCTCAAAAAGCCAGCACCATCTTACTCATCATGTGAGGGCACCATCTTGGAAACAAATCCTCCAGCCCTCAGCTAATCATCATTACCTACCACTTTACTCCCCAGATAACAGTGCATGGAATAGAGATAAGCCTTCTCCTTGAGTTTTGCCCACACTGAGGATTTATGAGAAAGAAAGGGAAATGCTATTATGTTAAGCCACTGTTTAAACTACCTGATTACAGTCCTAATGGGCCTGACTATCCTCTGAATTGCTCAGTATCATTTGTCACTGAACTCTGCTATCTTGAATTAGAAGTTCTTTTCTTGTGTTTAGAAAATACATTACCAGCTCAGTAATTACTTTCTTCGAGACAGGTATCTTATACTACAACTGTGGAGTTTTCTGTATTCTTTAACACACTAACTTTTTGAGGCAGTGGATACTTGGTAAGTATTTCCTGGTTAATTAAATCAGAGACTATTTGTTTAGTAAGATAAAATAATTTCTTACTGTGCCAGTTCTGCAAACATGAGATATGGTGTAGAGCAGACATATAAAATCCTACCCAGACTCTGGGTAAATAAGTACACTGACATTTTAAAACACTAAAGTCTTTGTATTACAGAAAATGCATAGACTCACCAATTCTTCAATCCTCTAATGTGGTTATTTAATGCTCCACTGCGATTTAATATCAAAATCTTGGAATTTATTTTAAAAGTCAAACCACATTAGAGTCTCATCACTCAATATGTGTATTTTTTTTGTTAAAAGAGCGACAATGTAAATGAAGGAAGTTTGCAGTTAATGAGCTACAAATGATCTATCTGTAAATAATAATTATCATTAATAGTGAAAGTTGTTAGACTTCAGGTCTGTTCTCTTTGTGTCTATACCAATTTGTAATCACTTAAGTTTCATCGAAAGATAATTAGAGAGAGATGACTTCTGGAATGACAATAATGAGAAACTCTGCATACTCACTCCACAACAAAATAACCTTAATTGGTCAAAGTTATTTTAAAAAACAACTATTTTTAAATCTCTGTAAATTGCCTAAAGGGATACAGAAATTGAGGAAACATTTATTTAAGAAAATCTAATAAATCTTGGAAAGAACAGTTAGAACCTATGTCCCTTGAGTTAGGATCTATTCCCTCTCTTACCCCTCCACCATGACTCAGCCGAGTGGAAACTCCACTTCAGGGGAGGCTCCCTCTCTACCGGGCTACCAGTCGAGCACTAGAGTATGTCTCTGGGATTGAAAGGCTGCCAACGTTTCTCACCCTCCCCTAGTCAGCTGCTGCAAAGGCTAAGTTTTAGACATGCACGGTCAAGAGGTTAGGGGCTCCCTTCCTCCATCCAGCTCCTTTTGTAGCCCCGCTGGTTCTATCCCAGGCCAAGAGGGCTGATTCTACCGGAACCAATTACCCTCATCACAGTTTGATGACAGACAGGATATTTCACACTGGGAGAGGAAAGCTTGAGAGAACCAAAGGCTAATGCCTCTACCCATGCCCCTCCTCTTTCAAGCAGGAATGGTAGTGTAAGAGAAGTGAGTCATTGTTCTTGCTCTCAGATTCAAAGCCGTGGCTCTGATAATTTGCTTAGAGGGAGAGACAGGCCAAAATAATATGAGATATAGAAGCTTTTCCTTAAGAAAATGAAATTTTTTGGAACAAAACATAGAGAAAATTCAATCCTAAGGGCATTCTCAAGGAACAACTGACATTTTGGTGGTAAGCATTTCAGAGAAGGTTGGTAGCTCCATGAAAGCAAGAAGAAAAACTATAAGCTGGCTAGATTATCAGAGAAAACCAGGTAAAGATAGAACTGTTCAGATGAGCCCACCTGGAGTCAAAAAAAACACTTGAAATATTGGTCCTATAAGGTCCAAATTTAATTGTATCAGACTGTGAAGCAATGTATGTACTAGGACATCATCAATAACTGACCAGCAATTAGCGGTGCCTAACAGCTGGTGTGAGACTAAGAGACAAACAGGGTAACAGAGAGATCAGAAAAATAGTCAAACAGAGCCCTATAAAAACCAGTCATCTGGGCTTCTCTGGTGGTCCAATGGGTAAAGAGTCTGCCTTGCAGTGCAGGGGCACCAGTTCAATCCCTGGGCTGGGAAAGATCCCATGTGCCATGAAGCGGTTGGACCGGTGTGTCCAATTACAAGCCAGTGCTTTCCAGCGCATGTGCCAAGATCCAGTCCTCTGCAGTGAGGGAGGCCACTACAACAGGAGGCCCACACAGGTCAAAGAATAAAGATGGGTGAAAATAAATAAATAGAAAACCAATAAAAGAGGCCAAATTAAAAAAAAACATTAAAAGGAGGTATGATGACAATGTCTCATCCAAAACTAAGAAAAAAAAATTATAAACAATAAAAAAATGAATGAAATGGAAATTCTAGAGTTGAAAATACAATAGCTGAAATGAAAAATCCATTGAAGAGACCAACAATGGTTTTAAACTGGTAGAAGAAAGAATCAGTGATCTTGAAGATGGGTTGATACTGGCTGCACAATCTGAAGAACAGAAAAAGGATAATGAAAAATTAACATAAAATAGTAGTTGAAAATTCCAAAAATTTGAAGAAAAATAGTAATCTATGCATCCTAGAAGCTCGGCATATTCTAAGGAGGATACAAGCAATGAGATTCACAGCTAGGCACTTCATAGCTGAAATGCTAAAAGACAAACACAGAAAATCTTGAAAGCAGTGAGAAAATGAATTCATCATGTTACAAGAGAACACTGAAAAGATCAACAGCTGGCTGTTGCTGAACTTTAAGATAAAAGGGCAATTAAGACACTTATATTCATCAAGTTTATTTCTAACATAAACACAAAAATCAATACATAGCCAGATAAATGAGAGAATGTTTTGCTAGCTTAAAAAAACTAAAGCTGGCTAGATTATCAGAGAAAACCAGGTAAAGATAGAACTGTTCAGATGAGCCCACCTGGAGTCAAAAAAAACACTTGAAATATTGGTCCTATAAGGTCCAAATTTAATTGTATCAGACTGTGAAGCAATGTATGTACTAGGACATCATCAATAACTGACCAGCAATTAGCGGTGCCTAACAGCTGGTGTGAGACTAAGAGACAAACAGGGTAACAGAGAGATCAGAAAAATAGTCAAACAGAGCCCTATAAAAACCAGTCATCTGGGCTTCTCTGGTGGTCCAATGGGTAAAGAGTCTGCCTTGCAGTGCAGGGGCACCAGTTCAATCCCTGGGCTGGGAAAGATCCCATGTGCCATGAAGCGGTTGGACCGGTGTGTCCAATTACAAGCCAGTGCTTTCCAGCGCATGTGCCAAGATCCAGTCCTCTGCAGTGAGGGAGGCCACTACAACAGGAGGCCCACACAGGTCAAAGAATAAAGATGGGTGAAAATAAATAAATAGAAAACCAATAAAAGAGGCCAAATTAAAAAAAAACATTAAAAGGAGGTATGATGACAATGTCTCATCCAAAACTAAGAAAAAAAAATTATAAACAATAAAAAAATGAATGAAATGGAAATTCTAGAGTTGAAAATACAATAGCTGAAATGAAAATACATTGAAGAGACCAACAATGGTTTTAAACTGGTAGAAGAAAGAATCAGTGATCTTGAAGATGGGTTGATACTGGCTGCACAATCTGAAGAACAGAAAAAGGATAATGAAAAATTAACATAAAATAGTAGTTGAAAATTCCAAAAATTTGAAGAAAAATAGTAATCTATGCATCCTAGAAGCTCGGCATATTCTAAGGAGGATACAAGCAATGAGATTCACAGCTAGGCACTTCATAGCTGAAATGCTAAAAGACAAACACAGAAAATCTTGAAAGCAGTGAGAAAATGAATTCATCATGTTACAAGAGAACACTGAAAAGATCAACAGCTGGCTGTTGCTGAACTTTAAGATAAAAGGGCAATTAAGACACTTATATTCATCAAGTTTATTTCTAACATAAACACAAAAATCAATACATAGCCAGATAAATGAGAGAATGTTTTGCTAGCAGAGTCTCTTAAAAATAAATACTAAAGAAAGTTCTTTAAGCTAAAAGTAGTTGCAAACAGCAATTTAAATCTATGTTTAAAACAAAAACAATGATAAAGGTAATTATGTTGTTATAGAAGACAGTATTGGGACATAGTTCTTCTCCTTTCTCTTATTTAAAAAGCAACTGTGTAAAGCAATATGTATATAATTGTATTGGGGGGATTATATAATTGAAATGTAATATACTTGATTGTAACAGCAAAAAGGAGGTGGGTTGGAGCAAGGCTACACTGCAGTAAGGAAATAACATCATACACTAACTAAAAAGAGGAACAAATGAAAAGAACAAGAAATTCCAAATAAGACAGTTAATATGGGAAACTCTGTAAGTATATATTTGCTCTTCTTTCTTCTCTTACCTACTTAAAACATAAAACTATAGAAAGTAATGATTACAACAGTGTATTGCTGGGTTTTTGATACACACACATACATGCACAATAATAGCACAACGGGGAGAAGAGATTATAAAACTAAAAGGAGCAACTTTTCTATATTCACTGGAATGAAGTTGGTAAACCTGAAGTAGGGTCAAAATTCAGCTGTGTATGGTAATTCATAAACACTAAGAGAATAAAAAAATACAATTGATCCTTTAATAACCAAAGAATTCAGTACTCCAACCCTCTAGAGTTGAAAATCTGCATATAACCTAAGAGTTGTCCCCATGTTTCTGCAGCTTCTCTGTATCTGTAGTTCTGAATCTGTATATTCATCCAACTATGAATTGTGTAGTACTGTCGTATTCACTATTGAGAAAAAAATATCTGTGTCTAAATAGGTCTGTGCAATTAAAACCAGTGTTATTTAAGGGTCAGTGGTATAGTGAAATGTCACAATGGAAAATATTCATTTATGCAAAAGCAAGTAGTAAAAGAAGAACAGAAGAACATAGTATTGTTATAGGTTGAGTGTCTTTCCAAGACTTAGACGTTGAAGTCCTAACTTTGAGCATTTCAGAATGTGATTTGATTTGGAGATAGAGTCTTTATATAAGGAATCAATTTAAAATGAGGTATTAGTGTGAATCCTAATCCAGCGTGACTGGCATCCTTTTAAGAATGGAAAACTTGCACACAAACACAGAGGTGACATGAATAGAGACACAGGGAGAAGATGGTTATCTTCAGGCAAAGAACGGCGAGAGAATAGCATGGTAGCATATACATTACCATATGTAAAACAGATAGCAAGTGAGAATTTTCTGGGTAAACCAGGGAGCTCGACCCAGTGTTCTCTGACAACCTAGAGGGGTGGGATGGGGTGGTACATGGGAGGGGGATTCAGGAGGAACAGGACATGTGTATACCTGTGACTTATTCGTATTGATGTGTGGCAGAAGCCAACATAATATCGTGGAGCGATTGTCCTCCAATAATTGTATTTTGTTCCATACTTCTCAATATCATACAATTAAAACCTTTGATAATTATTATTTACTCAAGAAAAGTTATAAATACTGTTTGTCATCACCAATAGAATGATACTCAGTTCTATGTAAGTTCTATGAAACTTTATAAGTGGTAAAGATTTACATCCAAAAAAACCTGTGTCCAAAATAAGTAAATAAAATCTATATCTAACTCTTAAAAGAAAAGAAGAAGGGCCTGGAACAGATCCTTCTCTCACAGACCTGAGAAGGAACTAACTCTCTTGACAACCTGGTCTTAGACTTCTAGCCTCCAGAACTGTGCAACAACAAATTTCTGTTGCTTGAACAACCCATTTTGTTGTACTTTGTTATAGCAGCCCTAGAAAAAGAGTACGCATATGGAAAATAAAGGGACATGGCAGACTTAAATCTAAGTACTTCAAAACTAACAGTAAGTGTGATTGGATTAGATACTTCAATTAAAAGACATACATTGACAGGATAAAAAGACTACACCCAACTATATCTATCTACAAAGAAACCTAGTTTACATTTAAAAATACAAATAATTTTGAGTAAAAGAATAAAATAAACTGTACCTTGCAACAGTAAACATAAGAAAACTGGATTGACTATGCTTACATTAGGCAAAATATACTTTAGAACAAAAGTTTAATAGAGAGAGACATTTCCTTATGACTAAAAGTTAATACATAAAACTAAAAGGAGCATATCCACCTAAAAACAGCCTAAAATTCATTAAACAAAAACTTTGAGAAATAAAGCAAGAAATAAGCAGTTTAACAAGACTTGGAGACTTTCATACTTCAATTTCAATAATGAATAGAGCAACAAGGCAGAAGAACAAATGGAAGTGTTAAACAATATTAGAAACCAATTGTATGCTAACATAAGTTTCTACCTACAATTGTAGAATATGCATTCTTCACAAGTACACATGAATCTCCATGATCTACCATATGTCAGGTGACAAAACAAGCCTCAATTAATTAAGAAGCATTTAAATCTTGCAAATGATGATCTCAACAACAGAACGAACTTAGAAATCAGTAACAGAAAGAAATTTGGAGAATTTATAAATATGTTATATTAAAAAACACGCTCCTAAATACCTTACAGGTCAAAGAAGAAATTCCAAAGAATTCAAAAATATCTTGAAATGAAAATAGCAAAACTAATGGGATGCAAACCAAGTTTGGGGGGAAATTTATAGCTTGCATTAAAAAAGAAAAAACTCACATCAGTAACCTAATGTTCCATACTAGAAAAAGAGCACACTAACTCTAAAACAAGTGAAAGGAAATAAATAATAAATATTATAGCAGAAATCAACAAAATGGGAAGAGAAAAACAATGGAGAAAAAAAACAAAACCAAAAGTTTCTTTGAAAAAAAAAAAATCAACAAAATCTTTAGCTGAACTAACAAAAGAAAGAAGAATCATGTTTCTAAAACCAGGATGAAAGAGGGAAACAGAACTCCAATCTTACAGAAATGAAAAATTATAAGGATATTCTGAACAACTGTATGCTAACAATTAAATAACCTAGATGAAACAGACAAATTCCAAGAAAGATACATATTGCTAAAAGTGACAAGTAGTGAAAGACAACCTGAGTAAATATATAATAGATTGTTAGTAGTAATGTAAAAAGAAATTACACACAAAGAAAAACCCAGACCAGATGGCTTCACTGGCCAATTCTACCAAATATTTAAAGAATTAGTAGCAATATTTCATAAATTCTTTCCAAAAATAGAAAAGGAAGAAAAACAATTCATTTTATGAAGTCAGTGTTACTCCAAGACCATATAAAGACATCACAAGAATAAAGAAACTATCAACCATTATTTCTTATGAATATAGACACAAAAACCAACAAAATATTAGCAAACCAAATAAAGCAACATTTTAAAATATTTTAGATCTTCATCAAGGTATAAAAAGGACTATACATCAAGACCAAGTGGAATTTATCACAGGAATGCAAAACTGGCTCAACACCAAAAGTCAAAGTTATGCTAAAAAAAAAAAAAAAAATGACAAAGCACATAATCATGTCAATAGTTGCTGAAAAGGTATTTAACACAATAGAATTCCCTTTCATAATAAAAAACAACTAATCAGGAATAGAAAGGAACATTATCAATCTGAAAAAGGACACTTCAAAAAACCTAGAACTAAAAGGAACTACTGTAAAACTCCATTGATCACCAGACTACCATAAGCCCCTACTCTGGTCACCACAGTTGATGCAGGGTCACTTGGAATTAGTGTTAATTTGGAGCCAGTGTTCAGATAATTTCCTTTTCCCCAAAATGCAGTTAGCCTCGTGAAAACGCCTGTTCCCTTAGAGAAAGTCTGGGAGAAAGATGAACAGTAGAATTGACCCATGAACAGCATGAGAGCCAACTGCATGGGTATCACTTACCTGTGGACTTCTTTCAATAAATATATATTGTGGTACTACACAATCCAAAGTTCATTGAATCCATGGATGTGACACTGTAAATGTGGAGGGCTAATTGCAAAGTTAAACTTGGGTTTTTAACTGCATGGGTCAACATCCATGACCTCCACACTGTTTAAGGGTGAGCTCTATAAATTTTTGGTAGATACAAGATGCATGTGTACCTGCTACATCACTTCAGTCATGTCCAACTCTGTGTGACCCTATGGACTGTCACCCACCAAGTTCCTCTGTCTATGGGATACTACAGCCAAGAATACTGGAGTGGGTTGCCTTGCCCTCTTCCAGCAGATCTTTCCAACCCAGGGATCAAACTCACAGCTCTTATGTCTCCTGAATTGGCAGGCAGGATCTTGACCACTGAGCCACCTGGGAAACCTGGGTACTTTATACAAGTGCTTTAGAGCACTGAGATTTTTCTTTGAGATTTGGCTTCCCCTTCATTCAAGGAGTTCTAAGTCTGGAAACAGACTCGAGTCTCAGAATTGACTGAAGGACCGTGACTGCTTTATGATTCAAGTCAGACTTCTGTTCACTTGAGTTAGAAATTTCCTGCTTATACAGATCAAAAATAAGTAGGCTCTCTATCTCTCTTTGACTTCCAGGGACATCATGATAATGTAGCCAGCATCAAAGTCCTGGATAAGTCAGACTGCTCTGATAACTGCTTTGACTCTGCTGTTCATTGTGGTAATGATGCCATTGAAAAAAAATGACAAAGAAACATAAATCATGTCAATAGTTGCTGAAAAGGTATTTAACACAATAGAATTCCCTTTCATAATAAAAAACAACTAATCAGGAATAGAAAGGAACATTATCAATCTGAAAAAGGACACTTCAAAAAACCTAGAACTAAAAGGAACTACTGTAAAACTCCATTGATCACCAGACTACCATAAGCCCCTACTCTGGTCACCACAGTTGATGCAGGGTCACTTGGAATTAGTGTTAATTTGGAGCCAGTGTTCAGATAATTTCCTTTTCCCCAAAATGCAGTTAGCCTCGTGAAAACGCCTGTTCCCTTAGAGAAAGTCTGGGAGAAAGATGAACAGTAGAATTGACCCATGAACAGCATGAGAGCCAACTGCATGGGTATCACTTACCTGTGGACTTCTTTCAATAAATATATATTGTGGTACTACACAATCCAAAGTTCATTGAATCCATGGATGTGACACTGTAAATGTGGAGGGCTAATTGCAAAGTTAAACTTGGGTTTTTAACTGCATGGTGGGTCAACATCCATGACCTCCACACTGTTTAAGGGTGAGCTCTATAAATTTTTGGTAGATACAAGATGCATGTGTACCTGCTACATCACTTCAGTCATGTCCAACTCTGTGTGACCCTATGGACTGTCACCCACCAAGTTCCTCTGTCTATGGGATACTACAGCCAAGAATACTGGAGTGGGTTGCCTTGCCCTCTTCCAGCAGATCTTTCCAACCCAGGGATCAAACTCACAGCTCTTATGTCTCCTGAATTGGCAGGCAGGATCTTGACCACTGAGCCACCTGGGAAACCTGGGTGCTTTATACAAGTGCTTTAGAGCACTGAGATTTTTCTTTGAGATTTGGCTTCCCCTTCATTCAAGGAGTTCTAAGTCTGGAAACAGACTCGAGTCTCAGAATTGACTGAAGGACCGTGACTGCTTTATGATTCAAGTCAGACTTCTGTTCACTTGAGTTAGAAATTTCCTGCTTATACAGATCAAAAATAAGTAGGCTCTCTATCTCTCTTTGACTTCCAGGGACATCATGATAATGTAGCCAGCATCAAAGTCCTGGATAAGTCAGACTGCTCTGATAACTGCTTTGACTCTGCTGTTCATTGTGGTAATGATGCCATTGCATTTGGTGGCTGAGTGTCTCTACTTGGCCCCCGCCACCCAGGGATCCAATTACTTTCACTACATTTAGGTTTCTGCAGTCCCCACTGTGAGATCTGACTATTGAGAAGAGGGATCACAGAGCTCCCCTCAAATTTATTTCTCAAAGTACTTGTGAAAGGTGTATCTTTTGAATCCTCACATTGTGGGTAAGTCGGTCTTAAATGAATAATCCATTCTAAAATTTCAATTTCCTTAAGTCTTTGAATGCTCTCCTCTATACATGAAATCAAGGTGTATCTGGCATTTCCAATGTGTTCATGATGAGCTACCTTTTGGTTCATGCCTCATCATCCTTAAAGAGGAAAATCTCAATCTTTCTTCTAAAATCAGAAACAAGGGCTTCCCTGGTGATTCAATGATAAAGAATCTGCCTGCCAGTGCAAGAGACACAGGTTCAACCCCTGGTCTGGGAAGATCCCACATGTCTCAGAGCAACTAAGCTCCTGTGCAGTAACTACTAAGCTTGTGCTCTAGAGCCCAGGAGCCACAACTACTGAGCCCATATGCCACAACTACTAAAGACATTGTAGCCTAGAGCCTGTGCTCTGCAACAAGAGAAGCCATTGCAATGAGAAGCCCGCGCACCACAACTAGAAAATTGCCACTGCTCACCACAACTAGAGAAATGTCCTCACAATAATGAAGACCCAGAACAACCAAAAATAAATAAATAAATAAAATGATAAAAATAAAATAAAATCAGAAACAAGACAAGGATGACTGCTCTTATTTCTATTCAACATTTTACTAGAGGTTTTAGTTGAGGCAAATTAGACAAAAAATGGGGTGCATCAGATTGTCTGTTTGTAGGTGACATGATCAGGCATATAGCAAATCCCAAGGAATCTATCAGAAGCTGTTAGAACTAGTAAATGAATTTAGCTAGGTTGCAGACTGTAAGATCAATATAGAAAATCAATTATATGTCTATACAAGAGCAGTGGATAATTTAAAAAATGCAATTAAGAAAATAACTTCATTTACAAAAACTTCAAAAAGAATATAATACTAGGAAATAAGTTTCACAAAAGAAGGGTAAAACTTACACTCTGAAAACTACAAAATACTTATGTAAGAGACTAAAGGTCTAATTAAAAGAAAAGCATCTTGTGACTCATGCATTGCAAGACTTAATTTTGTTAAGATGGCAAAACACCTCAGTCTGATTTATAGATTCAACACATGTCCAACTATTTGTGACCCCCATGGACTGTGACCCACCAGGCTCCTCTGGCCATGGAATTCTCTAGGCAAGAATACCGGAGTGAGTAGCCATTCCCTTCTCCAGGGGATCTTTCCAACCCAGGGATCGAACCCATGTTTTCCACATTGCAGGCAGAGTCTTTACCATCTGAGCTACCATGGAAACGCAAGAATACTGGAGTGGGTAGCCGTTCCCTTCTCCAAGGGATCTTTCCAACCCAGGATTCGAACCCAGATCTCCTGCATTACACGCAAATTCTTTTTTTTTTTTTTTTACACGCAAATTCTTAATCAGCTGAGGCATAGGCAAGCCCATAGATTCAATACAGTCCCTATTAAAACCAAACTGGCTTCTTTGCAGAAATTGACAAGTTGACCTTAAAGTTTATATGGAAGTTTAAGGGACCCAGAGTAACCAAAACAATCTTGGGGGAAAAAAAATGCTCTGTAAAAATATTAAAAAATTAATGAAAAAAAAAGGAGGATGCAATTCTTTCCAACTTTAAAACTTACTGTAAATTTACTGTAAAGTTACAACAATCAAGACTTGTGACAGTAGCCTAAAAGTCTGGACACACAGATCAAGTAAACAAAATTGAGAGTTTCAATTTTATTCTCAAATTTGTGATCCACTGACAAGAAACAAGAACAAGAAAATCCAGTAAGGAAAAAAATAGTCTTTTCAACAAATTGTGCTAAGGCAGCTGGATTTCTACAAATAAAAGAATGAATCATACGTCATTCACAATGAACCCCTATACCACAACACTGTATATATATAATTAACATATTAAATACTATATAAAAGCTAAATGTAAAATTAGAAAATACTTTGAAACAATCATAGGCATAAATTTTCATGTGTGTGTACATTTGCACAGTTGTGTACAACTCTTTCCGACTCCATGGATTATAGCCTGCCAGGAACCTCTGACCATGGCATTTCCAGGCAAGAATACTGGAGTGGGTTGCCATTTTCTACTCCAGGGGATCTTCCTGACCCAGGGGTCAAACCTGTGTCTCTTGTGTCTCCTGCATTGGCAGGCAGATTCATTACAACTGAAACACCTGGGAAGCCCCAAATTTTCATGAACTTGGATTCCACAATGGTTTCCTAGATGTAATACTAAAACTCCAAGCATCAAAAGGAAAAATAAATTGAACATCATCACAAATAAAAAGTTTTTGCACTTCAAAGAACACCGTCTAGAAAGTTAAAATACAGCCCATGGGATCAAAGAAAACATCTGCAAATCATATATCTGATAAAGGATAAAGAGCTCTTACAATGCAATAATAAAAGAAAAACAACCCAAGTAAAAAATAGTCAAAGAATCTGAACAGACATTTTTCCTAAAAAGATATAAAAGTGGCCAATAAGCACAGGAAAAGATGCTTGTTAGGTAAATGGCAATTACAATTACCTTATGAGGTAAATGAAATGGAAATCAAAACTGTAAAGAGAAATCACATTACATTCATTAAGATGGCCATAATAAAAGACAGAAATTGACAAGTTGACCTTAAAGTTTATATGGAAGTTTAAGGGACCTAGAGTAACCAAAACAATCTTGGGGGAAAAAAAATGCTCTGTAAAAATATTAAAAAATTAATGAAAAAAAAAGGAGGATGCAATTCTTTCCAACTTTAAAACTTACTGTAAATTTACTGTAAAGTTACAACAATCAAGACTTGTGACAGTAGCCTAAAAGTCTGGACACACAGATCAAGTAAACAAAATTGAGAGTTTCAATTTTATTCTCAAATTTGTGATCCACTGACAAGAAACAAGAACAAGAAAATCCAGTAAGGAAAAAAATAGTCTTTTCAACAAATTGTGCTAAGGCAGCTGGATTTCTACAAATAAAAGAATGAATCATACGTCATTCACAATGAACCCCTATACCACAACACTGTATATATATAATTAACATATTAAATACTATATAAAAGCTAAATGTAAAATTAGAAAATACTTTGAAACAATCATAGGCATAAATTTTCATGTGTGTGTACATTTGCACAGTTGTGTACAACTCTTTCCGACTCCATGGATTATAGCCTGCCAGGAACCTCTGACCATGGCATTTCCAGGCAAGAATACTGGAGTGGGTTGCCATTTTCTACTCCAGGGGATCTTCCTGACCCAGGGGTCAAACCTGTGTCTCTTGTGTCTCCTGCATTGGCAGGCAGATTCATTACAACTGAAACACCTGGGAAGCCCCAAATTTTCATGAACTTGGATTCCACAATGGTTTCCTAGATGTAATACTAAAACTCCAAGCATCAAAAGGAAAAATAAATTGAACATCATCACAAATAAAAAGTTTTTGCACTTCAAAGAACACCGTCTAGAAAGTTAAAATACAGCCCATGGGATCAAAGAAAACATCTGCAAATCATATATCTGATAAAGGATAAAGAGCTCTTACAATGCAATAATAAAAGAAAAACAACCCAAGTAAAAAATAGTCAAAGAATCTGAACAGACATTTTTCCTAAAAAGATATAAAAGTGGCCAATAAGCACAGGAAAAGATGCTTGTTAGGTAAATGGCAATTACAATTACCTTATGAGGTAAATGAAAATGGAAATCAAAACTGTAAAGAGAAATCACATTACATTCATTAAGATGGCCATAATAAAAAAGACAAAAACAAATGTTGATGAATTTGGAGCCCTCATACACTGACCATAGGAATGTAACATGGTGTAGTCATTTTGAAAATTAGTCAGCAGTTTCTAAAAAGGTTAAACCCAGGGCTATCCTATCCAGGGGATCTTCCCAACCCAGGGATTAAACCTGGGTCTCTTGCATTACACCCAAATTCTTTACCATCTGAACCACCAGGGAAGCCCTTGGAAGTAATAATATACTAAAAATCATTTAATTTTATCTTGAGTTGGCCAAAAACTTTGGAATTTTCCATAACATCTTCTGGAAAAATTCAAAGGAACATTTGACCAACCCAATACTTTGGGTGAGTGGCATATGAATTATATATTAATAAAGCTCTATAAAATAAAAGATAATTACAACATGTTTAGCTTGTATAAAATATGTTCACTCCTGTTTTGAGGTTATAAAAATGTTCCAGAAACCAGTTTTAGTTTACAGTTCCTTACTGCTCTGAACTTCTCGGGGAGAATTGTTACAGGCAGTTCAGACTTAAGCAATTAGATGAAGACCTAAAGTCAGAATGTGGGCAAACCCCTCTCTGTTCCTTTCCTAGAGGATCCTTCCAACACAGGGGTTGAACCCATGTCTCCTGTGGCTCCTGCCTTGCAGGCAGATTCTTTACTGCTGAGCCACTGGGAAAGCTCTTCCCTTGGTGTGGATTCTCACAAAGCAAACTCAAAGACAAGGACTTGGGTTCAGGTAGCTCATTTAGGTGGTTATACCAGATAAGTAAGACAGAGAAGGACGAACAGCGAGTACAAACATATCATAAAGCATGGGTTATCCATGTGGACTAGCAGGGCTCAATCCCACTGGCCATGCTCCAAAAAGGCAATAGAATATGTTTCAAAATTGCCCCACAAAAAATGAGACACATATCCACCTGTTCACATCTCCTCCTGTTTAGGGACTGGTCTGGAGGCTGCATCTGCCTGATATGGAACAAGCTTCTGCAAAAAAACTCGAATCAAAACTGTAAAGAGAAATCACATTACATTCATTAAGATGGCCATAATAAAAAAGACAAAAACAAATGTTGATGAATTTGGAGCCCTCATACACTGACCATAGGAATGTAACATGGTGTAGTCATTTTGAAAATTAGTCAGCAGTTTCTAAAAAGGTTAAACCCAGGGCTATCCTATCCAGGGGATCTTCCCAACCCAGGGATTAAACCTGGGTCTCTTGCATTACACCCAAATTCTTTACCATCTGAACCACCAGGGAAGCCCTTGGAAGTAATAATATACTAAAAATCATTTAATTTTATCTTGAGTTGGCCAAAACTTTGGAATTTTCCATAACATCTTCTGGAAAAATTCAAAGGAACATTTGACCAACCCAATACTTTGGGTGAGTGGCATATGAATTATATATTAATAAAGCTCTATAAAATAAAAGATAATTACAACATGTTTAGCTTGTATAAAATATGTTCACTCCTGTTTTGAGGTTATAAAAATGTTCCAGAAACCAGTTTTAGTTTACAGTTCCTTACTGCTCTGAACTTCTCGGGGAGAATTGTTACAGGCAGTTCAGACTTAAGCAATTAGATGAAGACCTAAAGTCAGAATGTGGGCAAACCCCTCTCTGTTCCTTTCCTAGAGGATCCTTCCAACACAGGGGTTGAACCCATGTCTCCTGTGGCTCCTGCCTTGCAGGCAGATTCTTTACTGCTGAGCCACTGGGAAAGCTCTTCCCTTGGTGTGGATTCTCACAAAGCAAACTCAAAGACAAGGACTTGGGTTCAGGTAGCTCATTTAGGTGGTTATACCAGATAAGTAAGACAGAGAAGGACGAACAGCGAGTACAAACATATCATAAAGCATGGGTTATCCATGTGGACTAGCAGGGCTCAATCCCACTGGCCATGCTCCAAAAAGGCAATAGAATATGTTTCAAAATTGCCCCACAGGAGTTAAGGAAGACTGAGACACATATCCACCTGTTCACATCTCCTCCTGTTTAGGGACTGGTCTGGAGGCTGCATCTGCCTGATATGGAACAAGCTTCTGCTGAAAAAAAAGAAATAATCCTTCAGAATTACAAAAAAGAGATGCAGATGCTTGAGGGGGAAGCTGTGAGTTTTCTGAGACTAGCCTTTCCTCTGTAAGTGAGTTTAGATGAGTGGTGGAGCTTCAGGGAAGGGGAACATCAACCAGAGTGTCTTGCGATTATAGAGACATAACAGGGATGGGATCACCATCACTGCCCTGGTGCAGGAAGGGATTTCCAGAGGACTCTTCCTGACCCACTATTGATGAGGAGTCAAATTTCCCTTCATTATCATCATCCCTCAAAATGACAAAGTCCCTTTTTGATCTGTGGAGCTAGTGAGCGTCTAGTATTTTCACTAGTGGCTTGTCTACAGGAGATGGGTGCATATGGAACAGAGGAGGGGTCTAGGCAGATAAAATCCTGGAATATTCAGGGACAATCCTGAACATTCATTGGAAGGACTGATGCTGAAGCCCCAGTACTTTGGCCAACTGATGCAAAGAGCTGCCTCATTGGAGAAGACCCTGATGCTGGGAAAGACTGAAGGCAAAAGGAGAATGGGGTAGCAGAGGATGAGGTGATCAGATAGGATCACTGACTCAATGGACATTAATTTGAGCATACTCCAATAGGCAGGAGAGGAGAGAGGAGCCTTACATGCTGCAGTCCATGGGGTTGCAAAGAGTTGGACATGACTTAGTGGTTGAACAACAACCAGGGATAACAGCAAACTTCACCTCCATGCAGATGCTCAACTGTCCATGGGTTACTGCTTGATAGTGTGTAGGGAAGAGGGACATTCTGGCATGGTGCAGTTACCATCCTCATACTTCCTCACTGCCTCCTTACCACAGTTCAGCCTCTCCTTTTCACCTGATTGAACCTTAGTTAACTGAGAGAACTCATTCTGCTAACCTGAATCCAAGTCTCTCTGTATCATCAACCCAGTGTTTATTTGTAAAACATTAACCACACGGATTAGCACTTGGGTATGTAAATTTCACCTCTCAAGATTAGGAAATGTCAATTTAAAAGAAAGCAAAACAAAGGTCCTTCGCATAGGCTTTCTCAGAGGTTTTCATATGCCTATGAGTTCCGGCTACCCTCAGGGAGAGGCTTATGATTCATCAAATTTCCTAAAATTATTCGGCCAGAAAAGAGTTTTTCACAGACAATTTCACAGAACTAATGCTCTTGACAACACACTTAGAGAAACTGTGGTGTAACCCAGTCCATTTCCTTTACTGATGAGAAAACTGGGGCCCAGAGAGGCAGAGTGCTTTAAGTCATGATGTAAACTACTGATGGAACCAGAACTTGAACCTCGATCTCCCATCTCTCATGTGGGCTGTGCACAATGGCAGGACCACAATCAAGGGTCTACCTGAGAAGAGCAGCTTGGGAATGGCTCTTTTTCTGTTTGCTTTGTTTTGGGTGCATTAGAGAAATGACATCCTCCTTCAGTGTCTAAACCAGAGGAATGAAATGCATCATTCCCATGATTAGGTACTGACAGCTAGTAGGAGAAGCAGGTAAATGAAAGTACCAGATACTGGATGAGCTAGTATCCAGGCCTGCTGGGTGTGAGAGGCGGCTGCCTAGCAAACCTTCATGCTCCCTCCCGCGTACAGGTGTGTGATTATAAACCACACAACCAGGGACAGCCAGGCAATGAGTTCTCACAACTGGATGTATAAATGAGTTTCTATACAGCAAGGTTATTTTCTTCATGCTCTCTTTCTCCTGCTAAACTGGTACACGGGAGGGCCCTAGGGAGCCAAGCTGTACGATAGAAGGAAGCCTGCTTTCTGAACCCGAATAGGGCAGAAAGCCACTGGCTCACCCAGTAAGCATGAAATAAACTTTGATTGTGCTAAGCCACTGAGAGTTCTGGGTTTGATGCTATAGTTTACATTGCCTTAGTCATCATACTAAAGCATGAAAGAAAACATGGGGCCAAAGAAGAGATGAGAGATGTCAAAAAGCATGGGATGGTGGATTCAGAAATTTAGAGACACAGAGTCATTTCATCTTAATGGAGAAGAACCTGGGAGAAATCATACCTAGCCCCCATTTTCAGGGACTGAGGTGGAGGGGGGTGGGGAGCAAGGTGCTGGCACAGACACAGCATCCCTGACACCCTGCCCTCCCCAACCCATCTTCATTCACTCACTAAATCATGTCACTTCACTAAACATTCTTCATGGTGTCTACATCTCTTCATTCCCACTGCCAATACCCCAGGCTGGGTCATCTTCATCCTTTGGGTGACTTACTCTAGTAACTAAATAGTTCTAACTTCTGTCAGCTGAGAGCTTCCCCACTCCCTCATTAATCTGCTTTTCATACTGGAGCCAGAATCATCTTTCTAGCATATAGATCAGATCAGACCCATCTCCCTAACACCCAAGTTTGAATCTTTTAAAATCTCAATGTGATTACAATAGTCTAGTCTCCTTTGTGTGATATATATGGCCTTGCATGATAAGGCCTCCTTGTCAGCTCTCCTCTCCCATATTTGGGCCCTGTTCTCCAGCCACTCTGAACTCCTTCTGGCCCTCTGAGTGGGTCATGTCTCTCTTGCCTTTGAGTCATTGCATAGGACATTCCCACTTCCTGAATGGTCCTGCCCCTTTTCCTCCCTCCTCACCATGTCCTTGTCCCCTCTCTTTCAACAACTTGACTCCCACTCAACTTAGTTGTCACCTTTCTTGGGAAGGCTTCCCTGGCACTCCCAGACCAGATGGATTTCTTAGGTTCTGTTTGTTCTAAGTACCTGGATAGCTCCCACCCCCACCCCAAGAAATTTCATGTTCTACTTGCATGCCTAACAACATCCTCCACTAGAATGATCCTTGAAGGCAAGAACACCTCAGTCATCATTGAATTCAAGCACTTCTCTGGAAAACAGGTCTTGAAAGAGTAAATCTGGACGTAGGGATTGGATGGTTGGGATACATGCCACCCTGTACCAGTCTATAAAAAAGTCTGACATAAGGCAGTAAGCAGTGTTGCTTAACTACTAATGAAAATACACTTTTTAAAATACATGCTTTTATTTAACCCTACACATTAGATGTCTTTTAATATATGACATTCCCAAGTTGTTGTGTTTGGCTGTTTTAAAGGAGTTCATTAATTCAGCAAGGTTGTCAAGGTGAGTAGACAAGTCAGTACATATCACTCATTCTCTGCCAGCCATGACTTGAACAAACCAGGCTGTTTGGTCATGAGGAAGGAAGCCAAGCGTACACAGGGTTACAATCTTGGCTCTGGGGTCAGGGGTGTCTCGGTTGAGTCCTGCCATAAGATTTACCAGCCATGTGACCTTGGTCAGTAAAAAAATGTTTCTCCAGCCCTCAGCAGAGGGTCTGCTACATATTAAGAGCTCAATAGCTGGTAGCAATAATTATTGTTCTATTTGCTACAAGAATTAATATTAATTTTATCATCTCCTGTCATTTGATTGTCATTAGATTGTGATGAAGACATCACGAGTTGTGGTGGTGGGGGCTGTTGTACACTGTGTACAGGAAAAGTCACCAACAAAGACCAGCCCTATGAGGTCATCAGGGAAGAGCTAATTCACCTCATTGGACAGGCAAGAAAACCCACACTCAGCAGGGTGAAGAACCTGCTCCTAGTCACGTAGCCAGTGAGGCCAGAGCTGAGACTCAGACCAGAACTTCTAATCATCAACCCAGTTCTCTTTCTGCCACACTGCACAGTCCCTGGGCATGAGCACTTCCAGGTCCTAAAGGCTTCCGAGTTTCTAAGATCAAATAGGACACAGGCATACTGGGACTGGCTGTTCCCCTGCCTCCATTCATAGGTGCCTGGGATTACAGGCCCCCAGGGCACTGTGCCTGCACAGTGGCACACATGACTGTGGCTCCTCTGCCAAGAGGACAGACCAACTCCCATGAAGACCAGAGTGTCCTTTAGTGGAGTAGCTGCTGCAGTTCCCCCAGGACTGGGCTGGGCATGCCAGCTACCTCCTCTCCCCCACCCTGGTCCAATGCTCCAGACACCAGAGACATCTGGCAGATGTGAGCCAGGGAAACCAAATACACTCCCACCTGAGTGAATATCAGGACAGGTTACAACCCTGAAGTCCAGTTTTCAGTGCAAATGGCCAAAGCAGATACATTAAATACTCAGAAGTCAAACTGTCCAAGTTCAATAGGATCTGAGGCCCCATCTTAGTCTGAACTATTTATTTTGTGCAGGAGTGAGTCTGGGCATAGAAATGAGCAGAAACAAATAAGTATCTAGGCTTTAGTGGTGGTGGGGGCTTCCTGGAGTGTTATCACAACTGGACTCCCCTTATGGACATGAACCGCCTCTGATACAAAACACTAGTTAGGACACTTTCCATCACATTGGGGAGACAATTTTTTGATAGAGGTCATCTTCAGTGATCTGTAACACCTCCACAGGATGGCACGGTTGGGGTGGAGTCTTTGGGGGCTTTGTCTAACAAGAAGCCTCAGAGGCTATGTAAGGATGTGGACAATTCTAGAGCCATTTTAGGAATGGCACTGGTTTTTTGGTGTACAGAGAAAGGCACTGGAGAGGTGAGGCTTTTGTTACCATCTGTGAGTCAAGCTGAACAGCCAGACAAGGGGGATAGGTATCAGCCATCCAGGTGCAGGAGACAGCTCTTGAGTAGAGCTGGACAATGCAGGCTGTTGAAGGCACTGCTGTACCCATAGCCTAGCCCCTCCACAGGTGGGAAGGAAATCTTAAAGGGACCAACTTGGGTTGATCAGTTCCTGAAAGCTTTGATATTTTCAAAATTCCATAGGGTATTGATGTCTCAGAAGCTCATTGGAGGTTGCTGAATCAGGATTTGCTGCAATTGGGCAGATAAACAGAAGACATATCTAAAGTCTTCTGTCCTTTACAGAATCCTGGTGCTAGGTTAGGGGCAGGCAACTCTCTTCAGGATAGCAGTGCCATGCTAGAGGACTAAAGGGGGTCTGTCTTTAGCAGAGAACCAAATACTCAGGGTTGAATCCTAAGGGAAATCAACCTTGAATATTCATTGGAAGGACTGATGCTGAAGCTCCAATATTTTGGCCACCTAATGCAAAGAGCCAACTTATTGGAATAGACTTTGATCCTGGGAAAGATTGAAGGCAGGAGAAGGGGATGACAGGAGGAGATGGTTGGATGGCCAATGGACATGAGTTGGAGCAAACTCTGGGAGACAGCGAAGGACAGGAAAGCCTGGCATGTTGCAGTCCATGGAGAGTGAGACATGACGTAGTAACTAAACCACAACAATTCATAGATGGTGGGGAGCAGAAAGTAGATACAAAGGGGAAACCTGCCATCTCTTATGAGCATATTTAAATTCCATTCTATTTAAAGCAAGAGACCTTTTTTTTCCTTTCTCCTTTCTCTTTTCTTAATTCTCTCTTTTTTAAGCTTCCACTTTCCTCCTTGGGACCCAGTGCATGGAAGAGATTGAATAAACATCTGACAAATGACTATGTAAATAAATGAATGGATGAAAGAACAAGTGAGTGTTTGAGTTAATGAGTAAACGAATGAATTGCTTAGGTAGAGAATGACTGTGGACCAAGGGAACTGCAAAGCCTTGATAATGCATGCATAAATTTGCATGAATTCTTTGCTGGAGAAAGAAGTTCATCTGTTTATATAATTCCTATCAATGAGGCATTTCCTCTTCTGTTTTTTACTCTCCTGAACCCTGTAGAAAAAGAAGCATTTAGCTTCACTCTTTTGTTCTCTGAACATTTGGGCAGGATCAAAATAACTTTTTGGTGTTATTTCTTTTATTTTGCTAACCAGTTGAACATTTGTTCCCAATCCAGAGTCCAAATGAGCTATTTTTTCATTTAAACTGTCTGTCATGTCAAATACCTGGCTTTCTTGACACAATATTCCTTCACACCCTACTGGGGAAAAGGCAGACTGGGAGCAGACAGCCGAGTGGAGAAGTGGGGGGTGGGATGGGGCTTCTGGAAGCAGAGAGCCCTGAGCCTTGGAGTCCACCATCTAATGGAGTAGCTTTGGGCAAATCACCAACCTCTGGATAATAATAAAAAAATGAAACTTACACTAGGAATGTGATCATAAGTAGTTACACAAGGAAAGTACTTTGCACCCTATCTGTCACAGTGAATGTTCAATAAATTTTAGTTACTCTTTGTTAGGTTACATTGTGTTATATTACATTACATCACACTGTATACAGTATTGTATCATATCTCATTGTATGTAGCAGCGGTGTAGAGTGTGGCCTTAAAGACCAGTGCCAGTGGGTGTGTTGACCAAAGTCACATTTCCCATAGAGATCTCCTCCAATCACCTCTGTCCCCCACCAACTCCAGACTCAAACCACTTACTATTTCTCTCTCATGTACATCTTAAAAACGATAAATACCCACTGTTCTTCAGGGAGAAACACCTATTCATTCTTCCTCTCAAATGACATTCAGCAACACCTGTGGCTGGGCCAGCCCACTAGGGAGAAGTCGGTAGGACTTAAGAGTCCTGACAGGAGCCCCCTGTCTGAGGAAGGAAATCCACTTCAAATGTCTTTTGTTGACCTGACTCTCACCTTTCCCCTGCAGCATTCCTAACTCCCACTCACATCAACAAGCTACATTTTGTGAAGTTGGTTGGAACTGTGGAAGCGTAAGGTTACGGGAACTCAAGGATAGGGTCACAGGTGAGCGGCAGCTCAGACTGGGGGCCATCAAAGCCAGGGCAGTGTCACTCAAAGGCCAACGTATTTTAGTAGCCTTGGGCTTTCAGCCTTATGCTGAGAAGGCATGTGGAGTGGAATGTGTCACCAGTTAAGAGAAGACAGGTGGTCGGACCGAGAAGCAGTGTCCAACCGAGAAGCCATGTTTGATTGAGAAGCCGCGTCGGACCGAGCAGCCGCACTGCTGCGCCACAGAAGGACGTGCACTCATCTCTCCTGCAAAATCGCCTGAATAGCAACGAGTTCCTGAAAAACCATCGACAGGAGGAGGTTGGATCTGATCACGGAGAGGATACCCCACATCGAAGAACAAAGGAGAAGCCGCATCAAGACGGTAGGAGGGGCGCAATAGCACTTTTAAAAGTCAAACCTCATACCCGCCAGAGAGGCTGGGCGGGCCAAAGGCACAAAGCCTGTTGCAGATCAAAACCCAGGAAAGGAGCAGTGACACCCAGAAGGGACTGAGCCAGACCTGCTTTGGAGGGTCCAGGTGCCCCCTTGAGCTAGAAGTGCCCTTGAGCAGGCCTCGGAAGGATCTTTTTAGTTACTCTTTGTTAGGTTACATTGTGTTATATTACATTACATCACACTGTATACAGTATTGTATCATATCTCATTGTATGTAGCAGCGGTGTAGAGTGTGGCCTTAAAGACCAGTGCCAGTGGGTGTGTTGACCAAAGTCACATTTCCCATAGAGATCTCCTCCAATCACCTCTGTCCCCCACCAACTCCAGACTCAAACCACTTACTATTTCTCTCTCATGTACATCTTAAAAACGATAAATACCCACTGTTCTTCAGGGAGAAACACCTATTCATTCTTCCTCTCAAATGACATTCAGCAACACCTGTGGCTGGGCCAGCCCACTAGGGAGAAGTCGGTAGGACTTAAGAGTCCTGACAGGAGCCCCCTGTCTGAGGAAGGAAATCCACTTCAAATGTCTTTTGTTGACCTGACTCTCACCTTTCCCCTGCAGCATTCCTAACTCCCACTCACATCAACAAGCTACATTTTGTGAAGTTGGTTGGAACTGTGGAAGCGTAAGGTTACGGGAACTCAAGGATAGGGTCACAGGTGAGCGGCAGCTCAGACTGGGGGCCATCAAAGCCAGGGCAGTGTCACTCAAAGGCCAACGTATTTTAGTAGCCTTGGGCTTTCAGCCTTATGCTGAGAAGGCATGTGGAGTGGAATGTGTCACCAGTTAAGAGAAGACAGGTGGTCGGACCGAGAAGCAGTGTCCAACCGAGAAGCCATGTTTGATTGAGAAGCCGCGTCGGACCGAGCAGCCGCACTGCTGCGCCACAGAAGGACGTGCACTCATCTCTCCTGCAAAATCGCCTGAATAGCAACGAGTTCCTGAAAAACCATCGACAGGAGGAGGTTGGATCTGATCACGGAGAGGATACCCCACATCGAAGAACAAAGGAGAAGCCGCATCAAGACGGTAGGAGGGGCGCAATAGCACTTTTAAAAGTCAAACCTCATACCCGCCAGAGAGGCTGGGCGGGCCAAAGGCACAAAGCCTGTTGCAGATCAAAACCCAGGAAAGGAGCAGTGACACCCAGAAGGGACTGAGCCAGACCTGCTTTGGAGGGTCCAGGTGCCCCCTTGAGCTAGAAGTGCCCTTGAGCAGGCCTCGGAAGGACGGCACTCAGTTTCATTTGGAGGAGGTTACCATTAACCCGATCACAGAGTTGCCGAGGAGGACTGGAAAGTCTGTGTGCACTGTGATCCGGGAGAGGGGAATAGCGATCCTGCATGTGAATGAGCCAGACTCACCTCTGAGTAACCTGACGTCTCCCGCGGTGGCGGGGGTTGACGGTGGCCTGCAGCAGGGTCGGGGTCACTGCAGAAGTGCTTCCCATAGAGCGTGTGGGAATGAATCCTTTGTGAAACAGACGCCATTTTCCCTACTGTAGTTTGGCTGCTGGTCAAACTGCAGGGCGGCTGGGCAAGCTACAGGGAGGGAGCTTAGCTCCACCCAGCAAGAAAAGGGATTTGGATTAAGAAACTCCCAGGGCCAGCCTGGGCGGGCCTTTTAATTCTGGAATAGGCCGAAATAAACAAGCAGGCAAAGAGGTCTTCAGATCCAACCACTGCCAGAGGCAAGGAAAAGACTGATAATTCCTGAATACTCAGCAAGAGACAGAAGAACATAAACACTATTTTCACGTTTTGTCTGAAGCTGGAGTCACTACTGGATTTTTAAAATTTCGTTTTTTTCCTTATTCTTTTTTATTGCTTTTTTTTTTTTTTTGTATCGTATTGTTCTGTTTCAATTGTTTTTTTTTTTTTTTCCCCAAACCTACTTAGTGCACCCCCCCATTGGTTTCTTTTTTTGGAGGGGGGGGCTGAGAGTGGGTGTGTTTATTTACTCCATTGAATTCTACTGAAGCTACTAATATTATCAGTAAGACTGAATATATTCAAGTTTACATTTTTTTTTCTTTTTCCTTTTAAACCAAACATTTTATTTTGGTATAAACTTCTGGTTCCCCAATGGCCTTTTAAGGTTCTGTAGGGGTTTTGTTTGTTTTTATTGTTTTTGCTTTGTTTTTGTATATTTTTCTACATACTTAGCTCTGTTTTAATTTTTTTTAATTTTTCAATTGTACTACTACTTCCCCTATAATTCTTTGCTTTCTCTGATGCTCCTTTCCTATAGCATTAAACTCTAATACATACAAATCTTTACCTCCCTATATTTAACTTTGCAGTATAATTCTATATTTCTCTTCTATGCTCCCTTTCTCTTTTTCCCTTTTCCCACCATATTTCTTAGACTGTTCTGTCCTCATTGCCTTATCCCCAACAGGGACCCTGCTCTAGCATTATTCTCCAATTGGTGCTCTACTTAGTTTGGTTATTAATTGGTGGATATCATTCTTGGTTTTCTCTATTCACTGTGCTAACGTATTGTACTGTAATTTTGGTTGGAATGCTTGGGTTATGGTACAGCTGTATATGTTTGTGTGTATAATTCAATACGCTAGATAGTATTTGCATAATATTTTAATTGCCATTTGTCAAAGGTATACCTTCTGTTTCTCATTCACGTATATATGTTTTAATATCATTTAACGCCATAACAAACCAGCCGTGAAATCTTCATTCCCTGGTCAGGCAACAAGCCCTGGGGCTTTAAGGAGGGAGCACTGACTCCAAAACTCTACAGTACTAGAGAACACCTAACACTAGAGAGCAGTATACAAGTGAGAACACCAACAAAGGCAGTCACTTGTATGCAAGTCCTGACATCACCCAATCACCAGCATCACCCAGAATAAGAAGCCCCATCCAAACAACAAACACCAACAGACGTAACTCAAAGTCTGGGAAAAGGAAATCACAAACAGAGTCAGTTAAAGAATTAATAATAACAATGAAACGGCAAAGAAATACCACACAAGCGAAGGAACAATCCACAAACACACAAGATCAAATCAATGAAGAGAATTTGGAAAAACTTTCTGAAAGTGATTTCGGAAGAATGATAGTAAAAATGATCAAAGACACTGAAAACAGAATGGTAGAGAAATTGCTAGACACAACTAACACACTGAATAAAGAAATACAAGAACTTACCAAAAAAGTAACAGAGACAAACAACTCAATTGCTGAACTGAAAAACACTGTAGAAGGAACCAAGAGCAGAGTATCTGAGACAGAAGACTGGATAAGTGAGCTGGAAGATAGAATGGTGGAAGTAACTGCTGAAAAACAGAATCTAGCTCAAAGAATGAAAAGAGCAGAGGATAGCCTCAGAGACCTCTGGAATAATATCAAACACACCAGTATTCGAATTATAGGGGTTCCAGAAGAAGAAGGAAAAAAGAAAGGCTATGAGAAAAATTTGGAAGAGATTATAGTTGAAAATTTCCCCAACATGGGAAAAGAAATAGTCAGTCAAGTTCAAGAAGCACAAAGAGTGCCATACAGAATCAATCCGAGAAGAAACACACCAAGACACATATTAATGAAGTTAACACAAATTAAACACAAAGACAGAATTCTCAAAGCAGCAAGGGAAAAGCAACTAGTGACATACAAGGGAAAGCCCATCTGTTTAACAGCTGATCTTTCAACAGAAACTCTGCAGGCCAGAAGGGAATGGCAGGACACATTTAAACGGCTAAAAGAGAATAATCTGCAACCAAGAATCCTCTACCCTGCAAGGATCTCATTCAAAATGGATGGAGAAATCAAAAGCTTTACAGACAAGCAAAAATTAAAAGAATTTAGTCACACCAAACCAGCCTTACAACAAGTGTTAAAGGGACTTATATAGACAACAAGTGTAAAAGGAGAAGATCCACAAAACAAACCCATCATAACATCTAAGAAGATGACAATAGGATCATTTGTATCAATAATTACTTTGAATGAACTAAATGCCCCAATCAAAAGACACAGAGTGGCTGAATGGATCCAAAAACACTACTCATACATATGCTGCCTCCAGGAAACTCACTTCAGACCTAAAGACACTCATAGACTGAAAGTGAGAGGCTGGAAAAAGATATTCCATGCAAATGGAAATCAAAAGAAAGCTGGAGCAGCAATCCTCATATCAGACAAAATAGACCTCAAAATAAAGAAGATTAGAAGAGACAAGACAGGACACTACATAATGATCAAGGGATTGATCCAAGAAGAAGACATAACAATCATAAATATCTGTGCACCCAACACAGAAGCACCCCAATACATAAGAAGGAACCAAGAGCAGAGTATCTGAGACAGAAGACTGGATAAGTGAGCTGGAAGATAGAATGGTGGAAGTAACTGCTGAAAAACAGAATCTAGCTCAAAGAATGAAAAGAGCAGAGGATAGCCTCAGAGACCTCTGGAATAATATCAAACACACCAGTATTCGAATTATAGGGGTTCCAGAAGAAGAAGGAAAAAAGAAAGGCTATGAGAAAAATTTGGAAGAGATTATAGTTGAAAATTTCCCCAACATGGGAAAAGAAATAGTCAGTCAAGTTCAAGAAGCACAAAGAGTGCCATACAGAATCAATCCGAGAAGAAACACACCAAGACACATATTAATGAAGTTAACACAAATTAAACACAAAGACAGAATTCTCAAAGCAGCAAGGGAAAAGCAACTAGTGACATACAAGGGAAAGCCCATCTGTTTAACAGCTGATCTTTCAACAGAAACTCTGCAGGCCAGAAGGGAATGGCAGGACACATTTAAACGGCTAAAAGAGAATAATCTGCAACCAAGAATCCTCTACCCTGCAAGGATCTCATTCAAAATGGATGGAGAAATCAAAAGCTTTACAGACAAGCAAAAATTAAAAGAATTTAGTCACACCAAACCAGCCTTACAACAAGTGTTAAAGGGACTTATATAGACAACAAGTGTAAAAGGAGAAGATCCACAAAACAAACCCATCATAACATCTAAGAAGATGACAATAGGATCATTTGTATCAATAATTACTTTGAATGAACTAAATGCCCCAATCAAAAGACACAGAGTGGCTGAATGGATCCAAAAACACTACTCATACATATGCTGCCTCCAGGAAACTCACTTCAGACCTAAAGACACTCATAGACTGAAAGTGAGAGGCTGGAAAAAGATATTCCATGCAAATGGAAATCAAAAGAAAGCTGGAGCAGCAATCCTCATATCAGACAAAATAGACCTCAAAATAAAGAAGATTAGAAGAGACAAGACAGGACACTACATAATGATCAAGGGATTGATCCAAGAAGAAGACATAACAATCATAAATATCTGTGCACCCAACACAGAAGCACCCCAATACATAAGACAAACACTTTCAAACATAAAAGAAGACATCGACAGTAACACAATCATAGTAGGAGACTTTAACACTCCTCTCACACCAATGGACAGATCATCCAAACAGAAAATTAATAAAGAAACATAAGCCTTAAATGCCACACTAGAAGAAATGGACCTCATGGATATCTTTAGGACTTTCCATCCAAAAGCAGAAGAATACACTTTCTTCTCAAGTGCTCACGGAACATTCTCCAGGATAGACCACATCTTGGGCCACAAATCAAACCTCAGTCAATTCAAGAAAACTGAAATTCTATCAACCATCTTCTCGGACCACAGTGCAATGAGACTAGAGATCAACTACAGGAAAGAAACTGCTAAAAACACAAACACATGGAGATTAAACAACACATACCTAAAAAACCAACAGATTACCAAGCAAATCAAAGGAGAAATAAAAGAATTCCTAGAAGAAAACGACAATGAACACATGACAGTGCAAAACCTATAGGATACTGCAAAAGCAGTCCTAAGAGGGAAGTTTATAGCAATTCAATCTCCCTCAAGAAACTGGGAAAATCTCAAACAGACGACCTTACCTTACGCTTAAAACAACTGGAGAAAGAAGAACAAAACACCCCAAGGCCAGCAGAAGAAGGGAAATCATAAAGATCAGAGCAGAAATAAATGAAAAAGAAACAAAAGAAACAATAGTAAAGATAAATAAAACAAAAAGCTGGTTCTTTGAAAAGAGACCCCCTCATAACATCGGAAAATAGGATTTTTCCATGCAAATGCCTGACACAGAGTGGCTGAATGGATCCAAAACACTACTCATACATATGCTGCCTCCAGGAAACTCACTTCAGACCTAAAGACACTCATAGACTGAAAGTGAGAGGCTGGAAAAAGATATTCCATGCAAATGGAAATCAAAAGAAAGCTGGAGCAGCAATCCTCATATCAGACAAAATAGACCTCAAAATAAAGAAGATTAGAAGAGACAAGACAGGACACTACATAATGATCAAGGGATTGATCCAAGAAGAAGACATAACAATCATAAATATCTGTGCACCCAACACAGAAGCACCCCAATACATAAGACAAACACTTTCAAACATAAAAGAAGACATCGACAGTAACACAATCATAGTAGGAGACTTTAACACTCCTCTCACACCAATGGACAGATCATCCAAACAGAAAATTAATAAAGAAACATAAGCCTTAAATGCCACACTAGAAGAAATGGACCTCATGGATATCTTTAGGACTTTCCATCCAAAAGCAGAAGAATACACTTTCTTCTCAAGTGCTCACGGAACATTCTCCAGGATAGACCACATCTTGGGCCACAAATCAAACCTCAGTCAATTCAAGAAAACTGAAATTCTATCAACCATCTTCTCGGACCACAGTGCAATGAGACTAGAGATCAACTACAGGAAAGAAACTGCTAAAAACACAAACACATGGAGATTAAACAACACATACCTAAAAAACCAACAGATTACCAAGCAAATCAAAGGAGAAATAAAAGAATTCCTAGAAGAAAACGACAATGAACACATGACAGTGCAAAACCTATAGGATACTGCAAAAGCAGTCCTAAGAGGGAAGTTTATAGCAATTCAATCTCCCTCAAGAAACTGGGAAAATCTCAAACAGACGACCTTACCTTACGCTTAAAACAACTGGAGAAAGAAGAACAAAACACCCCAAGGCCAGCAGAAGAAGGGAAATCATAAAGATCAGAGCAGAAATAAATGAAAAAGAAACAAAAGAAACAATAGTAAAGATAAATAAAACAAAAAGCTGGTTCTTTGAAAAGGTCAATAAAATCGACACACCACTGGCCAGACTCATCAAGAAAAAGAGAGAGAAGAACCAGATCACCAAAATGAAAAATGAAAAAGGAGAGATTACAACAGATCATGCAGAAATCCAAAGGATTATAGGAGACTATTATGAACAACTCTATGGCAACAAACTGGACAACCTGGAAGAAATGGACAGTTTCTTGGGAAGATCAATCTCCCAAGACTGAGCCAGGAAGAAACAGAAACTTTGAACAACCCAATCACAAGCTCAGAAATTGACTTTGTGATCAAAAATCTACCCGAAAATAAAAGCCCAGGGGCAGATGACTTCACAGCCGAATTCTACCAAACATTTAAAGAAGAGCTAATGCCTGTCCTTCTAAAACTCTTCCAAACAATTGCACAGGAAGGAACACTTCCAAACACATTCTATGAGGTCGCCATCACCCTGATACCAAAGCCAGGCAAAGGCAACAACAAAAAAATAAAATTATAGGCCAATTTCACTGATGAACTGAGATGCCAAGATCCTCAACAAAATCCTAGCAAACAGAATTCAACAACACATCAAAAAGCTCATACATCATGATCAAGTTGGGTTCATTCGAGGCATGCAAGGATTCTTCAATATCTGCAAATCAATCAATGTGATACACCATATCAACAACTTGAGAGACAAAAATCACACGATCATCTCAATAGATGCAGAAAAAGCCTTTGACAAAGTACAACATCCATTTATGATAAACACTCTTCAGAAAATGGTCATAGAAGGAACTTATCTTAACATAGTGAAAGCCATCTATGAGAAGCCCACAGCGAACATTATCCTCAATGGTGAAAACCTCAAAGCATTCCCTCTAAGATCAGGAACTAGACAAGAGTGCCCACTTTCACCACTCTTGTTCAACACAGTCCTGTAAGTTCTAGCAACAGCAATAAGAGAAGAGAAAAAAATCAAAGGAATCCAGATTGGAAAGGAAGAAGTCAAACTCTCTCTATTTGCAGATGACATGATATTATACATAGAAAATCCCAAAGACACTATTATAAAACTACGAGAGTTAATCAGTGAATTCAGCAGTCGCAGGATACAAAATCAATATACAGAAATCACTGACATTCCTATACATAAACAATGAAAACTCGGAAAACGAAATCAAAAAGGCAATCCCCTTCATCATCGCAACCAAAATAATCAAATATCTAGGAATAAACCTACCCAAAGAAACAAAAGAATTGTACACAGAAAATTACAAGACGCTCATGAGAGACATTAAAGAAGACTTAAACAGATGGCGAGATATTCCATGTTCCTGGATCGGAAGAATCAATATTGTGAAAATGACCATACTACCAAATGTCATCTATAGATTCAGTGCGATCCCTATCAAACTACCAATGACATTCTTCACAGAACTAGACCAAAGAATAATACCGTTCATATGGAAACAAAAGACCTCGAATAGCCAAAGCAATCCTGAGAAAGAAAAACGGAGCTAGAGGAGTCAGCCTCCCTAACTTCAGACTCTACTACAAAGCAACAGTCATCAAAACAGTATGGTACTGGCACAAAAACAGAACTATAGACCAATGGAACAAGATCGAGAACCCAGAGATCAACCCACACACCTATGGGTACCTTATTTTTGACAAAGGAAGTGAAACTATAAAATGAGACAAAGACAGCCTCTTCAACAAGTAGTACTGGGAAAATTGGGCAGCTACATGCAAAAAAATGAAGTTGGAACATTCCCTGACACCATACACAAAGATGAACTGAAAATGGATTAGAGATCTAAATGTAAGACCAGAAACCCTAAAACTCTTAGAGAAGAATATAGGCCAAACCCTCAAGGACATCAATCAAAACAAGATCTTCTCTGACCCGCCTACTGAAATAGTGGAACTGAAAAGAAAAATGAACATGTGGGACCTCATGAAACTTAAAAGCTTTTGTACAGCAAAAGAAATCATAAAAAAGCTGAACAGACAGCCCAGAGAATGGGAGAAAATCATAGCAAATGAAATAGACAAAGAATTAATCTCCAAAATCTACAAGCAACTCAGACACCTCAGCACCGGAAAAACGAACAACCCAATCAAAAAATGGGAAAAGGACCTAAACAGACACCTCTCCAGCGATGACATACAGATGGCCCAAAAGCACATGAAACACTACTCAACTTCACTTATAATCAGAGACATGCAAATCAAAACTACAATGAGATATCACCTCACACCCATCAGAATGGCCATCATCAAGAAATCGAGAGACAATAAATGCTGGAGAGGGTGCAGAGAAAAGGGAACACTCCTGCATTGCTGGTGGGAATGTTGATTGATACAGCCTCTATGGAAGACAGTCTGGAGATTTCTTAAAAAACTAAAAATAGAAGCACCCTACGACCCAGCAATCCCACTCTTAGGCTTATACCCTGATGAAATCAAAACTGAAAGAGGCACCTGTACCCCAGTGTTCATTGCAGCTCTCTATACAATAGCTAGAACATGGAGGCAACCTAGATGCCTATCGACAAACAAATGGATCCAAAAGCACTGGTACATATATACAATGGAATACTACACAGCTGTAAAGAGAAATTCAGAAGATTCAGCCCTAATGAGGTGGCTGGATCTAGAACGTATCATCAAAAGTGAAGTCAGTCAGAAAGAGAAGGACAAATACAGTATATTAACACATATATATGGAATCTAGCAGTATGGTGATGATGGCACACGCAGTGAAGTAACAGAAGGACAGACATGGACAGTGGACACATGGACATTGTGGGGAAGGAACAGAGGGTGGGAGGCATAAAGGAAGTAGCAGGAAGGCCTGTACTATCATAAGTGAAGAAAATAACTCTAATCATTGCTCTATGAGAAAAGGGGATCCTTCACGGGTCCTGTATGACGGTCTGGAGGGGTGGGAAGGGGGGGATATACATGTGACTAATCTGGGAACATGCATATCTGTAAACAACAAAACTCTGTAAAAGTTAAAAGTAAAATAAAGTTTTAGTAAAAAAAAAAAAAGAAGAAGAGGACAAGTGCGTGGATTGTCACAACCCTATACTTAATTAGGTGGCAAGCATAGGTGGTTAGAAGTCTTCTTTAGGTTATAGGATCCCCATGGATCTGGTGATGTGCTCAAGGGAAACAAAAACCTTCCCCCAGCCTGAGAGAATAAGGAGTAAATGGCTTACACCAGATGTGGCAATCCCCTTCCCTTCTCCAGTGATAGATTTGGGCGTGGGCCTGTGACTCAGTTGTGACCTTTGAGACCAAAGCAACAATTCACTGACGGGATTGTCTCAGAAGGTTTCTACTGTCTGTTACAAAGAGGAAGTTCTTTTCTGCCTGACTTGAATTCAATGGTGTGTGATCATGGTATCTGGAGTGACAGCAACCATTTTGTGACCACAAGACAAGAAATCAAAGGACACAGAATAAAAATGAAAAGATAGGTTTTTGACAGTATTGTTGAACTGCTAAACTAATCTAGGAACATTTTCTTCTGGACTTTGATAATTTGTGAATGATTGGTTTTAGCTACCATTTCTTTTCTACTTCTTGTAGCTAAAGGTATTGATACAAACACTATCCAAGTTATGTTGTAATTTATGTTTAGGCTCTATCTTATTAATTTAAGTTTAGTGAAAGTCTTGATTTCCTTCCTGCCAGAAGCTGCTTTCATTTCTGTATGATCCTACCTTTTCTAGGGCCAACAAATGACTAAGACTATGAAGAACTGTAAATACTATAGCTACTGCTGAGCAACGTCTCCTGAGAATTCCTAGCAATTCCCATCAGCCACATTTAGACATGTCTCTGTTGATCAATGTTTCTGAACTTAAACTGCAGTACATAATCAATGGAATATTTAAAATTGGTATAACCCTGAAAAACCTAGGGTGTGTGTTTTATACATTTAGTAAGTATTTATTTAACATCCATTATTTCCCAGACACTTTATGATGCACTGCAGATGTAGAGATAGAGCACCTAGCCCTTATCGTTGAAAAGCTCACAATGACAAAGCAGAATGTTCCAGTGTGAGCAGAGGTATTGACAAGCTATTATATCTAGCCCTCTTAGCATAGTACTACCACTGAGTTAATTAAGAAAACAACAATTCCAGGCACAGGACTCTGACAAATGGTGTTCATTAAAGCTTCCCTAGCTTGGTCCTCCCCAAGCTGAGTTTATTTTGGGAGGCAACTTTCTGCAGTCATCACCAAAGATCCTGTACATTACCCCGTATTCTCCAAAGTCATTTCTTGCCCAAAGTACATCCTCTGCATGGCTTACCTAGAGCAGTTTTTTCAAGGGGTAAACAAACTTGATAACTGGCTGAAGATTTAGGGGGCCATGTTTAAGGTGGGGGAATTATGAGTAATGTCTTGCTTCTTTTAGAATCAGCAAATTAAAAAAAAAAAAAGAAATCAGATTTAATTCTCCTGCTGAGCTGTGACTTCTAAACAAGGCCTAAGCTCTTGAGCTCAGCATCCTTGGACCAGCAACCTCAAGGGCATCTTTCAGTCCTATGTGGAACATAAGCACACAAAGCTACCAAACTAGGAGTTATTGCTCTCACTATTGGTTTGTCTTTGTAGAATTTCCAGGAACTGTTTTTTCTATCCCTCTTTCCTAACACAAGCCATCCTTCCCTCTCCCATTCATTTTTCCCCTCCGCTGATGTCCAGTCATCAAGTCTTGAGGGATTACCCTGGCCTTCTTCTGGTTGCCGCAGCTGTATTTTTTCCTTCTTGGATAGGCATTGATTTCAGAGAGTGACTCCTTGGGAATGAATCTTAGCTTCCCTACTTAGAAGTTGTGCCATTCAAATTACTCTTACTCTTTGTTCCAGTTACTGCCTCTACAAAATACTTAGCACCTTTCTCTCCAGAGTTACCATTGTGTATGAGCGTGCTAAGTCACTTCAGTCATGTCTGACTCTCTGCGACCCTACAGACTGTAGCCCACCTGGCTCCTCTATCCATGGGATTCCCCAGGCAAGAATACTGGAGTATGTTGTCATTTCTTTCTCCAGGGGATCTTCTAGACCCAAGGATCGAACCCACATCTCCTGTGTCTCATGCACTGCAGCAGATTCTTTACCACTGAGCTACCAAGAAAGTCCCATTAAGCACTTACGATTTGCCAATTTAGTTCACTAAATGCCTCTTAGCTGACCCACTACAATAATCATTTGCCATCCAGACTCCTGGTTGTAGAAGCACAAGCAGAGCCATCTCTGTATTTAAGACTCTTTCTGGGTCTGGGTTTCTGCATTTCATGAAAAGTCATCCAACTGTGTACTTATTATTTGCATCTTTTTTTCTGCCTATAGGTTATTAGTTAAATAAAAGATTTACTTTAAAATGTTGCATTTGTATTAAACCCCACTTAGACAGGGCTCACATTCTCTGCTCTCTTTCTCTCTCTCTCAGATTCATAAGAATTAGACATGTAGAGTCATGCAGAGCAGCAAAAGAATGAAAAGTGAAAACTATTTCCATTCTTAGCACTCAAGAACAACACATGCTGAAATTTTAGAAGTTCTACTTTTCACAAAAAATAAAGTCATGTGTAATCTGGGAACATACCTATCTGTAAACAACAAAACTCTGTAAAAGTTAAAAGTAAAATAAAAGTTAAAAAAAAAAAAGTCATGTGAATACTATTTCATAGCCTTATAAATATAATCTATCTATTCTGGTTCAAGATGGCGGCGGAGGAGGACATGCCCTCATCTCCTCCTGCAAGAGCACCAAAATTACAGCTAGATGTTGAGCAACCATTGAAAGGAGGACACTGTAACCTATTTAAAATAGTCCACCATCCAAAGACAAAAAAGAAAATGAGATGCTAGGAGGGGCACAGTTATAATAAAATCAAATTCCATACCCGCTGGGTGGGTGAACCATAAACTGGAGAACAATGAGAGCAAAGAAATTCTCCCAAAGTTGTGAAGGTTCTAAACGTGGATCTGACAAAGGAACTGGGAATCCCCAGGTAATCTGACCTTGAAGGCCAACTGAATTTTATTACAAGATTTCCACAGGACTGGGGGAAAGAGAGGCACCTCTTGGAGGGCACAAACAAAATTTTGCACACACGAAGACTCAGAGGAAAGGAGCAGTGACCCCGCAACAGACTGAACCAAAACTACCTGCTAGTGTTGGAGGGTCCCCTGTGGAGGAGTAGTTAGCAAGGGTTCACCACAGGGATGGGGGCACTGGAAGCAGTAGTTTGGGAAGGCCCTCTTTGACATAAATCCTCTTGGAGTTTGCCATAAATCCAACCATAGAGCCTGGAGACCAGAGGGCTGGATTGCCTGAGGCCAAGCAACTACCAAGGAGGGAGCACATTCCCACCCATTAACAGATAATTAGATTAAACCTTTACTGAGCAAGGCTCTGCCCACCAGAGCAACCCAATTTTTCCCACCATCAGTCCCTCGCATTAGGAAGCTTACACAAGCCTCTCAGCCACCTCCATCAGAGGGCAGACAGAAAAAGCAAGAAGAACCATAGTCCCACAGCTAGAACCAATTCCACATTACAGAAAGTTAATAAGCATGACAAAGCAAAAAGATGTCCTAGACAGAAGGTACAAGATAAAATCCCAGAAAAACAACTAAATGAAGGAGAGATAGGCAATCTTCTAGAAAAAGAATTCAGAACAATGATGGTGAAGATGATTCAGAATCTTGGAAAAAGAATGGAGGCAAAGATAGAGAAGATGCAAGAAATGTTTATCAAAGACCTACAAGAACTAAAGAACAAACAGAGATGAATAATACACTAGAAGGAATCCATAGCAGAATAACCGAATCAGAAGAATGGGTAAATGACCTGGAGGATAGAATGCAGGAAATCACTGACACAGAATAGAATGTAGAAAAAAGAATGAAAAGAAGTGAATACAGCCTTAGAGACCTCTGGGACAACATTAAACACACAAATACTCGCACTATAAGGGTCCCAGAAGGAGAAGAGAGAGAGGAGGACCTGAGAAAAAACTTGAAGAGATAATAGCTAAAAATTTCCCTAACTGGAGAAGGAAATAATCAACCAAGCCTAGGAAGCACAGAGAGTTCCAGCCAGGATAAACTGAGGGAGGAACACACTGAGACACAGAGTAATTAAACTGACAAAAATTACAGACAGAGATGAAATATTAAAAGCAAAAAGGAAAAAAATGACAAACAACATACACGGTAATTCCCATTCAGCTCTCAGCTAATTTCTCAACAGAAACTCTACAAGAACCAGAAGCAAATGGCATGAGATATTTAAAGGGATGAAAGAAAAGAACCTGCAACCAGCAAGACTCTCAGGTGTGATGAAGAAATCAAAAACTTTGCAGACAAGCAAAAGCTAAGAGAATGCAGCATCACCAAACCAACTTTACAACAAATGCTATAGGAATTTCTCTAGGCAGAAAAAAAGAGAAGAAAAAGGCTTACCTGCAGCAAATAAACCCAGAACAATTCAGAAAACAGTAATAGGATCATATATATCAATAATTGCCTTCAATGTAAATGGATTAAATCACAGCCAAGGAGGAGCACATTCCAAAGAAGAACAACCCCCCCCCCCAGGAAGCTTACACAAGCCTCTCAGCCACCTCCATCAGAAGGCAGACAGAAAAGCAAGAAGAACCATAGTCCCACAGCTAGAACCAATTCCACATTACAGAAAGTTAATAAGCATGACAAAGCAAAAAGATGTCCTAGACAGAAGGTACAAGATAAAATCCCAGAAAAACAACTAAATGAAGGAGAGATAGGCAATCTTCTAGAAAAAGAATTCAGAACAATGATGGTGAAGATGATTCAGAATCTTGGAAAAAGAATGGAGGCAAAGATAGAGAAGATGCAAGAAATGTTTATCAAAGACCTACAAGAACTAAAGAACAAACAGAGATGAATAATACACTAGAAGGAATCCATAGCAGAATAACCGAATCAGAAGAATGGGTAAATGACCTGGAGGATAGAATGCAGGAAATCACTGACACAGAATAGAATGTAGAAAAAAGAATGAAAAGAAGTGAATACAGCCTTAGAGACCTCTGGGACAACATTAAACACACAAATACTCGCACTATAAGGGTCCCAGAAGGAGAAGAGAGAGAGGAGGACCTGAGAAAAAACTTGAAGAGATAATAGCTAAAAATTTCCCTAACTGGAGAAGGAAATAATCAACCAAGCCTAGGAAGCACAGAGAGTTCCAGCCAGGATAAACTGAGGGAGGAACACACTGAGACACAGAGTAATTAAACTGACAAAAATTACAGACAGAGATGAAATATTAAAAGCAAAAAGGAAAAAAATGACAAACAACATACACGGTAATTCCCATTCAGCTCTCAGCTAATTTCTCAACAGAAACTCTACAAGAACCAGAAGCAAATGGCATGAGATATTTAAAGGGATGAAAGAAAAGAACCTGCAACCAGCAAGACTCTCAGGTGTGATGAAGAAATCAAAAACTTTGCAGACAAGCAAAAGCTAAGAGAATGCAGCATCACCAAACCAACTTTACAACAAATGCTATAGGAATTTCTCTAGGCAGAAAAAAAGAGAAGAAAAAGGCTTACCTGCAGCAAATAAACCCAGAACAATTCAGAAAACAGTAATAGGATCATATATATCAATAATTGCCTTCAATGTAAATGGATTAAATGCACCAGCCAAAAGACAGAATGGCTGAACAGATGAAAACATGCACTTCCACTTACTGCCTCACTCTGATTGACACCCCAAATTATATGTAATTATTATATATTGCTAGATTAATCATGTTCCCTTATGGCTTGCAATTGTAATTTCTTTTATTTTTTTGTCTGGCTATTGATTCTGAAAACTGATAACCACATTTCCCTATTGTGATATGTAACTATTACTCACTTACTAGTATTGTATCATGATCAGTCAACAGAAAAATAATAGAATTCTATATCACCAAAACTGTCACTTAATAGAAGAACCTGTAATCACTTTTTAAAATCCAGATGCATATCAGAATTATCTTGGAATTTTTTTGAAAAGTACAAATGCCAGGGTATTGCTTTTTTCCACTAGAGCTCCAGATATGTTTCTAATGATCAGCCATGTTAAAAAAAACAACTGGGCTGGGCTTCCCTGGTGGTCCAGTAGGTAAAGAGTCTGCCTTGTGGTGCAAGGGACACCAGTTCAGTCTCCAGCTTGGAAAGATCACACGTGCTGCGGAGCGGCTGGATCAATGTGTCCAACTACCGAGCCAGCGCTCTGGAGCGCATGCACCCAGAACTGGAGCTCTGCAGCAAGAGAGGCCACTGCAATGGGAGGCCCACACAGGTCAAAGAATAAAGATGGATGAAAAATAAATAGATAAAAAAACACTAAAAAGAGGCCAAATTAAAAAGAAAAAAACTGGACTATATGAGATATTTTGCTTTTATCTAGTTTGTTTCACTTTTTCTATTTCATATTCAGTGTTTTGACTTCATTAAGTTTATATTTTCCACTTTCTTCAACTTTTTTTTTTCTGATGTTCTTCATCAAGCCTTTATCAAGCATAGTAGAAAAGCTCTTGTATACATACATGCAAATAATATGTATAATGTATATATTTTAGAAAACTTATGAATTTTTGCCTAATTAAAAAATTCATGACATTTTGATTCTACTTAACTTAATATGAACAGAATGTTAGATTTCTAATTAAAAAAAAACAGATATGCAACAAAGGCTTACTGTATAGCACAGGGAACTATAGTCAATATCTTGTAATAACCTATAATGGAAAATAATTTCAAAAATAATATATGTATATATGTATAACTGAATCACACAGAAAAAGAATTCTACTTTTTAAAATTTAGTAATGTTTACATTTTTGTCAGTTTTTGTAAATGTCCTCTGGACATCTAATAACATATGAGATACAGAATTTGAAATATATTTGTGTAGGATATAAGATTTATATAAATATAAACAAAAGCCCATTATACTTAAATTATTAATGACATCATTCAAGATGCTCACATTCTTATTTTTTCTGTATTTGATAATATTCTCAGAGAAACGTTAGTATGTCTCACTATGATTATATATTTTTTCTTTCCCCTTATAGTTCTTCAGACTTTTGCTTTACATATCTTTGTTTCTTTGTTGTTAGGTGTCTATTGATTTACGATGACTATTGTCTTCGTGAATTGTACCTTTTATCATTGAAAATATTCATCGTGTTTGATTTAAAAATAAGTAAATTCAAAATACATATAATCCATCTATAAATTCCAGTATGTTATTTTAAAAGGCTGTGTTATATTTCACTGAATGGCATAACACAATTATTTAACCAATCCTTGCCATTAGAGATACAGATGGTTCCAGTATTTATCAGTGTTGCTATGAAAAGCTTTGAGGCTTAATCATTTCACTGTACTGGGGTTACAATTTAATTCGCATTTCAATTATTTGTGCACAGTTTAGGAAGTTTCTTGGTCTGTGAAGGAATTCAGAATCACCCTATTATGCACAATGTCTCCTGGACTTTCCTTCAGAAAGATTTACGTTTCACTGAAATAAATAATGGGCTCAGTGCAGTCCTTTTCCAAGATATGATGGGAAGGGACAAAGGCGCTTTGGGTCACAGGTCCCTTTCGCTGGAGTGGGCAGGGACAGGGGGGTCTCATCCTCTAAGACCCTTACTTCCTTGGAGGCTGATGCTGCTCAGAAGTCTGGTCCTGACTCACAGTGCTGTTTGCTTCCTGAGTGTAATTTGCAGTGTTTCTACAGTGCTAATGACTAGAAACTGCTAATGGCTGTGAAAAGCTAATTGTTGTGCAAGGTGCTTCTGCCCTCCCCCAGTTGCCAGGAGAGCCCACAGTCCCGGCTAAACAGAGCTCTCATTAGCATCTCAGTCTGTGACAGGGTCCCGAAGGAGGGAATCCTCCTTGCAGCCTGGCAAATAGCCAAACCTCCTTTGCAGCCCCAGAGCCAAGAGACTGTGTGCCAGCCAGCAACAAGACACAGGACGGCAGAGGCCAAAAGAGTGCTTCCCATGAGGAATCAAAGGAAAGGAGACCATGTGTGCTGTGCTTCAGTCGAAGAACTGAAAAAAATGGAAAGGACTGGCTCTTTGTCGGCCAGTCTCCGCAAACAACAATGTGGCAACTGGAGTGCACCAGGCACAGGGCTGGTGCCTTGTGGCGTTTTCTCCTTCAGTCATCCCCCCTTTTTAGAGGACACTGAGGCTCAGAGACTGAATCATTTTCACCAAATCGGTTAGCAGTTTACAATCTGGGATATGACTCTCAGCCTTTATACTCCAGATCAGATTTTTAATCACTGCCTAGTAGAGTGCTTTGTGAAAACGAGTGCAGCAGCTTTGAACTAGGCAGGAATGAGTGTATGAGTGTGTGTGTGTGTGTGTGTGTGTGTGTGTGTGTGTGTGGCGTGTATGTGCGCATGCGCGACTGTACATGAGGAGAATTTGAACACTGACTTTAATCCGTCGTATTCCATGATTACCCCCTGAAAGGTGAGCTGGTAGAAAAAAACAAACCAACAGCAAGCTCCTATTTGGCCAGTGACCTCTTCTTTCTGTAAGCTAGGATGCAGTGTCTCCCACGCTTCCACTGAAGTTCTGGTTTCGAGGCTATTTTTAAAAATCTCTTCTGTTGATCACTAATCATTTCCCTGTCCTTTAACAATCTGTCTGACAAGGTGAACGTAGGCTCAGTGATGCTTGTTTGCATTCATGGTGTTTCAGATTTTGCCGTCCCTTTCCGTGCTGCTCTACGGACAGGCTGGAGTTACTCGGTGGAAGATCTATGTCAGAGCTCCTCTCCTCCTGGGACCCCAGCTTTTGAAGTGTAACCTTCAACAGCCAGCTTCCTTTTCTCAGGTACTATAGCCATCTGCTGCCGTGTGCTGGTAATTTCACAAGCAAAATTGTGCTTTCAATTCTGTACAGCTTTTTCAAAAAGATATGAAACCAACAGAGGAGGCACATCTGGGGCGGCCACAAGGACTGAGCTCCTCCCACACACGCTGAGAAAACAAAAGGGGAGGCCCAGGTGGTCTGCTAACACAAGACAGAGGGAAGCAACACTAAAAAGCACTGACTTGCATTCACAGTGGTGGGGAAAGTTGCCTGGGCAACCAGAGACTCAAAGGGTTATGGGTGGCCTTACCTCCTATCCTGCATCCTTATCCAATCTCAGCAGCTTACCAGAGATAGCAGGAGGGAGCCTTCACTGGCTTAACTATACACAGGGCCAAAAATTGGCACTGAAGCTGATATTCAACTCTCAACAACTAAATTCAATAATGAGATTTAGTGTGTGCCAAAAGATTAACAGCAGAGAAGGCCATAGTATTTCCAGAACTTCAGACTTCAGGAAGTGACAGATGCTGACTGCAGCTCATAAATGACCCCTCATGTGGTTATTCCAAGTAGATCATTTAGGGCAGAAAGAGAATGAGAGGTAAATACCGTGATCTCAAAGTTAAGAGAGAAAGTGAAGAAGGGGACTTTCCAAAGCAGTAAAAAAAAATGGTTCCTTTAGAGAGTTAGTTCTCTTGGATTCTCTCAGGTCTCCATCGAGGATGGGTTACTTTGCTCAGGTTGAATGAACATAGAACGACCCATCATTCTTGTTTGTCATCGTGAACTGGAGCAAAATGAGGACAGCCTACTTCCAAATTTGCTGAGCTGACAAGTGCCACCAGCTGTCACACTCCACCCCAGTTGAAAGGACAGAACTAGCCTGTGAAAAGGCCCCACCCTTGTTTGTATTTGAGCCTTTCTCCATCAGCTGAGCAATAGAGTACATGTTGATCACTAATCATTTCCCTGTCCTTTAACAATCTGTCTGACAAGGTGAACGTAGGCTCAGTGATGCTTGTTTGCATTCATGGTGTTTCAGATTTTGCCGTCCCTTTCCGTGCTGCTCTACGGACAGGCTGGAGTTACTCGGTGGAAGATCTATGTCAGAGCTCCTCTCCTCCTGGGACCCCAGCTTTTGAAGTGTAACCTTCAACAGCCAGCTTCCTTTTCTCAGGTACTATAGCCATCTGCTGCCGTGTGCTGGTAATTTCACAAGCAAAATTGTGCTTTCAATTCTGTACAGCTTTTTCAAAAAGATATGAAACCAACAGAGGAGGCACATCTGGGGCGGCCACAAGGACTGAGCTCCTCCCACACACGCTGAGAAAACAAAAGGGGAGGCCCAGGTGGTCTGCTAACACAAGACAGAGGGAAGCAACACTAAAAAGCACTGACTTGCATTCACAGTGGTGGGGAAAGTTGCCTGGGCAACCAGAGACTCAAAGGGTTATGGGTGGCCTTACCTCCTATCCTGCATCCTTATCCAATCTCAGCAGCTTACCAGAGATAGCAGGAGGGAGCCTTCACTGGCTTAACTATACACAGGGCCAAAAATTGGCACTGAAGCTGATATTCAACTCTCAACAACTAAATTCAATAATGAGATTTAGTGTGTGCCAAAAGATTAACAGCAGAGAAGGCCATAGTATTTCCAGAACTTCAGACTTCAGGAAGTGACAGATGCTGACTGCAGCTCATAAATGACCCCTCATGTGGTTATTCCAAGTAGATCATTTAGGGCAGAAAGAGAATGAGAGGTAAATACCGTGATCTCAAAGTTAAGAGAGAAAGTGAAGAAGGGGACTTTCCAAAGCAGTAAAAAAAAATGGTTCCTTTAGAGAGTTAGTTCTCTTGGATTCTCTCAGGTCTCCATCGAGGATGGGTTACTTTGCTCAGGTTGAATGAACATAGAACGACCCATCATTCTTGTTTGTCATCGTGAACTGGAGCAAAATGAGGACAGCCTACTTCCAAATTTGCTGAGCTGACAAGTGCCACCAGCTGTCACACTCCACCCCAGTTGAAAGGACAGAACTAGCCTGTGAAAAGGCCCCACCCTTGTTTGTATTTGAGCCTTTCTCCATCAGCTGAGCTCACAGCCAGAGTAGGAAGGACAGTTTTCAAGCAACTTCAGTAAGCTGGCTACATCCCTGTGATTTCTTTTTGCTCAAGTTTGGGACAAAGCCAAAGACACTCATGATTCCCAGAAGAATATACTGCCTGCCACGAAACTGAGAACTCTTCTGTGCTTGTGCTAAGTCACTCTGACTCTTTGTGACCCTATGGACTGTAGGCTCCTCTGTCCACGGGATTCTCTAGGCAAGAATACTGGAGGGGTTGCCATGACAGGGGATCTTCCCTACCCAGGGATTGAACCCACATCTCTTACATTTCCTGCCTTGGCAGGCAGGTTCTTTACCACTAATACCACCCAGGAAGCCTGAGAACTCTTTAGGAGAGAACTGATAGCCATCTCTTCTCTGGAATCCGTCTTCTCTTGCCATCACTGGCCTCAGTCAGAAACACATATTGCTTATATGTTGAATCTAAAGAAAAGGGTACAAATGAACTTATCTACAAAAGGGAAATTACAGATGTAGAAAGGTTTAGCTACCAGGGAGGGAGTAAGGGCAGGGAGGGATAAATTGAAGACTGGGATTGATACATAAACACTATTTTAAGTAAAATAGACAACTAATAAGAACCTCTGTACTATATAGTACACTCTACTCAATACTCTGTTATGGCCTGCATGGAAGTAAAATCTAAAAAAGAGTGGCTATATGTATATGCATAACTAATTCACTTGGCTGTACACCTGAAACTAATACAATACTGTACTGAGTTGGCCAAAAAGTTCATTCAGGATGTTCTATGAAGCTTTCAATTTCCCAGGCCAGTGGGTCTTACTTCCTTAACATTCTTTGCATTTTCTTTTTCTTTAGCCATTTTAAAAAATTTATTATTTACAGAGCACATTTGGGTGTTCTATTTCTACACCCAAATGAACTTTTTGGCCAACTCAATAAGTCAGCTGTACTTCAATAGAAAACATTAAAAGAGAAAAGAAAAAACTCAGGAAACACCTTCAACACCTCTTCCATTCCCACAGCTTTCAATTTCCCAGGCCAGTGGTTCTTACTTCCTTAACATTCTTTGCATTTTCTTTTTCTTTAGCCATTTTTAAAAATTTATTATTTATTTTCATCCATCTTCTATTCTTTGGCATGTGTTGGCCTCCCATCACAGTGGCCTCTCTCCTTGTAGAGAACCGGCTCTGTGCGCATGCACTCCAGAGCGCTGGCTCATAATTGGACACACCGACCCAGCTTCTCCACAGCACATGGTATCTTCTTGGGCCAGGAATTGAACCAGTGGCCCTTGCACTGCAAGGCAGACTGTTTACCCATTGGACCACCAGGCAAGCCCTCCTCGCATTTTCTTTACTCCATTCTCATGTGTTCTGCCATGGGCCTTCTTGTCATATTTTCTTGCTTAAGTTAGTCACAACAACAGTGACCCAAAGCCTTATCACTCTCTGTGCTACAGTATGATTTTTTTGTCACCTCAATGGTAAAAATATTTGGCAACTCTCCAAAACTTATAAGGGTAAAATTCAAGAAGCAAAACCTGGAGAGCAGACATCTTACCCATCCTCTTTCAGCAGGGTGTAGAAGGTGCTGAACCACAGGTAAGCCTAGTACCACCCTCTTGTGGAGGAAGGAGAGCAAGAAAGTCTGCTTAGGTGCTCAGTGGTGAGACGGGCAGACTGGACTCCACAGGGCCAAAAGCAAGGTGAGACATTTCTGTCCTAGTAGGATTGCCAAGTAAAATACAGGATGACCAGATAAATATGAATAATTCATTCAATCAATAATACTGAATGACCAGAAAAGAAATGAATAATTGTTTTTAGTTTATCTTCTAATACAATATTTGTTTGTCCAAGGCTCAAATTTAACTGGCATTCTATATTTTTATTTGCCAAGTCTAGCAACCTTATAACACGCCCCTGGGTATGGGGTAGAATGTGAGAGGGTGGGTGGACTCTCCCTCAAGGAGAAATTGAACTTATGTACAAAAGAGAAATGACAGATGTAGAAAACAAACTTTTAGCTACCAGGGACAGGGTGAGGGCAGGGAGGGATGAGGGATTCTTTATCCCTTAGGAGATATCTAAGGGTCAATATAAGGAAAAAGACTGTTCATTAAGTATGGCAGATTAAACACACAAATCTATCTCAACTCAAGGCAGAAAAATCTCCATATTGATAGTAAGAGAAAAAAGGATAAGACCCATAAGTTGTGAAGAAAAAAGGGAAAGGACCTGACAGTAAATGATAATCTTTTTTAAAATTTTAGACATCCAAAGTAATATATAAGTGGTAACTGACAGCATAATGGAGAAAACTTGTAGAGGGAGAAACCGATCTGCAAAAATCTGGAGAAACTCAGGAATCAGGGGTACCAAGAGTGTCAGAAGACACTGTGGTGGGGAGAGATTAGTGTGTATAAGAAACAAATTGAGAGGGGAAGGAATTAAAAAAAAAAAAAAAGAAACAAATCATACCCAGGTACGTTCCCACTCCCAAGCTCAGTAAAGTGGAGAGATTTACTGAACAACAGGAACATGAGAGCCCCCAGAATCAAGCCCATCAGGCACAGAGAAAAAGTGGATTATTACACTGCAGACAGAAAAACCAAGAGTTTACATGGTAAACAGTCTCAAATCCTACTCATTCTCTGGCTTGTTTTTTTCAAATTGCTGACATCCTAGCTTAGGGAAAACACCCACTGATATTTGCAAGAAATTTACCAGGAAAATTACTTGATCTCTGAATGATTATTTTAAAATGCTACCCACCCATCAATCGACCCTATCCAAATACATTATCCACTCAGCTTTCTAATGGCATATTCGGAGGTGTGAAGATAAGTTGTAAGACAACCAGGGACAACTTGATGCCTAAGGAAAAATCCCTAAACAGGAAGAGTGATCCCAAAGTAAGCATAAGAAGATAAAAGACACTTGGAGGGGGAAAAAAAAGGGCTTCTAAAAAATGTTAAGAAAATTATATATATTCTTTTCTAGGAAATAAGAGGACATGCTACATCAGTGAAACAATGGGATGGTATTTAAAAATCACTCAAAACAAGAAAAAAAAATAGGAAATCAAAATATGATGACAGGGAGAAAATGATGGAGACCCCAGTGTTCACAGCAGCACTGTTTACAACAGCCAAGACATGGAGGCAGCCAAGTGTCTGTCCGTGGAAGAATGCGAGGGCGATTCCTTAGGAGATATCTAAGGGTCAATATAAGGAAAAAGACTGTTCATTAAGTATGGCAGATTAAACACACAAATCTATCTCAACTCAAGGCAGAAAAATCTCCATATTGATAGTAAGAGAAAAAAGGATAAGACCCATAAGTTGTGAAGAAAAAAGGGAAAGGACCTGACAGTAAATGATAATCTTTTTTAAAATTTTAGACATCCAAAGTAATATATAAGTGGTAACTGACAGCATAATGGAGAAAACTTGTAGAGGGAGAAACCGATCTGCAAAAATCTGGAGAAACTCAGGAATCAGGGGTACCAAGAGTGTCAGAAGACACTGTGGTGGGGAGAGATTAGTGTGTATAAGAAACAAATTGAGAGGGGAAGGAATTAAAAAAAAAAAAAAGAAACAAATCATACCCAGGTACGTTCCCACTCCCAAGCTCAGTAAAGTGGAGAGATTTACTGAACAACAGGAACATGAGAGCCCCCAGAATCAAGCCCATCAGGCACAGAGAAAAAGTGGATTATTACACTGCAGACAGAAAAACCAAGAGTTTACATGGTAAACAGTCTCAAATCCTACTCATTCTCTGGCTTGTTTTTTTCAAATTGCTGACATCCTAGCTTAGGGAAAACACCCACTGATATTTGCAAGAAATTTACCAGGAAAATTACTTGATCTCTGAATGATTATTTTAAAATGCTACCCACCCATCAATCGACCCTATCCAAATACATTATCCACTCAGCTTTCTAATGGCATATTCGGAGGTGTGAAGATAAGTTGTAAGACAACCAGGGACAACTTGATGCCTAAGGAAAAATCCCTAAACAGGAAGAGTGATCCCAAAGTAAGCATAAGAAGATAAAAGACACTTGGAGGGGGAAAAAAAAGGGCTTCTAAAAAATGTTAAGAAAATTATATATATTCTTTTCTAGGAAATAAGAGGACATGCTACATCAGTGAAACAATGGGATGGTATTTAAAAATCACTCAAAACAAGAAAAAAAAATAGGAAATCAAAATATGATGACAGGGAGAAAATGATGGAGACCCCAGTGTTCACAGCAGCACTGTTTACAACAGCCAAGACATGGAGGCAGCCAAGTGTCTGTCCGTGGAAGAATGCATGCAGAAAGTGGTAAAGAAGAAAAATGAAGTGGTATATGTGTGCACATATATATATATATATATATATATATATATATATATATATACACACAGTGGACATTACTCAACCACAAACAAATAAGGAAATAGGGCTTCCCTGGTGGTCCAGTGGGTAGGGACACCGCCTTGCAGTGCAAGGGGTGCTGGTTCGATCCCTGGCCTGGGAAGATCCCATGTGCCATGGAGTGGCTGGACCTATGTGTCCAACTACCGAGCTGGAGCTCTGGAGCGCATGCACCACTGTGATGGGAGGCCACTGCAATGGGAGGCCCACACAGGCCAAGGAACAAAGATGGATGAAAATAGACAAATGAAAGACCAACAGAGGTGGCCAAAATAATAATAATAATGATAAGGAAATATTTCCATGTGCACCAACATAGAGGAGCCTGGAGAATCTTAGGGTTAGTGAAGTAAATCAGGCAGATAAATACTGTGTGATATCACTTATGTATAGAATCTAAAAATAAATGCAAATGAATGCGTATATCAAAGAGAAACAGACTCTTAGAAAACAAACTAGTGGTTACCAAAGAGGGGAGGGACAAATTTAGGGCATGAAAGTAACCAGCTACTGTGTATAGATAAGCCACAAGGATATTTTGCAGAGAATTATATTTTGCAAAGAATTAGAGCCATTATTTTATAATCACATAATGGAAGTATGATCAATAAAAATATTGGACCACTACACTATACATTTGAAACTAATAAAAAACCATAAGTCAACAGGAATTTGGTAAAATAATTGGAAGATAAAAAATCAGTAAAATAATTGAAAGATAAATGAAAAAAAATCTCAGAAAGTAGAACAAATGATCAAAGAGATGGATAATAAGGGAGAAGATGCAAAATTTGAGAAGCAGTTCAGAAGATCAGAATCTACCCAGTATAAATTACAGAAAAAGGCATAAAAAAATGATGAAAAAAAAGGAAAAAGAAAAATGATGGAGACCCCAGTGTTCACAGCAGCACTGTTTACAACAGCCAAGACATGGAGGCAGCCAAGTGTCTGTCCGTGGAAGAATGCATGCAGAAAGTGGTAAAGAAGAAAAATGAAGTGGTATATGTGTACACATATATATATATATATATATATATATATATATATATACACACAGTGGACATTACTCAACCACAAACAAATAAGGAAATAGGGCTTCCCTGGTGGTCCAGTGGGTAGGGACACCGCCTTGCAGTGCAAGGGGTGCTGGTTCGATCCCTGGCCTGGGAAGATCCCATGTGCCATGGAGTGGCTGGACCTATGTGTCCAACTACCGAGCTGGAGCTCTGGAGCGCATGCACCACTGTGATGGGAGGCCACTGCAATGGGAGGCCCACACAGGCCAAGGAACAAAGATGGATGAAAATAGACAAATGAAAGACCAACAGAGGTGGCCAAAATAATAATAATAATGATAAGGAAATATTTCCATGTGCACCAACATAGAGGAGCCTGGAGAATCTTAGGGTTAGTGAAGTAAATCAGGCAGATAAATACTGTGTGATATCACTTATGTATAGAATCTAAAAATAAATGCAAATGAATGCGTATATCAAAGAGAAACAGACTCTTAGAAAACAAACTAGTGGTTACCAAAGAGGGGAGGGACAAATTTAGGGCATGAAAGTAACCAGCTACTGTGTATAGATAAGCCACAAGGATATTTTGCAGAGAATTATATTTTGCAAAGAATTAGAGCCATTATTTTATAATCACATAATGGAAGTATGATCAATAAAAATATTGGACCACTACACTATACATTTGAAACTAATAAAAAACCATAAGTCAACAGGAATTTGGTAAAATAATTGGAAGATAAAAAATCAGTAAAATAATTGAAAGATAAATGAAAAAAAATCTCAGAAAGTAGAACAAATGATCAAAGAGATGGATAATAAGGGAGAAGATGCAAAATTTGAGAAGCAGTTCAGAAGATCAGAATCTACCCAGTATAAATTACAGAAAAAGGCAAGGTAAAAACATGGCAAGTAGGAAATGATTAAAGAAATAAAATCATGCATCTCATTTTTGAAAGGGCCTATCATATGTTAAAGTAAAGAAAAATAATTTTATTGAATTAACGTCACAAATTAGCAACAAAACAAATGAAGATATACTATCATTGATATCAGAAACAAAAAGAGGACCCTAAAAACTTCTGGAGCCCACAAAGAAGAAAAAGATCACACATAAAAACATCAAGAATCAGAAACAGGACCTAACTTCAGCCACAATGAAAGTTAGAAACAAGAGAGAAACACCTTCAGAATTCTGAGAGACAATTACTTTCAGCCCAGAACTTTTATGTCCTGCCAACGATACGTATCAATCAAATCATATGTTCAAACATGGAAGGTCACAGTGGGTTCAGGTCAGGAATGCACAAAGCAGACAAGACAACATAATCTAAAAATTGTGGGGTATGTGGTTGCTCTGTGTGCCATGAGCTCTAGAGAGCTCTATTGTTTTGCTCATAATGTTTCTCTCCCTAGAAATCCCTGTGCATGTGTGTTCATTCACTCAGCTGTGTCTAACTCTTTGCAACCTCATAGACTGTAGCCCACCAGGTTCCTTTCTCCATGGGATTCTCCAGACGAGAGTCCTGGAGTGGACTGCCATTTCCTACTCTAGGGGATCTTCCTGACCCAGTGACTGAATTGACAATTTCTGTCTCTCACATTGTCAGGTGAATTCTTTACCATTGGACCACCTGGGAAGCCCAAAAGTCCCCACCCTACCACATCATTCCCTGGTGAACATGGGAATAAACATTCCCTACCTCGTGAAAGCTTTACTTTCCCTTGAGAGAGAATTAACTTTCCGTCCTCTGTGTCCCCAGCCTAATAGATCGAAAACTTCTCATGATTTATCCACATCTCTTTTAATGTTATTGAATTAAAGCCACATATTAACAACAAAACATATCAAGGTACATTATCTTTGATACCAGGGACAAAGTGAGGATCCTAAAAACTTCCAGGGCCAATACAGAAGAAAAAAGTCCTACATGAAAACATTAAGAATCAGAAGTAGCCTTCTAAATCCAGCCTCACTTATCCCACTTTATATTAATTTCAGTTTCTCTGGCACCAAATAGAGATTCATAGTGAACTCTAAAGTAAATATTTAGTGTTCAGATGATTGTATGGATGGTTTTCGGGGGGGGGGGGGGAAGCCATTACCTAATTAGCTGCCACAGGAAAGGAGGCACTCCATATTGAATCTGGGTGCTCTAAAAAAAAGAAAATTTCATGCCGAATGTCTCCCATGGAACAAAAGGCCTATATTTTCCATTCATTCTTTCAATAAGTATTTATTGAGCACCATGTCCTACACTTTATTCCAATCTATATGGAATATTAGATAATGGATTCTGTCACTTCATGCCTTTAATTTTGGTTGAGGAGAAAGTCTGCTTATTAAATCACCAGTAGAAGAGCTGCATAACAATATAAGAGATGTCACAATGCAGGATAAAGCCAAGTATCAAAGTGGAATTCCTAACAGTAATTCAAATGGAGAGAGTCCTGTGGCTATGAACATCCAAGAAGGCTTCATGGAGGAGGCATGACTTGAGTTATTCTTTGATGAATAAGACTCAGATATGTACCAAGTAGCACCATCCAGCCAGAAAGAAAACAAGACAAGGCTGAGAAGAGTGCACACTGGATGGAGCTGGTGATGGTGTCAAGTAATACAGGTGGTAAGACTGAACTGGTGGAGACACACGGCTACAGACTGGAGGCTTGTGTCCCCTCAAAATTCATGTATTGAAAACCTAATGTCCGAAGTAGTAGTATCAGGTGGCAGGGTTTTTAAGAGGTGATTAGGTCAAGAGGATGGAGTCCCCCTGAGTGAATGGGTGCACTTTTAAGAGACCACAGAGATATACTTTGCCCCTTCTCCTGCCTATAGTAAAAGAAAAGATGAGTCTACCAGCCAGCAAATACTAGCCAAACACAGTCTATTGGTGCCACGATCCTGGACTTCCTAGCCTTTAGAACTGTGAGAAATAAATTTCTGTGGTTTACAAGTTACCCAGTCTATGGTATTTTGCTATACCAGCCCAAGCTGGCCAGGATACATACACTGGAGACCCCAAGAATGCCACACCAAGAGGGTTGGGTTTTGTAATGGGGAGCCATATGTGACATCTTCCCCAAAACTCAATTCCTAAACCCACACACCATGGATACCTTATTTTTGACAAAGGAGGCAAAAATATAAAATGAGACAAAGAAAGCCTCTTCAAAATATGGTGCTGGGAAAATTGGACAGCTACAGGCAAAAAAATGAAGTTGGAACATTCCCTGACACCATACACAAAGATAAATTCAAAATGGAGTAGAGACCTAAATGGAAGACCAGAAATCATAGAACTCTTAGAGGAGAATATAGGCAAAACACTCAAGGACATAAATCAAAGCAAGATCTTCCATGACCTGCCTCTTAGAATAGCAGAACTAAAACCAAAAATTAACATGTGGGACCTAATGAGACTTAAAAGCTTTTGTACAGCAAAAGAAACTACTAAAAAGCTGAACAGACAACCCACAGAATGGGAGAAAATCATAGCAAATGAAACAACAGACAAAGAATTCATCTGCAAAATCTACAAGCAACTCAGACAACTCAACATCAGAAAAATTAACAACCCAATCAAAAAATGGGAAAAGGACCTAAACAGACACTGCTCCAAAGAGGACATACAGGTGGCCAAAAACACACGAAACGATGCTCAGCCTCACTTATAATTAGAGAAATGTGAATCAAAACTACAATGAGATATCACCTCACACCACTCAGAATGGCCATCATCAAGAAGTCGACAGACAATAAACACTGGAGAGGGTGCGGAGAAAAGAGAACATCTTGCATTGCTGGTGAGAATGTAAATGGATACAGCCACTGTGGAAGACAGTATGACGATTCCTTATTAAACTAAAACTAGAAGCACCATATGACCCAGCAATTCCACTATTAAGCTTATACCCTGATGAAATCAAAACTGAAAGAAACACCTGTACCCCAGTGTTCATTGCAGCTCGCTATACAATAGCTAGAACATGGAAGCAGCCTAGATGTCCATCGACAAATGAATGGATAAAAAAAAACTCTGGTACATATATACAATGGAGTACTTCTCAGCCATAAAAAGAAATGCAGAAGAATCAGCCCTAATGAGGTGGATGGAGCTAGAGCCTATTATAAAAAGTGAAGTAAGTCAAAAGGAGAAGGACAAGTATAGTATACTAACACATGTATATGGAATCTAGTAAGATGGTAGTGATAACACAAACAGTGAAGCATTGGAAAAACAAGCATCGAGAACAGACTTATGGACATTGTGGGGAATGAACAGGGGCTGGGAAGCGTACAGGGAATAACATGGAAATCCATACTATCATATGTAAAAAAGGTAGCTATTGTCATTGCAATGTGGGAATGGGTGATCCTGCAGGGACACTGTGAGATGGCTTGGAGGGATGGGACTGGGGGACTGGGACAGTGGTGGAGGAGGGATGGGAGCCAGGGATATACATATGACTAATCTGGGATTATATATATCTATCAATGACAAAACACTGTAAAAGTAAAAAGTGAAATAAAAATTGAAAAAAAAAACCCTCAATTCCTCTGTAATTATAACCACACAGAATCAGCAACTCTCCCCTCAATATTCCAACAAACTCTGGTACACATTTCTGATAGCAGAATTGCCACAATGAATGATGATGATTTGTTTATGTAGCCGCCTTTCCCACCAGACCAGGAGATCTTGACAGACAAGGCTTTCATTTTTCCAGTGCTTAGCACAGTGCCATGAACTTATGGGAGGAGGAAAAGGGTACACTTATTGAAGGAACAGAATGAGAGGAAGGTGAGGACCAAGGTAGATGTAGTGTAATCAGGGACGATGATGTCCTTTCTGTACCAAGTCTTCTGCCACCACCTCCTGCAGTCCCCGAGATTCCTCCTTCCTTATACCCTAGTGCTATGAAAACTCAAGCCCTGGAGGGAAACACCGATGTTTAAAGTGTCTAGCTCACTCAACACATCAGCTCAAAGTTCAAAGGATCTTTAACAGTCTCTGTGTCTTGTGTTACCCTTCATAGGCAGTACTACTGATAACAACTGCTGTCTTGTCACATTCAGTGACATCAGCTCTTCAAATTCTATAAAGCAGCTTAAGAAAGCCAATGGACTTCCTCTCCACTCACTTCCTGACCCAGAAGAAAGGGATCTCCTGTCTATACAAATGTATATGACTTCTCAGTAGTTCAAGGCTTCAGATTTATTAATAACTCCTGGCTGGAAAATTCTGCTAGTTTAACACTTGTCAATTCCAAATCCCTCATCAAGGCCATACTATTAGGAGCCAAGTATCTGCCATCTTCTTTTCAAAGTGGCGTTCTCTACTCTGTGAGGAGCTCTGCCCACTTCTGGGAAGTGACAGGAGCTACATAAAAATAAATATCGCGGTGAGAGGATTGACCAGATGAGTTCTTGGCACTTCTAATTTCTATAATTGCCACTTGGGAGATTTGATCTACATTCAGTTTCATTCCTAGAAGCTGCACCAGAAAAGCCTTTTAAAACTCCCTTAAAGATTATTACCTTGTTTTCCCTCAAGTAATAAACACACAGCTTCTAGCACTTACAGTTCTGTGGATTCGCTCCTGAAATGGTGCCAGAGCCAAGTGTAATTAACATGGAGGCACTGCCCTTTGATTATCCCCTGCCTCCACCTCCAAATCACTCTTCTCTTCTTCCTCCCATCATGAATCAGCAAACAGCTGGTAAACCAGTCTTTCTATTCCTTTTATGTTATGCTCAAGCTATGAAGGACTTGTGAATACAGTCATTTTCAAAAGAAATATATAGCTGTCTGGTTTAATTCTTTCAATTTCCTGAGAAGTTACTTTTGGTTTAAAAAAAAAAAAAAGCTTGAGGGAGGAGTTTCTTAGGAAGACACAATAGAAAAGAGGATATGGATTTTGCCCTTGAGCAGGCCATAAGAGGAAACAGACATAGGTGGACAATAAGAATTCAGTGTGCTAAGTCCATACAGAAATGTGTACATTGTGCTGGGAAAACCTAGTTGCCAAAGACCAGCCACCTCTTGGAATGCTATTTTAAGAGGAAATAACATTTAATGTGAGTCTTGCGGTGAGGGATTGTTCAGGAGAAATGGCTCTTGCAGACCAGGCAATTTGCATTTGTAAGTCTCCACTAAACTAAGGGTATATCTGCAGAAAGCTTTTTTTTTTTTCCCCAATTATTTATTTTAAAGGTTTTACAGAGTTTTCTTGTTCGCCAACATGTATGTTCCCAGATCAGTCATATGCACATCCCTGGTCCCCCACCCACTCCAGGTCCCCCCATTCCACTCCTCCGTACCATCACACCAAGCCATTGTAAGCACTCCTATTTCCTTAGCACAATGACAATAGCTATCTTTTTCACACATGACAGTATAGGTTTCCATGTTACTCCCTCCATGCCTCCCACCCACTGTTTTTCCATGAGTTCACTGCATGTGTTATCATGACCATCCTACTAGATTCCATATATATGTGTTAGTATACTATACTTGTCTTTCTCTTTTTGACTTACTTCACTTTTTATGATAGGTTCTAGCTTAATGATAATCATCTAATGTCAAAATGACGTTACTCACCAAAATGCCATTTCCTTCACTTGACTTTTTGGTTGCTCAGTCACCTGGCTCCTATCAGAACAAAGGACTTAATGTCCTAATTCTATGTTATAAAATTCACATGAATGAGTCTCTGTTTGTAAGGTGTTCATGCAGTTTTCCCAGACAAATATCAGTGTATGCCAGTTATCCTGTTTTAATTGGTAATACCCTCTTTCATTCTCAAATGCTTCTATGTTTGGACAATAAATAATATAGCTACTCCACCTATTGGGGCAAAATCTATAAAATATTTATCTGACCAAGAGAATATGACTTTCTCTTGGTAGATCCATTTGACTTCATAGAACAAAATTGACCTCATACCTTTGAAGATAAAGCACTTTCTCTGAACTAAGTTACTTGTAGGGAAGAAAATGAACTCCCTGAGCGCCGAAGTCATTAATGAGAACACAATTCTGTGACCAGAGAGGTTTCTTTCCCAATGGTTTTGAACTAAAAAACAAATTAACAACAACAAAAATCTTGCTTCTTCTCCTACCTAGTACCATTTCTCACAGGCCAATAGACTATCTAGTGTTAATAGGAAATTTTTTCCTAGTGGGGAAAAATTCTTTTGTATTCTTTTTCCAAATGGGCTTTGTATGAAACAAAATGATTTCTAGTTGTAACTTAGTCAAATTTAATTCTCCTTCCCTCTGTCTAGGAAAAAAAAAAATGGATGAAATACATTAAGGATACGAGACCAAATCTCACAAAAAATTGGAGAATGCCCATCTTTGCACTGTAACCAGGGGTTAGAGAGCTCTGATTTTAAAATCTGACTCAATAATCCACAAACACTGTGCTAGGATATGGGAAGTACAATGAAAAATAATCTGCCCCACTTACCCTTGAATCAATCAGGAAAGACTAAGTTGTACTGCCATAACAAACAACCCTAAAATCTCAGACAACAAAGATTTATTTTTCACTTAAGACTCCATGTCATTTATCAGTCAGAAACTCTATTTTGCATAAAATTCATTCTGATATCTACACTAAGGAAGCAACACCATCTGGGACATTGCCAGTCTCTATGAGAGAAGGAAAACAGAATTTGGTAAAGCACATGTTAGCACACCGGAAGTGATATCATTTCACATTTGATTGGCCAAAACAAGTCATATTACTACATTTCAATTTAAAAGGGAAGAAAATGGCAATCCTACCATATGCTTCAAAGAAAAAAAGAGGTGAAATAAATGTCAACATATTCAATGACTGCAACAACCAACACAGAGGTTACATTTTAAAAAGGAAGGCAGTCAAAGAATTTAGTCACACAGATCTAAGTTCATTAAGAGGTTCATACAGACATCTTGAGCCCAGCATGTTATGAATATACAGTTATAAAATATAATTCTCTCTGGTAGAAACTCTAATGATAAAAATGTTCTGATATTTAAGGAAATAGTGGCAGGTAAGGACTACAAGAATTTCAAATAAATGTACATGCATTAGATAGAGTCAATGTTAACACTGAAAATAATAGAATTTAAAATATGTAAGAGACTTTGGACATCTTGTTTTATTGGCATGGAATCTTACCATTTTGGAATTATTGTGAGCTAGGTGTGTATTTCTCCATTCTCCTTCCTGATACAAATTTCTCCCACAGGCCAATAGACTATCTAGTGTTAATAGGAAATTTTTTCCTAGTGGGGAAAAATTCTTTTGTATTCTTTTTCCAAATGGGCTTTGTATGAAACAAAATGATTTCTAGTTGTAACTTAGTCAAATTTAATTCTCCTTCCCTCTGTCTAGGAAAAAAAAAAATGGATGAAATACATTAAGGATACGAGACCAAATCTCACAAAAAATTGGAGAATGCCCATCTTTGCACTGTAACCAGGGGTTAGAGAGCTCTGATTTTAAAATCTGACTCAATAATCCACAAACACTGTGCTAGGATATGGGAAGTACAATGAAAAATAATCTGCCCCACTTACCCTTGAATCAATCAGGAAAGACTAAGTTGTACTGCCATAACAAACAACCCTAAAATCTCAGACAACAAAGATTTATTTTTCACTTAAGACTCCATGTCATTTATCAGTCAGAAACTCTATTTTGCATAAAATTCATTCTGATATCTACACTAAGGAAGCAACACCATCTGGGACATTGCCAGTCTCTATGAGAGAAGGAAAACAGAATTTGGTAAAGCACATGTTAGCACACCGGAAGTGATATCATTTCACATTTGATTGGCCAAAACAAGTCATATTACTACATTTCAATTTAAAAGGGAAGAAAATGGCAATCCTACCATATGCTTCAAAGAAAAAAAGAGGTGAAATAAATGTCAACATATTCAATGACTGCAACAACCAACACAGAGGTTACATTTTAAAAAGGAAGGCAGTCAAAGAATTTAGTCACACAGATCTAAGTTCATTAAGAGGTTCATACAGACATCTTGAGCCCAGCATGTTATGAATATACAGTTATAAAATATAATTCTCTCTGGTAGAAACTCTAATGATAAAAATGTTCTGATATTTAAGGAAATAGTGGCAGGTAAGGACTACAAGAATTTCAAATAAATGTACATGCATTAGATAGAGTCAATGTTAACACTGAAAATAATAGAATTTAAAATATGTAAGAGACTTTGGACATCTTGTTTTATTGGCATGGAATCTTACCATTTTGGAATTATTGTGAGCTAGGTGTGTATTTCTCCATTCTCCTTCCTGATACAAATATGAACAAATGCAAGATGAAAAGTTTTTATGAATGTGACTAAATTGGATAAAAAAATGAGAAATATTTAGATTCCCCAAACCAGAATATCTATCACCAAAATGATGAGCACAGAAACTAATGCTGGAATACTGTAGGTAACATTAAACTGAGATATGGGTCCTGTTGGAAAGAGCCTAGAGTTTGGGATATTAATAATCCAAATCCAGATTTATATGTCAATAATTGCATTAAATGTAAGTGGACAAAACATTGCAATTTAAAAAGGCTATGATTATCAGTGCAGAATTTTAAAAATCTTTAATTTGATTATCTGCTGCACATTGAACATTAAGACATAAAATGTGGGCGTGCCTGATGGTCTAGTGAGTAAAGAGCCTGCCTTGTAATGCAGGTCACAGGTTTGATCAGTGGCCTGGGAAGATCCCACATGCCTCAGAGCTGCTGGACCGGTGTATCCAATCATGAGCCAGTGCTCTGGAGCAAGAGAGGCCACTGCAATGGGAGGCCCACACAGGCCAAAGAATATAGATAGATGAAAATAAATAAGTATAAAACCAGTAAAAGAGGCCAAAATTGAGAAAAAAGGAAAATAAAATGTGAGTGTAAAAGAATAGAAAAAAATATACTTGCAAACTCCAATTAAAATAAGTTCAATGTAGCATTAGTACTAACAGAAAAAATATACTCTAAAGCAAGAAATACCATTAAAGACAGAGACAGGTATTTTATATTATAAAAAGATCAATTAATTCTTTATAAAAATTTAAGAGTTTGTGAACTTATAAACTTCAAATATATATAAAAGCACAAATGTAACAGAATAGCTTTAGTACCCTCTAGCCTAGTACTGCTACACATCAAAAAAAAAAAAAATAAGGAAAGAAAAAGAAAATAAAAAATGTTGACCATAATGTGAAGAAATTAGAACCCTTAAGTACTGTTGGTGGTAATGTAAATGTTGCAACTACTATGGAAAAGTAGTGCAGCTACTATGTTTTCCATAACAGTGCATTTCCTATTAAAAAATATGAAACAAAGAATATAATCTAGCAGTTCTACTTCTGGGTATATACTCAAAAGAAGTGAAACCAGTGTCTAGAAGAGATATTTGTATACTCCTATTCATTGCAGAATTATTCACATTAGTTGAAAAAGAGAAGCAATTCAAATGTCCATTGAAAGATGAAAGGATAAAACAAAATGAGGTATGTACATACAATAGAAAAAGGGAAATTTGACCCATGCTACAATGTAGATGAAACTTGAAGACATTATGCTAAGTGAGATAAGTCAGTCATGAAAAGACAAATATTATATGACTCCACTTACATGAGATACTTAGAGTAGTCAAACCCATAGAGACAAAAAGTAGAATGGTGGCTGCATGTGGACGAGGGTAGGCGGAAATTGGGAACTTCTGGCCAATGGGTATAGAGTTTCAGTTTTGCAAGATGAGAAGAGTTCTAGACATTGACTGTCCAAAAATGTGAGTGCACTTAATACTTCCAAACTGTATATTTTAAAATGATTAACAGAGGAGAAATATCATATGACATCCCTTATATGTGGAATCTAAAAACAGAACACAAATGAACTTGTAAAAAGCAGAAAAAACTCAACAACTTTGAAGATTAATTTATGGGTGCTGGCGGGAAGGGATAGTTAGGGACTTTGGGAAGGTTACGTATACACCGCTATATTTAAAGTGGGTAACCAGCAAAGACCTATTGTAATACACATAGAACTCTGCTCAATGTTATGTGTCAGCCTGGGATAGGAGGGAGTTTTGGGAGATGATGCATACATGAATATGTATGGCTAAGTCCCTTTGCTGTTCACCTGAAACTACCAGAACATTGATACTTGACTATACCTCAATACAAAATAAAAAATTACAAGTTTTAAAAACTGATTAAGGTAAAAAATTTTATTTATATATATTTTAGCACAATGAAATTTAAAATTTTTTATAAATAACAGAATTAAAAGCAGACAAGTCTATAATGAAACCTCTTTTGTAGTAATTACCTATTGCTGCATGGCAAACTGCCCAAGTTTTAGCTGCTTAAATAAACCTTTATCATCTGGGTTTCAGTAGATGATGACTCTAGATGTGGTTTAGTTAAGGGTCCTCTGACTAAGATCCTTCATAGGAAATCTTATCTGAAGATCCGGTTTTAGGAAGATCTACTTCTAATGTGGTCACCAACAAGATTCAGTTTCTCACAAGTTATTGGACATAGGATCTCAGTTCTCCTCTGGTGGTTTCAGAAGCCTTTTTCAGTTCTTTGTCATAAGAACATCTGCATAGGGCAGCTCATCACATCCAGATGACTTCTTTCAGAATGAGCAAGCAAAAAGAAAGAATGGCAGGGCAAGAGTCCCTCATAATCAAATTTTGGAAATGACCTTTTATTGTGTGTGCCATATCCTAGTCATCAGAAGCAAGCCTTGGTAGAGTCCACAGCTCAGGAAGAAAGAATTAGAGAAGGCTATAAATACTAGGAGATGGAGATGGTTAATAACCATTGTAGAAGGCGTCAGAAACTGGTTAAGAATAGAGGAACCAGGTGGGCAAACTTGAGTGTGCATAAAGTAATACATTTAACACCTATAAAATACATTATTTTCAAACACATATGGGCTATTTGCCAAATTTGATCTTATGCTTTGTCATGAAACAGGTATTGATATATTTTAAAAATTGAAAAATAGGGCTTCACCTGGTGGTCCAGTGGGTAAGGACACTGCCTTGCAGTGCAAGGGGTGCCGGTTCGATCCCTAGCCTGGGAAGATCCCACGTGCCGTGGAGTGGCTGGACCGATGTGTCCAATTGCTGAGCCGCAGCTCTGGAGCACATGCGCCTAGAGCCAGAGCTCTGCAGCGACAGATGCCACCGCGATGGGAGGCCCACAGGATCCAAAAGAACAAAGACGGATGAAAATGGAGAAATGAAAGACCAATGGAGGTGGCCTGCCCGCTTCCCTCCCCCCCAACCCAACCCCCGCTCAAAAATAAATAAATAAATAAAAATAGAAAAATAGACTATAATCTCTTATCACAGTGAAAAGAGCTAGAAATTAATAACAAAAGATGGTCTGAATATCTACAAATGTTTTGAAATAAAGCAATATAATTCTAAATACCACAGTGGCAAAAAGAAAAATCAATTAATTTTAGAAAATTTATTTGCTGAATTATGATGAAAATAGAACATATCAATATCTGTGGGATATAGTTAAAAACACACGATGATAAAATTTTAAGGAGAATGAAAAAAAATTCTTAAAAACAATTAAACATAGACTGCAGAAATGAACCTTAAACACAGGTATATGAAACAATAGCAGAGTACAATAAATAAATATAAGTAAATAATAAATAATCTCTGAAATTTTGAGGGGAAATTACTGCACCCTAGAATTCTAAAGAAAATAGAAGGGAATATCCCAAAATGGTGGAGGAATAGGAGAGGGAGAACACTTTCTCCCCACTAATACATCAGCAATTATCTGCATGTGGAGCTACTCCTACAGAACAACTTCTTTATACTGGGGAAGACCTCAGATGTCCATCAAGTCAATCTCCTTGGGATGAGGTAGGGCAAAGGATAGAGATGAAAAGGTGTAACAGAGGCGGATAAGCACAGCCCTTAGCAGGTGTAATGGCTGTGCCTCATTACTCTGAACCCTGTTACTAGGCAACAGGTCTTGCTCAGTCATTGGTTGGTGCCTCAGTTCCCATCTGCACTGTGGCACAACCAACCGTCAATGAGTGACCATTAGGGATGGGAGTTAAGTCAAAGGTCAATGCTTTAGTGGTCATCAGGTGGAGAGTGAGGTAAGAGGCAGATTCAGACCTTCTTTGGCCAACAAGTGAGCTGGGGGCTCCAAGGAATAGACTGAGGACTATGTCTTATAGAGCTCTGGAGCCCTCACTAAGACACCTCCACTAGTGGTGGTCCAGTCCTTGTGGAGCAGTGAACCTCTCCTCCATCTGTGTCTCTGTGACCTACTAGAAGTGGCTGTCTGCCTGGCTTGCAGTCTGTGAGACCTGGTCTGCCCTATTTGGGCAGCCTGAGCAGAAAGAGACAAGAAATCCTTCAGTGAACAATGCAAAGAAACAGAGGAAAACAATAGAAAGGGAAAGACTAGAGATCTCTACAAGAAAATTAGAGATACCAAGAGAACATTTCATGCAAAGATAGGCACAATAAAGGACAGAAATTGTATGGACTTAACAGAACCAGAAGATATTAAGAAGAGGTGAAAAGAATACACAGAAGAACTATACAAAAAAGATCTTAATGAGCTGGATGATGATGATAGTGTGATCACTCACCTAGAGCCAGACATCTTAGAGTGTAAAGTTAAGTGGATCCTAAGAAGCAATACTATGAACAAAGCTAGTGAGGTGATGGAATTCCAGCTGAGCTATTTCAAATCCTAAAAAATGATGCCGTTAAAGTGCTGCACTCAATATGCCAGCAAATCTGGAAAACTCACCAGTGGCCTCAGGACGGGAAGAGGTCAGTTTTCATTCCACTCCCAAAGAAGGAAATGCCAAAGGCTATTAAAACTACCACACCATTGCATTGATTTTATATGCTAGCAAAGTAATGCTCAAAATCCTCCAAGCTAAGCTTCAATACTACATGAACCAAGAACTTCCAGGTATACAAGCTGGATTTTAAAAAGGCACCAGAATCAGAGATCAAATTCCCAGCATCTGTTGGATCATAGAAAAAGCAAGGGAATTCCAGTAAAATATCTTCTTCTGCTTCATTGACTATGCTAAAGCCTTTGACTGAGTGGATCACAGCAAGCTGTGGAAAATTCTGATAGAGATGGGAATACCAGATCACCTTACCTGCCTCCTGCAAAATCTGTACGTGGGAAAAGAAGCAACAGTTAGAACTAGACATGGAATAACCAACTGGTTCCAAATTGGGAAAGGAGTACATTCAGGCTGAATATTGTCACCCTGCTTATTTAACTTATATGCAGATTACATCACGTGAAATGCTGGCCAGGATGAAACACAAGTTGGAGTCAACATTGCTGGGAGAAGTATCAATAACCTCAGGTATGCAGATGATACCACTCTTATAGTAGAAACCAAAGGGGAACTAAAGAGCCTCTTGATGAAGGTGAAATTTGGGCAGCCTGAGCAGAAAGAGACAAGAAATCCTTCAGTGAACAATGCAAAGAAATAGAGGAAAACAACAGACTGGGAAAGACCAGAGAGCTCTAGAGGAAGAGATACCAAGAGAACATTTAATGCAAAGATGGGCACAATAAAGCATAGAAATGGTATGGACTTAACAGAACCAGAAGATATTAAGAAGAGGTGACAAGAATACACAAAAGAACTTTACAGAAAAGATCTTAATGAGCTGGATGATGATGATAGTGTGATCACTCACCTAGAGCCAGACATCTTAGAGTGTAAAGTTAAGTGGATCCTAAGAAGCAATACTATGAACAAAGCTAGTGAGGTGATGGAATTCCAGCTGAGCTATTTCAAATCCTAAAAAATGATGCCGTTAAAGTGCTGCACTCAATATGCCAGCAAATCTGGAAAACTCACCAGTGGCCTCAGGACGGGAAGAGGTCAGTTTTCATTCCACTCCCAAAGAAGGAAATGCCAAAGGCTATTAAAACTACCACACCATTGCATTGATTTTATATGCTAGCAAAGTAATGCTCAAAATCCTCCAAGCTAAGCTTCAATACTACATGAACCAAGAACTTCCAGGTATACAAGCTGGTTTTTAAAAAAGGCACCAGAATCAGAGATCAAATTCCCAGCATCTGTTGGATCATAGAAAAAGCAAGGGAATTCCAGTAAAATATCTTCTTCTGCTTCATTGACTATGCTAAAGCCTTTGACTGAGTGGATCACAGCAAGCTGTGGAAAATTCTGATAGAGATGGGAATACCAGATCACCTTACCTGCCTCCTGCAAAATCTGTACGTGGGAAAAGAAGCAACAGTTAGAACTAGACATGGAATAACCAACTGGTTCCAAATTGGGAAAGGAGTACATTCAGGCTGAATATTGTCACCCTGCTTATTTAACTTATATGCAGATTACATCACGTGAAATGCTGGCCAGGATGAAACACAAGTTGGAGTCAACATTGCTGGGAGAAGTATCAATAACCTCAGGTATGCAGATGATACCACTCTTATAGTAGAAACCAAAGGGGAACTAAAGAGCCTCTTGATGAAGGTGAAAGAGAAGAATAAAAAAGCTGGCCTAAATAAAACTCAACCATCAAAAGATGAAGATCAATAGCATCCAGTCCCATCACTTCATGGCAAATAGATGGGCAAACAATGGAAACGTAACAACTTTATTTTCTTGGGCTCCAAAATCACTATGAATGGTGACTGCAGCCATAAAGCTAAAAGATTCTTGTTCCTTGGAAGAAAAGCTATGGCAAACTTAGACAGCATATTAAAAGCAGAGACATCACTTTGCTGACAAATGTCTGTATAGTCAAAGCTATGGTTTTCCCAGTAGTCATGTATGGGTATCAAGTTGGACCATAAAGAAGGCTGAGCACTGAAGAACTGATGCCTTCTAACTGTGGTGTTGGAGAAGACTCTTAAGAATCCCTGAGACAGGAAGGAGATTGAACCAGTCAATCCCAAGGGAAATCAACTCTGAATATTCACTGGAAGGACTGATACTGAAGTTCCAATAATTTGGCTACCTGATGTGAAGAGATGACTCACTGGAAAAAGACCCTTATGCTGGGAAAAATAGAAGGCAGAAGGAGAAGGTAATGACAGAGGATGAGATGGTTGGATGGCATCACTTAATGGAGATGAATTTTGAGCAAGCTCCGGGAGATAGTGAAGGACAGGCAGGCCTGCAATGCAGCAGTCCATGGGGTTGCAAAGAGTCAAACATGACTGAGAGACTGAACCAAACTGAACTAAGGATACTGACGGCCAGTTGAGTTGGGCACCTGGATCCCTCAGGGGTGACAGCTGGGCAGGATGTGGGAATCTGGCCCTGAAGAAGCTTCCAACTGAGATCTGCCTCCTCTTTGCCAGAACTGGGACCTTGGAAGGTGTAAGCTGTGCCTTGAGACTTTGCCCTTTCTTGCCAGGACAGAGAATAACATTCATCTGGTACAGATTTATAGGAACATCATTACCTTAGCATGACTGGACCTACAGAACAAAAGATCTGACACGGTAACAGATTTATTTTTGGAACATTAAGTCATCCAGGTATGCAGATGATACCACTCTTATAGTAGAAACCAAAGGGGAACTAAAGAGCCTCTTGATGAAGGTGAAAGAGAAGAATAAAAAAGCTGGCCTAAATAAAACTCAACCATCAAAAGATGAAGATCAATAGCATCCAGTCCCATCACTTCATGGCAAATAGATGGGCAAACAATGGAAACGTAACAACTTTATTTTCTTGGGCTCCAAAATCACTATGAATGGTGACTGCAGCCATAAAGCTAAAAGATTCTTGTTCCTTGGAAGAAAAGCTATGGCAAACTTAGACAGCATATTAAAAGCAGAGACATCACTTTGCTGACAAATGTCTGTATAGTCAAAGCTATGGTTTTCCCAGTAGTCATGTATGGGTATCAAGTTGGACCATAAAGAAGGCTGAGCACTGAAGAACTGATGCCTTCTAACTGTGGTGTTGGAGAAGACTCTTAAGAATCCCTGAGACAGGAAGGAGATTGAACCAGTCAATCCCAAGGGAAATCAACTCTGAATATTCACTGGAAGGACTGATACTGAAGTTCCAATAATTTGGCTACCTGATGTGAAGAGATGACTCACTGGAAAAAGACCCTTATGCTGGGAAAAATAGAAGGCAGAAGGAGAAGGTAATGACAGAGGATGAGATGGTTGGATGGCATCACTTAATGGAGATGAATTTTGAGCAAGCTCCGGGAGATAGTGAAGGACAGGCAGGCCTGCAATGCAGCAGTCCATGGGGTTGCAAAGAGTCAAACATGACTGAGAGACTGAACCAAACTGAACTAAGGATACTGACGGCCAGTTGAGTTGGGCACCTGGATCCCTCAGGGGTGACAGCTGGGCAGGATGTGGGAATCTGGCCCTGAAGAAGCTTCCAACTGAGATCTGCCTCCTCTTTGCCAGAACTGGGACCTTGGAAGGTGTAAGCTGTGCCTTGAGACTTTGCCCTTTCTTGCCAGGACAGAGAATAACATTCATCTGGTACAGATTTATAGGAACATCATTACCTTAGCATGACTGGACCTACAGAACAAAAGATCTGACACCGAAAAGGCTGTAACAACCATGCCCATCCTTCACCTTGTGTTTTTAAAGGGACATACTGAAAGTTTTCAGTAACTTTGGAGTTCTTAGGGCATGAGCAGTGTATGAATCTGTAATAATCCTTTCTCTGTTCCAAATTCAGTGATGAGCTTCACTGTGCATTGGGCACATGGACTTGTGAATTTGGTAACAAAGGGAGGCAAAGGATTTGGGGATGGAGACTCCTTCCGGAGAAGGAGTTATGAAGGAGGACAAGTTTTGACACAATAGGAAACACTCTCACAGGCAGAGTCAATGGGAAGCTGGGGAACCTCAGAGAGAAGCACAACTGACAAAATTCACCACAGAGGTTGCATTGAATTGTATCAGCCAAGAAGCAGTTCACATGATTGAGTCCACCCGTAGCAAGTGGGGCTGGATGTGGAGCCGCAAGCTGCATGGTTGATCCTCAGGGAAAGAACTGGGGTTGAATGTCGTGAGGACACTCTGAGGGGTCTAAAGGGAAACCCATGTGACATCACAGCAGTCTAGGTTTATGCCTCAATGACTAATGCCACAGAAGTTGAAATAGAAACATTATATATATATATATATATATATATATATATATATCATCATAGGGGGATATAATGCAAAAGCAGGAAGTCAAGAGTTATCTGGAGTTACAAGTTTGGCCCTGGTGTACAAAATGAAGCAGGGCAAAGACTAACAGAGTTTAGCCAAGAGAAGGAACATGTTGTAGCAAATACCCTCTTCCAACAACACAAGAGATAACTCTACTCATGGAAATCACAAAATGGTCAATACCAAAATCAGATGACTGTATTCTTTGCAGCCAAAAATGGAAAAGTATAGAGTGAAAGCCCAGTAAAAGCAAGTTCTGGACCTGACTGTGGCTCAATCATGAGCTCCTTATTGCAAAACTCAGATTTAAATGAAAAAAACACTGCTGTTTGCTACACACATCTTCCTGGGAGCCCGGAGAGCTGGGATATGGTGGGAGTATAATACCTTGAGATCAGCTCCCTTAGGGAGTTTCAATGCCCACCTGGGACTGTGCCCTTGCTGCACACTCAGGACCCCAAGAGACTTGGCCCAGGGAGGTGTACACCTGGCTTGGGCCGTGGGGACCCTCATGTGGTCCAGTCACCATGAGCACCCCCACACAAAACAGCAGCATTTGCAGTGCTGTGCCCTCTCCATGGGGTTCACTGGTGACTCAGATGGTAAAGAATCGATTCCTGGCTTCAGTCCCTGGGTTGGGAAGATCCCCTGGAGAAGAGAATGGCTATCCACTCCAGTGTTCTTACCTGGAGAATTCTAAGGTTCCTCCATGGGGTCATAGAGTTGGACATGACTGAATGACTTTCACTTTCCCTCTCCACAGCACAACTGAGCAAGTGAGCCCGAAAAAGTGGCCACTTTCACCACCTTGTGTCAGGGCGGAGATCAGACACTGAGAAGAGACTTGCAAGCAGAGGCAGGCCAATGTGAGCAAAGCAAAGAATGGGGAACCACCCAAAAGTCACAGGTACAACAGATTAAACCTGGCAGTTAAACTGAGACTGCACTTTAAGGGAAACTGAAGACTTTAAAAATGAGTAAAAGCTGGAACAATGAAATATTTGAGACTGAACTGTCTCCACACTGCTTCCAACAGGTCCAAAGACCTTCCTAGGTGTACTGTCTGATCTTCTGAGAAGACAACTCGACCGGAGCAGGAAAACGGAGGAATCAAACATTCATCTCACTACCACCCTATATATACTTCCCACCTCCTATAAAATTCTTTATTATTTAAAATTTTTTTCATTATGTTTTTAATTTTTAAAAAAAGTGTGGCCTCTTTTTATTGGTTTCTTATCTATTTATTTTTCATCCATCTTTATTCTTTGGCCTGTGTGGGCTTCCCATGTCAGTGACCTCTCCTGTAGCAGAGTACCAGCTCTGGGTGCATGCACTCCAGAGCACTGGATTGTAATTGGACACACTGGTCCAGCTGCTCCATGGCATGTGGGATCTTCAAACTGGTGCCCCCAACACTGCAAGGTGGACTCTTTACCCACTGGACCACTAGGGAAGATCCTGTTTTTGAATTTAAAATTATTTTTCTTTTTCTTTTTTCTTCCCCTTTCAGTTTTTCTTTTATCCCCTTATACTGTCCTAATAGAGTTTTTTATTATGCCTCTAGTTTTTATTTTTTATACCCTACTTTTACCTTTCTTAAAAAACCTTATTTTAAAAATAATTGCATTTTTTTTAGTTTCTCTATTCAATTTTGTTTTTTATATTGTACTTCTGAAAGACTAATTTTTATTCTAAGTCTTTAATTTTGCTTTTTGATCTTTTGCTATTAACTTTGTATATCTGATAATCTAATTTTTAGGATCCAATTTCATTTAAGGATTCAATTATTGGCTTGATTGTTCCTTTCTCTTTTGTCTTTCCCTTTTCTCCTCCTCGTCACCTCTTTATCTTACTCCCTCTTTTCTTCTGTATATAACTCTGTGATCTCTTTGGGTGTTCCTGGCTGTGGAGAGTTGTTTCATCATTAACCTAGGGTTTTTTTTTCTGTGCTGTGTGAACTGAGACGTCTTGATGCTACTTGTAAGATATCAGGACTGAAACTGAGAGCAGGAGGCTCAATTTCAGGACTTGGACCATCAGAGAACTCCCGATCATAGAGAACATTAAGAGATCAGAGCCCCCCACAAAGCCTCCATACCTACACTGAGACCAAGTTCCATCCAAGACCCAGCAAGCTATACTGTAAGACACCCCATGCCAGTTCTCCAGCAAAACAGGAACACAATCCTGCACATGAAGAGAAAGGCTGCCCAAAGCCATACCAAACCCATGCACGCCCCCAGATTCACTACTGGCCACTGCACTGCCCTCCAGAGAGAAGAAATCCAGCTCCACCCACCAGAACACAGGCAAAAGTTCCCCCAACCAGGAAGCATTCACAAAGCACTAGTCCAACCCTACCCACAGGGAGCAGACTCCATAATTAAGGGGAGCTACAACCCTCCAGCCTGCAGAAAGAAGACAGCAAACACAGCAAACTAAACAAAATGAAAAAGGAGACAACTATCCAGCAGGTGAAGGAACTTGATAAAAACCCATCAGACCAAACAAAAGAGGTGAAAGTGACTCTACCTGAAAAGGAATTCAGAATAATGATAGGAAAGATGATCCAAAATCTTGAAAACAAAATAGAGATACAGATAAATAGACTGGAGACACAGAATGAGAAGATGCAAGGAATGTTTAACAAGGACCTAAAAGAAATAAATAATAGTCAGCAATGAACAATGCAATAACTGGGATTAAAAACACTCTGGAGGGGGGCTTCCCAGGTGGTCCAGTGGGTAAAGTGTCCACCTTGCAGTGCAAGGTGTGCTGGTTTGATTCCTGGCCTGGGAAGATCCCATATGCTGCAGAGTGGCTGGACTGGTGTGTCCAATTATGAACCAGCGCTCTGGAGTGCATTCGTCCAGCACCGGTGCTCTGCAACAAGAGAGGCCACTACAATGGGAGGCCCACACATGCCAAAGAACAAAGATGGATGAAAAGAAATAAATCAAAGACCAATAAAAGAGGCCAAAATTAAAAAAAAAAAAAAAACACTCTGGAGGGAATCCATAGTAGAGTAACTGAGGCAGAAGAATGGATAAGTGAGCTGGAAGATAGAATGCTGGAAATAAATGAAACAGAGTAAAAGAAAGAAAAAAGAATAAAAAGTAATGAGGACAGTGTCAGAGCCTTCATAGGTATCCCAGAAGAAGACAAAAGAGCCTGAAAACTTTTCTAAAATGGGAAAGGAAATAGTCACTCAAGTTCAAGAAGCCCAGAGAATTCCATACAGGATAAACTAAAAGAGCAATATGCCATGACACACGCTTATTTTTTTTTGTCCAGCCAACCCCTTGCCATGACATATATTAATCAAATTTACAAAAATTAAACACAAAGAACCACTATTAAAAGCAGCAAAGGGAAAAGCAACAAATAACATACAAAGGGATCCACATAAGGCTAACAGCTGGCCTTTTGACAGAAATTCTGCAGGCCAGAATGGAATGGCAGGATATACTTGGAGTGATGAAAGGGAAAATCCTACAATCAAGACTACTCTAACCAATAGCGATTTCATTCAGATTCAAAGGAGAAATCAAAGGCTCTATAGATAAGCAAAAGTTAACAGAATTCAGCACCAAACCAGCTCTTCAACAAATGAAAAAGGAGACAACTATCCAGCAGGTGAAGGAACTTGATAAAAACCCATCAGACCAAACAAAAGAGGTGAAAGTGACTCTACCTGAAAAGGAATTCAGAATAATGATAGGAAAGATGATCCAAAATCTTGAAAACAAAATAGAGATACAGATAAATAGACTGGAGACACAGAATGAGAAGATGCAAGGAATGTTTAACAAGGACCTAAAAGAAATAAATAATAGTCAGCAATGAACAATGCAATAACTGGGATTAAAAACACTCTGGAGGGGGGCTTCCCAGGTGGTCCAGTGGGTAAAGTGTCCACCTTGCAGTGCAAGGTGTGCTGGTTTGATTCCTGGCCTGGGAAGATCCCATATGCTGCAGAGTGGCTGGACTGGTGTGTCCAATTATGAACCAGCGCTCTGGAGTGCATTCGTCCAGCACCGGTGCTCTGCAACAAGAGAGGCCACTACAATGGGAGGCCCACACATGCCAAAGAACAAAGATGGATGAAAAGAAATAAATCAAAGACCAATAAAAGAGGCCAAAATTAAAAAAAAAAAAAAAAACACTCTGGAGGGAATCCATAGTAGAGTAACTGAGGCAGAAGAATGGATAAGTGAGCTGGAAGATAGAATGCTGGAAATAAATGAAACAGAGTAAAAGAAAGAAAAAAGAATAAAAAGTAATGAGGACAGTGTCAGAGCCTTCATAGGTATCCCAGAAGAAGACAAAAGAGCCTGAAAACTTTTCTAAAATGGGAAAGGAAATAGTCACTCAAGTTCAAGAAGCCCAGAGAATTCCATACAGGATAAACTAAAAGAGCAATATGCCATGACACACGCTTATTTTTTTTTGTCCTGCCCCTCCCTTGCCATGACATATATTAATCAAATTTACAAAAATTAAACACAAAGAACCACTATTAAAAGCAGCAAAGGGAAAAGCAACAAATAACATACAAAGGGATCCACATAAGGCTAACAGCTGGCCTTTTGACAGAAATTCTGCAGGCCAGAATGGAATGGCAGGATATACTTGGAGTGATGAAAGGGAAAATCCTACAATCAAGACTACTCTAACCAATAGCGATTTCATTCAGATTCAAAGGAGAAATCAAAGGCTCTATAGATAAGCAAAAGTTAACAGAATTCAGCACCAAACCAGCTCTTCAACAAATGCTAAAGGACCTTCTCCAGAAATGAAACACAGAATAGGCCTATAAAAACAAATCCAGAGGGAGGAGCCAAGATGGCGGAGGAATGCGGGGAAGATTTCACCAGCTCCCCAACAGAATCACCAGAACTAATCAAGAAAAGAACCACCACCAACAAACCAGCCGCTAGACGACAGAAGAATTCCATAGGTCCGCGAGAATAGAAGAGTGAATAGCCAGAAATGTCCCGGAGCTAGGGTTCTAAGAATCCTCTGTCCTAACCCCCACACCGGACCGCACCGACGGAGAGCGCGCCAGCAAATGCCCTAAAAGGGGGCCTAAGCAGAGCCTCGGGGGAGAAAAGGCAGCACTCAGCATGAAAACTCCAAGAATCCGCCCGGATCGCCGGCAGAAATTAAGACACTGCGAAGATAGGATACCGGAGCAGGGCCGAGCAGAACGCGCTTGCTGCCTAGAGACCTCAGGCCAGACGGAACGAGACGGGAGAGCGCCCAGTGTGAGGATCACAACGCTTGGCCACCGGGCGAAAATCGCGACTTTCCGCCTGGCACCAGGTGAGTTCAAACACTCCTAGTGGGGGACGGGCTGAAGGGGAAGTCGCCCACAGATTGCTGACCAGGGACCGGGCTCGAGCCAGACGGGGAAACTTGTGCCTGCCTTTGGGACTTGGAGGCGCAGCCGGCAGTGCGCGGGCGCCAGTGGCGGAAGAGCCCCTGCACCCCCATAGCTGCACCCCCATAGCTACACCCTCATAGCTACACCCGCAGCGGAGGAAGCCGGGAGAAGGGCAGGTATCAGAGGCTACCTGCAGGTGCGCTGCAGAGCCAGGACGCCCCCGCCCAACACGGGATTGCGCACGCGCCACAGCCCCCAGCCCGACGGACTGGGATCAGCCCACACCCCCGCCCAACCCGGGACGGCGCTTGACACACCCCGCGCCCGACACACTGGGATCAGCCCGCGCCCCCGCCCAACCCGGGACAGCGAGCGCACCGCGGTCCCCCGCCCAACGGACAGAGATCAGCCCACCGTCCCCGTCAGCATCTGAGCTTGCAGACCGGTGCCATAAGGAAAAGGCTGCATCATCAAGACAACACCATCGAGAGCAGACTGGCTTCCAGACAGATGAGAGGATAAAAACCAGGGACAGTATTCAGCTTTTTTGTCTATCTGTTGTGGAAGGTTCTGCTTATTCGTTTAATTGGTCAGGTTTGGGCTTTTTTTTTTTTTTCCCTCTCTCTCTTTGATCTCTTCTTATTAAGTTTCCCCTCCCTTTTTTTTTAATTTTTATTTTTTTTGATTTTTAATTATTAATTTTTTTATTATTAATTTTTTTTAATTTTAATTCTTAAACTTCCAATTTTATTTCCTCTTTCCCACTCCTTCCTCCCTCTATGTTCTAAATCTAAAACTTTCTCCTATATACCACTACCCCCTAGATAAATATTTCCTACCTTCCTGTCTCCACTATTCTCTCCCAGCTGCACTAAACAAAACAACACACTAATCTTGGCTACATAACCCTATAAAATCCTTCCAAGTTGAATCTATTCCTTCTCATTACCCATACATTTTCCACCTTCTCACTCCCAACACATGTCTTAGTTAAAAATTGCTTTCAATGACGAAATAGTCCAAGCCAGGGCCCTACCCAAGATCTATTTTTCCAGGCACTATTCTAATTAACTCAGAGCTTAACGGGCAAGTACCATCTTTGATTGTGTCGTTTGCCAGGAAAATTTCCTATGCTTTATCACTGTAAAACTGGTTAGATGTGGTTATTGCTGTGTATGTATATATATCTTATGACTAGGTTAGAAAACATCTGCATGCTTTTATGACTGTCACCCATTAGGGACACACCTCTTGCCCCTCAGATGCTAGTATTTGAACTAATATCACGGAACACTATAGCAAACCAGGCATAGAGCCTACATTCCCTGACCAATCATCAAACCAAGGATCCTCGAACTAGAAGCCCTGATTCCAAGACCCCACACTATCAAAGAACATACAACACTAGAGATGAAACGACAGAGAAACACTGCACAAATGAAGAACCAAGCTAGAGAATCACAGCCTCAAATGACAGAGGAGGAGATAGACAAATTATCTGAAAGAGAATTCAGAAAAACTATTCTAATGAGGATGCAAAACACCGAAAACAGAATATTAGAGGAAATTAGTACACTGAGAAAAGACATGCAGGAAATGAAAAATAAGCAAATAGAGACCACCAACCCAATTGCTGAACTCAAAAATACGATAGAAGGCCTCAACAGTAGACTATCTGAGGCTGAAGAACGGATAAGCGTGCTGGAAGATAGACTGGTGGAAATAACTGGTGAGGAACAGAACAAAGCCGAAAGAATGAAAAGAACTGAGGAAAGCCTCAGGGACCTATGGGACAATATCAAACACACCAACATTAGAATTATAGGAGTCCCAGAAGAAGAAGAGGGGAAGAAAGGTTACGAAAAAATTCTTGAAGAGGTTATTGTAGAAAACTTCCCCAGCATGGGAAAGGAAATAGTCAACCATGTCCAAGAAGCACAAAGAGTTCCATATAGGAGAAACCCCAGAAGAAACACACCAAGGCACATTCTAATCAAACTAACACAGACTAAATATAAAGACAGATTACTAAAAGCAGCTAGAAGCAAACAACACAAAACATATAAAGGAAACCCCATACGTCTAACTGCGGATCTCTCAACAGAAACCGTGCAGGCCAGAAGAGAATGGCAGGACACATTTAAACGGCTAAAAGAGAATAACCTGCAACCACAAATTCTCTACCCAGCAAAAATCTCATTCAGAATCGATGGAGAAGTCAAAAGCTTCTCAGACAGACAAAAACTAAAAGAATTCTGTACCACAAAACCAGCCCTACAACAAGTGTTAAAGGGCCTGATATAGCCAATACATACAAGAGTAGAAGAAGTCCTACAAACCAAACCCCAGACTTCTAAGAAGATGACAATAGGAACACTCGTATCAATAATTTCTTTGAACGTAAATGGATTAAATGCTCCAACCAAACGACACAGGTTGGCTGAATGGATCAAGAAACATGACCCATATATATGCTGTTTACAAGAGACCCACTTCACAAATGAAGAACCAAGCTAGAGAATCACAGCCTCAAATGACAGAGGAGGAGATAGACAAATTATCTGAAAGAGAATTCAGAAAAACTATTCTAATGAGGATGCAAAACACCGAAAACAGAATATTAGAGGAAATTAGTACACTGAGAAAAGACATGCAGGAAATGAAAAATAAGCAAATAGAGACCACCAACCCAATTGCTGAACTCAAAAATACGATAGAAGGCCTCAACAGTAGACTATCTGAGGCTGAAGAACGGATAAGCGTGCTGGAAGATAGACTGGTGGAAATAACTGGTGAGGAACAGAACAAAGCCGAAAGAATGAAAAGAACTGAGGAAAGCCTCAGGGACCTATGGGACAATATCAAACACACCAACATTAGAATTATAGGAGTCCCAGAAGAAGAAGAGGGGAAGAAAGGTTACGAAAAAATTCTTGAAGAGGTTATTGTAGAAAACTTCCCCAGCATGGGAAAGGAAATAGTCAACCATGTCCAAGAAGCACAGAGAGTTCCATATAGGAGAAACCCCAGAAGAAACACACCAAGGCACATTCTAATCAAACTAACACAGACTAAATATAAAGACAGATTACTAAAAGCAGCTAGAAGCAAACAACACAAAACATATAAAGGAAACCCCATACGTCTAACTGCGGATCTCTCAACAGAAACCGTGCAGGCCAGAAGAGAATGGCAGGACACATTTAAACGGCTAAAAGAGAATAACCTGCAACCACAAATTCTCTACCCAGCAAAAATCTCATTCAGAATCGATGGAGAAGTCAAAAGCTTCTCAGACAGACAAAAACTAAAAGAATTCTGTACCACAAAACCAGCCCTACAACAAGTGTTAAAGGGCCTGATATAGCCAATACATACAAGAGTAGAAGAAGTCCTACAAACCAAACCCCAGACTTCTAAGAAGATGACAATAGGAACACTCGTATCAATAATTTCTTTGAACGTAAATGGATTAAATGCTCCAACCAAACGACACAGGTTGGCTGAATGGATCAAGAAACATGACCCATATATATGCTGTTTACAAGAGACCCACTTCAGACCTAGAGACACTCAGACTGAAAGTGAAAGGCTGGAAAAAGATATTCCATGCAAATGGAAATCAAAAGAAAGCTGGAGTGGCAATCCTCATATCAGACAAAATAGATTTTAAAGTAAAGAAGATTCTAAGAGACAAGGCAGGTGACTACATCATGATTAAAGGATCCATCCAAGAGGAAGACATAACAGTCATGAACATCTACACACCCAACACAGGGGCACCTCAATACATAAGACAAACACTTTCAGACATAAAAGAAGAAATCAATAATAACACAATAATAGTAGGAGACTTTAACACTCCTCTCACACCAATGGATAGATCATCTAAACAGAAAATTAATAAAGAAACACAAGCCTTAAACGCCACACTAGAAAAGATGGACCTCATCGATATCTTTAGGACATTCCATCCAAAAGCAGAAGAGTACACTTTCTTCTCAAGTGCTCATGGAACATTCTCCAAGATAGACCACATCTTGGGCCACAAATCTAACCTCAGTCAATTCAAGAAAACTGAAATTATATCAACCATCTTCTCAGACCACAATGCAATGAGACTAGAGATCAACCACAGGAAAAAAATCATTAAAAATAGAAACACATGGCGATTAAACAACACTTACCTAAAAAACCAACTGATCACTGAGGAAATCAAAGGAGAAATTAAAAAATTCCTAGAAGAAAATGACAATGAATATACGACCGTACAAAACTTATGGGACACTGCAAAAGCAGTCCTAAGGGGGAAATTTATAGCAATACAATCCCACCTCAAGAAACTAGGAAAATATGAAGCAAATGACCTAACCCTCCGCTTAAAACAATTGGAGAAAGAAGAACAGAAACATCCCAAAGCCAGCAGAAGACGTGAAATTATAAAGACTAGAGCAGAAATAAATCAGAAAGAAATGAAAGAAACTATAGTTCAAATAAATAAAACAAAAAGCTGGTTCTTTGAAAAGGTAAACAAAATTGATAAGCCTCTGGCGAGACTCATCAAGAAAAAGAGGGAGAATAACCGGATCAACAAAATCAAAAACGAAAAAGGAGAGATTACAACAGATAATGCAGAAATCCAAAGGATTCTAAGGGACTATTATGAGCAACTCTATGGCAACAAACTGGACAACCTGGAAGAAATGGACAGTTTCTTGGGGAAGATCAATCTCCCAAGACTGAGCCACGAAGAAACAGAAACTTTGAACAACCCAATCACAAGCTCAGAAATCGAATCTGTGATTAAAAATCTACCCAAAAATTAAAGCCCAGGGCCAGATGCCTTCACAGCCGAATTCTACCAAACATTTAAAGAAGAGCTAATGCCTGTCCTTCTAAAACTCTTTCAAAAAATTGCACAGGAAGGAAAACTTCCAAACACATTCTACGAGGTCACCATCACCCTGATACCCAAACCAGGCAAAGACAACACAAAAAAGGAAAATTACAGACCAATTTCTCTGATGAACTTAGATGCCAAGATCCTCAACAAAATCCTAGCAAACAGAATTCAACGACACATCAAAAAACTCATACATCATGATCAAGTTGGGTTCATTCGAGGCATGCAAGGATTCTTCAATATCTGCAAATCAATCAATGTGATACACCATATTAACAAACTGAGAGACAAAAATCACATGATCATCTCAATAGATGCAGAAAAAGCCTTCGACAAAGTACAACACCCATTCATGATAAAAACTCTTCAGAAAACGGGCATAGAAGGAACCTATCTCAACATAGTGAAAGCCATATATGAGAAGCCCACAGCGAACATTGTCCTCAACGGAGAAAAATTGAAAGCATTCCCTCTAAGATCAGGAACAAGACAGGGCTGTCCACTTTCACCACTACTATTCAACATAGTCCTGGAAGTTCTAGCAACGGCAATAAGAGAAGAGAAAGAAATCAAAGGAATCCAGATTGGAAAGGAAGAAGTCAAGCTCTCTCTTTTTGCAGACGACATGATATTATACATAGAAAATCCCAAAGACACTATAGTTCAAATAAATAAAACAAAAAGCTGGTTCTTTGAAAAGGTAAACAAAATTGATAAGCCTCTGGCGAGACTCATCAAGAAAAAGAGGGAGAATAACCGGATCAACAAAATCAAAAACGAAAAAGGAGAGATTACAACAGATAATGCAGAAATCCAAAGGATTCTAAGGGACTATTATGAGCAACTCTATGGCAACAAACTGGACAACCTGGAAGAAATGGACAGTTTCTTGGGGAAGATCAATCTCCCAAGACTGAGCCACGAAGAAACAGAAACTTTGAACAACCCAATCACAAGCTCAGAAATCGAATCTGTGATTAAAAATCTACCCAAAAATTAAAGCCCAGGGCCAGATGCCTTCACAGCCGAATTCTACCAAACATTTAAAGAAGAGCTAATGCCTGTCCTTCTAAAACTCTTTCAAAAAATTGCACAGGAAGGAAAACTTCCAAACACATTCTACGAGGTCACCATCACCCTGATACCCAAACCAGGCAAAGACAACACAAAAAAGGAAAATTACAGACCAATTTCTCTGATGAACTTAGATGCCAAGATCCTCAACAAAATCCTAGCAAACAGAATTCAACGACACATCAAAAAACTCATACATCATGATCAAGTTGGGTTCATTCGAGGCATGCAAGGATTCTTCAATATCTGCAAATCAATCAATGTGATACACCATATTAACAAACTGAGAGACAAAAATCACATGATCATCTCAATAGATGCAGAAAAAGCCTTCGACAAAGTACAACACCCATTCATGATAAAAACTCTTCAGAAAACGGGCATAGAAGGAACCTATCTCAACATAGTGAAAGCCATATATGAGAAGCCCACAGCGAACATTGTCCTCAACGGAGAAAAATTGAAAGCATTCCCTCTAAGATCAGGAACAAGACAGGGCTGTCCACTTTCACCACTACTATTCAACATAGTCCTGGAAGTTCTAGCAACGGCAATAAGAGAAGAGAAAGAAATCAAAGGAATCCAGATTGGAAAGGAAGAAGTCAAGCTCTCTCTTTTTGCAGACGACATGATATTATACATAGAAAATCCCAAAGACACGGTTACAAAGCTACTAGAGCTAATCAACGAATTCAGCAAAGTCGCAGGATACAAAGTCAACACACAGAAATCACTGGCATTCCTATATACAAATAACAAAAAATCAGAAAACAAAATCACAGAGGTAGTCCCCTTCACCATTGCAACCAAACGAATCAAATATCTAGGAATAAACCTACCCAAAGAAACAAAAGAATTGTACACAGAAAATTACAAGACACTCATGAAAGACATTAAAGAAGACTTAAACAGATGGAGAGATATTCCATGTTCCTGGGTCGGAAGAATCAATATTGTGAAAATGACCATACTACCAAATATCAGCTACAGATTCAATGCAATACCTATTCAACTTCCATTGACATTTTTCACAGAACTAGACCAAAGAATAACACAGTTCATATGGAAACGCAAAAGACCTCGAATAGCCAAAGCAATTCTGAGAAAGAAAAACGGAGCTGGAGGGATCAGCCTCCCTAACTTCAGACTCAACTACAAAGCAACAGTCCTCAAGACAGTATGGTACTGGCACAAAAACAGAACTATAGACCAATGGAACAAGATAGACAACCCAGAGATAAACCCATGCACCTATGGGTACCTTATTTTTGATAAAGGAGGAGAAACTATAAAATGGGACAAAGACAGTCTCTTCAACAAGTGGTGCTGGGAAAATTGGACAGCTACATGCAAAAAAATGAAATTGGAACATTCCCTGACACCATACACTTAGATCAACTCAAAATGGATTAAAGACCTAAATGTAAGACCAGAAACCATCAAACTCTTAGAGGAGAATATAGGCAAAACCCTCAAGGACATCAATCAAAGCAAGATCTTCTCTGACCCACCAACTAAAATAGCAGAACTGAAAAGAAAAATGAACATATGGGACCTCATGAAACTTAAAAGCTTTTGTACAGCAAAAGAAATTACAAAAAAGCTCAACAGACACCCCACAGAGTGGGAGAAAATCATGAAACAGCAAATGAAACAACAGACAAAGAATCAATCTCCAAAATCTACAAGCAACTCAGACAACCCAGCACAGGGAAAACGAACAACCCAATCAAAAAATGGGAAAAAGATCTAAAGAGGCTCCTCTCCAAAGAACAAAAAATCAGAAAACAAAATCACAGAGGTAGTCCCCTTCACCATTGCAACCAAACGAATCAAATATCTAGGAATAAACCTACCCAAAGAAACAAAAGAATTGTACACAGAAAATTACAAGACACTCATGAAAGACATTAAAGAAGACTTAAACAGATGGAGAGATATTCCATGTTCCTGGGTCGGAAGAATCAATATTGTGAAAATGACCATACTACCAAATATCAGCTACAGATTCAATGCAATACCTATTCAACTTCCATTGACATTTTTCACAGAACTAGACCAAAGAATAACACAGTTCATATGGAAACGCAAAAGACCTCGAATAGCCAAAGCAATTCTGAGAAAGAAAAACGGAGCTGGAGGGATCAGCCTCCCTAACTTCAGACTCAACTACAAAGCAACAGTCCTCAAGACAGTATGGTACTGGCACAAAAACAGAACTATAGACCAATGGAACAAGATAGACAACCCAGAGATAAACCCATGCACCTATGGGTACCTTATTTTTGATAAAGGAGGAGAAACTATAAAATGGGACAAAGACAGTCTCTTCAACAAGTGGTGCTGGGAAAATTGGACAGCTACATGCAAAAAAATGAAATTGGAACATTCCCTGACACCATACACTTAGATCAACTCAAAATGGATTAAAGACCTAAATGTAAGACCAGAAACCATCAAACTCTTAGAGGAGAATATAGGCAAAACCCTCAAGGACATCAATCAAAGCAAGATCTTCTCTGACCCACCAACTAAAATAGCAGAACTGAAAAGAAAAATGAACATATGGGACCTCATGAAACTTAAAAGCTTTTGTACAGCAAAAGAAATTACAAAAAAGCTCAACAGACACCCCACAGAGTGGGAGAAAATCATGAAACAGCAAATGAAACAACAGACAAAGAATCAATCTCCAAAATCTACAAGCAACTCAGACAACCCAGCACAGGGAAAACGAACAACCCAATCAAAAAATGGGAAAAAGATCTAAAGAGGCTCCTCTCCAAAGAGGACATACAGATGGCCCAAAAGCACATGAAACGATGCTCCACCTCGCTTATTATTAGAGAAATGCAAATTAAAACTACAATGAGATATCACCTCACACCCGTCAGAATGGCCATCTTCAAAAAATCTGCAGACAATAAATGCTGGAGAGGGTGCGGAGAAAAGGGAACCCTCTTGCATTGCTGGTGGGAATGTAAATGGATACAGCCCCTATGGAAGACAGTATGGAGATTTCTTAAAATCTAAAAATAGAAGCACCCTATGACCCAGCAATCCCACTATTAGGCTTATATCCTGATGAAATCAAAACTGAAAGAAGCACCTGTACCCCAATGTTCATTGCAGCTCTCTATACAATAGCCAAAACATGGAAGCAACCTAGATGTCCATCGACAAATGAATGGATCCAGAAGCTCTGGTACATATATACAATGGAATACTACTCAGCTGTTCAAAGAAATGTAGAAGACTCAGTCCTAATGAAGTGGCTGGCTCTAGAACCTATCATAAAAAGTGAAGTCAAAAAGAGAAAGACAAATACAGTATACTAACACACATATATGGAATCTAGTAGGATGGTCTTGATATCACACACAGGGAACTCATGGAAAAAAAGACAGAGCATAGACACAGGGACATCGTGGCGAATAAATAGGGAGGGGGAAGCATGGAGGAAGTAACAAGGAAACCTATAGTGTTATGTGTGGAAAAGATAGCTAGTGTCACAGTGCTAAGGGAATAGGAGTGCTTACAATGGCTTGGGGCAAAGGTCTGGAGGGGTGGGATGGGGGATATGGGTGGGTGGGGACCATGGATATGCATATGACTGATCTGGGAACATACATGTCTGTGAACAACAAAACTCTGTAAAACCTTTAAAATAGCAGAACTGAAAAGAAAAATGAACATATGGGACCTCATGAAACTTAAAAGCTTTTGTACAGCAAAAGAAATTACAAAAAAGTTCAACAGACACCCCACAGAGTGGGAGAAAATCATAGCAAATGAAACAACAGACAAAGAATCAATCTCCAAAATCTACAAGCAACTCAGACAACCCAGCACAGGGAAAACGAACAACCCAATCAAAAAATGGGAAAAAGATCTAAAGAGGCTCCTCTCCAAAGAGGACATACAGATGGCCCAAAAGCACATGAAACGATGCTCCACCTCGCTTATTATTAGAGAAATGCAAATTAAAACTACAATGAGATATCACCTCACACCCGTCAGAATGGCCATCTTCAAAAAATCTGCAGACAATAAATGCTGGAGAGGGTGCGGAGAAAAGGGAACCCTCTTGCATTGCTGGTGGGAATGTAAATGGATACAGCCCCTATGGAAGACAGTATGGAGATTTCTTAAAATCTAAAAATAGAAGCACCCTATGACCCAGCAATCCCACTATTAGGCTTATATCCTGATGAAATCAAAACTGAAAGAAGCACCTGTACCCCAATGTTCATTGCAGCTCTCTATACAATAGCCAAAACATGGAAGCAACCTAGATGTCCATCGACAAATGAATGGATCCAGAAGCTCTGGTACATATATACAATGGAATACTACTCAGCTGTTCAAAGAAATGTAGAAGACTCAGTCCTAATGAAGTGGCTGGCTCTAGAACCTATCATAAAAAGTGAAGTCAAAAAGAGAAAGACAAATACAGTATACTAACACACATATATGGAATCTAGTAGGATGGTCTTGATATCACACACAGGGAACTCATGGAAAAAAAGACAGAGCATAGACACAGGGACATCGTGGCGAATAAATAGGGAGGGGGAAGCATGGAGGAAGTAACAAGGAAACCTATAGTGTTATGTGTGGAAAAGATAGCTAGTGTCACAGTGCTAAGGGAATAGGAGTGCTTACAATGGCTTGGGGCAAAGGTCTGGAGGGGTGGGATGGGGGGATATGGGTGGGTGGGGACCATGGATATGCATATGACTGATCTGGGAACATACATGTATGTGAACAACAAAACTCTGTAAAACCTTTAAAATAAAGAATTAAAAAAACAAAAAACAAAAAACAAATCCAAAACAATAAAGTAAATGGTAACGGGATCATAGTCATCAATAAATCCCTTGAACATAAATGCTTCAACCAAAAGAAAGACTGGCCCAATAAACACAAGACTCCTATATATGATGTCTAACAAGAGACCTACCTCAAACCTAGGGACACATAAAGACTGAAAGTGAGGGTCGGGAAGTGTTTAATACAAAGTGAAACCAAAAGAAAGTGGGAGTAGCAATACTCATAACAGACAAACATGGATTTTAAAATAAAGACCATTATAAGAGACAAAGAAGGACACTATATGATGATCATGGGATAAATCCAAGAAGACAGAACAATTCTTAATATATATGCACCCAGCATATGAGCACCCCAATACAAAGGCAAATGCTAACAACTATTAAAGAGGAAATTAAGAGTAATACAACAATGATACATTGGACCAGTTGGACCTAATTGATGTCATAGGGCATTTCACCACAAAACAATGGATTTTACTTTTTGCTCAAGAGCACATGGAACGTTCTCCAGGACAGATCACATTCTGGGTCACATGTCAAGCCTTGGTAAATTTGGTAAAATACTGAAATAATTTCAAGCATCTTATTACAATGCTGTAAGATTAAACATCAACTATAGGAAACAAACTACAAAAAACACAAACACATAGAGGCTTAAAAACATGCTTCTGAATAACCAATAGATCACTGAAGAAATCCAAAAGGTAATAAAAATACACATAGAAACAAATCACAGTGAAAATCTGACAACCTCAAACCTATGGGATTCAGTAAAAGCAGTGCTAAGAGGGAATTTCATAGCAATACAAGCCTACTTCAAGAAACAAGAGAGGCCAAAAACCAGAGGCATATCCAAAAATAAACCAAAGTTAGTATGGAGGAAGTAACAAGGAAACCTATAGTGTTATGTGTGGAAAAGATAGCTAGTGTCACAGTGCTAAGGGAATAGGAGTGCTTACAATGGCTTGGGGCAAAGGTCTGGAGGGTGGGAGAGGGGGGGATAGGGGGGGGGGGGGACCATGGATATGCATATGACTGATCTGGGAACATACATGTATGTGAACAACAAAACTCTGTAAAACCTTTAAAATAAAGAATTAAAAAACAAAAACAAAAAACAAATCCAAAACAATAAAGTAAATGGTAACGGGATCATAGTCATCAATAAATCCCTTGAACATAAATGCTTCAACCAAAAGAAAGACTGGCCCAATAAACACAAGACTCCTATATATGATGTCTAACAAGAGACCTACCTCAAACCTAGGGACACATAAAGACTGAAAGTGAGGGTCGGGAAGTGTTTAATACAAAGTGAAACCAAAAGAAAGTGGGAGTAGCAATACTCATAACAGACAAACATGGATTTTAAAATAAAGACCATTATAAGAGACAAAGAAGGACACTATATGATGATCATGGGATAAATCCAAGAAGACAGAACAATTCTTAATATATATGCACCCAGCATATGAGCACCCCAATACAAAGGCAAATGCTAACAACTATTAAAGAGGAAATTAAGAGTAATACAACAATGATACATTGGACCAGTTGGACCTAATTGATGTCATAGGGCATTTCACCACAAAACAATGGATTTTACTTTTTGCTCAAGAGCACATGGAACGTTCTCCAGGACAGATCACATTCTGGGTCACATGTCAAGCCTTGGTAAATTTGGTAAAATACTGAAATAATTTCAAGCATCTTATTACAATGCTGTAAGATTAAACATCAACTATAGGAAACAAACTACAAAAAACACAAACACATAGAGGCTTAAAAACATGCTTCTGAATAACCAATAGATCACTGAAGAAATCCAAAAGGTAATAAAAATACACATAGAAACAAATCACAGTGAAAATCTGACAACCTCAAACCTATGGGATTCAGTAAAAGCAGTGCTAAGAGGGAATTTCATAGCAATACAAGCCTACTTCAAGAAACAAGAGAGGCAACAAATCAACAACCCAAGAGAGGCATCACCTAAAGCAACTAGAAAAAGAACTAAAAAACCCCAAAGTTAGTAGAAGGAAAGAAAACATAAAAGATCAGAGCAGAAATAAATGAAAAGAAATGAAGGAGCCTATAGCAAAGATCAATAAAACTAAAAGCTTATTCTTTGAGAAGATAAATAAAAATAGACAAACTGGGACTTCCCTGGTGGTCCAGTAGGTAAGGACACCGCCTTGCAGTGCTAGGGGCGCCGGTTCGATCCCTGGCCTGGGAAGATCCCATGTGCCGTGGAGCGGCTGGATCCATGAGTCCAATTACTGAGCCAGAGCTCTGAAGCACATGCACCCACAGCTGGTGCTCTGCGACAACAGAGGCCACTGAGATGGGAGGCCCATACCAGCCAAAGAACAAAGATGGGTGAAAATAGATAAATGAAAGACCAATAGAAGTGGCCTGCCTGTCCCCCTTCCTCCCCAACCCACCCTCCCCAAAAAAAGAAAAAATAATAGGCAAACTGTTAGCCAGATTCATCAAGAAAAAAAGGCGAGATGACTCAAATCAATAAAATTAGAAATGAAAAAGAAGAAATTACAACATACAACACAGAAAAACAAATGATCATAAGAGACTACTATGAGCAACTATATGTCAATACAATGGACAACTTGGAAGCAATGGTCAAAGTATTAGAAAAGTATAATCTTCCTAAATTAAACTAGGATGAAATAGGGAATATGAACAGATCAATCACAAGCACAGAAATCAAAATTGTAATAAAAAATCTTCCACCTGGGCTTCCCTGGTGGTCCAGTGGGTAAGGACACAGCCTTGCAGTGCAAGGACCGCCGGTTTGATCCCTGGCCTGGGAAGTTCCCACATGCCACGGAGCAGTTGGACCAATGTGTCCAATTACCAAGCTGGAGCTCTGGAGCGAGAGGGGCTACTGTGATTGGAGACCTACACAGGCCAGAGAACAAAGATGGATGAAAATAGATAAATGAAAGACCAATAGAAGTGGCCAAAAAAAAAAAAAAAAAATCTTCCACCAAACTAAAGTCCAGGACCAGATGGCTTCACAGGTGAATTCTACCAAAAATCTGGAGAACTGCTAACACCTATCCTGCTCAAACTCTTCTAGAATACTCTAGTGGAAGGAAAACTCCTAAACTCATTCTATGAGGCTACCATTATTCTGATACCAAAACCAGACAAAGATGTCACCAAAGAAAAAAAAAAGAAAGAAAATTACAAGCTGATATCACTGATGAACATAAATGCAAATACTAGGAAACAGAATCTAACAACATATTAAAAAGATTATACATCATGATCAAATGGGCTTTATCCCAGGAATGTAAGGGTTTTTCAATACATGCAAATAAATCAATGTGATACACTGCATTAACAAATTGAAAGATTAAAACCATATAATTATTTCAGTAGATGCAAAATTTAGCACCTATTTTTGATAAAAACTCTCCAAGAAGTAGGTATACCTCAACATGATAAAAAGTCATACACAGCAAATCCACAGTAAACATTATTCTCAGTGGCAGAAAACTGAAAGCATTTCCTCTAAGAACAGGAACAAGACAAGGGTGTCCATTCTCACCACTACTGTTCCAACAGTTTTGGTAAACATTATTTCAAAAAAAAGGCGAGATGACTGATTACAACATACAAAACAGAAAACAAATGATCATAAGAGACTACTATGAGCAACTATATGTCAATACAATGGACAACTTGGAAGCAATGGTCAAAGTATTAGAAAAGTATAATCTTCCTAAATTAAACTAGGATGAAATAGGGAATATGAACAGATCAATCACAAGCACAGAAATCAAAATTGTAATAAAAAATCTTCCACCTGGGTTTCCCCTGGTGGTCCAGTGGGTAAGGACACAGCCTTGCAGTGCAAGGACCGCGGTTTGATCCCTGGCCTGGGAAGTTCCCACATGCCACGGAGCAGTTGGACCAATGTGTCCAATTACCAAGCTGGAGCTCTGGAGCGAGAGGGGCTACTGTGATTGGAGACCTACACAGGCCAGAGAACAAAGATGGATGAAAATAGATAAATGAAAGACCAATAGAAGTGGCCAAAAAAAAAAAAAAAAAAATCTTCCACCAAACTAAAGTCCAGGACCAGATGGCTTCACAGGTGAATTCTACCAAAAATCTGGAGAACTGCTAACACCTATCCTGCTCAAACTCTTCTAGAATACTCTAGTGGAAGGAAAACTCCTAAACTCATTCTATGAGGCTACCATTATTCTGATACCAAAACCAGACAAAGATGTCACCAAAGAAAAAAAAAAGAAAGAAAATTACAAGCTGATATCACTGATGAACATAAATGCAAATACTAGGAAACAGAATCTAACAACATATTAAAAAGATTATACATCATGATCAAATGGGCTTTATCCCAGGAATGTAAGGGTTTTTCAATACATGCAAATAAATCAATGTGATACACTGCATTAACAAATTGAAAGATTAAAACCATATAATTATTTCAGTAGATGCAAAATTTAGCACCTATTTTTGATAAAAACTCTCCAAGAAGTAGGTATACCTCAACATGATAAAAAGTCATACACAGCAAATCCACAGTAAACATTATTCTCAGTGGCAGAAAACTGAAAGCATTTCCTCTAAGAACAGGAACAAGACAAGGGTGTCCATTCTCACCACTACTGTTCAACATAGTTCAACAGTTTTGGAAATGATAGTCACATCTATCACAAATGAAAAAGAAACAAAAGGAATCCAGATTGAAAAAGAAGTAAGGCTCTCACTTTTGCAGTTGACATGATTCTCTACACAGAAAACCCTAAAGATGCCACCAGAAAATTACTAGAGTCAATGAATGTAGTAAAGTCACAGAATGTAAAACTAATACACAGAAATCCTTTGCATTCTTATACACTAACAATGAAAAATCACAAAGAGAAATTAAGCAAACAGTCCATTCGCCATTCACTTACAACAAAAAGAATAAAATACTTGTGAATAAATTTATAGAAAGAGAGAAAACACCTATATACAGAAAACTATGAAACACCGATGAAATAAATCAAAGACAACACAAAGGTAGAGATATACCACGTTCTTGAATTGGAAGAACCAATATACTGAAAATGACTATATGACCCAAAGCAATCCCTATCAAATCACTAATGGTATTTTTCACAGAACTAGAACACACAATTTCACAATTTGTATGGAAACACAAAAGAACCCGAATAGCCAAGCAATCTTGAGCAAGAAGAATGGAACTGGTGGAATCAACCTTCCCAATTTCACACTATACCACAAAATTACAGTCATCAAGACTATATGGTATTGGCACAAAAACAGAAATATAGATCAATAGAACAAAATAGAAAGCCTAGAAATAAATACACACACCTATGAGCACCTTATCCTTGACAAAAGAAGCAAAAATATACAACAGAGGAAAGATAGTCTCTTCAACAAATGGTGCTGGGAAAAATTGTCATTTGCACGTAAAAGTATGAAATTAGAACACTTTCTAAACCATACACAAAAATAAACTCAAAATGAATTAAAGACCTAAATGTAAGACCAGAAATGATAAAACTCTTAGAGGAAAACATAGGCAGAACACTCTCTGACATAAATTACAGCAAGATCCTCTATGACCTATCTCCCAAGTAATGGAAATAAAAACAAAAATAAACAATGGGACCTAATTAAACTTAAAAGCATTTGCACAATGAAGGAAACTATAAGCAAGGGAAAAAAGACAGCCCTCAGAATGGGAGAAAATCATAGCAAATGAAACCACAGACAAGGAATTAACTTCCAAAATATATAAGCACCTCATGCTACTAAATACCAGAAAAATGAACAACCCAATCAAAAAGTGGGCCAAAGACCTAAACAGACATTTCTCCAAAGAAGACAGACAGATGGCTAACAAAGACATGAAGATGCTCAACATCACTCATTACTAGAAAATTGAAAATCAAAACCATTATGAAGGATCATCTCATATGGGTCAGAATGGTCATCATCAAAAAGTCTACAAAAAAAAAAGTCTACGAACAAATGCTGGAGAGGGCATGGAGAAAAGAGAACCCTCTCACGCTGTTGGTGGGAAAGCAAAGTGACACAACCACTAAAGAGAAGAGTATGGAGATTCCTCAAAACTAAGAATAAAACTACCACGCTGCTGCTGCTGCTTAGTCACTTGAGTCGCGTCTGACTCTGGGCAACTCCATGGACTGTAGCCAGCCAGTCTCTCTGTCCATGGAATTCTCCAGGCAAGAGAACTGGAGTGGGGCTTCCCCTGGTGGTCCAGTGGGTAAGGACACCACCTTGCAGTGCAAGGCGCGCCAGTTCCATCCCTGGCCTGGGAAGATCCCACGTGCAGCGGAGCGGCTGGACCGATGTGTCCAATCACCGCATGCGCCCAGAGCTGGTGCTCTGCGATGACAGATGCCACCGCGATGGGAGGCCCACAGGAGCCAAAGAACAAAGAAGGATGAAAATGGAGAAATGAAAGACCAATAGAAGTGGCCCACCCACTCCCCAATCCGACCCCCGCTGCAAAAATTAAAAAAAAAAAAGAGTACTGGAGTGGGTTTCCAAGCCCTTCTCCAGGGTATCTTCCCAACCCAGGGATTGAACCCAGGTCTCCTGCACTGCAGGCAGATTCTTTACCACTGAGCCACTAGGGAAGCACCAAACACATAATCCAGCAATCCCACTATTGAGCATGTACCATGAGGAAACCATAATTGAAAAAGACACATGTACATCAATGTTCATTGCAGCACTATTTACAATAGCTAGGACATGGAAGCAACCTAGATGTCCACTAGCAGATGAATGGAAAAGGAAGCTGTGGTACATATACGCAATGAAACGTTACTCAGTATAAAAAGGAATGCATTTGAGTCAATTCTAATGAAGTGAATGAGTCCAGAGCTTATTATACAGAGTGAAATAAATCAGAAAGAGAAAGACAAATATCAATAATGCAAAGTGAATGAACAACCCAATCAAAAAGTGGGCCAAAGACCTAAACAGACATTTCTCCAAAGAAGACAGACAGATGGCTAACAAAGACATGAAGATGCTCAACATCACTCATTACTAGAAAATTGAAAATCAAAACCATTATGAAGGATCATCTCATATGGGTCAGAATGGTCATCATCAAAAAGTCTACAAAAAAAAAAGTCTACGAACAAATGCTGGAGAGGGCATGGAGAAAAGAGAACCCTCTCACGCTGTTGGTGGGAAAGCAAAGTGACACAACCACTAAAGAGAAGAGTATGGAGATTCCTCAAAACTAAGAATAAAACTACCACGCTGCTGCTGCTGCTTAGTCACTTGAGTCGCGTCTGACTCTGGGCAACTCCATGGACTGTAGCCAGCCAGTCTCTCTGTCCATGGAATTCTCCAGGCAAGAGAACTGGAGTGGGGCTTCCCCTGGTGGTCCAGTGGGTAAGGACACCACCTTGCAGTGCAAGGCGCGCCAGTTCCATCCCTGGCCTGGGAAGATCCCACGTGCAGCGGAGCGGCTGGACCGATGTGTCCAATCACCGCATGCGCCCAGAGCTGGTGCTCTGCGATGACAGATGCCACCGCGATGGGAGGCCCACAGGAGCCAAAGAACAAAGAAGGATGAAAATGGAGAAATGAAAGACCAATAGAAGTGGCCCACCCACTCCCCAATCCGACCCCCGCTGCAAAAATTAAAAAAAAAAAAGAGTACTGGAGTGGGTTTCCAAGCCCTTCTCCAGGGTATCTTCCCAACCCAGGGATTGAACCCAGGTCTCCTGCACTGCAGGCAGATTCTTTACCACTGAGCCACTAGGGAAGCACCAAACACATAATCCAGCAATCCCACTATTGAGCATGTACCATGAGGAAACCATAATTGAAAAAGACACATGTACATCAATGTTCATTGCAGCACTATTTACAATAGCTAGGACATGGAAGCAACCTAGATGTCCACTAGCAGATGAATGGAAAAGGAAGCTGTGGTACATATACGCAATGAAACGTTACTCAGTATAAAAAGGAATGCATTTGAGTCAATTCTAATGAAGTGAATGAGTCCAGAGCTTATTATACAGAGTGAAATAAATCAGAAAGAGAAAGACAAATATCATATATTAATGCATATATATGGAATATAGAAAGATGATCCTATGTGCAAGGCTAGCAAAGGAGACACAGACATAAATAACAGACTTCTAGACTCTGTTAAGGGTGTGATTTGAGAAAACTGCATTAAAACATATACATAACTATATGTAAAATAGATAACCAATGTGAGTTTGATGTACTACACAGGGTACCCAAAGCCAGTGCCCTGTGACAACATGCAGGGATAAGGTGGGCAGGGAGGAAGGAGGGGGGATTCAGGATGGAGGGGTCACATATATACCTATGGCCAGCTCATTCTGATGTATGGCAAAAATCATCACAATATTGTGATTATCCTCCAATTAAAATAAATACATGTAAAACAAATAAAAATATAAAACTACCTTTAAGGGTTAACATTAAATTACCATTCAGAAGTAAAGTGGACTTCTCTTTTTGGCAGCACATTTAACTTAGTATCTGGACTAACCCTTCTAATGTTGAGAACTAAAATGAATGATAAAATATAAAGGATACCTTTAAAAAAAAAAAAAAGAGGGAAATAGAGGGGGGAAAGGTAAGAGATTTTATCAGTGTAAAATCCCGGTGAAGGTGGGAACCACAGATGCAAGAGGAACACAGAAGTTGCTTCTACCTTGAGGGCATTTATCAAGCCTCATAAACTTGAGTCTAACTATTCAAGGGATCATATGCATAAGGGATGGAAGAGAAAGGCCAGACCCCTCTAAGGTAGGAAATCTAATATATAATCTCTCATAAGACTTGAACATGCAAATAAACAATCACATGTGGATCTACAGCCTGAATTCAAATCAAGTAGTTCAGAAGCAAATAGAAATGAATAGCCTTTTTAAAAACATATTATCAAAGGAGCTCAGACTAGTTCACAGCAGAGAAACAGAAAATTCTGTCCGGGAGAATGAATCTTTATCACAATAATTTTTCCAAGGAACATGCACAACAAACATGAATATTTCAGGCACACAAAGAAGTTTGCTTCACAAAGAGCAGTGACACAAGAGAGAAGATCTCAAATATTTCAAATGCTGCCATTAACAGACACAGAACTTAAATAATTCCTTGTACTATGTTTACATTAATAAAAGACACAGTTAAAATTGTCTATAGGGAATAAGACTATACCCAAGGAGATTCTTTTTACCAAGAAACAAAACAAAAAAATACTCTTAATTTTAAAATTCAGAATTAACAGAAAATTAATTTAGCTGAAGAGTTAACGAATTTGAAGTCTCAAAAATTATCCACAATCCATACAAGACTGTAAAATGGAAACCAAAAGCGAACTTAAAAGACTTGAAGAAAAAAAATTAGGTCTAAAATCTTTTATATTTCTAGTTAAATTTCATGGAGGAAAGGAAAAAGAGTATCTGGTAGTGGCAATATTTAAAGCTATAATAATAAGTTACTTTTGACAACAGGTGATTATCCTCCAATTAAAATAAATACATGTAAAACAAATAAAAATATAAAACTATCTTTAAGGGTTAACATTAAATTACCATTCAGAAGTAAAGTGGACTTCTCTTTTTGGCAGCACATTTAACTTAGTATCTGGACTAACCCTTCTAATGTTGAGAACTAAAATGAATGATAAAATATAAAGGATACCTTTAAAAAAAAAAAAAAAAGAGGGAAATAGAGGGGGGAAAGGTAAGAGATTTTATCAGTGTAAAATCCCGGTGAAGGTGGGAACCACAGATGCAAGAGGAACACAGAAGTTGCTTCTACCTTGAGGGCATTTATCAAGCCTCATAAACTTGAGTCTAACTATTCAAGGGATCATATGCATAAGGGATGGAAGAGAAAGGCCAGACCCCTCTAAGGTAGGAAATCTAATATATAATCTCTCATAAGACTTGAACATGCAAATAAACAATCACATGTGGATCTACAGCCTGAATTCAAATCAAGTAGTTCAGAAGCAAATAGAAATGAATAGCCTTTTTAAAAACATATTATCAAAGGAGCTCAGACTAGTTCACAGCAGAGAAACAGAAAATTCTGTCCGGGAGAATGAATCTTTATCACAATAATTTTTCCAAGGAACATGCACAACAAACATGAATATTTCAGGCACACAAAGAAGTTTGCTTCACAAAGAGCAGTGACACAAGAGAGAAGATCTCAAATATTTCAAATGCTGCCATTAACAGACACAGAACTTAAATAATTCCTTGTACTATGTTTACATTAATAAAAGACACAGTTAAAATTGTCTATAGGGAATAAGACTATACCCAAGGAGATTCTTTTTACCAAGAAACAAAACAAAAAAATACTCTTAATTTTAAAATTCAGAATTAACAGAAAATTAATTTAGCTGAAGAGTTAACGAATTTGAAGTCTCAAAAATTATCCACAATCCATACAAGACTGTAAAATGGAAACCAAAAGCGAACTTAAAAGACTTGAAGAAAAAAAATTAGGTCTAAAATCTTTTATATTTCTAGTTAAATTTCATGGAGGAAAGGAAAAAGAGTATCTGGTAGTGGCAATATTTAAAGCTATAATAATAAGTTACTTTTGACAACAGGTGCAATGCCTAAATTTTTTTCCCAAGAACCCCAATGAAACTCAAGCAGGACATATATACATATATATATATATATATATATATATATATAAATCTACATATATAAATCTATACAAAGATATGGCATAAAAAACCCTAAGACACTAAAGACAAAGTTTGAAATCAGAGAAAAATAATATATTGTCCTCTAGGAATCACATATTGAAAGCTAATATCTCAATGGTAAAAATGAAAGCTAGAATATACTGGAGTATATTAAAGTGCTGAGAAATAGTAATGTTCAGAATTCTATGCCAGTTCAAGTATCTTTCAATAGTGATAAGAAATACAGAATTTTCAAGAAATAAGATCTGAGAAAGTATATCATTACCAAAGTTTCACTAAAGGACACTGTAAAGAATGTACTTTGGGTTGAAAAAAGTGATATAGAATGGACATTTTGAGGTGCCAGAAGAGAAAAGAAAGCAATAATCTGTGGGAAATATAAACAGATATTGACTACATCTGGGCTTCCCTTGTGGCTCAGCTGGTAAAGACTCTGCCTGCAAAGCAGGAGACCCCAGTTGGATTCCAGGGTCAGAAGGATACCCTGGAGAAAGGGAAGGCTACCCACTCCAGTATTCCTGGGCTTCCCTGGTGGCTCAGACAGTAAAAAATCTGCCTGCAATGCAGGAGACCTGGGTTCAGTCCTTGGGTCAGGAAGATCTCCTGGAGAAGGGAAAGGTTACCCACTCCAATATTCTGGCCTGGAGAATTCCATGGCTTGTTCCTGTGCTGTCAAGAGTCGGACACAACTTAGCGACTTTCACTCAAGCTTCAATTGACTATAAATGACATTTAAGTTGCAGGATGGTGGCAGTTAATAGAATTAACAAGGTCTAAAAACTTGTAAGGCAGATGGCAAATGTCTTAAAGTATAAATATGATAAATGTGTGCTGTAATTTGTAGGTTAACCATTAGATAAATCTAAACAGAATATATAACTTTCAAACAAGCATAGGGACAAAAAGAAATAAGAAAAAACACTTAGCCAATGAGAAATAAAACAGGCATGGGATTCAATAAGAAACAAAATCAGAGACAACACAAAATATGAGTAAATAATAAACCCAAACATACAAATGATTAATTACAAATAAACCAAATGCTCTATTTAAAAGATAAAAATACTCATACTGCATTTGAAAAAACCCAACATATTATTTATGAGTCACATAAAAGAATATGGAAAGTGAAACTGAGCAGGACCCTCTGGGGCTCCTGTGCATGGAAGCCTTTCCACATCCCTCATTTCTTGTTTGTAGGGAGCAGACTCCAGCCTCCATGACCTTCGCTGAATTCCAAAGGACAGAACTGAACAGTTGCTAATCAGGAAAAAGGAATGGACGCAGAGACAAGGGAGGAGCAGCCAAGAAACAACAGTGCAGCCTGCTGGAAGGAGAGTCCTGATGCTGCCTCAAGGAATACACCTGACAACATCTTTTGATCTCTTTATGGAACAAAACCCCTCAATAAGTGGGAGATGAAGCAATCCTCATTTCAAAGAGAAGACCACAGTTTGATAGCCTAGAGAACCAGAAAAGTTCCTCCGAAGAACGCCTGAGGTCAGGTAAAAGGAAAGCAGGCACACACACACATTAATATTATCAGCAAACCCACCCTTGAACTCTTGCTATGAAACTTCTCACCAAATCCCTCTGGGTTGACACACACACTTTTTGAGAGGCAGGAGCCATGTCATGTCCCCCTTTGCCTGGCAAAGCAATAAAGCTAGTCTTTTCTACTTCACCCAAACCCTGTCGCTGAGATTTGATCCTGTACCAGTGTACAGAGTTTTCAGCATCAACAGATTAAAATGTTAAAGAACAGAAATAAGATGTATCATCCTAACACGACACAGAAGCACGTATGTGTATTAATGTCAGACAAAGTTAAATATGATAATGTGTGCTGTAATTTGTAGGCAGATGGCAAATGTCTTAAAGTATAAATATGATAAATGTGTGCTGTAATTTGTAGGTTAACCATTAGATAAATCTAAACAGAATATATAACTTTCAAACAAGCATAGGGACAAAAAGAAATAAGAAAAAACACTTAGCCAATGAGAAATAAAACAGGCATGGGATTCAATAAGAAACAAAATCAGAGACAACACAAAATATGAGTAAATAATAAACCCAAACATACAAATGATTAATTACAAATAAACCAAATGCTCTATTTAAAAGATAAAAATACTCATACTGCATTTGAAAAAACCCAACATATTATTTATGAGTCACATAAAAGAATATGGAAAGTGAAACTGAGCAGGACCCTCTGGGGCTCCTGTGCATGGAAGCCTTTCCACATCCCTCATTTCTTGTTTGTAGGGAGCAGACTCCAGCCTCCATGACCTTCGCTGAATTCCAAAGGACAGAACTGAACAGTTGCTAATCGGGAAAAAAGGAATGGACGCAGAGACAAGGGAGGAGCAGCCAAGAAACAACAGTGCAGCCTGCTGGAAGGAGAGTCCTGATGCTGCCTCAAGGAATACACCTGACAACATCTTTTGATCTCTTTATGGAACAAAACCCCTCAATAAGTGGGAGATGAAGCAATCCTCATTTCAAAGAGAAGACCACAGTTTGATAGCCTAGAGAACCAGAAAAGTTCCTCCGAAGAACGCCTGAGGTCAGGTAAAAGGAAAGCAGGCACACACACATTAATATTATCAGCAAACCCACCCTTGAACTCTTGCTATGAAACTTCTCACCAAATCCCTCTGGGTTGACACACACACTTTTTGAGAGGCAGGAGCCATGTCATGTCCCCCTTTGCCTGGCAAAGCAATAAAGCTAGTCTTTTCTACTTCACCCAAACCCTGTCGCTGAGATTTGATCCTGTACCAGTGTACAGAGTTTTCAGCATCAACAGATTAAAATGTTAAAGAACAGAAATAAGATGTATCATCCTAACACGACACAGAAGCACGTATGTGTATTAATGTCAGACATAATATGCTTTAAAGCTTAAAAAAATCTGATAGTGGGTTTCCCTGGTGGTCCAGTGGGTAAAGAGCCCACCTTGCAGTGCAAGGGGTGCCGGTTTGATCCCTGGCACGGGAAGATCCCACATGCTATGGAGCGGTTGGACCAGTGTGTCCAATTATGAGCCAGTACTCTGGAACATGTGCGCCTGGAGCCAGTGCTCTGCTACAGGAAAGGCCACTGCAATGGGAGGCCCACACAGGCCAAAGAACCAAGATGGATAAAAAATAAATGAAAGACCAATGAAAGTGGCCAAAAATTAAAAAGAACAACAACAAAAAAAAACCTGGTTATTAGCAAGCACTTTAAAACAAGTTACATTTACCAAGAAGATATAACACTTTAAAATTATATGTACATAATAATATAGCCTCAAATATGTATAAAGGAAAAGTGCAAAATATAAAAAGAAAAAAGAAAAATTCTAAGAAGAAATAAGCAAATTCACAATCATATTGGGCGATATTAACATACTCTGTCAAGAACTAATGAAACAGAGGGCTTCCCTGGTGGCTCAGCTGTAAAAAAAAGTTCTACCTACCAATACAGGAGACACAGGTTCAATCCCTGATCTGGGAAGATCCCACACACCCCGGGACAACTAAGCCCATGCACCACAGCTTATTGAGCCTGTACTGAATCCACATGCCACAACTATGGAAACATGTATGCCCTCGAGCCCACGCTCTGCAACAAGAGAAGTGTCACAATGAGAAACCATGGCAATGAGAAGCCTGCAAACGATGACAAGAGAGCAGCTTTGACTCACCACACCTAGACCATACAGCAACAAAGACCCAGCATAGCCACAAATAAATAAAATCATTTTAAATTATTTATTATAAATAAAATTATACTGAAACAAAAACCAAAAAGTAAAGCTCTCACAGAAGATTTAGGCATGATTAACAAGTTTTATTTAATAAACAATCAGGGAGATAATGAAGGACAGGGAAACCTGGTATGCTTCTGCTAATGAGGTTGCACAGTTGAACATGGCTTAGTGAGTGAACAGCAACATAGAACGCTGTGCTCAAGATTCACAGAATATACATTTATTCCACATAAACATGATATATTCAGAAAAGCTAGTCACATCTTGGACAACGCTATACAAATTTCAAAGGATTGAAATTCCACTACCTGAGCAAGGTGCAATAAAACTGGTGGTCAATAACAAAATATACCTAGACATTTTCCTCTATGTTTATAGGAAATTAAGAAATACCCTTCTCAATAGCACATATATGATTTCAAACCAGAAATCATGATGCAAATTAGGGAGATTTTCAACGTAACTGAAGCAAAATAGTTTCCAACCATATGGGACACAACTTTAACAGTACTTAGAAATGTATAGCCTTGAATATTTGATTTAGAGAACAGATGAAGCTTTTATGAGGAAAGCATCCATCTCACGGAAAGGAATTTCAAGAGCAAGAGGACATATCTATACCTATGACTGATTCATGTTGATGTTTGGCAGAAAACAACAAACCTCTGTAAAGCAATTATCCCTCAATTTAAGAAAATCTCAAAATCACCAAATGCTAAAAAAAAAAAAAAAAAAAAATCCATCTCAAGATATTTGGGGAAAGAATGATATAATTAAAGACAGTAATAGAAAGAAAATCATAAAGGTCAAAATTTAATGAAACAGAAACAGGCATAAAATAGACAGGATTGACAAAGCCAAGTACTAGTTATCGAATAGCTAATATAATTCACAAACCTTTTGTAAGACTGTAAGACCAATCTGGTTGGGGTGACAGGGGAGGGTGGGTGACTGTATTTAACAGATAACAAGTATCAGGAATGAAAGAGGCTACCACTGTAGATTCTGCAGGATACTTAGCCTGCAAACGATGACAAGAGAGCAGCTTTGACTCACCACACCTAGACCATACAGCAACAAAGACCCAGCATAGCCACAAATAAATAAAATCATTTTAAATTATTTATTATAAATAAAATTATACTGAAACAAAAACCAAAAAGTAAAGCTCTCACAGAAGATTTAGGCATGATTAACAAGTTTTATTTAATAAACAATCAGGGAGATAATGAAGGACAGGGAAACCTGGTATGCTTCTGCTAATGAGGTTGCACAGTTGAACATGGCTTAGTGAGTGAACAGCAACATAGAACGCTGTGCTCAAGATTCACAGAATATACATTTATTCCACATAAACATGATATATTCAGAAAAGCTAGTCACATCTTGGACAACGCTATACAAATTTCAAAGGATTGAAATTCCACTACCTGAGCAAGGTGCAATAAAACTGGTGGTCAATAACAAAATATACCTAGACATTTTCCTCTATGTTTATAGGAAATTAAGAAATACCCTTCTCAATAGCACATATATGATTTCAAACCAGAAATCATGATGCAAATTAGGGAGATTTTCAACGTAACTGAAGCAAAATAGTTTCCAACCATATGGGACACAACTTTAACAGTACTTAGAAATGTATAGCCTTGAATATTTGATTTAGAGAACAGATGAAGCTTTTATGAGGAAAGCATCCATCTCACGGAAAGGAATTTCAAGAGCAAGAGGACATATCTATACCTATGACTGATTCATGTTGATGTTTGGCAGAAAACAACAAACCTCTGTAAAGCAATTATCCCTCAATTTAAGAAAATCTCAAAATCACCAAATGCTAAAAAAAAAAAAAAAAAAAAATCCATCTCAAGATATTTGGGGAAAGAATGATATAATTAAAGACAGTAATAGAAAGAAAATCATAAAGGTAAAAATTTAATGAAACAGAAACAGGCATAAAATAGACAGGATTGACAAAGCCAAGTACTAGTTATCGAATAGCTAATATAATTCACAAACCTTTTGTAAGACTGTAAGACCAATCTGGTTGGGGGTGACAGGGGGAGGGGTGGGTGACTGTATTTAACAGATAACAAGTATCAGGAATGAAAGAGGCTACCACTGTAGATTCTGCAGATATTAAAAAGACTAACTTATTCTGAACTTTACATGAATTATTTAGAGTTTTGATGAAATTAATCAAAATATATGAACCCCTAAAACTGTCTTTGACCTGTGAGACAAGCTTGGACTAAGAAACTATTTCACAAGCCCAATTCTGAATTCCCTGAAGAGGGAATTTAACTGGGCCCTCTTTAGTTCAGTGACAATGATACAATTAATTAGAACCAGAGTGTTGCATTAAATTAAAAAACATCACCAGAGGTCACTACAATGATGTTGAGGTTCTTTTTTTTTTTTTTTTGAGGTTCTTTTTTTAGACCTACAATCATCTGTGAGACTTTGAAATATGTATTTAACAACAAAAACTTATTCTGTATATTTTACATGTATTTTAAGCTAAAATTTATTAATGTTTATTAACTTATTTCTTGGCAACTTTACTGAGGTATAATTGACAAAAATTATATATATATATATATATATATATATATAATTTAGGGTATACATAGGGTATAGGGTATATATATATATATATATATAGGGTATATATATATACCCTATATATAGGGTATAGGGTATATATAGGGTATAGGGTATATATAGGGTATGTGTATATATATATATATATTTAGGGTATACAAGTGATGCTGGGAAAGACCCAAGGCAAAGGAGAAGGGTGCCAGAGGATGAGATGGTTGGATAGTGTCACTGACTCAATAGACATGAATTTGAGCCCACTCTGGGAGACAGTGAAGGACAGGGGAGCCTGGTCTGCTGCAGTGCATGGAGTCGCAAAGAGTAAGACACAACTTAGCAACTCGACAACAGTAAAGGGACATATATATATATAATCACATTGTGTTTTGTGTGCGTGTGTGTGTATATATTCACATATATATGCTCAGTAGATTCAGTTGCATTTGACTTTGCAACCCCATAGACTGTAGCCTGTCAGTATCCCCTGTCCATGGAATTCGTCAGGCAAGAATACTGGAGTGGCCTGCCATTTCCTCCTCCAGGGATCGAACCTAGGTCTTATAGCATTGCAGGCAGATACTTTACTGATTGAGACACCAGGGAAGCCCATACACTCACTCTCACACACACACACACACACACACACACACATATATATATATATACATATACATATATACATACATGCATACACATACACATTGTGAAATGGCCATAATTAGATTAACACATCTGTCACCTCACACTGCTTGTAACTGTGCGTGTGTGTGTGTGTGTGTGTGGTGAGAATGCTTAAGGTCTACTCTCCTACCAAATGTCAAGTGTACAATGCAGTATCATTAACTATAGAATTTACTTATCTTATAACTGGATGTTTGTACCCTTTGACCAACATCAAAAAATGTATTTTACCAGACACAGATATCTTTCAGATTGAATTGGGCAATGTTCACCACATTATCATTTCCAGTGGCACAGATGTCAGGATATGCTCCTTCTCTTGGTGGTAGGGGATGGGGGAGAGATTATTTTTCTAGAAAATTCATATTCTGTCCTCTTTGCGCACCTTTTCTCTGGTTTCTTCTTCCCTTTTATTACTTTCTGGAAAGATGTGATTCCCCAGTTGCAATAAAGTTCATCAATGTCAGAAATTCTCTCAAATATCTTTCTTTTTTCAAAAGTCTGGTCATGCTATTTCCTTCATAAAATGTTTCAAGATGCATACATAAATTTTACTCCATAGATTTGGGTGTTTGAGGAACACCACATTTTAAAAATTCCATTTAAATCTAATTCTAAGCCCCTGTAGCTGGCAGGAAATTCAGTCATAGTAGTTAATGGAGGTCCCTCTCTTTCCCTAGAGTACTCCCAACCACAGAGGAAGCTGGTTTTCAGAAACCATAATGCCCAGAGAAATAGATGGCTTTCTGTCATGGTTGCTACCCCTAGCCCCATTCTCCAAATCCACAGGGGCCCTGAAGTACTGGCATCTCTAGCTGTTGTGTCACTGGACTGAGCTCTTTGCTCAGTAGATTCAGTTGCATTTGACTTTGCAACCCCATAGACTAGCCTGTCAGTATCCCCTGTCCATGGAATTCGTCAGGCAAGAATACTGGAGTGGCCTGCCATTTCCTCCTCCAGGGATCGAACCTAGGTCTTATAGCATTGCAGGCAGATACTTTACTGATTGAGACACCAGGGAAGCCCATACACTCACTCTCACACACACACACACACACACACACACACATATATATATATATACATATACATATATACATACATGCATACACATACACATTGTGAAATGGCCATAATTAGATTAACACATCTGTCACCTCACACTGCTTGTAACTGTGCGTGTGTGTGTGTGTGTGTGGTGAGAATGCTTAAGGTCTACTCTCCTACCAAATGTCAAGTGTACAATGCAGTATCATTAACTATAGAATTTACTTATCTTATAACTGGATGTTTGTACCCTTTGACCAACATCAAAAAATGTATTTTACCAGACACAGATATCTTTCAGATTGAATTGGGCAATGTTCACCACATTATCATTTCCAGTGGCACAGATGTCAGGATATGCTCCTTCTCTTGGTGGTAGGGGATGGGGGAGAGATTATTTTTCTAGAAAATTCATATTCTGTCCTCTTTGCGCACCTTTTCTCTGGTTTCTTCTTCCTTTTATTACTTTCTGGCAAGATGTGATTCCCCAGTTGCAATAAAGTTCATCAATGTCAGAAATTCTCTCAAATATCTTTCTTTTTTCAAAAGTCTGGTCATGCTATTTCCTTCATAAAATGTTTCAAGATGCATACATAAATTTTACTCCATAGATTTGGGTGTTTGAGGAACACCACATTTTAAAAATTCCATTTAAATCTAATTCTAAGCCCCTGTAGCTGGCAGGAAATTCAGTCATAGTAGTTAATGGAGGTCCCTCTCTTTCCCTAGAGTACTCCCAACCACAGAGGAAGCTGGTTTTCAGAAACCATAATGCCCAGAGAAATAGATGGCTTTCTGTCATGGTTGCTACCCCTAGCCCCATTCTCCAAATCCACAGGGGCCCTGAAGTACTGGCATCTCTCTAGCTGTTGTGTCAACTGGGCTACTGAGCTCTTTGCTTAGGAGAGAGAGGCACTGCCTGGGTTTGGCTTCTCTGAGCCACCTGAGTTTCTGCTATCTAGGTCATCAAACCTGATGACTGTCTGGGGAGGTGACAATTTCTATTTTCCCCCAGACAGAGGAAATCTCTCCTCCCTCAGCTTTTCTCTGTTAGGCCCTCTCCACTTTCTCCTCACCACCCAAGATGCTGAAGATAATCTCCTCTAAAATATGAGGATTTGAACACAAAAGAAAGAATGTTGTTCTTCCCACTTTCTCACTTGGGCCCTTCCAACACCCTAGGACAAGGGAAGAGAAAAGCTCAGTCTACCTTCCTGACAGAAGAGTAGGGTGGGGTGAGTAGTCATCTATGGAAAATGTAAAATAATAATTATAATAAATTATCCTGCCATGCCCTAGAATACTTTTTTTATCCTCCAGATTAGAGTTCAAATTTCTTAGCCACATCTCTAAAGGCCTCCATAATGTGGATTCTGCCCACTTTTTCGGTCTTTATTTTTGTTTCTCAAGCCCTGCAGAACAGATGAGAAGGTGATGGCATCACTGACTCAATGGACATAGTTTGTGCAAACTCAGGGAGACAGTGAAGGACAGGGAAGCCCGGTGTGTTGCAGTCCATGAGGTCCCAAACAGTCAGACATGACTTAGTAACTGTACACAAAGACATTTTTCCAAGGCACTGTCATTTGCAGTGACTATGTTCAAACTCCTCTCTGTGTCCCTGTGTCCCCAGGAAACACCACTTCCTTCATCTGTAAAGATTTAACTCAAGGGTCATCCCTTTGAGGAGACTTGTCCTGATTTCCTCAGATAGAAATGCCCATGCTCTTCTGCAGACCCCACTACTCTCTGTAACATTTTGGTCCACTTTAATATAAATGACTCACTGCTTTCCTCTGCTATCCTGTAACTCCTTGGTAAAACAGTCATAGTAGTTAATGGAGGTCCCTCTCTTTCCCTAGAGTACTCCCAACCACAGAGGAAGCTGGTTTTCAGAAACCATAATGCCCAGAGAAATAGATGGCTTTCTGTCATGGTTGCTACCCCTAGCCCCATTCTCCAAATCCACAGGGGCCCTGAAGTACTGGCATCTCTCTAGCTGTTGTGTCAACTGGGCTACTGAGCTCTTTGCTTAGGAGAGAGAGGCACTGCCTGGGTTTGGCTTCTCTGAGCCACCTGAGTTTCTGCTATCTAGGTCATCAAACCTGATGACTGTCTGGGGAGGTGACAATTTCTATTTTCCCCCAGACAGAGGAAATCTCTCCTCCCTCAGCTTTTCTCTGTTAGGCCCTCTCCACTTTCTCCTCACCACCCAAGATGCTGAAGATAATCTCCTCTAAAATATGAGGATTTGAACACAAAAGAAAGAATGTTGTTCTTCCCACTTTCTCACTTGGGCCCTTCCAACACCCTAGGACAAGGGAAGAGAAAAGCTCAGTCTACCTTCCTGACAGAAGAGTAGGGTGGGGTGAGTAGTCATCTATGGAAAATGTAAAATAATAATTATAATAAATTATCCTGCCATGCCCTAGAATACTTTTTTTATCCTCCAGATTAGAGTTCAAATTTCTTAGCCACATCTCTAAAGGCCTCCATAATGTGGATTCTGCCCACTTTTTCGGTCTTTATTTTTGTTTCTCAAGCCCTGCAGAACAGATGAGAAGGTGATGGCATCACTGACTCAATGGACATAGTTTGTGCAAACTCAGGGAGACAGTGAAGGACAGGGAAGCCCGGTGTGTTGCAGTCCATGAGGTCCCAAACAGTCAGACATGACTTAGTAACTGTACACAAAGACATTTTTCCAAGGCACTGTCATTTGCAGTGACTATGTTCAAACTCCTCTCTGTGTCCCTGTGTCCCCAGGAAACACCACTTCCTTCATCTGTAAAGATTTAACTCAAGGGTCATCCCTTTGAGGAGACTTGTCCTGATTTCCTCAGATAGAAATGCCCATGCTCTTCTGCAGACCCCACTACTCTCTGTAACATTTTGGTCCACTTTAATATAAATGACTCACTGCTTTCCTCTGCTATCCTGTAACTCCTTGGTAACAATCAGGTCTATTTTTAAGGAATCTCCACAGAGTTCTCCACAATGGCTGTACCAATTTACATTCCCACCAACAGTGTAGGCGAGTTCTCCCTCTCCAACATTTGTAGATTTTTTGATGATGGCCATTCTGACTGGTGTGCAGTGATGTCTCATTATATTTTTGATTTCTTTTTCTCTAATAACTAGTGATGTTGAACATCTTTTCATGTGCCTTTTGGCCATCTGTATGTCCACTTTGGAGAAATGTCTACTTTGGTCTTCTGCCCATTTTTTGAGAGGGATGTTTATTTTGATGCTGTTAAGCTTCATAATCTATTCTTAAATCTTGGAGACTAATTCATTATCAGTCACATCATTTGCAAATATTTTCTCCCAATATGTGGGCTGTTTTTGCTTTGTTTACTGTGTGCTTTGCTGTGGAGCTTTTGCTTTTAAGTAGGTCCCATTTGTTTATTTTTGTTTTTATTACCATTATTCTGGGAGATGGATCAAAAATGATGTTGCTGCAATATATGTCAGAGAATGCTCTGCCTATGTTTTTCCTTTAGGAGTTTTACAGTGTCCTGTCTCACATTTTGGTCTTTAATACATTTTGAACTTATTTTTGTTTGCAGAGTTAAAGAATCTCCAGGACTGGGATTACAGGGACATATAGTAGCTGAAATTAGATCAACTACCATAATAATTTCAGCTACCATATGATCCTGCAATTCTACCTGTGGGCACATACCTGGAGAAAAAGATGATCCAAAAGGATAAATGCACCCCAATGGTCACTGCAGCACTGTTTACAATAGCCAAGACACAGAAGCAACCTTAATGTTCATCAACAGAGAAATGGATAAAGAAGATGTCGTACATATACACAATGAGAAATCAGAAAGAGAAATCAAGGGAGCAATCCCATGGCCCACTGCAACAAAAAGAATAAAATATCTAGGAATAAACCTACCTCAGGAGACAAAAGAACTCTACACAGAAAATTATAAGACACTGTGGAAAGAAATCAAAGATGACATAAACAGATGGAGAGACATTCCATGTTCCTGGGTTGGAAGAATCAACATCGTGAAAATGACTATACTACCAAATGTAACCTGCAGATGCAATGTGATCCCTATCAAATTACCAGTGGCCTTTTTTCAAAGAACTAGAACAAAATAATATCCATATGGAAACACAAAAATAATATTCATATGCAAACACAAAAGAGCCCAGATAACCAAGGCAGTCTTGAGAAAGAAGAATGGAGCTAGAAGAATCAACCTTCTTGGCTTCAGACTATACCACAAAGTGACAGTCATCAAGACAGTATGGTACTGGCATAAAAAGAGAAATATAGACCAATGGAACAAGATAGAAAGTCCAGAGATAAATCCATGCACTTATGGGTACCTTACTTTTGACAAAGGAGTCAAGAATATACAATGGGGCAAAGACAGCCTCTTCAATAAGTGGTGCTGGGGTAACTGGACAGCTACATATAAAAGAATGAAGTTGGAACACTTCCTAACACCATACACAAAGATAAACTCAAAATAGATTAAAGACCTAACTGTAAGACAGAAACCATAAAACTCTTAGAAGGAAACAAAGACAAAACACTCAGTGACATAAATCAAAGCAGGATCTTCTATGATCCACCTCCTAGAGTAATGGAAATCCTGTCTCACATTTTGGTCTTTAATACATTTTGAACTTATTTTTGTTTGCAGAGTTAAAGAATCTCCAGGACTGGGATTACAGGGACATATAGTAGCTGAAATTAGATCAACTACCATAATAATTTCAGCTACCATATGATCCTGCAATTCTACCTGTGGGCACATACCTGGAGAAAAAGATGATCCAAAAGGATAAATGCACCCCAATGGTCACTGCAGCACTGTTTACAATAGCCAAGACACAGAAGCAACCTTAATGTTCATCAACAGAGAAATGGATAAAGAAGATGTCGTACATATACACAATGAGAAATCAGAAAGAGAAATCAAGGGAGCAATCCCATGGCCCACTGCAACAAAAAGAATAAAATATCTAGGAATAAACCTACCTCAGGAGACAAAAGAACTCTACACAGAAAATTATAAGACACTGTGGAAAGAAATCAAAGATGACATAAACAGATGGAGAGACATTCCATGTTCCTGGGTTGGAAGAATCAACATCGTGAAAATGACTATACTACCAAATGTAACCTGCAGATGCAATGTGATCCCTATCAAATTACCAGTGGCCTTTTTTCAAAGAACTAGAACAAAATAATATCCATATGGAAACACAAAAATAATATTCATATGCAAACACAAAAGAGCCCAGATAACCAAGGCAGTCTTGAGAAAGAAGAATGGAGCTAGAAGAATCAACCTTCTTGGCTTCAGACTATACCACAAAGTGACAGTCATCAAGACAGTATGGTACTGGCATAAAAAGAGAAATATAGACCAATGGAACAAGATAGAAAGTCCAGAGATAAATCCATGCACTTATGGGTACCTTACTTTTGACAAAGGAGTCAAGAATATACAATGGGGCAAAGACAGCCTCTTCAATAAGTGGTGCTGGGGTAACTGGACAGCTACATATAAAAGAATGAAGTTGGAACACTTCCTAACACCATACACAAAGATAAACTCAAAATAGATTAAAGACCTAACTGTAAGACAGAAACCATAAAACTCTTAGAAGGAAACAAAGACAAAACACTCAGTGACATAAATCAAAGCAGGATCTTCTATGATCCACCTCCTAGAGTAATGGAAATAAAATAAACAAGTGGGACCTAATTAAACTTAAAAGCTTTTGCACAGCAAAAGACACTATAAACAAGGTGAAAAGACAACCTTCAGAATGGGAGAAAATAATAGCAAATGAAATACCAACAAAGAATTTCCAAAATATACAAGCAGGCCATACAACTCAATACCAAATAAGCAAACAATCCAATAAAATAACAGAAAAAAAACCTAAACAGACATCTCTCCAAAGAATACAGATGGCCAACAAACACATGAAAAGATGCTCAACATCACTCATAGTTAGAGAAATGCAAATCAAATCTACAAGGAGATATCACGTCATACCAGTCAGAATGACCATCATCAAAATGTCTACAAACAGTAAATGCTGGAGAGGGTGAGGAGAAAAGGGAACACTCTTACACTGTTGTTGGAATGTAAATTGATACAGCCACTATGAAAGACAGTATGGAGATTCCTCGAAAAACTAAAAATAAAATCACCATATGCCCCAGTAATCCCACTACTAGACATATACCCTGAGGAAATCAAAACTGAAAAAGCACATATACTCTACTGTTCATCACAACACTATTTACAATAGCTAGAACATGGGAGCAACCTAGATATCCATCAACAGATGAATGGATAAAGAAGCTGTGGTACATATACACAGTGGAATATTACTCAGCCATAAAAATAAATGCATTTGAGTCAGTTCTAATGAAGTGGATGAACCCAGAATCTATTATACAGAATGAAGTCAGAGAAAGATGAATATAGTATACTAACACATATACATGGAATCTAGAAAGGTAGTGCTAATAAATGAATATGCAGAGTAGCAATGGAGAAACAGACATAGGGAAGAGACTTATGGACATTGAAGGGAGGGAAGAATGGAAGAATGGGGAAGATGTATGGAAAGAGTAGCATGGAGACTTGCATTACCACATGTAAAATAGATAACTAATGGGAATATGCTGTAAGACAGAAACCATAAAACTCTTAGAAGGAAACAAAGACAAAACACTCAGTGACATAAATCAAAGCAGGATCTTCTATGATCCACCTCCTAGAGTAATGGAAATAAAATAAACAAGTGGGACCTAATTAAACTTAAAAGCTTTTGCACAGCAAAAGACACTATAAACAAGGTGAAAAGACAACCTTCAGAATGGGAGAAAATAATAGCAAATGAAATACCAACAAAGAATTTCCAAAATATACAAGCAGGCCATACAACTCAATACCAAATAAGCAAACAATCCAATAAAATAACAGAAAAATCTAAACAGACATCTCTCCAAAGAATACAGATGGCCAACAAACACATGAAAAGATGCTCAACATCACTCATAGTTAGAGAAATGCAAATCAAATCTACAAGGAGATATCACGTCATACCAGTCAGAATGACCATCATCAAAATGTCTACAAACAGTAAATGCTGGAGAGGGTGAGGAGAAAAGGGAACACTCTTACACTGTTGTTGGAATGTAAATTGATACAGCCACTATGAAAGACAGTATGGAGATTCCTCGAAAAACTAAAAATAAAATCACCATATGCCCCAGTAATCCCACTACTAGACATATACCCTGAGGAAATCAAAACTGAAAAAGCACATATACTCTACTGTTCATCACAACACTATTTACAATAGCTAGAACATGGGAGCAACCTAGATATCCATCAACAGATGAATGGATAAAGAAGCTGTGGTACATATACACAGTGGAATATTACTCAGCCATAAAAATAAATGCATTTGAGTCAGTTCTAATGAAGTGGATGAACCCAGAATCTATTATACAGAATGAAGTCAGAGAAAGATGAATATAGTATACTAACACATATACATGGAATCTAGAAAGGTAGTGCTAATAAATGAATATGCAGAGTAGCAATGGAGAAACAGACATAGGGAAGAGACTTATGGACATTGAAGGGAGGGAAGAATGGAAGAATGGGGAAGATGTATGGAAAGAGTAGCATGGAGACTTGCATTACCACATGTAAAATAGATAACTAATGGGAATATGCTGTAAGATTCAGGGAACTCAAACAGAGGCTCTGTGACAAGCTAGAGGGATGGGATGGGAAGGGAGATGGGAGAGAGGTTCAGAAGGGAAGGGACATATGTATACCTATGAATGATTCAGGTTGCTTTGTGACAGTAAAAAAAAACAAAACTCTGTAAAGAAAATAATAATAATAATAATAAAGATGTGATACATATATATAATGGAATATTACTCATCCATTGCAGCACTATTTGCAATAGCTAGGACATGGAAACAACCTAGATATATCCAATGACAAAAGAATGTTTAAAAATGCTGTGGTACATATATACAACACAATACTACCTAGCCATAAAAAGGAATGCATTTGAGTCAGTTCTGGTGAGGTGATGAACCTAGAGCGTATGATAGAGAATGAAGTAAGCCAGAAAGATAAAAATAAATATCATGTATTAATGCATATATGTGGAATCTAAAAGGATGGTACTTATGAATCTATTTGTGGGGCAAAAATGGAGACAGAGACATAGAGAATAGTCTTATGGACATTGAAGGGAGGGAAGAATGGAGGAATGGGCAAGATGTATGGGAAGAGTAACATGGAAACTTAGTTTACCAGAGTAAAATAGATAACTAATGGGAATATGCTGTAAGATTCAGGGAACTCAAACAGAGGCTCTGTGACAAGCTAGAGGGATGGGATGGGAAGGGAGATGGGAGAGAGGTTCAGAAGGGAAGGGACATATGTATACCTATGAATGATTCAGGTTGCTTTGTGACAGTAAAAAAAAACAAAACTCTGTAAAGAAAATAATAATAATAATAATAAAGATGTGATACATATATATAATGGAATATTACTCATCCATTGCAGCACTATTTGCAATAGCTAGGACATGGAAACAACCTAGATATATCCAATGACAAAAGAATGTTTAAAAATGCTGTGGTACATATATACAACACAATACTACCTAGCCATAAAAAGGAATGCATTTGAGTCAGTTCTGGTGAGGTGATGAACCTAGAGCGTATGATAGAGAATGAAGTAAGCCAGAAAGATAAAAATAAATATCATGTATTAATGCATATATGTGGAATCTAAAAGGATGGTACTTATGAATCTATTTGTGGGGCAAAAATGGAGACAGAGACATAGAGAATAGTCTTATGGACAAGGGTGGGGGAGAAGAAAGAGAGACTGAGATGAATGGAAAGAGTATCATGAAAGCATATACACTACCATATGTAAATAAATAGCCAATGGAAATGTGCCATATAACTCAGGGAACACAAACCGGGGCTCTGTAACAACTTAGAGGGGTGGGAAGTGGAAGGGAGGTTCAAGAGAGAGGGGCATGCATATAATTATGGATAATTCATGTTGATGTATGGCAGAAATAAAACCAATATTGTATAGCAATCAATCAATTAAAAATAAATATAATCAATAAAAAAAAGTTAGTCTGGTGGGCAGCTGACCATTTTATGTGCTGAGTGCCTGTGAGTGCCTATGTGTTTGGGTGGAAAAATGAGCAGGGAAGAGAGGAAGAAGTGAAAGGGCCAGATGCAAAAGATGAAACAGAACAAATGGAACCTGTCTGCTCTGCTTCCACCTTTATTCTAGCACAGGGGTATATCTCTTTGAGATGTTACCTATCCAGATGGGCATTTACCCTGCATCAGGGGAGTCATCTCAGCTTCTATTCCACTTGCGTAGCTTTGAGCCATGCCTACATACAGTAAGTATTTTAGTTGATGCAATTCTATTGAGTTTAAGGAGTCATCATACCAAACTTATGCTGTGTTGGGCAACATCCTAGTGCTACCAGGATGATGTGGACATCCTTAGGGGGCACATGGTTTAGGGAAGAGGACTGACATGTAGAGAGATCACTATCAGATAGATCAGAACTATGCAGAGTGTGCTGTGGGTATTTGGAGGAGGGACACTTGGCATGATGTGGAGACTCGGGGCAGACTTTCCAGAGGAGATGCTCTTTGTGCCAGGAAAAGAAAGACAGCAGAGGCTCATGCTTGGGGTGGGGCTGCCTAGGAGATAAGGCTAAGGAATAGATTATAAAGAGGAGAACATGCCAAGAATTTAAATTTTAATACAATGTCAATGGAGATCCCTAGGAGATTTTTTAAGGAAGGAAAGGAAGTAATTAAACTTCAGTTTTTAAAAGTTAGTCTATTTCTCTAAATAGATACTATACTTAAACTACTCTAAGACATTCTAATAAAAAGCAAGATAGAGTGTTTCCATATGCTTGTCTGTCAGTAATTGTGTAACGTACATGCATCTGTGCTTCTACAAAATTGTAGATGTTCTTCTTCCTCCCGTTATTTTATTTGCTTTCTCACTCTAGACACTAAGAGATAAAGTAACTTAGCCAAAGACACTCAAAAGCTTCCAAAAGGAAAATCATACCTAAGAAACCCAAGTTCTGAGTTGGCAAGTCTGTAAGTCCTGTGGAAACTGACCAGATCATACCTGAAATTTGTTCTCCCCAATTCTTTCTAGACTCTTAGTTCTCAGGCCAACTCAGCTCCAGACTTTAGAAAAGATCTGGGATCTGTAGTGATGTTTTGGTCTATGTAGTAGAAGTTCCTTTATAGACTTTCCTAACAAGTATCAGTTCTTACAAATGTTTTCTTCATCTGTTTTCCATTAAGATTTATATAAACAATTAACAAACAGGCTCTCAATGAGGAGAAATTACAGGATTTATCTATAAAGGATTTTTTCAACAAATGGAACCTGTCTGCTCTGCTTCCACTTTTTGCGTAGATGTTACCTATCCAGATGGGCATTTACCCTGCATCAGGGGAGTCATCTCAGCTTCTATTCCACTTGCGTAGCTTTGAGCCATGCCTACATACAGTAAGTATTTTAGTTGATGCAATTCTATTGAGTTTAAGGAGTCATCATACCAAACTTATGCTGTGTTGGGCAACATCCTAGTGCTACCAGGATGATGTGGACATCCTTAGGGGGCACATGGTTTAGGGAAGAGGACTGACATGTAGAGAGATCACTATCAGATAGATCAGAACTATGCAGAGTGTGCTGTGGGTATTTGGAGGAGGGACACTTGGCATGATGTGGAGACTCGGGGCAGACTTTCCAGAGGAGATGCTCTTTGTGCCAGGAAAAGAAAGACAGCAGAGGCTCATGCTTGGGGTGGGGCTGCCTAGGAGATAAGGCTAAGGAATAGATTATAAAGAGGAGAACATGCCAAGAATTTAAATTTTAATACAATGTCAATGGAGATCCCTAGGAGATTTTTTAAGGAAGGAAAGGAAGTAATTAAACTTCAGTTTTTAAAAGTTAGTCTATTTCTCTAAATAGATACTATACTTAAACTACTCTAAGACATTCTAATAAAAAGCAAGATAGAGTGTTTCCATATGCTTGTCTGTCAGTAATTGTGTAACGTACATGCATCTGTGCTTCTACAAAATTGTAGATGTTCTTCTTCCTCCCGTTATTTTATTTGCTTTCTCACTCTAGACACTAAGAGATAAAGTAACTTAGCCAAAGACACTCAAAAGCTTCCAAAAGGAAAATCATACCTAAGAAACCCAAGTTCTGAGTTGGCAAGTCTGTAAGTCCTGTGGAAACTGACCAGATCATACCTGAAATTTGTTCTCCCCAATTCTTTCTAGACTCTTAGTTCTCAGGCCAACTCAGCTCCAGACTTTAGAAAAGATCTGGGATCTGTAGTGATGTTTTGGTCTATGTAGTAGAAGTTCCTTTATAGACTTTCCTAACAAGTATCAGTTCTTACAAATGTTTTCTTCATCTGTTTTCCATTAAGATTTATATAAACAATTAACAAACAGGCTCTCAATGAGGAGAAATTACAGGATTTATCTATAAAGATGTCACTTTTTTGCTTACCTCCAAGCTGTGGCTCATAGTTTGAATTTTGGTCATAGTGTTTGTATTTCTGAATTTGCTGACACTGTAGCTTTCACAAAACCAAGCATTCAAGCAGCTAAACATTGCCCCAAAGAGAATTCCCCAATAGGTTACTTTCTGTAAATCTGAAGATAAATCAGTTTGAGTGTGTGTGTTTGCAGGGCAGGATCTTTCCCTGCACTATGGGAGGAAACCACATTTCATCGTCGTCCACCAACTCCCAAATGGGACAAGATATGATCTGCCATTTCCATAGTTACTACCAGAGGCTCTTTGCAAACATTTAAAATATTCCCTAGGACAGATACTTTTCTCTTTGTAAGAATTGTGAGATGTTTTAAATTGTGAGATTAGCAAAGTTTGTCTTTTAAGTTTCCTATCCTTATTGTGGCCCTCTTGGACAGTATCTCTTGATCCCGGGTGCCCCAAGCTACTCCCACCTCTGTCCTAAGTAGTCCTGGATGATCGAGAACATGTATTCCCTTCTGTTCTCTCCCAGTTCAAATTTGGTAGTCAGTTGGTTGGAAAATTTATTTTCACTCACCTATTAATGGCTAGAAGTGTTTAGTGTCTAGAGATTTTTGTATTTTTACTAGAATGGATTTCCCTCATACAAAAAATAGATCTGCAAAGATTATGCCAAAACAGATTTATTTTATGAAGAAATTTACTTGTAATGCCTTCATTTAGCAAAAATCTACAAAGACACTTTGCTAGGGGCTGATGGATACCCAGATGGAGCAGACATAGATCTTGTTTGTAAACAGCTTACAGGTGACTAAGTAGTAAGCCTTTCAGGCTGGGTATGTGAACAATGCAAAGAAATACAGGAACACAACAGAATGGGAAAGATTAATGATCTCTTTGAGAAAACTGGAGACACCAAGAGGATATTTCATGCAAAGACGGGCACAATAAAGGACAGAAATGGCAAGGACCTAATAGGAGCATAATAGATTAAGAAGAGGGTGGAACTATAAAGGAAATAGTTTTCCATTAAGATTTATATAAACAATTAACAAACAGGCTCTCAATGAGGAGAAATTACAGGATTTATCTATAAAGATGTCACTTTTGCTTACCTCCAAGCTGTGGCTCATAGTTTGAATTTTGGTCATAGTGTTTGTATTTCTGAATTTGCTGACACTGTAGCTTTCACAAAACCAAGCATTCAAGCAGCTAAACATTGCCCCAAAGAGAATTCCCCAATAGGTTACTTTCTGTAAATCTGAAGATAAATCAGTTTGAGTGTGTGTGTTTGCAGGGCAGGATCTTTCCCTGCACTATGGGAGGAAACCACATTTCATCGTCGTCCACCAACTCCCAAATGGGACAAGATATGATCTGCCATTTCCATAGTTACTACCAGAGGCTCTTTGCAAACATTTAAAATATTCCCTAGGACAGATACTTTTCTCTTTGTAAGAATTGTGAGATGTTTTAAATTGTGAGATTAGCAAAGTTTGTCTTTTAAGTTTCCTATCCTTATTGTGACCCTCTTGGACAGTATCTCTTGATCCCGGGTGCCCCAAGCTACTCCCACCTCTGTCCTAAGTAGTCCTGGATGATCGAGAACATGTATTCCCTTCTGTTCTCTCCCAGTTCAAATTTGGTAGTCAGTTGGTTGGAAAATTTATTTTCATTATCCTATTAATGGCTAGAAGTGTTTATTTTCTAGAGATTTATGTATTTTTACTAGAATGGATTTCCCTCATACAAAAAATAGATCTGCAAAGATTATGCCAAAACAGATTTATTTTATGAAGAAATTTACTTGTAATGCCTTCATTTAGCAAAAATCTACAAAGACACTTTGCTAGGGGCTGATGGATACCCAGATGGAGCAGACATAGATCTTGTTTGTAAACAGCTTACAGGTGACTAAGTAGTAAGCCTTTCAGGCTGGGTATGTGAACAATGCAAAGAAATACAGGAACACAACAGAATGGGAAAGATTAATGATCTCTTTGAGAAAACTGGAGACACCAAGAGGATATTTCATGCAAAGACGGGCACAATAAAGGACAGAAATGGCAAGGACCTAATAGGAGCATAATAGATTAAGAAGAGGTGGCAAGAATACACAGAAGAACTATAGGAAAAAGGTCTAAATGACCTGGGTAACCATGATGGTGTGGTCACTAACCTAGAGCCAGACATCTGGAAATGTAAAGGCAAATGAGCCTTAGGAAGCATTGCTGTGAACAAAGCTAGTGTTGGTGATGGAATTTCAGCTGAGCTATTTCAAATCCTAGAAGATACTGTTGTTAAAGTGCTGCCCTTAATATGCCAGTGAATTTGGAAAACTCAGCAGTGGCCACAGAACTAGAAGAGGTCAGTTTTCATTCCAAAAAAAGGCAATGCCAAAGAACATTCAAATTATTGTATAACTGCACTCATTTCACATGCTAGCCAGCTAATGCTCAAAATCCTTTAAGCTAGGCTTCAACAATATGTGAACCAAGAACTTTCAGATGTTCAAGCTGGAGAACTTCCAGATATACAAGCTGGAATTTTAAAAAAGCAGACAAACCAGAAATCAAATTCCCAACATCTGGTGGATCATAGAAAAAACAAGGGAATTCCAGAAAAATATCTGTCTGCGTCATTGACTATACTAAAGCCTTTGGCTGTGTGGATCACAACAAACTGTGGAAAATTCTTAAAGAGATGAGAATATCAGACCACTTTACCTATCTCTTGAGAAACCTGTACTCAGGACAAGAATCAACAGTTAGAACCAGATATGGAACAATAGTCTGGTTCAAAATTGGGAAAGGAGTACATCAAGGCTGTTTATTATCACCCTGTTTATTTAACTTATATGTAGAGTACATTTTATATGTAAAACTTATATGCAGAGTATAACTTATTTGCAAAATGCAGGGTTGGATGTATCACAAACTGCAATCAAGATTGCTGGGAGAAATACCAATAACTTCATATATGAAGATGACACCACCCTAATGACAGAAAGTAAAGAGGAACTAAAGATCCTCTTGATGAAAGAAAGAGAGTGGAAAAGCTGGTTTAAAATTCAACATTCAAAAAGCTAAGATTATGGCATCCAGTTCCATCACTTCATGGCAAATAAATAGGGAAAAAGTGGAAACTGTGATAGCCTTTATTTTCTAAGGTTCCCAAATCACTATGGACAGTGACTGCAGTCATGAAATTAAAAAAGACATTTTCTCCTTGGAAGAAAAGTTATGACAAAAGTATATGGCATATAAAAAGCAAAGACACCACTTTGCTGACAAAGGTTCATCTATTCAAAGATACGGTTTATTCAAGTAGTCATGTATGGATGTAAGAGCTGGACCATAAAGAATACTAAGCACTGAAGATTGGTGCTTTTGAACTCTTGTGTTGGAGAAGACTCTTGAGAGTCCCTCAGACAGCAAGGAGATCAAATCAGTCAATCCTAAAGAAAACCAACCCTGAATAGTCATTGGAAGGACTAATAATGAAGCTGAAGGTCCGATACTTGGGCCAACTGATGTGAAGAGTTGACTCATTGGAAATGACTCCGATGCTGGGAAACGTTGAGAGCAAAAGGAGACAGCAATGACAGAAGATGAAATGGTTGGATAGCATCACCAACTCAATGGACATGAGTCTGAGCAAACTCTAGGAGATAGTGAATGACAGGAAAGCCTTGCATGCTGCATGTGCTTGCAGAGCTGGAAACGACTTAGTGACTGAACAACAACAAAGTACAATAAAATCAAAGTCATCAGGCTGAGAATAAACTGACGAAAGAAATAATAATGTTTAGTGAGTTTTTTAAAAACTCTGTTTTCAAAAAACATAGTGTTTTAAAATGTTTCTGACTTTCTGATTTCTGTTAAAATACAAGCACTCATGATGGTAGCTCCTATATGAGAAAAACCTCCATAGCAATTATAATACGTTGTGATAAAATATATGTCCTTTTGCTTTTAACTTATATGTAGAGTACATTTTATATGTAAAACTTATATCAGAGTATAACTTATTTGCAAAATGCAGGGTTGGATGTATCACAAACTGCAATCAAGATTGCTGGGAGAAATACCAATAACTTCATATATGAAGATGACACCACCCTAATGACAGAAAGTAAAGAGGAACTAAAGATCCTCTTGATGAAAGAAAGAGAGTGGAAAAGCTGGTTTAAAATTCAACATTCAAAAAGCTAAGATTATGGCATCCAGTTCCATCACTTCATGGCAAATAAATAGGGAAAAAGTGGAAACTGTGATAGCCTTTATTTTCTAAGGTTCCCAAATCACTATGGACAGTGACTGCAGTCATGAAATTAAAAAAGACATTTTCTCCTTGGAAGAAAAGTTATGACAAAAGTATATGGCATATAAAAAGCAAAGACACCACTTTGCTGACAAAGGTTCATCTATTCAAAGATACGGTTTATTCAAGTAGTCATGTATGGATGTAAGAGCTGGACCATAAAGAATACTAAGCACTGAAGATTGGTGCTTTTGAACTCTTGTGTTGGAGAAGACTCTTGAGAGTCCCTCAGACAGCAAGGAGATCAAATCAGTCAATCCTAAAGAAAACCAACCCTGAATAGTCATTGGAAGGACTAATAATGAAGCTGAAGGTCCGATACTTGGGCCAACTGATGTGAAGAGTTGACTCATTGGAAATGACTCCGATGCTGGGAAACGTTGAGAGCAAAAGGAGACAGCAATGACAGAAGATGAAATGGTTGGATAGCATCACCAACTCAATGGACATGAGTCTGAGCAAACTCTAGGAGATAGTGAATGACAGGAAAGCCTTGCATGCTGCATGTGCTTGCAGAGCTGGAAACGACTTAGTGACTGAACAACAACAAAGTACAATAAAATCAAAGTCATCAGGCTGAGAATAAACTGACGAAAGAAATAATAATGTTTAGTGAGTTTTTTAAAAACTCTGTTTTCAAAAAACATAGTGTTTTAAAAATGTTTCTGACTTTCTGATTTCTGTTAAAATACAAGCACTCATGATGGTAGCTCCTATATGAGAAAAACCTCCATAGCAATTATAATACGTTGTGATAAAAATATATGTCCTTTGTGGGGAAGGAACAGTGGGTGAGAGGTGTAAAGGAAGTAGCATGAAGGCCTGTACTATCATATGTGAAGAAAATAACTATAGTCATTGCTCCGTGAGAAAAGCAGATCCTTCACAGGTGCTGTATGACGGTCTGGAGGGGTGGGATGGGGGGATATACATATGACTAATCTGAGAATATACATCTGTAAACAACAAAACTCTGTAAAAGTTAAAAGTAAAATAAAAGCTTTAAAATATATATATATATATATGTCCTAAAAAATACCAAAATATCAACTCACAATGGTTATCTCAAGAGGATAAGAATATGGGTAATTTTTATTTTAAATAAGAATTTACTAATGAATGTTCAAATAATAAATTTTAGCATTCTTTCTAAATACTGAATTATTTAATAATGTTTAAATAATGAATGCTTATTGCCAGAAAAATATTGGTTTTTAAGAAGTAATAATTACTTAATGTAGCTTAAATACTTTAGTGATATGGCCAGTGTGTGAAGGAGGGTGACATATGTGAAATGAAGTGTGGAAAATTCAAGATGATTCTGGGGGCTAGAAGAGGCTTGAACAGAGATCTGCCCGTTAAATGTGAGTAAAAGCAAACATCTTGTTCTCAAAGCAGAAATTCCACTTCTTACCTCACAGAGTGATTATACTCTCTTTGTTTTGATATGATTAAAAGATAAGCAAGCAAGCAAGCAAACAACAACAACAACAAAACAAGCAATAATACCTACACAATAATTCCAGAGGATGAAATGGCAGTCATTGTCATATCCTTTGAAAAGGCTCTTGGGTAAGGGAAGGCCAGTGCCTATGGGGTAAGGGGGTAGGGAGTAAGGTGGGGATTGGTGTGGGGTGTGGGTGAGAGGGATCTTTTCCAAAATGCTGACTTTTAACAATTACAGGTAAAAATTACTCTAACCCTTTCCCTCCCTTGAGTCAAGACAAGAATAAGAGCCATATGCAGTTGTCTTATAAGTAACCCAACCTACATGGATATTTTAACAATTCTATGAAAATTTGCTGGTGATATGTCTTTCTGTTTGAAATCAAAATACATTAAAAATCACTTTTGACCTGCATAAAAATGTAAACAATGAACTTTAGGAACAGTAGACTTTAAGGCAATTTTTATTTTGGTCCTTTGTTCATCTGTAGCTCCTTTTTTTTTATTGAATTTTACCAAAAACATGTATTATGTATTCACTGACAACAAAGACGAAGGATAACACTCTATAGAATCAAAACTAGGTGATAAAAAACATGCGTGAAAGAGAACGGACTATAGGCAAATATATCCAGTATTCCTAATGGTTCTCTTTGGGAGAGATTATAAGCAATGGGTAAGTTGGCATTTCTTTGTATTCTGGATATTCTCCAACTTCCTAAAATGGACATGGGAAAACAATACATATAGCATGATCCCACTTTGGAAAAAGTGAAATTGCCTATCCATGTAATATACTGTTTTTGCAGAGACATGTGTAGAAGCATATATACTGACACATTTCCTTTTCTTTTTTGGGCAGAGAGGGTGGTGAGAAGATGCATTAGAAATGAGAAAGGAAACCTTTTGATGACATCAATTTTTTTGTGATGAAAAAAGTAGTTTTTGTAGCTTAATTACTTTAGTGATATGGCCAGTGTGTGAAGGAGGGTGACACATGTGAAATGAAGTGTGGAAAATTCAAGATGATTCTGGGGGCTAGAAGAGGCTTGAACAGAGATCTGCCCGTTAAATGTGAGTAAAAGCAAACATCTTGTTCTCAAAGCAGAAATTCCACTTCTTACCTCACAGAGTGATTATACTCTCTTTGTTTTGATATGATTAAAAGATAAGCAAGCAAGCAAACAACAACAACAACAAAACAAGCAATAATACCTACACAATAATTCCAGAGGATGAAATGGCAGTCATTGTCATATCCTTTGAAAAGGCTCTTGGGTAAGGGAAGGCCAGTGCCTATGGGGTAAGGGGGTAGGGAGTAAGGTGGGGATTGGTGTGGGGTGTGGGTGAGAGGGATCTTTTCCAAAATGCTGACTTTTAACAATTACAGGTAAAAATTACTCTAACCCTTTCCCTCCCTTGAGTCAAGACAAGAATAAGAGCCATATGCAGTTGTCTTATAAGTAACCCAACCTACATGGATATTTTAACAATTCTATGAAAATTTGCTGGTGATATGTCTTTCTGTTTGAAATCAAAATACATTAAAAATCACTTTTGACCTGCATAAAAATGTAAACAATGAACTTTAGGAACAGTAGACTTTAAGGCAATTTTTATTTTGGTCCTTTGTTCATCTGTAGCTCCTTTTTTTTTTTATTGAATTTTACCAAAAACATGTATTATGTATTCACTGACAACAAAGACGAAGGATAACACTCTATAGAATCAAAACTAGGTGATAAAAAACATGCGTGAAAGAGAACGGACTATAGGCAAATATATCCAGTATTCCTAATGGTTCTCTTTGGGAGAGATTATAAGCAATGGGTAAGTTGGCATTTCTTTGTATTCTGGATATTCTCCAACTTCCTAAAATGGACATGGGAAAACAATACATATAGCATGATCCCACTTTGGAAAAAGTGAAATTGCCTATCCATGTAATATACTGTTTTTGCAGAGACATGTGTAGAAGCATATATACTGACACATTTCCTTTTCTTTTTTGGGCAGAGAGGGTGGTGAGAAGATGCATTAGAAATGAGAAAGGAAACCTTTTTTGATGACATCAATAGACTGATTCTTCATGCAACAAATGTGGATTATTTTAGTGATTTTACCAAAAACAAAGAGATTAGAAAAATGCACTGAAAAGCTTGACATGCCCAGGTTGTCTTGCAGGCTGCTTTGCACCCTTTCTTGTATGCTTTGTTTGTGATCTAAAGAGGGCATCTCTCCTGTTGCAGAGTCCCACTGTTCACCACCTGTTCACCTGGCGCTTCTCAGGTTCTCAGCTCTTTGAATGACTTTAAATGCATTTTTTAATTAATATTTTTCTATGGAATTCTCCCGACTTTGCAGTGTATTTGAAAATCAGGGAACCAGGACAAACTACTTTGGAAAGTTAGATTTCTCTTCAATTTATCTCATACAGGAACTGATAGGATCTATTAGTATTAAAAAGCTCTCATCTTGGCTTACATTTTTGCTTTTGCAAACTAGAGTGATGGATGAATAGCAGATGGACGGATGGATGTTCATCTCATTTACCTGTTTCTTCATTTGTCCCACATGCAGAGCAGAATCAACATTGACAGAGGTCAGTAACTGCATGATCCAGGCCCTAGCAAATTCTGCATGGCATTTTCAGTTACTTTCAAAAATGAGAATTCCGTCCTTTAAGCCACTGAGGGAATAGGGTTCATGGCACTGTTTTGATCAAGTCACAATGTTCAGTTGCACAGACTGCACACTGCACAAAGGTGTCACATGATCAAGGGACTGCCACCTTCCAGCTGCATAATGACTAGACATGGGTTACCAGCAGCCCTGAGTGTCCGTAGCCAGCCAGGGGCTGGCAAACACCCACATTACCCATCATTGGTAAGAAAATCACCCTCCATCATTTCACCCAACTGTTGAGTCTCTTTGTTTGTCTATTACCCTCCGCCCCACTTTTTCCTTTCTCCTACCCATAATTCCTGCTGAACTGCATCTCCCACAAGCTTTACCAAAAAAAGAAGAAAGAAAAGAAAGAAGATATACGGGAGCATCTCAGAATGTGACCTTGCTTGCAGATGGGGATTTTTAGACATAGTGAGGTTAAAATGAAGTCATTAGGATGGGCTCTAATCCAATATGATTGATATCCTTATAGAAGCAGAAATTTGGACATAGGGAAGAGGATATAAAAATACAATAACACCATCTACAAGCCAAGGAATGATGGAGGCTACTGGAAACTAGAGAGAGGTCTGGAAGGGATCCTTCCCTGACAGCCCTGAGGAGGAATCAACACAGCCAAAGTCCTGTTCCAGACTTCTCGTCTCCAAAACTATCAGACAGTAAGCTTCTTCTTCTTCTTTTTGTAAGCCACACGATTTGTGTTTTGTTTTGGCAGCTCTCGAAATGAATGAATGCCCCTGTCCCACTCCAGGCTCTCCATTTCTCACTCCATACCTTTTCTTCTGTCTTCCTTGCTCTCACCTTCTTATTCCAGAAAACTCATCTTTATGCTACTCCTCTGTTTTGATAGCATTGGCTGGTCAAATAGGCAGTGTGTTCAGTAAAATAAACCAAATCCCAAGAAGTCTACAAATAGAATAATTTCTGTTTGGAGAGTTAGTCACTGTTGGTGGGGAGGGCTGGTAACTTACACATCAGGCATTACCAGAGCCAGCGTTTCTTAAATTTTGACTCCACGTTATTATGTACAGCACAACTAAAGGTATACCTATGCAACTACCTCATAAATAAGAACCAGTTCCACACAGAATGTATTCAAATAGAATTGAATTTTCTGACGGTGACTGCAGCCACTGTTTTGATCAAGTCACAATGTTCAGTTGCACAGACTGCACACTGCACAAAGGTGTCACATGATCAAGGGACTTCCAGCTGCATAATGACTAGACATGGGTTACCAGCAGCCCTGAGTGTCCGTAGCCAGCCAGGGGCTGGCAAACACCCACATTACCCATCATTGGTAAGAAAATCACCCTCCATCATTTCACCCAACTGTTGAGTCTCTTTGTTTGTCTATTACCCTCCGCCCCACTTTTTCCTTTCTCCTACCCATAATTCCTGCTGAACTGCATCTCCCACAAGCTTTACCAAAAAAAGAAGAAAGAAAAGAAAGAAGATATACGGGAGCATCTCAGAATGTGACCTTGCTTGCAGATGGGGATTTTTAGACATAGTGAGGTTAAAATGAAGTCATTAGGATGGGCTCTAATCCAATATGATTGATATCCTTATAGAAGCAGAAATTTGGACATAGGGAAGAGGATATAAAAATACAATAACACCATCTACAAGCCAAGGAATGATGGAGGCTACTGGAAACTAGAGAGAGGTCTGGAAGGGATCCTTCCTGACAGCCCTGAGGAGGAATCAACACAGCCAAAGTCCTGTTCCAGACTTCTCGTCTCCAAAACTATCAGACAGTAAGCTTCTTCTTCTTCTTTTTGTAAGCCACACGATTTGTGTTTTGTTTTGGCAGCTCTCGAAATGAATGAATGCCCCTGTCCCACTCCAGGCTCTCCATTTCTCACTCCATACCTTTTCTTCTGTCTTCCTTGCTCTCACCTTCTTATTCCAGAAAACTCATCTTTATGCTACTCCTCTGTTTTGATAGCATTGGCTGGTCAAATAGGCAGTGTGTTCAGTAAAATAAACCAAATCCCAAGAAGTCTACAAATAGAATAATTTCTGTTTGGAGAGTTAGTCACTGTTGGTGGGGAGGGCTGGTAACTTACACATCAGGCATTACCAGAGCCAGCGTTTCTTAAATTTTGACTCCACGTTATTATGTACAGCACAACTAAAGGTATACCTATGCAACTACCTCATAAATAAGAACCAGTTCCACACAGAATGTATTCAAATAGAATTGAATTTTCTGACGGTGACTGCAGCCACGAAATTAAAAGATGCTTGCTTCTTGGAAGAAGAACTATGACAAATCTAGACATCATTTTGCTGATAAAGGTCCTTCTAGTCAAAGCTATGGCTTTTCCAGTAGTCACGGACAGATGTGATAGTTGGACAATAAAGGTTGAACACTGAAGAATTGATGATTTTGAACTGTGGTGTTGGAGAAGGCTCTTGAGAGTCCCTTGGACAGCAAAGAGATGAAATCAGTCAATCCTAAAGGAAATCAACTCTGAATATTCATTGGAAGGACTGATGCTGAAGCTCAAATACCTTGGTCACCTGATGCAAAGAACTGACTCATTGGAAAAGACCCTGATGCTAGGAAAGATTGAGGGCAGGAGAACAAAGGGGTGACAGAGGATGAGACGGTTGGATGGCACTACCAACTCAGTGGACATGAATTGAGCAAACTCTGGGAGATGGTGGAGGACAGGGAAGCCTGGTGTGCTGCAGACCACAGGACTGAACACAACTTAGTGACTGAATAGCAACATCAACTCCATATCTATCATCAATTATTGCCCATCTTCTATGATAATCAGGCACCTCTGAGCTGTTTGTTTTATCTTCTGCCCATTTAAAAATTAAATCAGGGGCTTCCCTGGTGGTCCAGTGGGTAAGGACACCACCTTGAAGTGCAAGGGGCGCCGGTTAGATCCCTGGCCTGGGAAGATCCGATGTGTCCAATTACTGAGCCAGAGCTCTGGAGTGCATGCGCCCAGAGCCAGTGCTCTGCAACAACAGAGGCCACCTCGATGGGAGGCCCACACGGGCTAAAGAACAAAGATGGATGAAACTAGACAAATGAAAGACCAGTGGGAGTGGCCCGCCCACCCTCTCCTTCTCCCCATCCCCCGCCGCCAAAATAAATAAATGCTTAAAAAAAATAAATCAATTTTTTCATGAATTGATTTTGTCTTGGCAGTCATAGCTCTGGATGAGCTTACTTTGATGTAGAAGCTTGTCAAGAATACAAATAAAAGAAAAGAAAAGCAACATATCAGGAAACCAACTTTTTTTTGAACGGTACCTATGCAACTACCTCATAAATAAGAACCAGTTCCACACAGAATGTATTCAAATAGAATTGAATTTTCTGACGGTGACTGCAGCCACGAAATTAAAAGATGCTTGCTTCTTGGAAGAAGAACTATGACAAATCTAGACATCATTTTGCTGATAAAGGTCCTTCTAGTCAAAGCTATGGCTTTTCCAGTAGTCACGGACAGATGTGATAGTTGGACAATAAAGGTTGAACACTGAAGAATTGATGATTTTGAACTGTGGTGTTGGAGAAGGCTCTTGAGAGTCCCTTGGACAGCAAAGAGATGAAATCAGTCAATCCTAAAGGAAATCAACTCTGAATATTCATTGGAAGGACTGATGCTGAAGCTCAAATACCTTGGTCACCTGATGCAAAGAACTGACTCATTGGAAAAGACCCTGATGCTAGGAAAGATTGAGGGCAGGAGAACAAAGGGGTGACAGAGGATGAGACGGTTGGATGGCACTACCAACTCAGTGGACATGAATTGAGCAAACTCTGGGAGATGGTGGAGGACAGGGAAGCCTGGTGTGCTGCAGACCACAGGACTGAACACAACTTAGTGACTGAATAGCAACATCAACTCCATATCTATCATCAATTATTGCCCATCTTCTATGATAATCAGGCACCTCTGAGCTGTTTGTTTTATCTTCTGCCCATTTAAAAATTAAATCAGGGGCTTCCCTGGTGGTCCAGTGGGTAAGGACACCACCTTGAAGTGCAAGGGGCGCCGGTTAGATCCCTGGCCTGGGAAGATCCGATGTGTCCAATTACTGAGCCAGAGCTCTGGAGTGCATGCGCCCAGAGCCAGTGCTCTGCAACAACAGAGGCCACCTCGATGGGAGGCCCACACGGGCTAAAGAACAAAGATGGATGAAACTAGACAAATGAAAGACCAGTGGGAGTGGCCCGCCCACCCTCTCCTTCTCCCCATCCCCCGCCGCCAAAATAAATAAATGCTTAAAAAAAATAAATCAATTTTTTCATGAATTGATTTTGTCTTGGCAGTCATAGCTCTGGATGAGCTTACTTTGATGTAGAAGCTTGTCAAGAATACAAATAAAAGAAAAGAAAAGCAACATATCAGGAAACCTAGAAAACAACACTTTCTAAGAAGTACTGTGTCCTGAGTTACCAATCTTGGATCTTAGGAGGTGAATTCCCATCCAGGATTTGGCTATACTGTTCCAGTTCTTCAGATAATAAAAGGAACATCAGTGTGCTATTTTCTCAGAAAATTATGTACTATGGACCCTTGAACAACAAAGGGGTGTGCATGTTTCATGTTGCTTAAAATACACTTATAATTTATTATGGACCCTCCCAACCCAAGGTTCCTCAGTATCTGTGTTTCATATCACAGTTCTGCATCTGTGGATTCAACCAACTGCAGGTGGGGTGGTGCTGTATTTATTTGTGGAAAAATCCATGTACAAGTGGACTAGGTGCAGTTTAAACCCATATTGTGCAATTTCAACCCATGATGTCCTGATGTCCTGCAGTTTGTTCTCTCTTCATTCTGAAGGTCATTAACGCTCAATTCTCAAAGGTTTTGTAGGAACTTGAGACATTTCAGGCCAGGTCCCTCCTGCATACAACACTGGCATGTGTAGGTTTACTACTGTCTGTCATTAAGAACCACATCAGAGTTTCTGCCAAGTGTCATTCATTTGATGGCATTGTTACTGTATTTGTCCTAGGGAATTATTTATAATGAAAACTGACCATGAGTTCATACCACCATAGTTGGTACATGAACAATTTTTAAACTCACTCCCGACTTACATTTGTGAATTCTACTCCCCAAGTCTGCCCTATATCATTGCACAAGTCACAGGGCTCTGTTTGTTGCTTTCTTCCCACTGAATATCATTATAGACTGGGTCTGTACAATCAGCCTAGGCTCTGGGTCATACTCTCCTAGTTACTTAACCTTTCTGAGCCCCAATTTCCTCTTCTGTGTGTGACTGAGGAGGCTGGGAAATGCTCTACAAAACTACACTGTTTTCTGAAGGGGGCAGATCAAAGTAAGAGAAAGACCTTTATCTGAGGGCTTCTTTTTTTTTTTTTTTTAATTTATTTATTTATCTTTTTTGGGGGTGGGGTGGGGAGGGAGGGGGATGGGCGGGCCACTTCTGTTGGTCTTTCATTTCTCTAGTTTCATCCATCTTTGTTCTTTGGCTCCTGTGGGCCTTCCATCGCCGTGGCCTCTATCATTGCAGAGCACCGGCTGTGAGCGCACGCGTGCCAGAGCTCCAGCTCAGTAATTGGACACATCGGTCCAGCCGCTCCGCGGCACATGGGATCTTCCCAGGCCAGGGATCGAACTGGCGCCCCTTGCACTGCAAGGCGGTGTCCTTACCCACTGGACCACCAGGGGAAGCCCTATCTGAGGGTTTCTGTAGGTCCTTTGTACTTCTGCAGAAATCAGTGGCTCTTCTGTGTGAGTTTTTCTTTTCCAGTGGTTCTAAAAGGGTTGTTCCCAGACCAGTGGTATCAACATCATCTGGGAATGGAAGAAATCCATCTTCTCACTCACACCTACACGCTCAAAACCCAGCAAGCTGTGTCATAAGGTCCCTGGGTAACTCTAACTCATGCTCCAATTCGAGAACCACTGGGGTAGGACAAGGAAGGCCTTGGACAAAGTTTAGCTGCAGAGGCTTATGAGAACTGAACACCTGCCCTGCATAACAGAGAGGAAGCTGGAGTTCCTGGGTGTAATCTAGGAAGTGGATACCTGAGAACTGGAGCCAGCAGGATGGATAGAGTCCACATGGTGGGAGCTTGGATAAGGTCACATGAGCTGTGAGAAAGTTCCAGCCCCAGTGGTATGGTGGCTGAAAGGACTTTAAGACTGATCTGCCTAGACAGACAAGGAAAGGTATCATATGACATCCCTTACATATGTGATCTAAAAAGAAATGATACACAAATAAACTGACTTAAAAAAAAAACAAAAAAAACAGGGGTTCACAAGATTTAATTGTGGAGCTTGGGACTGACATGCACACATTGCTCTTTATTTAACAAGGACTGAGGAGGCTGGGAAATGCTCTACAAAACTACACTGTTTTCTGAAGGGGGCAGATCAAAGTAAGAGAAAGACCTTTATCTGAGGGCTTCTTTTTTTTTTTTTTTTTATTTATTTATTTATCTTTTTTGGGGGGGGGGGGGGGGGGGGGGGGGGTGGGGCGGGCCACTTCTGTTGGTCTTTCATTTCTCTAGTTTCATCCATCTTTGTTCTTTGGCTCCTGTGGGCCTTCCATCGCCGTGGCCTCTATCATTGCAGAGCACCGGCTGTGAGCGCACGCGTGCCAGAGCTCCAGCTCAGTAATTGGACACATCGGTCCAGCCGCTCCGCGGCACATGGGATCTTCCCAGGCCAGGGATCGAACTGGCGCCCCTTGCACTGCAAGGCGGTGTCCTTACCCACTGGACCACCAGGGGAAGCCCTATCTGAGGGTTTCTGTAGGTCCTTTGTACTTCTGCAGAAATCAGTGGCTCTTCTGTGTGAGTTTTTCTTTTCCAGTGGTTCTAAAAGGGTTGTTCCCAGACCAGTGGTATCAACATCATCTGGGAATGGAAGAAATCCATCTTCTCACTCACACCTACACGCTCAAAACCCAGCAAGCTGTGTCATAAGGTCCCTGGGTAACTCTAACTCATGCTCCAATTCGAGAACCACTGGGGTAGGACAAGGAAGGCCTTGGACAAAGTTTAGCTGCAGAGGCTTATGAGAACTGAACACCTGCCCTGCATAACAGAGAGGAAGCTGGAGTTCCTGGGTGTAATCTAGGAAGTGGATACCTGAGAACTGGAGCCAGCAGGATGGATAGAGTCCACATGGTGGGAGCTTGGATAAGGTCACATGAGCTGTGAGAAAGTTCCAGCCCCAGTGGTATGGTGGCTGAAAGGACTTTAAGACTGATCTGCCTAGACAGACAAGGAAAGGTATCATATGACATCCCTTACATATGTGATCTAAAAAGAAATGATACACAAATAAACTGACTTACAAAACAAAAACAGATTCACAGATTTAGAAAATGAACTAACGACTGCTGGGCATGGAGAAGCAGGGATGGGCACGAAGGATGGTGGGAGGAGGGATAATTGTGGAGCTTGGGACTGACATGCACACATTGCTCTATTTAAAATGGATAAATGGATGACCAACAAGGACATACTGTATAACACAGGGAATTCTGTGCAGCCTGGACAGGAGAGGGGTTGAGGGGAGAATGGATACGTGTATACCTGTGGCTGAATCCCCTCACTGTTCACCTGAAATTGTCACAGCATTGTTAATCAGCTATACTCCCAATACAAAATAAATGTTACAACAGCAGGTTTACACAATGCACTATTTGTTTCATTTGCTGTACCATGTGATTTTTGTACCTTTTGCCTCATACTTTCAGCATTTTAAATTGTTCTCCTGCATGCAATAACTTTGTATAAGAAGGGATCTTGTTTTAGGGAGGGAGGGATGGAAGTTTGGATATATGCCAAGGTGAGGTTAAGAATCAGTGGATTTCAGGAAGTCAAAACAGAGATGGTTATACCCTAGAGAAGGGATTTCTCAACCTCAGCACAAGGGACGTTTTAGACTGGAGCATTCCTTGTTGTATGTACGTCTTATCGACTGTAGGACTTTTAGCAGTATTTCTGGCTTCTAGTCTCTAGACACCTCAAATCGTGGCTGCCAACAGAATGTCCTAATCCATTGCCAGAACAGGGAAATATAACTCCCTCTGAGAATCACTGTAATGGAATCTTCTAGGGGACACTGGCTTTTCTTAAGGGCATGTCATAAGAGAGGTAGTTAGGGGTTTAGTGAGTGAGTCCATTTGCTCTGAATGGTGAGTCCATTTGCTCTGAATCAGAAGCACCCAGGTTATTCTGACTGACATCTGTGGTGGGAACATCTCTCTCACAAAGCAGGGTGAAAACTCAGTGAGAGTATTTGTAAGGTACCAGCAGAGTAGGTGGTGCCTAGTAGACATATTTCCTCCTTTCGGTTCCATTTCTATCATAGACATCCTTAGCAGACCGTGACCCATGGTGATCCCAGAGGTCTTGTACACTGTTCTCCTTACTACTTGTCCGAAACTGTGAAGTGGCTGAGACTACTTACAAGTTTCAGTTTTGTGGAAAACCACAAAACCCCTGAGTCAGAGACAAAGGACCCTTTATGACTCCATATAAGTAGCAGCAACTAGAGTACCAGCCCTTTCTTGGGCTAATTTTCTAATCCCAGTTCTCTAACAGCACAAAGGAGGTCACATGACACATGCACACTTGGGGGTGGGGGTGGGGGCTGCCTTCCAAGAGAGGAACCATCCTGAGCTTAGGGAACCCAAGCATGTCTGCCCTTCATGCTAGAGATAGAAACTGTCTTTTAGACTTTTCTGGAAGCTCAGTGGTAAAGAATTCACCTGCCAATGCAGGAGACACAGGTTCCATCCCTGATCTGGGAAGATCCCACATGCTGAGAAGCAACTAAGCCCATGTACCACAACTATTGAAGCCCATGTGCCCTGGACCTGGAGTTCCACAACAAGAGAAGTCACTGCAACAAGAAGCCTGCTCACCTCAGCTAGAGAGTAGCCCCCACTCCCTGCAACTAGAGAAGAGCCTGCAGCAGCAGTGAAAACCCAGAATAGCCAAAAATAAACAAATTTTTTTTCAAAAGTCGTTCAACCAACAATGAAATTTAAAGGTTTAACCAAAAAAAAAAAAAAGAAAAGAAACTGTCTTTTAAGGTCATGCATTATATAGACAGGTATCCTTGGAAAGATAGTCCTCAAGAAAGACATTTTCTGTCTCTGCTCATAAGATATACAGAAACATAAGAGATTTTCTCCCAGTATTACTCTTCTGAAATTATTTCATAAGCTTTTTTGGCAGAAGGATTACGTCTATTCATCTTTATAATTAACCCTGGTACCCAGGAGGTCATATAATAAAAATTCCCAACAAAAGTGTGTGGGATAGCTTTGCGCAGTGGCAGTATTGTAGCCAATGAGGTTTATCCGAGCGCGATTATTGATAATTGAAAAAAAAAAAAAAAGTGTGTGGGATGCATTTAAGGAGTTATGCTCAGCCTAGTTCAACATTCTACCCATTTGACAGTTCTGTTAGTTTTCAACTGCTGCTATAACAAGTTACCTCAAATTTGGTGACTTAAAAGTGCAGCAATCTGGATCAGAGTTCTAGAGATCAGAAGTTCGAAATGGGTCTTATTGGGCTAAGATGAAGGCAGAGCTACCTTTCCTTCGTAGGGTGAAGGGGAGAATCCACTTCCTGCCTTTTCTAGATTCTAGAGACCAGCATTCCTCAGCTTGTGGCCCTTTTTTGCCATTATTAGAGCCATAGCATCTGGCTATGACCTACCCCTGCCTCCCTTCTGCTCTAATAAGAACCCTTTTATTCCACTGAGATACACCCAAGGAATCCAGGATAATCTCCCATCTCAAGATCCTTGGCTTAATTATAGTTGCAAAGTCCCTTCTGCCAGGCAAGGTAACATTCTCACAGCTTCTTAGAATTAGGATATGAAAAATCTGTTTACCCTTTCGTAAACTCAATCAGGTTCCTTTTATCCCTTTAATAAGACTTCCCTGAGGTATAAAACACAGTCATTCTAGTTTTGGAAATCAGGAACGAACTTTTCCTTGGACCTGCGTTCCACAACAAGAGAAGTCACTGCAACAAGAAGCCTGCTCACCTCAGCTAGAGAGTAGCCCCCACTCCCTGCAACTAGAGAAGAGCCTGCAGCAGCAGTGAAAACCCAGAATAGCCAAAAATAAACAAATTTTTTTTCAAAAGTCGTTCAACCAACAATGAAATTTAAAGGTTTAACCAAAAAAAAAAAAAAGAAAAGAAACTGTCTTTTAAGGTCATGCATTATATAGACAGGTATCCTTGGAAAGATAGTCCTCAAGAAAGACATTTTCTGTCTCTGCTCATAAGATATACAGAAACATAAGAGATTTTCTCCCAGTATTACTCTTCTGAAATTATTTCATAAGCTTTTTTGGCAGAAGGATTACGTCTATTCATCTTTATAATTAACCCTGGTACCCAGGAGGTCATATAATAAAAATTCCCAACAAAAGTGTGTGGGATAGCTTTGCGCAGTGGCAGTATTGTAGCCAATGAGGTTTATCCGAGGCGCGATTATTGCTAATTGAAAAAAAAAAAAAAAGTGTGTGGGATGCATTTAAGGAGTTATGCTCAGCCTAGTTCAACATTCTACCCATTTGACAGTTCTGTTAGTTTTCAACTGCTGCTATAACAAGTTACCTCAAATTTGGTGACTTAAAAGTGCAGCAATCTGGATCAGAGTTCTAGAGATCAGAAGTTCGAAATGGGTCTTATTGGGCTAAGATGAAGGCAGAGCTACCTTTCCTTCGTAGGGTGAAGGGGAGAATCCACTTCCTGCCTTTTCTAGATTCTAGAGACCAGCATTCCTCAGCTTGTGGCCCTTTTTTGCCATTATTAGAGCCATAGCATCTGGCTATGACCTACCCCTGCCTCCCTTCTGCTCTAATAAGAACCCTTTTATTCCACTGAGATACACCCAAGGAATCCAGGATAATCTCCCCATCTCAAGATCCTTGGCTTAATTATAGTTGCAAAGTCCCTTCTGCCAGGCAAGGTAACATTCTCACAGCTTCTTAGAATTAGGATATGAAAAATCTGTTTACCCTTTCGTAAACTCAATCAGGTTCCTTTTATCCCTTTAATAAGACTTCCCTGAGGTATAAAACACAGTCATTCTAGTTTTGGAAATCAGGAACGAACTTTTTCCTTCACACTATTTTGTTCCTCTTAATTTACATTTGGAACATAGTTAAAAATATTTTTTACAAGTCCTCTACTTAGCACCGAAAGTATGTTAAGGAAAAAGTGTTTCCAAGAAACTGTAGGGAGCATACTGTGTTTACTTAGGACTCTGCCTGCAATGGGAACCCTGGGTCCCAGCCCTGGGTTGGGAAGATTCCCCTGGAGGAGGCCATGGCAACCCACTCCAGTGTTCTTGCCTGGAGAATTCCCATGAATAGAGGAGCCTGACGGGCTGTCCATGGAGTCACACACAGTCAGACACGACTGAAATGACTAAGCAGTAGCAGTAGCTCTACTAAGCACCTAATCTGACCATCTCAGCTAATTCTCAGACCAAATCTACTAGGTATGTATCATAAGTCTTACAGCTATACATTATGTATGTTGCTCAAGTCCCAATACCTTGTGAACAAGGCACAAATCACATCCCAGCTTTCTGATTCCATAGCCCTAAAGCTAAACTCCCATGTTAAACTTCTTTCTTGGGTCTGAATCTTTTTTGTGAATGATGACATACAGATGCCCAAAATGCATAAAACAGATAGTCACAAAGCAAACCCCCATGTGACCATCACTTAGAAGGCAGAAAATATAACTCATGGGTCAAATCCATTCTGCTGCCTTTTATGATAAATAAAGTCTTATTAGAACACACCTAATGCTTATTCCTTCGTGTACTGTCTATATCCACTGCTTTCAGTAGCAGAGCTAAGGGGTTGTGACAGACACCACATGGCCCACTAAGCCCCAACTCAGTACTAGCTAGTCCTTCCTCAAACAAGCTTGCTGAGCCCTGACCTAGATCCAACAGAAGAGCACTGCTAGCACTCCAGCAAACTCCTATATGCCTTATCCACCCACAACCTTGACAATAATCACTATTCTGCCATCTTTGGTGATGATGGTTTGTTTTTGTTTTTGTTTTTTTTAGCTACTTCTATTGATCTTTCATTCACTTATCTTTTTTGTTCTTTGGCCTGTGTGGGCCTCCCATCGCAGTGGCCTCTGTCGCTGCAGAGCACCAGCTCCAGGCACACGCGCTCCAGAGCTCAGGCTCAGCAGTTGCACACATCGGTCCAGCTGCTCCACGGCACATGGGATCCCCCCGGGCCAGGGATTGAACTGCGCCCCTTGCACTGCAAGGCAGAGTTCCTACCCACTGAACCACCAGGGAAGCCCTAACCATGATGTTTTAATGAATGGTTTTAGAACATAATTATGACTAAACTGTGTGTTTCAGTTTTGACTTTTTTTTGGGGGCGGGGGGGAACTTCTCAAGAACAGAATCATACCAGATGACTTTTCTCTTGCTCAACACTAGATGTGTGAGATTAATCCATGGCATTGTATTTAACTGTAGTTTTTTTTCATTATTATCCAATTGTATCCTATGAGTATAAAACCATTAATTTATTCCTTCTCTTGTTTACAAAAATTTGGATTACTGCAATTTAATGACTCACTCTGCTATGGATATTCCTTTCTATGTCTCCCAATGCACATATACATGAGTTTCTGCTGATATATATCTCGGAGTAGTCTGTCTGTGTCATACCATGTTTTTAGCTTCATATTCTGATATGAATATGGATACCAGGAGCATTCTGGATACTAGTCCTTTGTAAGTTATATGTAACATAAATAGCTTCTCCCACTCTATGGCTTGCCTTTTCATTCTATTTATGTTGTCTTTTAATGGGCAGAAGTCCTTGATTTCTAATGTAGGCAAGTAATCTTTTTTTTTTAATTATATTTATTAATTTATTTTTGGCTATTCTGGGTTTTCACTGCTGTCACAGGCTCTTCTCTGGTTGCAGGGAGTTGGGGCTACTCTCTAGCTGAGGTGAGCAGGCTTCTTGTTGCGGTGACTCCTCTTGTTGTGGAACGCAGGCTCTAGGGCACATGGGCTCAATAGTTGCAGCTCTGAGGCTCTGGAGTTGTGGCTCATGGACTTAGTTGCTTCTCAGCATGTGGGATCTTCCCGAATCAGGGATGGAACCTCTGTCTCCTGCATTCCCAGGTGAGCTCTTTACCACTGAGGTACCAGGGAAGCCCCAGGTCAGTCTTTTTGATTGAACCTTTTTTGTCTTAAATCTGTCCTTATCTTTAAGATATTGTCCTTCATTACCTTCTTAAGCTTTATAGTTTGGCCTTTACTTGAGGTCTTTAATTCAACTATAATATCCTTTGTGTATGGTATGACCTAAGAGTCAATATTTTTTTCCATATTATGACCCATGTGCCCTAACACCAACGTCTGCAGATAGTTTCCTTTCGGCTTTTCACATGCATAGTGGCCGTATGTGCACTGACGTGTGTTCCAGGTTACCTTTGCTATGTCATTGGTGTATTTGTGTATCTTCACGCCAATATTATACTGGCTTCATTATAAAAGAAGCTGTGAAAACTGGTAGAACAATTCTTCCCACCCTGTTCTTCAAGAACATTTGTGGCTATTTTTGGCCATTTGTTCTAGCATATAAATTTCAGAATTAACCTGTTAAGTTCTAAAAGTCCTACTGAATTGATAAATCAGCTCAGAAAGTGTTAACAATTCTTATAACACTGAGACTTTCAGGCCACAAACATATACTAGCTCTACATTTATTAGGTCATCTTTAAAATTTTACAAAGAAGTCTAATCATTCTCTCTCTACAGGTCTTTCATATGTCTTATTAGACTTATTCCTAAGAGCTTTGTACTTCTTAAAATTTCAGTTTAATGCAGATGTATAGTACTATAATTATTCTATGTTGCTTTCTGAATTGGAAATTTATTAGACTCATTAATTCTAAAAATTTTCACTGTATTTCTTATTTTTAAATTTTTTTAATAAACAAAAAATTATGTCACTCATGAAAAGTGTGAGTTTTATTTTCAATTGTTCTTTTTCTTCTGACTTACTGCACTGACTAGGATCTCCAGTACAATGTTGAATGCAAACTGTAATAAAACTAATTTTATTGCTTCTGAGTTTAAAGGGAAAGCATTCAACATCTCTCCATTAAGCATGACATCTACTAAGTGGTGTTTTTATAGACACTCTTTATCTGAATTAGGTAGTTCCATTTTTACAACTAGTGTACTTAGAAATATTTTAAATCATAAATAGCACTGTTTTTTATTCATTAACATTCCCAGGTGAGCTCTTTACCACTGAGGTACCAGGAAGCCCCAGGTCAGTCTTTGATTGAACCTTTTGTCTTAAATCTGTCCTTATCTTTAAGATATTGTCCTTCATTACCTTCTTAAGCTTTATAGTTTGGCCTTTACTTGAGGTCTTTAATTCAACTATAATATCCTTTGTGTATGGTATGACCTAAGAGTCAATATTTTTTTCCATATTATGACCCATGTGCCCTAACACCAACGTCTGCAGATAGTTTCCTTTCGGCTTTTCACATGCATAGTGGCCGTATGTGCACTGACGTGTGTTCCAGGTTACCTTTGCTATGTCATTGGTGTATTTGTGTATCTTCACGCCAATATTATACTGGCTTCATTATAAAAGAAGCTGTGAAAACTGGTAGAACAATTCTTCCCACCCTGTTCTTCAAGAACATTTGTGGCTATTTTTGGCCATTTGTTCTAGCATATAAATTTCAGAATTAACCTGTTAAGTTCTAAAAGTCCTACTGAATTGATAAATCAGCTCAGAAAGTGTTAACAATTCTTATAACACTGAGACTTTCAGGCCACAAACATATACTAGCTCTACATTTATTAGGTCATCTTTAAAATTTTACAAAGAAGTCTAATCATTCTCTCTCTACAGGTCTTTCATATGTCTTATTAGACTTATTCCTAAGAGCTTTGTACTTCTTAAAATTTCAGTTTAATGCAGATGTATAGTACTATAATTATTCTATGTTGCTTTCTGAATTGGAAATTTATTAGACTCATTAATTCTAAAAATTTTCACTGTATTTCTTATTTTTAAATTTTTTTAATAAACAAAAAATTATGTCACTCATGAAAAGTGTGAGTTTTATTTTCAATTGTTCTTTTTCTTCTGACTTACTGCACTGACTAGGATCTCCAGTACAATGTTGAATGCAAACTGTAATAAAACTAATTTTATTGCTTCTGAGTTTAAAGGGAAAGCATTCAACATCTCTCCATTAAGCATGACATCTACTAAGTGGTGTTTTTATAGACACTCTTTATCTGAATTAGGTAGTTCCATTTTTACAACTAGTGTACTTAGAAATATTTTAAATCATAAATAGCACTGCATTTTATAAAATTTATTCATTTTACATTGATGTGATTATTTTTCTACATTAACTTATAATGTAGTTTATTATATTAATTGGTATTGTAAACCAATTTCTACACTAACCTTTCATTCCTGAAATAAACACAATTTGGTCCTAATGCGCTGTCCTTTTTACCTGTTCCTAAACTAAGTTTGATAGTATTTTGTTTATGACTTATGCACTCTCTTATTAATGACAGAGAGTGGCCTATAGTTTTTCTTTATTACTGTCCTTCTGAAGTTTTAGTAAGAGGGTTGTGTTAACTCATGACATGTAAGTTATTCTACACTTTTAAATGTACATTTATGAAGGATCCTGTCTCTCTCTAGAAATGTATTGTCTTAAAAATTATTCAATATAAAAGAAGCAAAATCAACTGTAGCATGTACATATCCTTCTATAACTTTCCTGGGTCTGATATTTTAGTATGTGTCTTGAGAAAGACACATAGTTAGACATTTTTTGTTGTCATTTTCATTTTCTATCCTGCCTACAATCTTTGTCTATTAATTGGAGGACTTGATCCACTTACCTTAATGTAATTAGTTATATACATGTTTCAAATCTACATTTTGTTTTGTAATTTCAATATTATTTTTTTGCCTATTCTTTCCTTTGTTTTTAATCTCATACCCTTTATTCTTTGGATGGATTTTTTTTTTTAACATTCTACTTATTTTTCCACTAGCTACAGTGGCAGTTGTATATTTTATTTTTCCATTTCTTGTATTTACTACAAGTATCCAATAACATGAAGGTTTAAAGTTAATCAATTATCATTATTATGCTCTCAAAATCTACGAAGAATTGTCTTCCCTTGTTACCTATATGCTAATATTATCTGTATTTTACTTGTACCTCATTTCTTTTCAAATTTGTGCGACAATGTCTTATCACTTTATTCAATCTGAGCTCTTTTAGCTATAATCATATATTCAAAATTTTTTCCCTGTATTTTTTATCCTTTCTTGCATTTCAGGCTTCCCATTTCCATCTAAGATCATTTTTCCTCTGTTAGAGGTTTATCTTTTAAGCAAGATGGAGGTCTAGAAGGTTCCAACACTTGTCTCCTCTCCTATTTAATTCATTTAAAAACTTTTTGATGTGATTATTTTTCTACATTAACTTATAATGTAGTTTATTATATTAATTGGTATTGTAAACCAATTTCTACACTAACCTTTCATTCCTGAAATAAACACAATTTGGTCCTAATGCGCTGTCCTTTTTACCTGTTCCTAAACTAAGTTTGATAGTATTTTGTTTATGACTTATGCACTCTCTTATTAATGACAGAGAGTGGCCTATAGTTTTTCTTTATTACTGTCCTTCTGAAGTTTTAGTAAGAGGGTTGTGTTAACTCATGACATGTAAGTTATTCTACACTTTTAAATGTACATTTATGAAGGATCCTGTCTCTCTCTAGAAATGTATTGTCTTAAAAATTATTCAATATAAAAGAAGCAAAATCAACTGTAGCATGTACATATCCTTCTATAACTTTCCTGGGTCTGATATTTTAGTATGTGTCTTGAGAAAGACACATAGTTAGACATTTTTTGTTGTCATTTTCATTTTCTATCCTGCCTACAATCTTTGTCTATTAATTGGAGGACTTGATCCACTTACCTTAATGTAATTAGTTATATACATGTTTCAAATCTACATTTTGTTTTGTAATTTCAATATTATTTTTTTGCCTATTCTTTCCTTTGTTTTTAATCTCATACCCTTTATTCTTTGGATGGATGGTTTTTTGTAACATTCTACTTATTTTTCCACTAGCTACAGTGGCAGTTGTATATTTTATTTTTCCATTTCTTGTATTTACTACAAGTATCCAATAACATGAAGGTTTAAAGTTAATCAATTATCATTATTATGCTCTCAAAATCTACGAAGAATTGTCTTCCCTTGTTACCTATATGCTAATATTATCTGTATTTTACTTGTACCTCATTTCTTTTCAAATTTGTGCGACAATGTCTTATCACTTTATTCAATCTGAGCTCTTTTAGCTATAATCATATATTCAAAATTTTTTCCCTGTATTTTTTATCCTTTCTTGCATTTCAGGCTTCCCATTTCCATCTAAGATCATTTTTCCTCTGTTAGAGGTTTATCTTTTAAGCAAGATGGAGGTCTAGAAGGTTCCAACACTTGTCTCCTCTCCCCCACCAAAAGAAAACACAAACAAAACACACAAAAACAGTACATAAACTACAAACCAAAGGCATTATCTCAAGGAAAGCTCCGGACTATGAAGAATCAAACTCCACAGAGCTAAAAAAAAAAAGCCAAGGATGGCCACAGAGAAAGTGCAAGAGTTTTATTGTCTGCATCACTCCATCTCCCAGTCCAGAGCAGCCCTGCACCAAAAGGGATTTCCTCAGAGAATTTTTACCCCAGGGAAAAGAAGAGCAAGAGGGTCCCAGGAAGTCTCACCACTGTGAATGCTTTCAACCTTTTCTAGAGAAGTCTACAACCCTCTTCACCTATGCTGACCCCAACTGATGGAGCTGCCCTCGCGTTCCCACGACTGAGCCTCCTCTCTGAGGCTGGAACTGTAGCTGTGGGAGATATGTGCTCAGGGGCCCCAGCTGCTGCTGCGTCGGTCCTCTGAACTTAGGACACCACAGCACCTGACTGGTCATAGGGCAAGAGCTACTACTATGTCTCACCCACTGCCCTACATCAAGGCTTTATCTTACCATTACTAGGGCAGCCTCCAAAGCCCTGAGCCCTGCCCCATGACTTCTAGGGTAAATAGAATTCTCAACAGATCAATAACAAGGAAGAGACTGAATTAACAATCAAAAGCCTCCCAACAAACAAAAACCCAGGACTGGATGGCTGCCCATGTGAATTCCACCAAACACTTAAAGAAGAATAATCTGTCCTTTTCTTCCATTGGAAAAAAAAAAAAAAAGGCCTGGAAAAAAAAAAAGAGAACTATATCAGACTCATTTCACAAGGTCCGTGTCACTCTGGTATCAAAAAAAGATATGGATACTACAAGGAAAAGAAGACTAGAGACCAATATTCCTGCTGAATATAGATGTAAAAGTGTTCAATACAGTAGCAAGCTGAGTTTAATTGCACATTAAAAGGCTCATTCATCATGATCAAGTGGGATTTATCTTTAGGATTTAAGGATAGTTTTAACTTATACAAATCAATGAATGTGATACACAAAATTACTTTAAAAAATCATATGATCCTCTCAATAGATAAAGGAAAAGCATTTGATAAAACACAACAGCTTTTCCTAGTAAAAACACTTAACAAATTGAGTACGGAAGAAACGATCCTTGGCACAATAAAAGCCATAAGTGACAAGTCCACTGCTAATATCATAGTCAATGGTGAAAAGTTAATTTTCTTCCCCTAAGATAAGGAACAGGACAAGGATGCCTACTGTATTTTTATTCAATGTAGTACTGAAAGTCCTAGCCAGAGGAATTAAATAAGCATGAATCTTTATTTGAAAATGGCATCATCTTATATGTAAAAACGTCACCAAAAAACTGTTAGAGATAGTAAATGAATTCAGTAGGGCCTTAGGATACAAAATCAACATACAGAAATCGACTGCATTTTTATACACTAACAATAAACTAGCTGAAAGAGAAATTAGAAAAGCAATCCTTTTATAATGGCATAAAAATCAATCAATTTAATCAAGGAAGTGAATGGCCCGTAGGCTGAAAACTGTAAGACACTGATGACAGAGACTGAAGAAAACAAATAAATGAGAAGGTATCCCATGATCTCCAACTGGAGTAATTAATATTGTAAAAATATATTACCTGAATTATCTACATATTTAATACAATCCTGACTAAAACTCCAGTAACACTTTCCACAGAAATGGAAAACACTATTTTAAAACATTGCTTGGAACCAATAGAGACTTCAAATAGACAAAGTAATTCCAAGAAAAAACAACAAAAATAGAGGCATTACGTGGTTTAAAGCTATAGGATAAAACTATTTTAAAATCTATAGTAATCAGGGCTTCCCCTGGTGGTCCAGTGGGTAAGGATACCGCCTTGCAGTGCAAGGGGCGCCGGTTCGAGCCCTGGCCTGGGAAGATCCCATGTGCCGCGGAGTGGCTGGACTGATGTGTCCAATTACTGAGCCGAAGCTCTGGAGCACGTACGCCCAGAGCCGGCGCTCTACAACGACAGAGGCCACCGCAATGGGAGGCCCGCAGGAGTCAAAGAACAAAGACGGATGAAAATAGAGAAATGAAAGACCAATAGAAGTGGCCCACCCGCTCCCCTCCCTCCCCGACCCCCGCCCAAAAATAAATAAATAAATAAAATCTATAGTAATCAAAACACCATGTTATCAGCAAAAAAAAAAAAAAAAAAAACAACCAAACAAACAGAAAAACTGATCAGGAGACTTGTGGAACAGAATAGAAAACCTGCATATATAAACTCATGTGTATATCATCTGACAAGCTAAGTTCTGACAAGGATGCTAAAACACACAATGGGGAAAGGAGTATCTTTTCAATAAATAGTTTTGAAACAACAGGATATCCATGTGCAAAAGAGTAAAACTGGAAATGGAAAGGTATCCCATGATCCCTTACACCACTCACAAAAATTAATTTGAAATTGATCAAAGACCTAAATATAAACCCCAAACCCATAAAACTCCTAGAAAAAAACATAGGGAAAAAGTGCTTAACATCAGTGCTGGCAATGATTTCTTGGATGAGATGCTAAAAGGCAACAAAAACTAAAACAAACAAGGGGGTCTATATTAACTACAGAGCTTCTGTTCAGCAGAGGAAATAATAAATTGAGAAGTCAAAGTTGAGAATGGAAGAAAATACACACAAACCATATACTGAATAGGGGGTAAATACCTAAAACATGAAGAAATTCATACCATTTAGTAGTCATAAAGCAAATAAACTGATTTAAAAAGGTGCAGAGGAAGTAGCATGGAAAGGAAATAGCATGAAAACCTATACTATCATATGTGAAAAAAATAGCTATTGTCATTGTGCTGTGAGAAAAGGGGATCCTGCAGGGGTGCCATGTGATGGCCTTGGAGGGGTGGGATGGCGGCGATATACATATGACTAATCTGGGATCATACATATCTGTAAACAACAAAACTCTGTAAAAGTAAAAAGTAAAATAAAAACTAAAAAAAAAAAAAAAAAAAAGGTGCAGAGGGCTTGACTAGCCATTTTTCCAAAGAAGATATGCATATGGACAATAAGATATAAAAAGATGCTAAAAAAGCATTAATCATCAGAAAAATGCAGATCAAAACCACAATGAGATGTCACTTCACATCTGTTAGGATGGCTATCAAAAAGACAACAGGTAACAAATGCTCGCAAGGACATGGTAAAAAGGAAACCCTTATATGTATACTGTTGGTGGGAAGGTAAGGTGCTGCGGCCATTCAGACAATAGCATGGTGTGTCTTCCAAAACTCAGTCTGGGGCTTCCCTTGTGGTCCAGTGGTTAAGGGTCTTCCTGAAAATGTAGGGGACATGGGTTCTATCCCTGGTCCAGGAGATACCACATGCTGTGGAGCAATGAAGCCCGTGTGCCACAGCTACTGAGCTCATGCTCTGCAATAAGAGAAGCCACCTCAGTGAGAAGACGGTGTACTGTCCCACTTGTCACAGCTACAGAAAGCCGGGGTATAGCAACAAAGATCCAGGCAGCCAAAATTAATAGTCCAACTGTTAAAAAATAAATAAACTGAACTACCACATGATCTAGCAATCCCACTTCTAAAGTATATCCACAGAAAATGAAATCACTTCTGTGACAAGCCATGAGCACAGCCATGTTCACTGCAGCATTACAATAGTCAAGACACGTGAACAACCTAAACACCTAGTCAATGGATAAATTACAAAGAAGCTTTACTTATATATGTATGTATATGTCATGTATGAATATATATACACATATACACACATAATACACACAACTGAATATCACTTAGCCATGAAAAAGAAGGAAATTCTGCAACACCATTGATGGACCTTGAGTGCATATGCCAAATGAGACAAGTTGGACAGAGAAAGACAAATACTGTATGATACCACTTACAGATGAACTCTAAAGTCAAACTCATAAAAACAGAAAGTGATTACTCTCTGTGATTACTAGGCACCAGAAAGAGAATTTGAGAAATGTTGCTTAAGGGTACAAACTTATAGCTAGTAGATAAATAGATTCTGGAGGTCTAATAATGAAGAGTGTAATAATTATGGTCCACAGTATTGCATTATAAACTTTACAGTTTCTAAGTGATTAGATCTTAATTGTTCTCACCACAAAAATGATTTTATGACATGATAGAAGGTTTAGCTAAACATGACAATCGTAATCATATTGCAATATATAAATGTACCAAACCAACACACTTCACACATTAAACCTATACAATGTCATGTATCAATTTCTCTCTTCCTTGATTTTTTAAAAAAATTTTGGCCTCTGTTATTGGTTATATTTTGTGGGGGTCTGCGCCATTCAGACAATAGCATGGTGTGTCTTCCAAAACTCAGTCTGGGGCTTCCCTTGTGGTCCAGTGGTTAAGGGTCTTCCTGAAAATGTAGGGGACATGGGTTCTATCCCTGGTCCAGGAGATACCACATGCTGTGGAGCAATGAAGCCCGTGTGCCACAGCTACTGAGCTCATGCTCTGCAATAAGAGAAGCCACCTCAGTGAGAAGGCGGTGTACTGTCCCACTTGTCACAGCTACAGAAAGCCGGGGTATAGCAACAAAGATCCAGGCAGCCAAAATTAATAGTCCAACTGTTAAAAAATAAATAAACTGAACTACCACATGATCTAGCAATCCCACTTCTAAAGTATATCCACAGAAAATGAAATCACTTCTGTGACAAGCCATGAGCACAGCCATGTTCACTGCAGCATTACAATAGTCAAGACACGTGAACAACCTAAACACCTAGTCAATGGATAAATTACAAAGAAGCTTTACTTATATATGTATGTATATGTCATGTATGAATATATATACACATATACACACATAATACACACAACTGAATATCACTTAGCCATGAAAAAGAAGGAAATTCTGCAACACCATTGATGGACCTTGAGTGCATATGCCAAATGAGACAAGTTGGACAGAGAAAGACAAATACTGTATGATACCACTTACAGATGAACTCTAAAGTCAAACTCATAAAAACAGAAAGTGATTACTCTCTGTGATTACTAGGCACCAGAAAGAGAATTTGAGAAATGTTGCTTAAGGGTACAAACTTATAGCTAGTAGATAAATAGATTCTGGAGGTCTAATAATGAAGAGTGTAATAATTATGGTCCACAGTATTGCATTATAAACTTTACAGTTTCTAAGTGATTAGATCTTAATTGTTCTCACCACAAAAATGATTTTATGACATGATAGAAGGTTTAGCTAAACATGACAATCGTAATCATATTGCAATATATAAATGTACCAAACCAACACACTTCACACATTAAACCTATACAATGTCATGTATCAATTTCTCTCTTCCTTGATTTTTTAAAAAAATTTTGGCCTCTGTTATTGGTTATTTATTTATTTTCATCCATCTTTATTATTCCACCTGTGTGGCCTCCCATCACAGTGGCCCCTCTTATTGCAGAACACCAGCTCTGAGCACATACGCTCCAGAGCGCTGGCTCCTAACTGGATACACTGGTCAAGCCGCTACATGGCATATGGGATCTTCCCAGGTCAGGGATCGAACCAGTGCCCTATGCACTACAAGGTGGACTCTTTACCCACTGGACCATCAGGTAAGCCCCTCTTCCTTGATTTTTTTAAATGACTAGAAAAGTGGTTTTGATACTCCTCGGCTCTTAATTTCAAGTTCCATTTTCTTTTTTTTTTTCTTTTATTTTTAATTGTGGCCTCTTTTTATTGATTTTTCATTTATTCATTTTTCATCCATCTTTATTCTTCAGCCTGTGTGGGCCTCCCACTGCAGTAGCCTCTCTCACTGCAGAGCACTGGCTCTGGGTGCATGCACTCCAGAGCGCTGGCTTGTAACTGGATACACCAGTCCAGCCACTCCATGGCACCTGGGATCCTCTCCGGCCAGGGATCGAACTGGTGCCCTCTGCATTGCAAGGCAGATTCTTCACCCACTGGACCAACAGGGAAGCCCTCAAGTTCCATTTTCATTTTAACTGTGTCCTGGCAGTACCCTTCAACCACAGGACGTGTTTCATGTTTTAAAGGATTTTTAAAAAACTTAAAATGGGGCTTTCCTGGTAGTTCAGTGGGTAAAGACACCACCTTGCAGTGCAAGGGGTGCTGGTTCGATGTGTCCAATTACTGAGCCAGAGCTCTGGAGTGCATGTGCCCAGAGCTGGTACTCTGTAGCAACAAAGGCCACTGCGATGGGAGGCCCACACAGGCCAAGGAATAAAGATGGAAATGAAAGACCAATAGAAGTGGCCAAAAAAAAAAAAATGTATGTTGCTTTCATCTGACATTTTGGTCCAAATGACTTGGAATTCTTAGGATAATTCTTGGAATCAGAAATCTGTATGTGTATACATGCGTGTTTTAGAGATGTCCCATACACTATGGTTAGTTTCCCAGGTAGCTCCACCTGCCAAGTCAGGAGACACTGTTTCGACCCCTGGGTTGGGAAGGTCCCTTGGAGTAGGAAATGGCAACCCACTCTAGCATACTTGCCTGGAAAATTCCATGGACAGAGGAGCCTGGCATGCTATAGTCTATTGGGTGGCAAAGAGTCAGACATGACTGAGTAAGCATCCATATAGACACAAACACATACACAGACACAGAGGAGACAGTCTTTGAAATGTATCCTACAATGGCCAGAGGATATTACTTTCAGGCTCATTTGTCAGGCCTGAAAGCAACAAGGCCACCTTCTTTGCCCTTTTTCTCTCAGAAGATGGCATTGTCCGGAATCACACTTTGTCCTCTAAGGAATTGGGCCTTATTGCACTTAGCTTGGGTCTTTAAATCTCTGCTAAGTAACTGATAGTTTTATCAAACTTGAGTTTATAAAGCACTTTAACCATCACCTCCCGATGTGGCCCTCACAACAGCCTTGGGAGCTAAGCACGGCAGGAAGAGCTACTGCTCTTTCATAGAGGGAGTTGGCTGGACCCTTCTATACTGGAGTGGGACCTGAGTCAGGACTCCCTCTCCTTATCAATGCTCTTCAACCACAGTGCTCAGTGTCATGCCAACTCTAACATCCAACAGTCAACAAATGACAGCCGCAAAGCTGTACTCCCTAACGTTCCAATGTCACTAATTGACCTGTGAAAACGATAACATGCTTTCCAGTACTCGACCACAGTCTGTGTTCTCACAAGTTCCATAAAGGCCCATCCTGAAAATAAAAACTATCATACTGTTATTACTGCCATGACCACTAGTTCTTTCGAAGACTACAATTTTGAGGATTTGGATCTTTCCTCTCTCACCTCTTTTCACTTTTTCTTTCTTCCTTCATCACTTCCTTCATATTTGCCTCTCTTCTCTCCTGAACTTTTGCTGTCTTACTTTTCTGTCTTTTCTCTCCTGTTTTTTCCTTTTTCTCTTTCAGTCTGGATGAAATGGAGCAGGGGAATTTAGGAAGGGGAGTAGCGGGGGTTCATAAATTTCACTTGAGCTGTGTTTTCCAGCCTCAGGATCTGGCGTTTGAAAATAACTCAGTGGAAGCCTGTGTGGACATGGTGTAACTTGACTATCCCCAGGCCTCAGTATGGTTACAAATAAATGACACTAACAGTTAAATCTTCATGTTACTAAGTCTAATGCCAGCTCCATGAAAAGAACCCCTGCCGGTGACTTGGCAGGCCATCGAGGATTATCCTACATCCATCACTGACACTGTCTCTCTGATCCCTATCATGTTGCCCCTCTGTGCCTGCGCCTGTGGGTACACATCCCTGTAGATAACTCTGGTTGCCATATGCTTAATTCTCCAGTTATCTCAACAAATCGGTGTCTTGAAAAATAAGAAATAGCTTCCTCCATCTGCCTTACGTTCAGACAGAGCTCCACAGCAGAACTGTCTGTCCTGACATGTCTGAATTTAGTAACACAGTCACACTTGAGTTTAGAGGCAGAAACCTCTTAGTCCCCTAGATGGACAAACCCAGAGAGAAGGCGAGGCAGAGAGGATTTTAATACAAGTTGTGAAGCTTTACTCAGAGTCGCAAGTAACCAATTCATAGGTGCCTTCCTCCTCTTGGTGAATGCTCATCTTTTGGAGAGGCTGCTGAGGTTCTCCACACCTAATCCTGCCAAGGTGTCTGAAGCTCAGTCTGGGACATGCTATGGTGTATGTCCAGGAGGCTCCTCAACTCCTATGATAATCAGAGGTACAAGGAGACAAGTGGGCAGTAGAAATGAGCCCAAGTCGACATGGCTGTTTTCTCTAGATCTGGAATTAAGGCTCATGAGACCTTTAGCTCATCCTGCTGGTTACCAATATCCATTCATCCCTTTTTTTAAAATGAAGTTTTAATTACATTCATGGTGACAACATACTCTGAAAATCAAATGCCCCACTCGCTTGTATGTAGGTGTGGCCACCTAGGTTCCAAGCAATGAAGCCTAAGTGGAAGTCGATGAGTGGGTGGATAGAGATTCAGGAAACTCTCCTTAAAGGAGGAGCAGACAGCTGCTCAAGTATATTTTGACCTTTTGCCCTTCCTCTTTGCTTTCTGAAATGGGATACGATGGCTAAAGTCCTGAAAATATTTTTGTATCATAAAGTGAACTTACGGATCAAAGGCAAGCAAGGTGACCCAGAATTATAAGGAACCAGATTTCCAATGACAGGCAATAGTTATACCAGTGCTTGTCTGGGAAGGTCTTACAACAGCTGACAGAAGAAGAGAAGTGAAAGGCAAGGAAAAAGGGGATAGATATACCCAACTGAATGCAGAGTTCCAGAGAATAGCAAGAAGAGAAAGAAACTCTTCTTAAGTGAACAATGCAAATAAATAGAGGAAAAGAGAATGGGAAAGACTAGAGATTTCTTCAAGAAAATTGGGTATATCAAGGGAACATTTCATGCAAGGATGGATGGGCTTGATAAAGGTCAGAGACCATAAAGACCTAACAGAAGCAAAAAAAAGACAGAGCTCCACAGCTCTGTCCTGACATGTCTGAATTTAGTAACACAGTCACACTTGAGTTTAGAGGCAGAAACCTCTTAGTCCCCTAGATGGACAAACCCAGAGAGAAGGCGAGGCAGAGAGGATTTTAATACAAGTTGTGAAGCTTTACTCAGAGTCGCAAGTAACCAATTCATAGGTGCCTTCCTCCTCTTGGTGAATGCTCATCTTTTGGAGAGGCTGCTGAGGTTCTCCACACCTAATCCTGCCAAGGTGTCTGAAGCTCAGTCTGGGACATGCTATGGTGTATGTCCAGGAGGCTCCTCAACTCCTATGATAATCAGAGGTACAAGGAGACAAGTGGGCAGTAGAAATGAGCCCAAGTCGACATGGCTGTTTTCTCTAGATCTGGAATTAAGGCTCATGAGACCTTTAGCTCATCCTGCTGGTTACCAATATCCATTCATCCCTTTTTTTAAAATGAAGTTTTAATTACATTCATGGTGACAACATACTCTGAAAATCAAATGCCCCACTCGCTTGTATGTAGGTGTGGCCACCTAGGTTCCAAGCAATGAAGCCTAAGTGGAAGTCGATGAGTGGGTGGATAGAGATTCAGGAAACTCTCCTTAAAGGAGGAGCAGACAGCTGCTCAAGTATATTTTGACCTTTTGCCCTTCCTCTTTGCTTTCTGAAATGGGATACGATGGCTAAAGTCCTGAAAATATTTTTGTATCATAAAGTGAACTTAAGGATCAAAGGCAAGCAAGGTGACCCAGAATTATAAGGAACCAGATTTCCAATGACAGGCAATAGTTATACCAGTGCTTGTCTGGGAAGGTCTTACAACAGCTGACAGAAGAAGAGAAGTGAAAGGCAAGGAAAAAGGGGATAGATATACCCAACTGAATGCAGAGTTCCAGAGAATAGCAAGAAGAGAAAGAAACTCTTCTTAAGTGAACAATGCAAATAAATAGAGGAAAAGAGAATGGGAAAGACTAGAGATTTCTTCAAGAAAATTGGGCATATCAAGGGAACATTTCATGCAAGGATGGATGGGCTTGATAAAGGTCAGAGACCATAAAGACCTAACAGAAGCAGAAGAGATTAAGAAGAGGAGGCAAGAACACACAGAAGAACTATACAAAAAAAAAAAAAAAAGCTCTTATGACCCAATTAACTACAATGGCTCCCCTAGAGCCAGAAATTCTGGAATGTGAAGTCAAGTGGGCCTTAGGAAGCATTAATACCGACAAAGCTAGTGGAGGTGATGGAATTTCAGCTGAGCTATGTAAATGCTACACTCAATACGCCAGCAAATTTGAAACACTCAGCACTGGCCACAGGATTAGGAAAGGTCAGTTTTCATTTCAATCCCAAAGAAACACAATGCCACAGAATGTTCAAACTACCACACAATTGTACTCACTTCACATGCTAGCAAGATATTGCTGAAAATCCTTCAAACAAGACTTCAGCAATTCATGAACTGAGAACTTCCAGATATACAGGGTGGAATTAGAAAAGACAAAGGAACCAGAGATCAAATTGCCAACATTTGCTGGATCATACAGAAAGCAAAGGAATTTCAGAAAAACTTCTGCTTCATTGACTATGCTAAAGATTTTGATGGTGTGGATCATGACAAACTGTGGAAAATTCTAAAAGAGAAGGGAATACCAGACCACCTTGTCTCCTGAAAAACCTTTATACAGGTCAAGAAGCAACAGTTTAAAACCAGACATGGAACAACAGTCCCATTCAAATTTGGGAAAGGAGCACACCAAGGCTGAATATTGTCATCCTGCTTATTTAACTTTTACACAGAGTACATCATGAAAAGTGCCAGGATGGATGAAGCACAAGCTGGCATCAAGATTGCTATAAGAATTACCAACAACCTCAAATATGCACATGATACCACCCTAATGGCAGAAACCGAAGAGGAACTAAAGAACCTCTTTGTGAAGGCAAATAAAGAGAGTGAAAAGCTGGCCTAAAACTCAGTATTCAAAAAACTCAGATCATGGCATCCAGTCTTAACACTCCATGGCAGATAGGGAAGTAGTGGAAACAGTGACAGATTTTATTTTCAGAGACCAAATGGAAGGGAACATTTCATGCAAGGATGGATGGGCTTGATAAAGGTCAGAGACCATAAAGACCTAACAGAAGCAGAAGAGATTAAGAAGAGGAGGCAAGAACACACAGAAGAACTATACAAAAAAAAAAAAAAAAGCTCTTATGACCCAATTAACTACAATGGCTCCCCTAGAGCCAGAAATTCTGGAATGTGAAGTCAAGTGGGCCTTAGGAAGCATTAATACCGACAAAGCTAGTGGAGGTGATGGAATTTCAGCTGAGCTATGTAAATGCTACACTCAATACGCCAGCAAATTTGAAACACTCAGCACTGGCCACAGGATTAGGAAAGGTCAGTTTTCATTTCAATCCCAAAGAAACACAATGCCACAGAATGTTCAAACTACCACACAATTGTACTCACTTCACATGCTAGCAAGATATTGCTGAAAATCCTTCAAACAAGACTTCAGCAATTCATGAACTGAGAACTTCCAGATATACAGGGTGGAATTAGAAAAGACAAAGGAACCAGAGATCAAATTGCCAACATTTGCTGGATCATACAGAAAGCAAAGGAATTTCAGAAAAACTTCTGCTTCATTGACTATGCTAAAGATTTTGATGGTGTGGATCATGACAAACTGTGGAAAATTCTAAAAGAGAAGGGAATACCAGACCACCTTGTCTCCTGAAAAACCTTTATACAGGTCAAGAAGCAACAGTTTAAAACCAGACATGGAACAACAGTCCCATTCAAATTTGGGAAAGGAGCACACCAAGGCTGAATATTGTCATCCTGCTTATTTAACTTTTACACAGAGTACATCATGAAAAGTGCCAGGATGGATGAAGCACAAGCTGGCATCAAGATTGCTATAAGAATTACCAACAACCTCAAATATGCACATGATACCACCCTAATGGCAGAAACCGAAGAGGAACTAAAGAACCTCTTTGTGAAGGCAAATAAAGAGAGTGAAAAGCTGGCCTAAAACTCAGTATTCAAAAAACTCAGATCATGGCATCCAGTCTTAACACTCCATGGCAGATAGGGAAGTAGTGGAAACAGTGACAGATTTTATTTTCATGGGCTTCAAAATCACTGTGGATGATGAATGCAGCCATGAAATTAAAAGATGCTTGCTCCTAGAAAGGAAAACTATGGCAACTTACACAGCATATTAAAAGGCAGAGACATTCACTTTGCCAACAAAGGTTTGTATAGTCAAAGCTATGGTTTTTCCAGTAGTCATGTATGAATGTGCTGCACCATGAAGAAGGCTGAGCACTGAAGAATTAATGCCTTTCAACTGTGGTACTGGAGAAGGCTCTTGAGAGTCCTTTGGACAGCAAGGAGATCAAACAAGTCAGTCCTAAAGGAATTCAACCCTGAACAGTCATTGGAAGGACTAATGCTGAAGCTCTAATACTTTGGCCACCTGACACAAACAGCCAACCCATTGGACAAGACTGATGCTGGAAAAGGTAAAAGGATGAGATAGTTGGATAGCATCACCAACTCAATGGACATGGGTTTGAGCAAGCCCTGGGAGATGGTGAAGGACAGGGAAGCCTAACATTCTGCAGTCCATGGGGCAGCAAAGTCAGGCATGATTTAGCAACTGGGTAACAACAACAAGTTATACCAATCCTGAATTGACCACATCTAGATTATTATCACCAGAGAGAATAAGAAAATAAACCTACATGTGTACTTGCTCTTCTTACTATTTTCCTTTAATGTCAATATATGCCTTTATCTGGTTCTAGCTGATAAGGTCCCCTGGTTGTGACCTAGGTTTGGAGCAACTTTTATTGGAGTCCTATGCCAGCTCTCCCATGCTTTTCTCTATGTCCTTGAACAATTTATTCAAGCTCTTTGCACCTAATTTCCTCCTGTGAGAAACAGGATAATTAAAGCACGTGTCTCACATTAATAAGAGGGTCAGGTAAGATAATACTGTGAAGCTCTTAGATGAATCCTTGGAAATCAGACCTCATTAAATATTTATTATTATTACATGTGAATGAAAACCTTTCCCTGTATTGATGAAATTAGACAAGTTCAGTGCTATTGTACCTGAAATGGCCAAGTATCACTTTTCATTGGGCTTCAACACTCCATGGCAGATAGGGAAGTAGTGGAAACAGTGACAGATTTTATTTTCATGGGCTTCAAAATCACTGTGGATGATGAATACAGCCATGAAATTAAAAGATGCTTGCTCCTAGAAAGGAAAACTATGACAACTTACACAGCATATTAAAAGGCAGAGACATTCACTTTGCCAACAAAGGTTTGTATAGTCAAAGCTATGGTTTTTCCAGTAGTCATGTATGAATGTGCTGCACCATGAAGAAGGCTGAGCACTGAAGAATTAATGCCTTTCAACTGTGGTACTGGAGAAGGCTCTTGAGAGTCCTTTGGACAGCAAGGAGATCAAACAAGTCAGTCCTAAAGGAATTCAACCCTGAACAGTCATTGGAAGGACTAATGCTGAAGCTCTAATACTTTGGCCACCTGACACAAACAGCCAACCCATTGGACAAGACTGATGCTGGAAAAGGTAAAAGGATGAGATAGTTGGATAGCATCACCAACTCAATGGACATGGGTTTGAGCAAGCCCTGGGAGATGGTGAAGGACAGGGAAGCCTAACATTCTGCAGTCCATGGGGCAGCAAAGTCAGGCATGATTTAGCAACTGGGTAACAACAACAAGTTATACCAATCCTGAATTGACCACATCTAGATTATTATCACCAGAGAGAATAAGAAAATAAACCTACATGTGTACTTGCTCTTCTTACTATTTTCCTTTAATGTCAATATATGCCTTTATCTGGTTCTAGCTGATAAGGTCCCCTGGTTGTGACCTAGGTTTGGAGCAACTTTTATTGGAGTCCTATGCCAGCTCTCCCATGCTTTTCTCTATGTCCTTGAACAATTTATTCAAGCTCTTTGCACCTAATTTCCTCCTGTGAGAAACAGGATAATTAAAGCACGTGTCTCACATTAATAAGAGGGTCAGGTAAGATAATACTGTGAAGCTCTTAGATGAATCCTTGGAAATCAGACCTCATTAAATATTTATTATTATTACATGTGAATGAAAACCTTTCCCTGTATTGATGAAATTAGACAAGTTCAGTGCTATTGTACCTGAAATGGCCAAGTATCACTTTTCTTCTCTTACATTTCAGAGAAAGCTGGACCTTCTGGCTGGAATCTCTAGGGGACCTTCTGGCTTCCCCTCACATGTAGAGAGGTGAGAGGTGTGGGTATATATTTGTAACACGTTCTTCTTGGTTTCCGACACCAGAGAATGTCTCCATTTAATAAAAATCATAGGTCTAGTATCTTGCTTCCATGCTCAAGCTCAACACTAACAAGCCCACACTTTCTTTGTTTGGGATTCCAAGTTGTTCTTCAAACTTACATCAATGCCATCACTCCCACTCAGCATGAAAATACAGCCATCCCTGCGACACGGGGGGCAGGAGGGAGTGGCTGTTACAAAGGGTTGCAGACACATGTCACTATTCTGCAAAGAAACAGAAGAGGCCCATTTCAATCCAAGGGCAGAAAACCTCAAGCGGAAATTAGTCCAGATGCCTCTTTGCTCACCTCCCTCGGACATGAAAATAGGAATAGTTGAAACTGAAAATGATGAGGGAAGAATGAGGCACCATTTGTGAGAGACACCCAGACACAAAGCTCATGAATGCTATTTGTTCCCACTCCATTATACAGCATCTGCTGTTGACCCGGTGTCATTTGCATCCTTTTGTGCTGGGCCACCTCAGAGATTTCCAGTTTTTGGAGACAGATGATCAGTTCCAAACCCATGTTGAATAGGCTGATTGCTGACCATTTGTTTCTCTAGGAAGGGTGAAGGTACGGGGCTTATTCGCAGCGGCACAGCTGCACAGGGCCCTCCTTCTGCCTAGATAATGGGGAGGCCGCGGGATAATGACCAGCCCTGGAGCGCAGCCCCGCGAGGGTCCCCTGCCAGGTGCACGCAATGGGGGAGGCTGGATTAGTTCATTTTCAGAAACTACCTGCTCAGATTTTCCTGGGTTTCCTTCTTGGATCAAGACAGAGACAGAACAAAAACGGAATCCAAGTGAAGAAACAAACCTACAGAAAACAAGGACCAAATTTACCATTCTCCCTGAGCATCCTTGAGATGACAGCCACATCCGTCTGGATGAAGAGGTGTGCTAGGCAGACTTCAGAGGTGAAAACTCCTTAATATAGGCAGCCAGAATGCAGGACTCACCCAGGCCTGAACCAAGGGCTCATTTCTGCAAGTATGAATGGCCTGGCAGCTTAACTGGAGGGAAAAAATGCCTCTCCTCCTAAGCCTCCAAACCCCCAAGAAACTCTTTTGTGCTCAGGGGGTTTGGTGAATTCAAAAGTAGCTGCCCAAGGCCCTGTTTGATAGGCAGAGGCCAATGGAAGCTCCTGGTTTAGTAATTGGTGAGAGAGGAGAAAATTCAAACAACAATTATGTTCTCCTGTCAGATTCCACGTGCTCCTCTGAGTCCTATCCTCTCTGTCTTCTTGATGCTTTTGATAATTATTTAATTGGTCTCCAATCTAAATGGATGCCGTTTGAACTGCCTTTCAGGGCTGATAGAAAGAGTGACTGATTATACAGCTCCCAGATGAATAAATACACAGAACTTTATTCCTTCCCTCTGATCATAGAAAAGCAGCACTTTGGATTCATTGATAGACATAGCGAGGCAGGGAAGTGAAGCAGTTTCCTACATAATTCTAATATTGCACTTTTGGGGGGAAATAGCTATCTACTGACAAAACAGTAGCTTTACAAATAGCACCTGGGTTAGGAAGAGTTGGGGTCAAGAGAAAGGGAGGGAACATTGCCTTTTTTTCACATTTTTCAAATAGCATATGACAAGAAAAGAAAGTGACTCTTAGATCTAAAACTGAGTAATCATCCATTCCGTATAAGCACTTTATCCTGGATTTAGTGTTTCAATAATATTTAGAAGATCCCTGTAAGAACTCTGAATTTGGATCATTTAAGGCTTGATGAAAGAATATAGCACATCCTCCTTCTAAACTCAGATCTCTTTGTTGCTATCAAATAATAAATTTAAAAAATATCATGTAAAAAAGTACAGCAGTTTTTATTACTAGCCACCTTCAATCCCAAAGCAGCAATGTGTAAATGCCAGAGTGCTGTGACTTCAAACCAGCTTCTCACCTGAGAATAGCAGGGCTAAGCAAACCAACTTCTGCCAGAGACTGGATTATACTCCTACCTTGGAACCTTATTAGGCACCGGAGTGGAATTTAGGGGAAGTTTCAGTCTATATTGTTGACTCCCTGCTCGGCTCTCTACCAGGCAGAGTAATACCTATGTCTTTTTGCAGTCCTCAAGTGTTAGGAGGATTAATGAAATAATCTCACTGCAAAACATTTTGACATCAAAAGCAAAAATGGGAGCTAAGGAGAGAGGGCCATCACTATCTACTCTGAAGCCATTGCTGCCTGCCTCCCATCTGCCCTTCTCTGTGGCCCTTCTGAGTCCTCCACAGCCTGGGAGAATTTGAGGAAGCAGGTCTTACGCATCTTGGCATCGACAGAGCCAGCGCAGCCGCAGGTACAGCAGGGACTCAGTATTTGTTGAAGCAATGATAATTTATCAAACATCCCATCGTCGAGAAGTACTGCCTTGACCTAACCTTCTTTTAGATAATGCTCCTGCTGGTTAGTTTGGTGAGACTCTATGACTAGTGCCAGATGTGGACCAGGAGAACACGTAGCCAGTTTCCTTGGTACCTAATTCTAATATTGCACTTTGGGGAAATAGCTATCTACTGACAAAACAGTAGCTTTACAAATAGCACCTGGGTTAGGAAGAGTTGGGGTCAAGAGAAAGGGAGGGAACATTGCCTTTTTTTCACATTTTTCAAATAGCATATGACAAGAAAAGAAAGTGACTCTTAGATCTAAAACTGAGTAATCATCCATTCCGTATAAGCACTTTATCCTGGATTTAGTGTTTCAATAATATTTAGAAGATCCCTGTAAGAACTCTGAATTTGGATCATTTAAGGCTTGATGAAAGAATATAGCACATCCTCCTTCTAAACTCAGATCTCTTTGTTGCTATCAAATAATAAATTTAAAAAATATCATGTAAAAAAGTACAGCAGTTTTTATTACTAGCCACCTTCAATCCCAAAGCAGCAATGTGTAAATGCCAGAGTGCTGTGACTTCAAACCAGCTTCTCACCTGAGAATAGCAGGGCTAAGCAAACCAACTTCTGCCAGAGACTGGATTATACTCCTACCTTGGAACCTTATGAGGCTGCGGAGTGGAATTTAGGGGAAGTTTCAGTCTATATTGTTGACTCCCTGCTCGGCTCTCTACCAGGCAGAGTAATACCTATGTCTTTTTGCAGTCCTCAAGTGTTAGGAGGATTAATGAAATAATCTCACTGCAAAACATTTTGACATCAAAAGCAAAAATGGGAGCTAAGGAGAGAGGGCCATCACTATCTACTCTGAAGCCATTGCTGCCTGCCTCCCATCTGCCCTTCTCTGTGGCCCTTCTGAGTCCTCCACAGCCTGGGAGAATTTGAGGAAGCAGGTCTTACGCATCTTGGCATCGACAGAGCCAGCGCAGCTGCAGGTACAGCAGGGATTCAGTATTTGTTGAAGCAATGATAATTTATCAAACATCCCATCGTCAAGAAGTACTGCCTTGACCTAACCTTCTTTTAGATAATGCTCCTGCTGGTTAGTTTGGTGAGACTCTATGACTAGTGCCAGATGTGGACCAGGAGAACACGTAGCCAGCTTATCTTCCCTTTGGTACCTAATGTTCAGATTTTTTTAAACAATAACTACTCTGTGTTTTTATGAAACATTCCTCTTTAGGATCATTATTGCCCTTTGGTTCCACACAAAAGCTGAAAATTATGACCTACATGAGAGCCTGTACCATTTGCTTTGGCCAGATGGAAGATGCTCTGATGAAGAGAATATAAGGGGAAAAAAAGAGCATTCCTCCTCTAGCTTGAACTGTGCCAGACTGATGGCCTGCAGATACAACATGGACTAAGAGGTCTCTGCTGATCAGCTGTTGTTCAGTTGCTAAGTCATGTCCAACTCTTTGAGACTTGATGGACTGAAGCACGCCACGCTTCCCTGTCCTTCACTATCTCCCAGAGTTTGCTCAAACTCAGTACTTAACTTTTTATGAGATTCGATTTTTGAATACAATAAGCCTAGCAGAGCAAGTTTAGCTGATCGTATCAGTGCCCATCATCTCTCATGTGACTCATTTCGCAGATTAACATGACCTACCTACCAGGAAGCTGAATTTACTGCACTAACTTAGTTCAACCACCTGTAAAATTTTCTGTGTGTTACGATATTAAACCAAGACCCAAGGCTGCTTATCGGGAGAGGGTTGTCAGAGTCAGCCTTCTAAAATGCTCGCAGTGGTCTGACCTCTTGCTGTCCACTTCCTGTATAGTACATACCACTTGTATGGAGCTGGATCTAATGGTTTGCTTCTAATAAACACAAAACAGGAAAAATGGAAGGATGTCACTTTCCAGGGCAGGTTATGTGAGACTGATTTCTGTCTTGCTTCCATTCTGTCTTACTAGTCCCCTCACTTATTCTCTTGCCTTCTTGGCTCGTTCACTTTAATGAACCAAGTCCCCACGTTGGAGAGGCCTATGGAACAAGGAACTGAGGGTGGTATCTGGCCAACCGTGAGCGAGGAACTGTAGTCCTCAAGTCCTCCAACAGCAGGTGAGGTTGTGGCCCACAACCACTGAATGAGCTTGAAAGCTGATACTAACCTCATTCAAGTTTTGAGATGATGTGACCAGACCCAATCTTGATGACAGTCTTCTAGAGATCCTGGTCTAACCCAGGACTGCAGCTATGCAGAAACCCAGAAGCAGAAGATCCAGCTAAGTCACACCCAGATTCTTGACTCACAGAAATTCAGCTACCAGTTGTTGCTTTAAGTCATTATATTTGTGGTACTTTGTTACACAGCTAGAAATATTCTGGTGCAAATTTCAATGGAGGAGCGAAGATAGGGTTCTCCATGTATGTGTGCTAAGTTGCTTCAGTCTTGTCCAACTCTGTAGGACCCTATGTACTGAAGCCCACCAGGCTCCTCTGTCCATGAGATTCTCCAGGCAAGAATATTGGAGTGGATTGCCATGCCCTCCTCCAGGGAGGGATTTTCCATGCCAATAAGTAAATAAATCTTTGAGGATGGCTTTTCCCCATGGAGCCAGTAATTCTCCAGGACAATAACTGAGTGTTCTACAATTCAACTCCATTCTGACACTATCTACCCATAGAAGCATCAGATTTCACAGACGGGCTCAGCTTTACAGGACTGCCCTTCCCCCCACCACTTTGATGTCAATCACGAGTCCAGGTTACCTGTGCTTCTTAATGACTGGCTATAAATCAGAGGTTCCCACAACTTTCTCCTAGAGTCTAATTAGCTTGCTAGAGAAGCTCCCAGAACTCAGAATAACATTTTTACTTACCAGATTACTTGTTTATTATAAAAGGATATAACTTAACTCAAGAACAGCTAGATGGAAGAGACGTATAGGGCAAGGTATGGAGAAAGAGCTTAGTGCCCATGCCTTCTCCAAGCTCACAGCCATCCCAATATTCGATATGTTCACCAAACTGGAAGCTCTCTGACCCCTGTCCTTTTGGGGGTTTTGAAGGGCATCATTACATAGTCATAACTGATTAAATCACTGACCACAGGGAACTGATTCAACCTCCAGTCCTCAGGAAGTCAGGGGTGGAACTGAAAGTTTCAGCCCTCTCATTATAAGACTGAGTCTCCTAGGGACCGGCCCCCATCCTAGGGTGGGATCCAAAGGTCACCCCATTAACATAACAAAAACACTTGTATGACTTTTTCCTTTGACCAGACCCAATCTTGATGACGCTTAGAGATCCTGGTCTAACCCAGGACTGCAGCTATGCAGAAACCCAGAAGCAGAAGATCCAGCTAAGTCACACCCAGATTCTTGACTCACAGAAATTCAGCTACCAGTTGTTGCTTTAAGTCATTACATTTGTGGTACTTTGTTACACAGCTAGAAATATTCTGGTGCAAATTTCAATGGAGGAGCGAAGATAGGGTTCTCCATGTATGTGTGTGCTAAGTTGCTTCAGTCTTGTCCAACTCTGTAGGACCCTATGTACTGAAGCCCACCAGGCTCCTCTGTCCATGAGATTCTCCAGGCAAGAATATTGGAGTGGATTGCCATGCCCTCCTCCAGGGAGGGATTTTCCATGCCAATAAGTAAATAAATCTTTGAGGATGGCTTTTCCCCATGGAGCCAGTAATTCTCCAGGACAATAACTGAGTGTTCTACAATTCAACTCCATTCTGACACTATCTACCCATAGAAGCATCAGATTTCACAGACGGGCTCAGCTTTACAGGACTGCCCTTCCCCCCACCACTTTGATGTCAATCACGAGTCCAGGTTACCTGTGCTTCTTAATGACTGGCTATAAATCAGAGGTTCCCACAACTTTCTCCTAGAGTCTAATTAGCTTGCTAGAGAAGCTCCCAGAACTCAGAATAACATTTTTACTTACCAGATTACTTGTTTATTATAAAAGGATATAACTTAACTCAAGAACAGCTAGATGGAAGAGACGTATAGGGCAAGGTATGGAGAAAGAGCTTAGTGCCCATGCCTTCTCCAAGCTCACAGCCATCCCAATATTCGATATGTTCACCAAACTGGAAGCTCTCTGACCCCTGTCCTTTTGGGGGTTTTGAAGGGCATCATTACATAGTCATAACTGATTAAATCACTGACCACAGGGAACTGATTCAACCTCCAGTCCTCAGGAAGTCAGGGGTGGAACTGAAAGTTTCAGCCCTCTCATTATAAGACTGAGTCTCCTAGGGACCGGCCCCCATCCTAGGGTGGGATCCAAAGGTCACCCCATTAACATAACAAAAACACTTGTATGACTTTTTTCCTTTAGGAAATCCAAGTGTTTTAGGAGCTCCAAGCCAGAAATGGAGTCAACATTTATCTTGATATAAACCACAATGTCAGAGCAGCTCCAGCGAACTAACACAGTGGCTGTGGTGGAATAAGACACAGAGCCTCGATCCCGGCCTTCCATTCACCACGCCATGCCCTGCAGGTTCTGGCAGTACAGGGCTCCTTTAATCAGCCAGCAGACATCCATGCGATCAAGCTCAGAGTAAAACGAGTTGTCCTCCTTTCTTGGCTAGACAGAAAACTTCACAAGCATTAAAATAGCTGCAATTGATCAAAAGTTAAACGCAGCAAGACAGAATATAAAAATGAACATAAGTCACTGGAGTGTTATGCTGGCAATTATTTCTGGGCTCAGGAAGGGAAGTCTGGTTCTTCAAAGTTACTTCCAGAGGAAGTTGGTCCACACAGAAGACAAAAGTCCTCTCTCCAACCCCACTGCCCCTTATCAGGGCCAGACTCCTTCCCAGTCCAGGAGGAAGCTGTGGGTGGGGAAGTCCCCTGTGGACCTGCACAACTGAGCATCCGAACTTACTGGATCAGATGTGAGTGGGAAGTGGGGTGGAGGGGGAGCGGAGGTGGGCAGCGAGCAGTGGTTCCTACATTACCAGCTCTTTTGGGTCTCCTGCCTTGATCATCCAGTCCAACTCCCTTTCCTAGCTATCCAGGCTTGGCTTGGGGCCAGCCCTTCTGTCCTGTCATCTTCGGAGACTCTGAATAATTCCCTCCCTTCATTTATATTGCTTCTGTGAAGTGCAACTTTATCATGTTCCTCCAGAGTCTTCTTTTTCTAGGTTATATAAATTTAGCTCTTCACCCTCCTTTCACAACTTGCTCCAATTCTCTTGCCACTTTATTAATTTTTCTTCATTTCTCAACTGGATATGTTCACCAAACTGGAAGCTCTCTGACCCCTGTCCTTTTGGGGGTTTTGAAGGGCATCATTACATAGTCATAACTGATTAAATCACTGACCACAGGGAACTGATTCAACCTCCAGTCCTCAGGAAGTCAGGGGTGGAACTGAAAGTTTCAGCCCTCTCATTATAAGACTGAGTCTCCTAGGGACCGGCCCCCATCCTAGGGTGGGATCCAAAGGTCACCCCATTAACATAACAAAAACACTTGTATGACTTTTTTCCTTTAGGAAATCCAAGTGTTTTAGGAGCTCCAAGCCAGAAATGGAGTCAACATTTATCTTGATATAAACCACAATGTCAGAGCAGCTCCAGCGAACTAACACAGTGGCTGTGGTGGAATAAGACACAGAGCCTCGATCCCGGCCTTCCATTCACCACGCCATGCCCTGCAGGTTCTGGCAGTACAGGGCTCCTTTAATCAGCCAGCAGACATCCATGCGATCAAGCTCAGAGTAAAACGAGTTGTCCTCCTTTCTTGGCTAGACAGAAAACTTCACAAGCATTAAAATAGCTGCAATTGATCAAAAGTTAAACGCAGCAAGACAGAATATAAAAATGAACATAAGTCACTGGAGTGTTATGCTGGCAATTATTTCTGGGCTCAGGAAGGGAAGTCTGGTTCTTCAAAGTTACTTCCAGAGGAAGTTGGTCCACACAGAAGACAAAAGTCCTCTCTCCAACCCCACTGCCCCTTATCAGGGCCAGACTCCTTCCCAGTCCAGGAGGAAGCTGTGGGTGGGGAAGTCCCCTGTGGACCTGCACAACTGAGCATCTGAACTTGCTGGATCAGATGTGAGTGGGAAGTGGGGTGGAGGGGGAGCGGAGGTGGGCAGCGAGCAGTGGTTCCTACATTACCAGCTCCCTCAGGTCTCCTGCCTTGATCATCCAGCCCAACTCTCTTTCCCAGCTTTCCAGGCTTGGCTTGGGGCCAGCCCTTCTGTCCTGTCATCTTCGGAGACTCTGAATAATTCCCTCCCTTCATTTATATTGCTTCTGTGAAGTGCAACTTTATCATGTTCCTCCAGAGTCTTCTTTTTCTAGGTTATATAAATTTAGCTCTTCACCCTCCTTTCACAACTTGCCCTCCAATTCTCTTGCCACTTTATTAATTTTTCTTCATTTCTTACACACAGGCACAGGTACACACTATTTTGCAGGGTAAAAGGGCCAAGAAAAATGTGAAAAATTTACACTGAGATGGGAGGAAAGAAAGGAAGTTTCTTCAGTCGGATAGTAAATGCATGGAAATCCATTTGGGGGAGGCCACAGAATGAACGTCATTTGGAAAAGATTACAGTTTTTGGAAACTGTATTTACTTTCTTCTTCAAGATAAACAATTCTAATTAAGATCAGTCCTAATATGCTTTCAACATGTGTGGGAGGGCATGGGCCAAGAGATTTGTTTTCTCTTACTCTTCTTTTCTTCCTCCACTCTCTCATCTTCTCTCTCCCAGAATCTCACTGGGCCCCTGACTGATCTCAAGCAGCTCACATACAGTCCAAGAGGAGAAGCAGAGAAACCACCTTCCCTAGAGGTGAAGCTGATGATGAGAGTGCCAACCCTAATCTCTGTCTCAGGGGAACCCTTAAAAGTCTGCAGAGTTGCTCTGGGACACAAATCCTCCTTACCCTGCCTGCAAGATTTCTAGACCATGGGCAACCTCATATAGGAGAGACGCCTTGGGTTGTTTTATTGCCTACCTGAGAATCAGTGAATTTGTGCCTTGCCTTTGTTTTCCTAGAAACCCTCTTGAAATCCAAGTTCTTTTTAATTTATGATTTTGTAAGCTTTGTTTCTTTTTCTCTTTCTTCTTAATCTTTCTATTTCAGGGGGCTGAACAATTTCAGCTACTCAGGACTTAAATGTGACCACGTGGGGGCTTCCCTGGTGGCTTGGACAGTAAAGAATATGCCTGTAATTCGAGAGACCGGCGTTTGATCCCTGAGATGGGAAGATCCCCTGGAGAATGGAATGGCAACTCCACTCCAGTATTCTCGCCTGGAGAATTCCACGCACAGAAAAGCCTGATGGGCCATACATCCATGGGGTTACAAAGAATCAGACACACCTGAGCAACTGACACTTTTACACTGACATTAAGGGCTAAGGAGGATGACCATCTCATTTCCAGACTCTGCTTCTTATGGTAAGTTAAAGTCATCCAGTCTTGTCTGACTCTGATACCCCATGGACTGTAGCCCTCTAGGCTCCTCTGTCCTGGAATTCACTAAGCAAGAATACTGGAATGTGTTGCCATGCTCTCCCTCCAGGGGAGCTTCTTAACCTAGGGATCAAATCTGGGGCTCCTGCATTACAGGCAGATTCTTTACCATTTGAGCTTCTAGGAGAGCCCCTCTTATAGGTAGAAGGTAACAAAATGGATTGTACCTTTTCTCTGTGGTCAGGAGAGAAAGATTTAGTCAAACCACCATGAAGTTCTTCAGGGACAAAGAGAATAATAATGAAGACACCAAGTGCTCCTTAGCATTAGCACAAGCCTCCAAAGAGCAGAAAGTGGGTGTTGTTGCCTTGGGTTACATATAGGTATATATCTCTGTCTACATATATGTATATGTCTATGACAGGTAGAGCAATGTTTCTCTTCAAAGATGCCCATGTCCTAACCCTGGACTCTGTGACTCACTCACCTTCCCTGGCAAAAGAGACTTTATAGAAGGGATTATGAGGATGAACCTTGAGATGGGGAGGCTGTCCTGGATTATCCAGGTAGACCCAATGGAACAAGGGTCTTTAGAAGAGGGAGGCAGTGGGGCCAGGGAAGGAAAAGGTGATATGACAGTGGAGCCAGAGGCTACAGAGATGTATCTTGGGGGCGGGGGTCATGAGTCAAGGAAGTTCAGGCGGCTTCCAGAAGATAGAAAAGACCAGGAAACCTTCTCCTTTAGAGCCTCCAGAAAAACGAGCCCTGCCACACCCCCACTTCCCCCAGTGAGACTGATTTTGGACTTCTGACCAGCCAAACCATAAGATACTATATTTTTGTTGCTTTCAATCACTCAACTTGTGGTAATCTGTTGTAGAAGCAATAGGAAACCAATACAATGTCTTTTTTAAATCTTTTTTTCTGGTTATGATAAAAGTCACATAATATAAAGCATACCATTTTAGCCATAGTCAACTCTACAGTTCAGTGGCACTAAGTACATTCGCACTGTTGTGCAATTCTCACTACTGTTCATCTCCCAAACCTTTCACTTTCCTAAACAAAACTGTCCCCATTGAACACTAATCCTCCTCTCCCACCCACCCTCCCAAGTTAAAGTCACGCTTGCTAGGGGCTCCTCTGTCCTGGAATTCACTAAGCAAGAATACTGGAATGTGTTGCCATGCTCTCCCCAGGGAGCTTCTTAACCTAGGGATCAAATCTGGGGCTCCTGCATTACAGGCAGATTCTTTACCATTTGAGCTTCTAGGAGAGCCCCTCTTATAGGTAGAAGGTAACAAAATGGATTGTACCTTTTCTCTGTGGTCAGGAGAGAAAGATTTAGTCAAACCACCATGAAGTTCTTCAGGGACAAAGAGAATAATAATGAAGACACCAAGTGCTCCTTAGCATTAGCACAAGCCTCCAAAGAGCAGAAAGTGGGTGTTGTTGCCTTGGGTTACATATAGGTATATATCTCTGTCTACATATATGTATATGTCTATGACAGGTAGAGCAATGTTTCTCTTCAAAGATGCCCATGTCCTAACCCTGGACTCTGTGACTCACTCACCTTCCCTGGCAAAAGAGACTTTATAGAAGGGATTATGAGGATGAACCTTGAGATGGGGAGGCTGTCCTGGATTATCCAGGTAGACCCAATGGAACAAGGGTCTTTAGAAGAGGGAGGCAGTGGGGCCAGGGAAGGAAAAGGTGATATGACAGTGGAGCCAGAGGCTACAGAGATGTATCTTGGGGGCGGGGGTCATGAGTCAAGGAAGTTCAGGCGGCTTCCAGAAGATAGAAAAGACCAGGAAACCTTCTCCTTTAGAGCCTCCAGAAAAACGAGCCCTGCCACACCCCCACTTCCCCCAGTGAGACTGATTTTGGACTTCTGACCAGCCAAACCATAAGATACTATATTTTTGTTGCTTTCAATCACTCAACTTGTGGTAATCTGTTGTAGAAGCAATAGGAAACCAATACAATGTCTTTTTTAAATCTTTTTTTCTGGTTATGATAAAAGTCACATAATATAAAGCATACCATTTTAGCCATAGTCAACTCTACAGTTCAGTGGCACTAAGTACATTCGCACTGTTGTGCAATTCTCACTACTGTTCATCTCCCAAACCTTTCACTTTCCTAAACAAAAACTGTCCCCATTGAACACTAATCCTCCTCTCCCCACCCCACCTCCCAATGCCCCTGGGCATCTCCCAATGTACTTTCTGACTCCATGAATTTGACTGTTACAGGTACCTTGCCAATACCATGTCTTGAGCACCTCTCTGTGTTTTCCTTTTGTTTCCTTGCCCGTTTCTTCTTAGTTTTCAGCCACCCTTCCACTGGCTTTCTGTGGATCGTGAATCAGCAGGGGCTGTCCGGAGGAAGTGCTGTGGGGCCCCTTTGGCTTGGGAATTCTCACCCTGATCCTAGTTTTAGAGGCTTCTCCAAGCTCAAGAATCCAAATGATGAGCAACTATACTTTCTGCCCCATGTCTCTTTGTCAGCCTGGATAAGCCAAAGCACACAGCATAAATTTGTCTTGGGCCTCATGCCTTTAAAATAGATTTCTGTTTTATTTCTTTCAAGAAAATTCAAACAGCCTTATATGAGCTATAGATGCTATGGACTCTAACCTCTAAACTGAGTAACTATTATTCTCATATACCAGAAGAGAAAACAAAGGCAATTTTGCTCATTCAAGGTCAGAGAAACCAAATTCCACCTAATTACAAAGACTCACAAAGACAAATGCTTACAGGGTAACATTCTCTTTAGTGACTATCCTGATGTTTGCATTCTGCCCACTAGATGAAATACAGCATTCATCCAGTGACTATGAGCACAGTCATTTCTTATGACTTGCTTTCTTTATGGCTCTCATCTGGGCAGCAGTTTGGTTTAGTGAGCTTTGGAGTCAGAGCTCTCACTGAATTCCATCTCTAGCTGCAAGATCTTGAACAGTATAGCAAAGTGGCTATTGAAATTATATACAACCTTCGACTCAGCACTCTCAACTCTGGGAATACTGTCCTGAGACGTGAAAGAACCAATCACTTAAGACTAGACTATACATATAAGGATGGTTTGTTTATAGTAGGGGGACAAAAGAAAAAATGAATGCCTGCTACACAGGAATGGCTGGCTTAATGGGCTGGATCCAAACCATGGATTATGCAGCCACTGGAACACTGAGCTAGGCCTATGTAAGGTAAATGGAGAGTCCTACAAAATACTATACACTGAAAATACAAGATACAGATAAGTGTGTGTCTATGGTATACATACAGATATAACAATCCCAGTTTATAAATCAATGACAAAATTCCTTGAGATTAGATAAGCAAGGAGAAAGATATTTAATGTATTACAGACAAGATTCAATATCCATTCTTAATTTTCAGAAATTGAAGTGAGATACTCTTGGATAAATAAGCCTGTTACAAGATACAATACTTCTGTTGTAACTCCAAAGGAAGCATTATGTCTAATGGGAAGCACTAGAAATATTCCAATTAAACTAAAAAATAGAACTTGATGTTGTGTTAGATGTATAAGAAATACAACTGGGTAAGAGAAAGAAATCATAGTTCTAAAAGCTGGAAAGGAACATGAAAAATAATCTGCAGGTGCTATGACCATATTAAACCAACTGAAAAGTTACCATAACCAATAACAGAATTCAGAAAGATATTAAAGTTATAAAAACAGAAATGTCAGCTTTTACATACATAACTGCATGGATGATATAACCTAAGAAAAGACTACATGAATACAGCAACCAAAACTGGAATTAAAGAGAATATGTAGGATCCCTAAGGTAACATTTACAATACTCCAGAAGACCTAAGAAGACTTTATTTGAAATGGAAACACACACCATGACTCAGGTGTGAAATTTCCATAACCTAATTTATAAATTTAATACATCCCAATCAAAACACCCCAAAGGTTACTTAGGGGGAAAAAGATAGCTGGATAATGTGATTCTAAAACTCACATGATGGAAGCAACTTAGATGTCCATCGACAAATGAATGGATAAAGAAGTTGTGGTACATACATACAATGGAATATTACTCAGCTGTAAAAAGAAATGCATTTGAGTAAACAACAAAACTCTGTAGAAAAAAAGGAAAATAATAATAATAATAAAGAAATGCATGAGTAAGTCCTAATGAGGTGGATGACCGTAGTACCCATTACACAGAGTGAAGTAAGTCAAAGAAAGATAAATAGTGTATACTAACACATACATATGGAATCTAGAAAGATGGTGTTGATAAATGAATGTACAGAGCAGCAATGGAGAAGCAGATATATAGAACAGACTTATGGACATTAGAGAGAGGAAGGAGTGGGTGAGATGTATGGAAAGAGGAATACGGAAACTTACATTACCATATGTAAAATAGACAACTAATGGGAACCTGATAAGACTCAGGGAACTCAAACAGGGGCTCTGTAACAAACTAGAAGGGTGGGTTGGGGAGGGAGACAGGAAGAAGGTTCAAGAGGGAGGGGACATGTGTATCCCTATGGCTGATTCAGGCTGATGTATGGCAGTAAATGAAAAAACTCTGTAAAAATAAGTAAATAAATATTTTACATTCTTAAAAAAAAGAACAATGGGGTAGAGAGAGGGACATAGAAATAGTTATACTCGATATTGAAACATGTTTTAAAATCTTCATTTATTAGAATAGTATGGCAAAAATAGATAAGGAGACTGATGAAAGAGAATAGGAAGTCCAAAGAATACAAACACACACAGAGACCTCTCTATAGAGAGACTTGCAGTCATATGATAAAGATGGTCAACTTTATTTATTCAAAAGAGAAGTAATTCATACTACGCTGACTAGGTTTTTACCTATCAGACTGGCAAAATCCCAATGGTTTGATTAAAAAAAAAAAAAAAGCCATTGCCCAAGCAATAGGGAAACAAGCATGTTAGACTCTTGTGGGTGAGAGGACAATTGGTCAGTACCTATCAGAATTACACAAGCTCCCCTTTACCTGCTACAACGGTACACCTGACAGCGACACTAGCACTCCTAGGGAAAGATGTGTGGCCCAGGTGAGGGTGGCTGATTTCACCACTGTCTCTGCAGAAGCACAAAACTGAACCAACGCAGCACTTTAAACTATGAAGTAATTCAGACAGAGAAGGAGAAATATAGTATGACATCCCTTGTATGTGGCATCGAAAAAGAAATGATACAAATGAACTTACTTACAAATCAGAAAGAGACTCATAGAATGAATTTAAGGTAGTCAGGGGGTAAGGATGGAGGAAAGGGATAGTTAGGGAGTTTGGGATGGACATGCACACACTGTTGTATTTAAAATGAATCACCAACAAGGACCTACTGTATAGCACATGGAACTCTGCCCAATGTTCTGTTGCAGCCTGGATAGCAGGGGAGTTTAGGGGAGAGTGGATCCATGTATGTGTGTGACGGAGTCCCTTTGCTGTTCACCTGAGACTATCACCACATTGTTAGTCAGCTATATCCAATAAAAAATAAAAAGCTTTTAAAAAAGTTAAATTATGAGATAAGCTTTTATAAAATAGCACATTATATAACTATTTGAAAAGGATTTAAAGCTCTTCCTACTCAGATTTATAAAGATTTCTAAGATATATTCAGTAAGAAAGGAGAAAGTAACTTATGGGACACTGTGTCCATGTTGTCACGGCTATACAAAAGGAGAAAGTCATCCATATATGCATAGAAAGTCCAGAAAGAATCAGAGATCAATGACAGTGCTTCTCTTTTGAAAGAGTTTTTGTTTTTCTAATGTCTTTCTAAAGGCATTGCATATTCAGAAATTAAATATTTGAGAGTTTCTCTGTGCTGCTTTTTTTTTGCCATTGGCACACATTATTTAAATACAAAAAGAGTATTTTTATTTTGCAAAGAAGGAAAGTTCAAATTTCGCAGTTAGATTCAGTGCCTCTAAATTCTGGTTCCACTTCTGAGCTGCGGTGTGATATTCGATCCTCCAAGCTTTCCTTCTGACATGCATGTAATAGCTCTGCATGGGTTATTCTGAGGCTTCATTGTGTTAATGACTGTTGGGGTCTGGGCCCAGAGTAAGCCCTCGAGAAAGACCACTTAGTATTCCCTCGCAGGTTGTTGTGGAGAGAAGGCCATGAGATAAATTACCTAAAGCTGCTGGTGCAGGTGCTCAGGGCATATTCTAACCCTCCTCCTCTTTCTTTTCCAATTCCCCTGTAACCCACCTCATGATAGGCCTCATTGCTGGCCAATGTTCCTTGTCTGCTCAAACTTCCCGAATCATCTTTCTTGATAGAATGTCACCACAAAGGGACCAAAAAAAAAAAAAAGCTGAAGACTGGAAATAGCGATAAATCACTTGTTTGTTAAGGAGGCTTTCCACCCTTCTTACCAATTTATTGACCAGAGACCTATTAATATGTCTTTTGTTACCCAAACATTACTGACCAGAAGCATTTTAATATTCACTTATGTAACAAATTCACAGCCACAGGCCTTAGGTTCTGAAAAAATCCCCTGGCCAATAATGTGTTACACTGAACTTCCATAATAATTGCAAACTGTGAACCTGGTGTAACTGCCTGGCTGGAAGTGGGATTAACCATACAGCTGAAGAAACTCAGGGATTCAGTCTAGATGCAAATGAGCAATTACGTTGAGAACTTTCGAATTTTTAAGAGACACAAATTTAGAAAGTATGGAGAATTAATAAGTCTATGCTTTCCAGCCTCTTCTGTTTTCTGCTTGATGTTAATATTTGAGTTGAATAGATCCTCTCAATCTAAGAAGCAGTAAAAAACTCAGAGATATTGGGCATTAATTACTTCTACCAGTATTTATTAAGTACCTGCTAAGTGCAAACAAAGTGTAATGTTGCTCTCTGCGTGTGGTCTGAAGAAAATGAGCAAAAGTTACAACTTTGCTTTACAAGTTGAATAATAAAGTAACCCAGTCCCTTAGAGTAGTAGGAAATAAAATATCAGTAATTCCAGCCCTATTAATTTCAAGTTTTTCTAAGAAGAGAGATTACTATACCAACAATTTGCATAAAATAGAGACAGGGAATGCCTTCGCTTCTTCTACTTCAGTGTCAACATTTTTCAAACAGCTGTGCTGTGTTTAGTTGCTCGGTCCTCTGACTCTTTGCAACCCGCTGGTTGCAGCCCCACCAGGCTCCTCTGTCCATGGGAACTCAGCAGGCAAGAATACTGGAGTGGCCTTTCCCTCCTCCAGGGGATCTTCCCAACCCAGGGATTGAACCCAGGTTTCCTGCATTGCAGGTGGATTCTTTCCCATCTGAGTTACCAAGGCAGCAGTTGTATGTAAACGATACATGTGGATTTTGAACCATTCTTAGCTGTTTCATAAGGGAGCTCCTGTGGGTGTTTACTATGCATTGCTTTATAGACAGACTTGTACATCTGAAGATAAAAATCTTTATCTACAGATATAGATAGATAGGTGTAATATCATAGCTAATGTAATCTACAATGCAAATCTCATTTGGAGCCTAGACGGGGAGAGGAGGCAGGTGTGAGGAACAGTTCTGCCATGGTCTCATTTACTCCCACAGCCCTTCAATGTGGGCATTATTGTTTCCACTTTACAGACAGTGCAGTGGAAACCTAGGCAATGAGGGGCCGAGCCAAGTCTCTCCAAACAGTGAACAGCCACATCCCAGATGTGCTGACTACATGGCATGCTGTTTGTCTTTTTCACCCCAATGCTCAGTTCCCCTTGCACGGAAGCCATTAGCAAGATAGAAGGCTGTGGCTAGGCATGCCCATGACCATGGCACAGAGCATTGGCAACTGGCCACAGAAGAACCCAACTGCTTGCCTTGGCCTACTTTGGGCAGGGAACTCAAAAACAGGCCTTGATTTCCAATTCCAAGGCCTTAGAGAAGGTGGTGACTGAGGGGTGGGGGTCGGGGGCTTCCCTGGTAGTCCAGTGGGTAAGGACACCGCCTTACAGTGCAAGGGGCGCCAGTTCAATCCCTGGCCTGGGAAGACCCCACATGCCATGGAGCGGCTGGACCAATGTGTCCAATTACCAAGCACATGTGCCCAGAGCCGGTGCTCTAAGACAACAGAGGCCACTGCGATGGGAGGCCCACATGGGCCAAAGAACAAAGATGGATGAAAATAGAGAAATGAAAGACCAATAGAAGTGGCCCACTCACCCCCTCCCCCCTCAACCTGCCGCCCCCCCCCAAAAAAGAGAGGTGGGGGTCTACCTTTCAGGCTTGTAAGCCCCCTCAGTGATGGGGTGCTTTTAAAGTTCAGAGCTGCCCATGCCCTGGGTTCAGAGTACCACATTCTTCCCATCCCCCTGGGCCCTATCCATGGCTTGTGCTTCCTGAGCTCCCCTCCCCATAGCAGTCTGCTCATTCTTCAACAGGCTATGTCCATAACATTCTTGTTGCAGACTTCTGTTTTATTATATTCTGAGTGATTTTTCATTTAGACATGATCATTTTAGAAACCCCTGGGCAACGTCAAGTTCCAGATTGATCAAAGGAAGACTTATTTTGTCTGTTCTAGTCCAGGCTCCATTTTGCAGACTTCCTGAGCATTCTTCCTTAAACTGAGTGATCTCTCTACTAAAAAAGAAAGGAGCCTCAATTAATATGGCTTAAAAAAAAAAGAAGAAGAAGAAATGGAAGAAAAGCTGTGGGTAGAGGGGTACAGATATAACCTGATCCTTTAAATAGATCCTTCTGGACCTGACCAAGATAGAAAAACAGATCTCACTCTAACTTATCAGAGGTAAAATTCCAGACAAAATAAAAACAGTAACTTCTTAAGGATTCTGAATAATCAACAGAAGCAGGTGAGTGAATTGGGGAACAAGTGAAAACAACTGACGTGGCAACAATGAATTTCCTAATTTTATGGGTTTTCTTTTTTTCTTTCTGTATCTTCTAGCTTTGACCTAAAGGCAAGCCAAAGAGGGAAACTGCACAACACAACTTACAAAATCCTATCTTTCTGGACAAAGGATTGATAATTGGGGCTCATTAAAAGCTGTAGAGTGTGGCAAAAATCCTTACTGTTCCCCTCTTCCTTCTTTAACAGCCTTCCCCAGTGCCAGTCACACAGCTACACAGTAGCACGAACATCTAAAGAGCTTGAGATGAAACCCGTCTCTCCTAGGAGAGGGATCAGGGGAAAACAAGTGAAGTGCCACACAAACAGATGGAGAGATATATCCTGCTCTTGGATTGAAAGCATCAATATTGTGAAAATGACTGTACTAACCAAAGCAATCTACAGATTCAGTGAAATTCCTATCAAATTACCAATGGCACTTTTTACAGAACTGGAAAAAACCCTTCACTATTTGCCTGGAAACACAAAAGACCACAAAGAGTCAAAGCAACCTTGAGAAAGAAGAATGGAGCTGGAGGAATCAACTGTGCTGACTTCATACTATATAGCAAAGCAACAGTCATCAAGACAGTATGGCATTGGCACAAAAACAGAAATACAGATCAATGGAACAAGATAGAAAGCCCAGAGATAAACCTACACACTAATGGGCATCTTTGACAAAGGAGGCAAGAATATATAATGGGGCAAAGACAGCCTCTTTAATAAGTGGTGCTGGGTAAACTGGATAGCTACATGTAAAAGAATGAAATTAGAACACTTCTGGACACCATATACACAAAAAAGAAACTCAAAATGGACTCATGACTGAACTGTAAGGCCAGAAACTGTAAAACTCTTAGAGGAAAATATAGGCAAAATGCTCTTTGACATAAATCACATCAATATCCTCTTTGACCCACTCCCTAGAGTAATGGAAATAAAAGAAAAAAATAAACAAATCTAAGTAATTAAAAGCTTTTGCACAGCAAAGGAAACTATAAACAAGATGCAGACAACCCTCAGAATGGCAGAAAAGAACTGCAAATGAAACTGACAAATGATTAATCTACAAAATACACAAGTAGCTCATGCAAGTCAATCCCCCCAAATAACCCAATCAAAAAATGGGCAGAAGACCTAAGCAGACATTTCTCCAAAGAAGACATACAGGTGGCCAACAAACATATGAAAAGATGCTCAACATTGCTCATTATAAGAGAAAAGCAAATCAGAACTACAGTAAGATATCACTTCACACTGGTCTTGATCATCAAAATGTCTACAAACAATAAATGCCAGAGAAGGTGTGGAGAAAAGGGAACCCTCTTCCACTGTTGCTGTGCTGTGCCGAGTCACTCAGTCGTGTCCAATTCTATGCAACCCCATGGCTGCAGCCTACTAGGCTCCTCTGTCCATGGGGGTTCACCATGTAAAAATACTGAAGTGGGTTGTCATGCCCTCCTCCAGGGGATCTTCCCAACCCAGGGATCAAACCCAGGTCTCCGTATTGCTGGAGGATTCTTTATCACCTGATCTACCAGGGAAGCCCTGTGTACTGTTGAGTCACTATGGAAGACAGTATGGAGATTCCTTAAAAAACTAGGAATAAAACCACCATATGACCTAGCAGTCTCACTACTAGGCATATATCCTGAGGAAACCAAAATTAAAAAAGACACCTGTACCCCACTGCTCACTGCAGCACTATTTACAATAGCTTTCTAGCTATTGGCTAGAAGCAACCTAGATGGTCCATCGATGTGAATGGATAAAGAAACTGTGGCCCATATATACAATGGAATATTACTCAACCATAAAAACAAATGCATTTTAGTCAGTTCTAATGAGGTGGTTGAACCTAGAGCCTATTATACAGAGTGAAGTAAGTCAGAAAGAGAAAAAGAAATATTGTATACTGATGTATATAGAAAGATGGTGCTGATGATGCAATTATTTGCAGGACAGCAATGGAGACACAGACATAGAGAATAGACTTATGGACATGGGCGGTAGGGGGAGGAGAGGGTGGGATGTATAGAGAGAGGAACATGGAAATATATATTACCATATGCAAAATAGTCAATGGGAATCTGCTGTATGACTCAGGGAACTCAAACCAGGGCTCTGTAACAACCTGGAGGGGTGGGGAGGGAGTTTCAAAAGGAAGCAGACATGTGTATACTTATGACTGACTCATGTTGATATGGCAGAAACCAACACAATATTGTAAAGTAATTATCCTTCAATTAAAAATAAATACATTTTTTAAAACTTGGAATAAAACTACCACATGAGCCAGCAATCCCACCGGGCATATAACCAGAGAAAACAATAACTGAAAAAGACACACGTTCCCCAATGCTCATTGCAATACAATTTACCACAGCTAGGACATAGAAGCAACTTAGATGTCCACTGACAGATGAATGAATATATACACACATACACACACACACACACAGTGGAATATGAGCCATAAAAAGGAATGCATTTGAGTCAGTTCTAGTGAGGTAGATGAACCTAGAGCCTTCATATAGAGTGAAGTCAGTCAGAAAGAGAAAAACAAATATCACATACTAACATATATGGAATCTAGGAAAGTAGTACTGATGAACCTATTTGCAGAGGACTAGAGATGCAGACACACAGAACAGCTTTGTGGACACAGTGAGGGAATGAGAAGGTGGAACAAATTGAGCGAGAAGCACTTAAACACACACATTACCATATGTAAAAGAGACAGCCAGTGTATAAGAAGCAGCTGTATAAGACAGGGTCTCAATCCAATACTCTGCGACAAGAGAGAAGGGTGGGATGGGGTAGAGGATGGGAGGGCAGTTCAAGAGGGAGGGGACATAGGCATACTTCAGCTGATTCACATTGTTGTATGGCAGAAAGCAACACAACATTGTAAAACAGCATCCTCCAATTAAAAACAAATTAAAAATAAAAAAAATTTAAAGTCGTTCCTTATGAAAAGAGTATGAAGGTGATTCTTGTTATTTTTCTCTTTTCATTTTCTCCCCAAGCAAAATAGTGAGAGTGGCCACAACTCTGAGAGAAACCCTGTCTTTCCAGGTAGATAAATCAGGAAAGAGGACCAATTTGCAATCACCTGTTACAGTCTGAGGCAAAGCTGTGCAGGATATAATGTACAAATCCACATCTGGAGCAGATGTCAGTTCCAGTAAGTCAGTCATGGTCTTTTTCAGAGAGGAAGGAGCCCAAAGTAAATCTGCCTGCCACCATGTGTCTGGGTGGCCTCCCTAAGGAGGCTGCCAGCTAAATTGGTAGCTTTATCCACAGCTGATGTTTTTAATGCACACTAATAGGAACCTTAAAACCCCCATGTGTGCTCATTCTCCTGGATGCACCCCGCAGCTCTCAAATGCCATAGTCACCAATTTCAGCCTGTGCCAAAGATGATACTTTTTGGAGCCCAGGACAATGAGAATAATTTTTAAAAAAGAAAAAAAAGAAGAAATAGAGTTAGGCACAGAGGATAGAAAGCTATGAAAGGTGATGTGCTACCACTTGGACACTGGTTCACAATGAGCCGTCACTCCACAAGTTTACACGCTCAGCCCTGTGGGACATCTGCAGAGGGGCTATTCTTTGCTACAGCCTGTGGTAGGGAGGGAGGAAATTTATCTGCTGGCTCCTCCCCATCTCCCACTGGTAAACATTTGCCCAAAGATTTACTAGGGTTGGTTTTGCCTTTTCAGCAGGTACCTGGAAACTATAGCGTGTAGTTGTACCTCTGGAAGTGGCAGAAGAGCAAAAGGTTCTATAGTTGGTTGTCTACATGGGCTCACAGAGAGTCAATGGGGAGAGGTGGCTTAGGTGAAGCAATGTAGCCTATGGTCTGTGAGACAGGTGAGACCAAAGAATCTCAAGAGGTGTCTAAGATACAGCCACAAAGAAGTTTTGTGTTTTCATACTCAGCATTTAGTACACTCCTAGGCACAGTATGGGATATCTTGGGAAAACAGAAATGTTTTCTGCCATCAAGGAACTTGCTCTGGTGAAGAAAACACAGACATACACTTTGCACAATGTCTAAGGCTATAATATGAGTTTTTTAAAAAATACCACAGCTTTCCGGAGGAGGCTATTCAACCATGTCTAAGAATTTGAGGAAAGGGATTCCCAAGGAAAACCAAGAACTGCATTCAACTGTGTAAAATCCAAGTCTTCAGTTAGAGAAGAAACTCAAGAGTTCACCTGGTCAACAGTCTGCTTCAATCACCCAAGTATTTATTACTCCGCGACCCAAGACCAGTTAAACACCACAGCAATCCCCACCAGTATCACCTATTCAGGCATTACTAAGCATTTGCACTTTCCCGATCAAAGACACAACATGTCTCTGAGCCTTTGCAAATAAACTCCCTACCCAGAATGCCATTTTGTATTATTCAGGACAGACCAACCTTTTTTCTTTTTATAAGATTTTTTTTTGATGTTGACCATTTTTAAAGTCTTTATTGAATTTGTTACAATATTGCTTCTATTTATGTTTTAGGTTTCTGGCCAGAAGCGTGTGAGATCTTAGCTTCCTCCACCAGGGGGTCAAACCCGCACCCCTGCACTGGAAGACAAAGTCTTTTTTTTTTTTTTTAATGTCAAAAACATTTTTATTGTGGTATAGTTAATTAACAGTTCTGTGATAGTTTCAAGTCACCAGTGAGGGGATCTGGCCATACACATACATGAATCCCTTCTCCCCCAAACCCTCCTCCCATCCAGGCTGGTACACACCTGTGGGCCACTAGGGACGTCCCAGAACAGACTAACCTTATACTGCCATTGACTCTGAAATTAAATGGCTTTAAACAACGTGCTTCTTTTCACTGTCATCCCTCAAGAGCTTAGACTGATAACAGCTTTATCTTAACATACTGTTTCCACAGTTTCCGTGGCAGGGAGATGGGAAAATGGTCAATCATGACCGGCAGCTAAAGCTTCGACCTAACCTAGACACACATCATTTTCCCTCACATCTCATTGGTTCAAGCACAACTGACAGCCACACTTCAACTCAAGAGGATAAGGATAAGCTACTGTATTGTGTACCCAAGAGATAAAAACCAGAAATAATCAAGAGATAGTATTAACGACCTGTATCTCTAAAACTTCTTCATCTGCTGAATTCCTACTCAGGCCTCTAGATTCAGGCCAGGTGTCATCTATTCAATGCAGCCTCCCCACTCCCTCCTCCTCCTCCAGGCTGGTAAGTGCACTTACCTCACTGCATCATGATGCTCTAGAGATCCAGAGTGCTGAGAGACCCCAAGGTCAGCTGCCCTTCCTCACTTACCTCTGTGCTCAAAACCCAGCACAGTGCCTGCTCTTGTCGACACTCAATGCACATTTATAGAGCAGAACAAAATTAGCACAACAGAACTAAGGATAAAACTTCCTTAAGAACCCATTGTAACAGAGATACGAGAACCACCGCACAGTGTTTTTAAAGCTTTTTCTCAATGCCAGTCTCTTCTCCTCTGCTGTTTATCAAATTAAAGTAACACATTTGGGTGACAAAATGAACTCCCTTGGCTCAGCACCTAAATATAAACATTGTAGAAAACCTTTGCCTTCATCTGTCTTGCTAGTCAAGTGTACCTCGCCCAAATTCTCAAGTTATTCCTCGTTTGTTTTTTGTTTTTTTTCTAAACCAAGTTCAGCAAGATGGGGAAAGCAACTCATTTCCCAAACTCTTTGCAAAGACGAAAATCAGGTCATAAGCAAAAGTCATTTGGAAATCTGATTTCTCTGTGGACTCATCTATTCTACTCTGCTAAGTGGGTGAATCCCACGAGCACCAGTCCTGTCTTTTCTGGGCCGTTAAGAAAAAAGGAGAAATTGAACTCACAAGTTTCCTCAAGCCCAGGCTCCTTTGCTGGTGGTCACAAAAACATAGGCCGAGCCCGCCAGTGAATGGAATAAAAGACAGCTCTGTGGAGATACTCGGCTGGTAGAGAAGCAGAGAGGACATCTTGCGGCGTCTCCACGCAGGCCCTCTGCGCAGGCGCTCTGCCAGGCGCTCGAGGAACTGTGCCTGGGGCTCTTTGTAAAGTGTGGTTCAGGGGCCACACCTGGGGCCTCATTAGCAACTTGGAATCTCGGCTCCTCCTCCTCGTACACCAGCTGAATCAACGCCTGCCTTTGCAGCAAGACTCCTAGGTGACTCGTGTATCTTTAAACTGGCGAGCACTGAGCCAGACTGAGTGCAGTTTATGGAGGAGTCTGATAGGTGTAAGGACAGCTGTGCCCATCGCAGCCCCATCTGTCACTTGGCAGAGGTAAACACTCCTTGACCCGGGCAGCACAGCACTGCATTTATTCACTGTGTAGGGGGCAGGAGGGACTGAGAGCAAGAGAGGCACGATGGATCCCGGGATCTCGGGGTCAGGTGCTCTGTGAACAGCGCTCTTTATCATCATGGTGGGGGTCAGCCGGGTTAAAAAAGTGGACAGCCAATTTACCAAGGGTGACCCGATCGACCCACAGATGCTGCAAGACCATTTCCAAAGGCTCCAGATGCTTCCGGCCTCTTGTACTCAGAGCTGCGGCCAGTGCTTCATTCACGGCCTTCACCTTAGGTGAGAGGAGGAGGAGATGGGGAGCAGCAGGATTTGTGAGCTGGTTCAAGCCTCCCAAGCCATTGTTCTCCCTCGCACAAATACAGGGCCTCTCCTGTCAGTGTGGATGCCCTCCTCTGACTGTAGCTGCTTTATGAGAGCCGTCTATCTGCGCTCACCGTCTCTCCTCTCCCGCTGCTGTCCCTCGCCCATCACCACCCTTTACATCTCTTGGTAACTTGACCCTTTACGATCTTGTTTATTTTTCTATTCTCCTCAGGTCATAAGCAAAAGTCATTTGGAAATCTGATTTCTCTGTGGACTCATCTATTCTACTCTGCTAAGTGGGTGAATCCCACGAGCACCAGTCCTGTCTTTTCTGGGCCGTTAAGAAAAAAGGAGAAATTGAACTCACAAGTTTCCTCAAGCCCAGGCTCCTTTGCTGGTGGTCACAAAACATAGGCCGAGCCCGCCAGTGAATGGAATAAAAGACAGCTCTGTGGAGATACTCGGCTGGTAGAGAAGCAGAGAGGACATCTTGCGGCGTCTCCACGCAGGCCCTCTGCGCAGGCGCTCTGCCAGGCGCTCGAGGAACTGTGCCTGGGGCTCTTTGTAAAGTGTGGTTCAGGGGCCACACCTGGGGCCTCATTAGCAACTTGGAATCTCGGCTCCTCCTCCTCGTACACCAGCTGAATCAACGCCTGCCTTTGCAGCAAGACTCCTAGGTGACTCGTGTATCTTTAAACTGGCGAGCACTGAGCCAGACTGAGTGCAGTTTATGGAGGAGTCTGATAGGTGTAAGGACAGCTGTGCCCATCGCAGCCCCATCTGTCACTTGGCAGAGGTAAACACTCCTTGACCCGGGCAGCACAGCACTGCATTTATTCACTGTGTAGGGGGCAGGAGGGACTGAGAGCAAGAGAGGCACGATGGATCCCGGGATCTCGGGGTCAGGTGCTCTGTGAACAGCGCTCTTTATCATCATGGTGGGGGTCAGCCGGGTTAAAAAAGTGGACAGCCAATTTACCAAGGGGTGACCCGATCGACCCACAGATGCTGCAAGACCATTTCCAAAGGCTCCAGATGCTTCCGGCCTCTTGTACTCAGAGCTGCGGCCAGTGCTTCATTCACGGCCTTCACCTTAGGTGAGAGGAGGAGGAGATGGGGAGCAGCAGGATTTGTGAGCTGGTTCAAGCCTCCCAAGCCATTGTTCTCCCTCGCACAAATACAGGGCCTCTCCTGTCAGTGTGGATGCCCTCCTCTGACTGTAGCTGCTTTATGAGAGCCGTCTATCTGACGCTCACCGTCTCTCCTCTCCCCGCTGCTGTCCCTCGCCCATCACCACCCTTTACATCTCTTGGTAACTTGACTGTCCTCTTTTGATACGATCTTGTTTAATTCATTGTTTTATCTTTCACCATAGACTATTTTAGCTCACATCATTCCATCTACCCTGAGATGAAGACATTTCTCTGCTGACTTCTGTTCTCATTCCATCATATTCTTGTACTGTATACAACGGCATTGTGTATTTTGTGTGTTCTTTTTCTAAAGAACTGATATGACACACTGCCTATAGTTACTTGAAAGCAACTTAGCATGTGAGGCAAGGTTGGGTAAAAAGCTTGCGTTGTCAATCATCTGTGCTCTCTCCTGTCATGATAATCTCTCCATCTCCAATGGCAAGTGACCTATAGCCTACAACATTAAAATCCCCTCCATCTTAAAAAAAAAAAACAACTTTCTTCAATATTGTTCTTCCTGAAGCCTACCACCCCATCTCTTTCTTCCTTTAAAAGGCCTTAACTATGTTCTCTGCCTTTATTCCTCTTTTACTGCCACCTAAGTGAACTCTCTGAAACATACTCTGTGACTGCACACCCTGCTTGACATCTAGGGAGATCTTACTTCCATTAATTTTGATAGAAATTGACAGGGACAATGCCCTTGATAGAAACTGACACAGACATTGCCCTTTGCAGCTGTGTTTCAGCCTCACTTACCAACCTCATTTCAAGCCATTCCTTACCTGCTCAAATCATACATCCAGTCATATGGTGCTTTCAAAACTCTGCCACGGTTTTCCTTGCTCCCTGCCTGCGTTCACATCAATTCCTCTGTGTAGATGGCTTTTCTCTATTCATACCTGATGAATTCTGCTCGCCTCTCAATACCCAGTTCAGGTCACCTCCCTTGGTGAACCTTAAACCCTCACCTCACCTCCTCTGCGTGTTAAAGTGTCTTGGCCATGCCTGTGTCTCATTCATTGCTATGTGAATAATTGTACTCTGCAGTATGAGCTTCTTAAATGCCTAAATTTTTATTTTCCCTTTTTACCCCAGCTTCTAATATAATCCCTTACATATGAAGGCACACGTTTATTAAATTACATTTCAAATGGGTTCCAATTTTTTTTTATCAGTTTATTACATAGTGTGGTTTTAGATTCATATGATGTTAAGAATTCAATCCAGAGAGTCAGGTACAGTGAGAGGCATGACTGTGACCAAGCAGTACCCTGTGGGGTCTTCCCAGGACAGGAGCCCCCCATCCCCACCCTATCCCCTTTCCAAAGTCCTCTGTCTACCCCTTGTTTATAGAAAGATTTTAATCTCCTGCATCCTTCCTGAGTTCCAAAGAATAATTTAATCAAATAAATGAGAAAATATAGAAACAAAACAAAATTAGTAATAGTTTAGCCATTAAACAAAGTTAAGGACTTCTAATTCCTCCTCAAGAGCAGTAGATCATATCCTGTGTGTATCCTCAGTCATGTCTGACTCTTTGTGACCCCATGAACTGTAGCCCACCAGATTCCTTTATCCATGGGATTATTCCAGCAGAAATACTGGAGTGGGTTGCCATTTCCTCCTCCAGGGCATCTTCCATGACCCAAGGATTGAACCTGCATCTCCTATGGCTTCTGCATTGACAGACAGATTCTTTACCTCTAAGCCATGTGAGGAATCCAAGATAATATCCTGAGCCATGAGACAGAAGGTTGAAGGGTGTTAATTGGCCCATGGACACGCTTCTGATTGGTTGGTGGTGAGGTAGCCGGGAGCCAACATCATCAAGCTTCTGGTTCCAACCAGTCTGGGGTCTGCATGCTGGTGGGCAGCATATAGTTAAACTGTTTCCACCTGGCGGGGGTTTCAGTACCTACAAAACAGCTCGAAGGACATGTCTTAATCTGATGATGTTGATTCCCAGTTGCCTCAACACCAACCAATCAGAAGAATGTCCATGGGCCAATTTGTACCCTACAACTCTCTCTCACCCTGTCTTTAGAAACCTTTCCCTGAATACTTAGGTCTTTTGAGCATGAGCTGCCTAGCTACCCTGCTTGGCACCTGCAATAAACACTCCATTTACCTTCATCACAGCCTAGTGTCGGTAGGTTGGCTTTATAGTCCACGGGTGAGCAGACCCAGGTTTGACCCCCAGGAAACACACAATGGCTCCAGGGAGGTGTGCACTTCTGGACTGGCTCAATCCTTCCAGGAGAAACAGGTCATGGAGAATAGCTAGGCCTTTTAGCCCGGAGAACTGAGGATGGTTTTCACTTAAAACTTCACATTTGCCTTATGGAGCAGGGCAACAGATGCAGGCTCTGTTGGGAGTGCCTTACAAAGCCCCATTTCACTTGTTCAGTCTCGATTGCCCACTTGACTGCCCCCAAACTTACTGTGTACACTTCTTGAGTCTGGCTGTTCATAGCTGCTCTGTGAGCATACTGAATATTTTGAAGATGCATATCTGAATGTTGCTGTGCTGGGGGTGGGCCAGCTTCTCAGTCCCCTTTCCCCCAGTGGACCAGTGTGTTTCACACACAAGACGTCTCCTCTGCACTCCACAGCTTCCCCCAAGGCCAGGATGTGCAGCCACGAGTTTCAGCACGTGCCTGAGTCTAAATCTGGGTACTTTGGAATTTTCAAGCTTTCTTATGCTCTGATCAACTCCCTTGTGGCCAGACATCAGGGGAGCTTTTCTGCTCTCAGGAGAAAAAAGGCCTTCTCCCCACATGCCATGCCCAGCTCACATCATCATGACATGACTGTGAAATTGACAAGAATTTGGCTATGGAGAAGGAAATGGCGACCCACTCCAGTATTCTTGCCGGGGAAATCCCATGGAAAGAGGAGCCTGGAAGGCTGTAGTCCATGGGGTCACAAACAGCCAGACACAACTGAGCAGCTAAGAGACATACATGGGGAACTGGCAATTGATAGAGGCGGTAATCACAAGTTGGTAGAAAAATGTGGGTGGTTCAATAAATGTTCTCAGGGTAATTGACTCTTCATATGGAAAAAATAATAGATCTTTGCTGTTGTCATACATTAAAGTATGTAAAAATCCAAAGGTACTGAAGACTAAAATGCAAAGGACAAAACTCAGTAATATAAGAGTTTTCATAGGAGAATTTTTTCAAACTTTGGAATAAGAAAGAATTTTGAAAATGAGTCCAGAATACCCTTATATATACATATTGCAAAGAAACTGATATATGTATCCAGCGAGTCCTGTATCTTTATAGTCCACGGGTGAGCAGACCCAGGTTTGACCCCCAGGAAACACACAATGGCTCCAGGGAGGTGTGCACTTCTGGACTGGCTCAATCCTTCCAGGAGAAACAGGTCATGGAGAATAGCTAGGCCTTTTAGCCCGGAGAACTGAGGATGGTTTTCACTTAAAACTTCACATTTGCCTTATGGAGCAGGGCAACAGATGCAGGCTCTGTTGGGAGTGCCTTACAAAGCCCCATTTCACTTGTTCAGTCTCGATTGCCCACTTGACTGCCCCCAAACTTACTGTGTACACTTCTTGAGTCTGGCTGTTCATAGCTGCTCTGTGAGCATACTGAATATTTTGAAGATGCATATCTGAATGTTGCTGTGCTGGGGGTGGGCCAGCTTCTCAGTCCCCTTTCCCCCAGTGGACCAGTGTGTTTCACACACAAGACGTCTCCTCTGCACTCCACAGCTTCCCCCAAGGCCAGGATGTGCAGCCACGAGTTTCAGCACGTGCCTGAGTCTAAATCTGGGTACTTTGGAATTTTCAAGCTTTCTTATGCTCTGATCAACTCCCTTGTGGCCAGACATCAGGGGAGCTTTTCTGCTCTCAGGAGAAAAAAGGCCTTCTCCCCACATGCCATGCCCAGCTCACATCATCATGACATGACTGTGAAATTGACAAGAATTTGGCTATGGAGAAGGAAATGGCGACCCACTCCAGTATTCTTGCCGGGGAAATCCCATGGAAAGAGGAGCCTGGAAGGCTGTAGTCCATGGGGTCACAAACAGCCAGACACAACTGAGCAGCTAAGAGACATACATGGGGAACTGGCAATTGATAGAGGCGGTAATCACAAGTTGGTAGAAAAATGTGGGTGGTTCAATAAATGTTCTCAGGGTAATTGACTCTTCATATGGAAAAAATAATAGATCTTTGCTGTTGTCATACATTAAAGTATGTAAAAATCCAAAGGTACTGAAGACTAAAATGCAAAGGACAAAACTCAGTAATATAAGAGTTTTCATAGGAGAATTTTTTCAAACTTTGGAATAAGAAAGAATTTTGAAAATGAGTCCAGAATACCCTTATATATACATATTGCAAAGAAACTGATATATGTATCCAGCGAGTCCTGTATCTTTATATTCACTGCAGCATGAATTATATTAGCAAAAAAATTGGAAAGAAATGTCTATCAATTTTGAAATGGATGAATAAAATGCTATGTAGTCACAAAAAAAAGAAAAGAAAAGATTTTGGCTAAATTCTCAGATGTGTTTGTGTGTGAGCAAACATGTTGTGATCTTTGTCTGCTATGTAAATAATTGCAGCGCAACCTTTATTAATAAGTATATAGATACTTATATTCTTACTGAAGCAACTTCATAGCTGTATCCATATTTTAAAATTCTGAAATCTGATTTTTTTTTAACCTTGAGATATGTCAAGAGAGTTATTTGCTACCCTAAAATTTCAAATCTAACAGAACTGCATTCATTTAGAAAGCATTCATCTATGCCTTGGAAATCCTCAAGTGGAGAATGAAAGTGACATCGATGAAGTCAACTTTCTATTGCGGGAATATTTCTCACTCTCGTTCAAAGACTTTTTGAAAAAGAGGAGCATAAACATGACAGAACTGAAATTGATGCAGGAAACCCTGCATAAGATACTCTATCTACACATGAGGAAATGGAAAAGGTTGAACAAGCTGGCAATGCTCTTTGAAACAAAGCTATAGCTGGCTGCCCCATGAAAAGATTAGGGTTCCTGCAGAAGGAAAAGCTCTTGAAAACACCGCCTCAAAGTTGTCAAAGAAGAGATGAGATTATTTGAAATTGTTAAGTCAGAGGGAAAATATTTGGAGTCAGCTTATAAACAATCTCACCATCATCCTTTGTATAAAGAATCAAAGATTTATTAACAGCTGGGAAACTGCACAAAAGTAAATTCTCATTATGACACCAAAGTTTTTTAAATGTAAACTTAACTTTTGAGAAACAGTTAATTTTCAACTTCTCGTGGTTGATAAAGTCTTTCCTTTTATACAGTGTTTTTGAGTACTACTTTATGCTATTAAGTGTATTGTTGAGTGAATTTAGAACCATGTATAATATATGTACCTTAAAATGTTTCCATTTATAGTATTTTAGAATATATTTAATTTTTTAGTTGTCACATATGAAATATTTGGTTTCACTTTTCATTTCATGAACTCTTAATACATTAAAAAACATAAAGTGCTGAAATCAGTACTATACTCATCAGTAGAGGATCAGTATAGGATTTATTTTATTTATTTTCAGTGTTATGCAAAATAAATACCAAATTGCTGATATTGGCATTTTGCATTGGTGCTATAGTTACCAAATAATAAAACAATTGAAACCTATGATCAGTATGCACACAACACATACACAATCAAAGAGGGACCCTTCAGAGCTTAGAATTTCTGTATCTCTGTCTCATATTCCTGTTTCAACCATTTGATTAAATTGAATACAGAGACAGGGTCTTTAAGCTTACCAAAATTAAAACGATTATTCTGGAGTGGGAGGCCGGCCGGACCGCTGAAGAGAGTTAATTTGCTACCCTAAAATTTCAAATCTAACAGAACTGCATTCATTTAGAAAGCATTCATCTATGCCTTGGAAATCCTCAAGTGGAGAATGAAAGTGACATCGATGAAGTCAACTTTCTATTGCGGGAATATTTCTCACTCTCGTTCAAAGACTTTTTGAAAAAGAGGAGCATAAACATGACAGAACTGAAATTGATGCAGGAAACCCTGCATAAGATACTCTATCTACACATGAGGAAATGGAAAAGGTTGAACAAGCTGGCAATGCTCTTTGAAACAAAGCTATAGCTGGCTGCCCCATGAAAAGATTAGGGTTCCTGCAGAAGGAAAAGCTCTTGAAAACACCGCCTCAAAGTTGTCAAAGAAGAGATGAGATTATTTGAAATTGTTAAGTCAGAGGGAAAATATTTGGAGTCAGCTTATAAACAATCTCACCATCATCCTTTGTATAAAGAATCAAAGATTTATTAACAGCTGGGAAACTGCACAAAAGTAAATTCTCATTATGACACCAAAGTTTTTTAAATGTAAACTTAACTTTTGAGAAACAGTTAATTTTCAACTTCTCGTGGTTGATAAAGTCTTTCCTTTTATACAGTGTTTTTGAGTACTACTTTATGCTATTAAGTGTATTGTTGAGTGAATTTAGAACCATGTATAATATATGTACCTTAAAATGTTTCCATTTATAGTATTTTAGAATATATTTAATTTTTTAGTTGTCACATATGAAATATTTGGTTTCACTTTTCATTTCATGAACTCTTAATACATTAAAAAACATAAAGTGCTGAAATCAGTACTATACTCATCAGTAGAGGATCAGTATAGGATTTATTTTATTTATTTTCAGTGTTATGCAAAATAAATACCAAATTGCTGATATTGGCATTTTGCATTGGTGCTATAGTTACCAAATAATAAAACAATTGAAACCTATGATCAGTATGCACACAACACATACACAATCAAAGAGGGACCCTTCAGAGCTTAGAATTTCTGTATCTCTGTCTCATATTCCTGTTTCAACCATTTGATTAAATTGAATACAGAGACAGGGTCTTTAAGCTTACCAAAATTAAAACGATTATTCTGGAGTGGGAGGCCGGCCGGACCGGCTGACGCTTTTGGGTGCAATGCGGGAGGCACGTGTCGAGTATGGCACTGGAGGGGCCTGGAAGCAGACTGGCTCTGGTTCAGATTGGTACTGGTTCTGCTACCACTATCTGCTGGTCACGGCGCTCTACATGCTGGAACCCTGGGAGTGGACTTTGTTCAATTCCATGCTGGTTTCCATAGTGGGGAGGGCACTGTACACAGGACATGTCTTCATGTCTCAGTACCTCATGGCGATGGCGCACTACTTCGAAATTGTACAATGACCAAAATGTGAGCAAGTCAAGCAAGAAGTTCCTTAGCGAAGAACCATTACCTGAAGTTGGAATGAGACTTCATTGGATGTCATAAGGAACTCCCCTAGATGTCAATATAACCAACCTCATGAATATAAAGACTAAAATTCATGAGTAGAACAGGAAAACGATCCTGATTCATGTGTTGTGTTCCTTATTTTTAATTTTAAAAGATGCTCTTGTATAGTAGCTTTTGTCTATTTTAACACTGTAGTCATTTGTACTTTGATATTAGTATTTTCTTAATCTTTGTGACTGTTTCAATATTACCCAGTGAAAGCTTTTCTTAATGCAACTTTGAGTACATTTTAATTGCCTTCTATTTCTAAAACCAAAAGACATTAGTTGGGCTTTACTGTTCTTGCTGTCGTATGGTACCTGCCTGGATATATTGCTACTCTTTTTTAATTTTTAAAGTCTTTTTTTTTCCTTGCCTCTAAGTCATCACTTATTTCATCATCTTATTCTTTGGCCTGGGCCTCCCATCGCTGGGCCTTCCCCATCTCATCAGTAAGCATTGGTTATTTTATTTATTTTCAGTGTTATGCAAAATAAATACCAAATTGCTGATATTGGCATTTTGCATTGGTGCTATAGTTACCAAATAATAAAACAATTGAAACCTATGATCAGTATGCACACAACACATACACAATCAAAGAGGGACCCTTCAGAGCTTAGAATTTCTGTATCTCTGTCTCATATTCCTGTTTCAACCATTTGATTAAATTGAATACAGAGACAGGGTCTTTAAGCTTACCAAAATTAAAACGATTATTCTGGAGTGGGAGGCCGGCCGGACCGGCTGACGTTTGGCTGCAATGCGGGAGGCACGTGTCGAGTATGGCACTGGAGGGGCCTGGAAGCAGACTGGCTCTGGTTCAGATTGGTACTGGTTCTGCTACCACTATCTGCTGGTCACGGCGCTCTACATGCTGGAACCCTGGGAGTGGACTTTGTTCAATTCCATGCTGGTTTCCATAGTGGGGAGGGCACTGTACACAGGACATGTCTTCATGTCTCAGTACCTCATGGCGATGGCGCACTACTTCGAAATTGTACAATGACCAAAATGTGAGCAAGTCAAGCAAGAAGTTCCTTAGCGAAGAACCATTACCTGAAGTTGGAATGAGACTTCATTGGATGTCATAAGGAACTCCCCTAGATGTCAATATAACCAACCTCATGAATATAAAGACTAAAATTCATGAGTAGAACAGGAAAACGATCCTGATTCATGTGTTGTGTTCCTTATTTTTAATTTTAAAAGATGCTCTTGTATAGTAGCTTTTGTCTATTTTAACACTGTAGTCATTTGTACTTTGATATTAGTATTTTCTTAATCTTTGTGACTGTTTCAATATTACCCAGTGAAAGCTTTTCTTAATGCAACTTTGAGTACATTTTAATTGCCTTCTATTTCTAAAACCAAAAGACATTAGTTGGGCTTTACTGTTCTTGCTGTCGTATGGTACCTGCCTGGATATATTGCTACTCTTTTTTAATTTTTAAAGTCTTTTTTTTTCCTTGCCTCTAAGTCATCACTTATTTTTCATCCATCTTATTCTTTGGCCTGTGTGGGCCTCCCATCGCTGTGGCCTCTTTCGCAGCAGAGCACCAGATCTGGGCGCATGCTCTCCAGAGTACTGGCTCATAATTATACACACCAGCCCAGCCTCTCCTCAGCATGTGGGATCTTCCCGGGCCAGGGATTGAACCAGTGCCTCTTGCACTGCAAGGACGACTCTTTACCCACTGAACCACCAAGGAAGCCCCCATTTCTACTCTTGACCAAAGTTTTACAAGAAAAAATCTCAAGATTTGGGGCAGGGGCTGGGGAGGGAGAATGTTTTATTCAGAAATATTTACAAAAGACTTATCTGTAAATTTGAACTCAGGAGTACAGTTTTAGCTATCTGGACTCTTATCAGCTTTTGCTTTAAAACTATTAAAGTATTTCTTAACAATAAAAAGGAAAGATCTTGCTAAAATTAAAATAAGGAACATTTCATCTTTTAAATATTTAATCCATGTGCGGACTCATTTCCAGGAAACTTTGATGATGGTTCTTGTGACAAATGGTGGTTAAGTAGCATTATTACGTAATGCTTATATACCATAGAGTTTATAATAGAAGGTAAATCAGTTTCCTCTGAGGGCCATTAGTAACACTGTACTTCTTTACATTTAGTTTCATGATTGTAATGGGTGCTGCAAAAGCATTTGTACATTGCCACTTGATGAGATGAATTGTTAAAACTCTAGCAAAAGAAATGTAAACTTGGTTAAAGTCCTCTCACTCTTTGTATTTTTTTTAAAGATTGTTTATTCCTTAAATGTAAAATGACTACCTAATTTTTTGATGTAAACTTATTAAATTCAAAGAAAGAAAAAAAAAGCACAAATGATTACTCCAACCCCAGTAAAATTGTATTTTGGTTTCCTTTGTGTCACAATAATTGAATTTGCTTATCACTTATTTTCCTTTTTCAAAACCAAAAGACATTAGTTGGGCTTTACTGTTCTTGCTGTCGTATGGTACCTGCCTGGATATATTGCTACTCTTTTTTAATTTTTAAAGTCTTTTTTTTTCCTTGCCTCTAAGTCATCACTTATTTTTCATCCATCTTATTCTTTGGCCTGTGTGGGCCTCCCATCGCTGTGGCCTCTTTCGCAGCAGAGCACCAGATCTGGGCGCATGCTCTCCAGAGTACTGGCTCATAATTATACACACCAGCCCAGCCTCTCCTCAGCATGTGGGATCTTCCCGGGCCAGGGATTGAACCAGTGCCTCTTGCACTGCAAGGACGACTCTTTACCCACTGAACCACCAAGGAAGCCCCCATTTCTACTCTTGACCAAAGTTTTACAAGAAAAAATCTCAAGATTTGGGGCAGGGGCTGGGGAGGGAGAATGTTTTATTCAGAAATATTTACAAAAGACTTATCTGTAAATTTGAACTCAGGAGTACAGTTTTAGCTATCTGGACTCTTATCAGCTTTTGCTTTAAAACTATTAAAGTATTTCTTAACAATAAAAAGGAAAGATCTTGCTAAAATTAAAATAAGGAACATTTCATCTTTTAAATATTTAATCCATGTGCGGACTCATTTCCAGGAAACTTTGATGATGGTTCTTGTGACAAATGGTGGTTAAGTAGCATTATTACGTAATGCTTATATACCATAGAGTTTATAATAGAAGGTAAATCAGTTTCCTCTGAGGGCCATTAGTAACACTGTACTTCTTTACATTTAGTTTCATGATTGTAATGGGTGCTGCAAATGCATTTGTACATTGCCACTTGATGAGATGAATTGTTAAAAACTCTAGCAAAAAGAAATGTAAACTTGGTTAAAGTCCTCTCACTCTTTGTATTTTTTTTAAAGATTGTTTATTCCTTAAATGTAAAATGACTACCTAATTTTTTGATGTAAACTTATTAAATTCAAAGAAAGAAAAAAAAAGCACAAATGATTACTCCAACCCCAGTAAAATTGTATTTTGGTTTCCTTTGTGTCACAATAACTTGGAATTTGCTGGATTCAAGCTGGCTCAACCAGCTTCCCTGTTTGTTTGTTTGTAAATGCAGCACAAGCAATAATCAAACACGACAGAGCTCCTCCCTGCCTGTCTGAGTTCCGGAAGTCTCTGTCACCAGCGCAGTGTCTTTGAGCTGGACCAAATTACTGAGTGCTGACCTCTGAGAGGGTCCTCCTTCCCATAGGCAGCTCCACAGTTCAACTCAGATCCCCATTCCAAGAGGGGTCAGGGTTCTTATCCCTTCTCTGACTTTCCCAGTCATTTTTCCCCTTTTCTGGGGCCCGTGAATATCTAATGAGAGCTCTTTTAACCCATTCACATCAGGTTTCCGCCTGTTCTTCAACCATCACATAAAAGGCAAAACAGTGTAGTTTCTAAACAAAAGGAGACTTTTTAAATAAGGCATTTGGAAATATTGTAAATTTTTCTTGCCTCGTCTCAGGTTATCAGCCTGTCCTTGAAAAAAAGAGAATTTGGTCAAAAGTCAGAGAGAGTAAGTGATTCAGCCAGGATTCCACCCAAGTCTGGGCTGCCTCTAGAGCTCCTGTTCTTCCCACTCTATGGATGATTCTTGAACTGCAGCAGCACCAGAACCTCCTAGAAGGCTGGGCTCCAGCCCCAGAGTGCAGGAATGAAGCCCACAAATTTGTACTTCTGATAAGGTCCCAGGAGACACTGGTGCTGCTGGTCCTCAGACCACTCGAGGAGACATTTTTCCCCATTATCAGGGGTCCCCAACCTGAAGGGAAGCTTGTTATGAGAGCTCTAAGCACTTTCTAATAGGGACAGAGTAAAGGGACAAAGTAGGTAATTAAATAGTTAATCCCAGTAGGGAACAGTAGGAAAAGAAAAAAGTTCAGGAGAACCCATATATGTTAATGATCACTCAAGCAAGCAAAGGTTTGCTTAACCACACAACCAAGTAGGTTTGCTTAGCAACAGAAACATACAACAGAAGCATGAGACATGCCCTCAGACAATGAAAACAATGGTGGCATGACACCCACATCCTGCCCAGCGAGTTCAGTAAGTTAATGACCCCCAGGACATGCTCTCTGCACACACAAAAGCAATAATTTTTGGAGAGGTGATATTTCAAAGTGAAAGATCCTCATTGTACAAATACCTGAAAGAATTTTTCCATGGGGCCATGAGCTTCCCAGGTGGCTCAGTGGTAAAGAACCTGCCTGTCATTTCAGGAGATGCAGATTCGATCCCTGGGTTAGGGTGATCCCCTGGAGAAGGAAATGACAACCCACTCCAATATTCTTGCTTGGGAAATACTATGGACTGAGGAGCCTGGTGGGCTACAGTCCATGAGGTTGTAGAGTTGGACATGGTTTAGCAATTAAGCACATAATTATAATCCTGGCTTGACCACACAGGGACAAGAAACCCCCTACCACCACCTGATATGGAGGAGGAGCTGATGATGGCAGTTTGGTATCTATTCAAGAATGAGGCAGAAAGTGGTCTTTCTCCCTCCTCACCTTTCCTTTGATTATAAAACTGTAGCCCACTAAGTTCTTTGGACATGGCACCCTCTTCCTTGTCCATAAGGAAGAAAAGATGGAAGGAAAAGGAGCTATACATTGCCCTATTTTGTCTTTTTTTTTTTTTAAGTCATCATTTTCAGCTGATTTAGGGAAATAACAGGGGTAAGATAGGATTTCTTGGTTCTTGCTTCTTAGGACAGCTCTGCATTCTTCCTATGTTGAAAGTGAGTTCTAGTTAGAGCAGAAAGCATGGCTTTTGCAGGCTATCAGTGTCCCCACTTAGTTGTACAGATAACACGCTTACCTCGTACTCACTCACCTGGAACTTTCAGGCGTAGTGAGCCCCCTGGAGTTCTGGACCTTGAGCACTATGTGAATGAGACAGCAGGGAACAGAGGCACCCACACTGGGTGCATCTTATCCACTCACCTGTGAACTCCACTGTTTCATCAGGCTTCACTTGTAAAACCCAAGTTCAAAGGCACACTTATTAAGTATTTTGCTGTTGTTTCAGAATTTTCTTTTTTTAAAAAATGAAGTATAGGGCTTCCCGGGTGGTCCAGTGGGTAAAGAGTCCATCAGGCCGTGCAAGGGGCACCGGTTGGATCCCTGGCCCAGGAGAGTCCCACATGAGGCTGACCGGCTGGACTGGTGTACCCAATTATGAGCGAGTGCTCTGGAGCGCATGCACCCACTTGTTGTGCTCTGCAACAAGACGTCACTGCAATGGGAGGCCCGCACAGGCCAAAGAATAAAGATGGATGAAAATAAATAAGTAAAGGACCAATTAAAAAATGGTAGTTGGTTTACAATGCTGTGTTAATTTCAAGTGTACAGCAAAGTGATTAGTTATACATACATATTTATATGGACTTCCCTGGTAGCTCAGCTGGTAAAGAATCTGCCTGCAACGCAGGAGTTGGACATGGTTTAGCAATTAAGCACATAATTATAATCCTGGCTTGACCACACAGGGACAAGAAACCCCCTACCACCACCTGATATGGAGGAGGAGCTGATGATGGCAGTTTGGTATCTATTCAAGAATGAGGCAGAAAGTGGTCTTTCTCCCTCCTCACCTTTCCTTTGATTATAAAACTGTAGCCCACTAAGTTCTTTGGACATGGCACCCTCTTCCTTGTCCATAAGGAAGAAAAGATGGAAGGAAAAGGAGCTATACATTGCCCTATTTTGTCTTTTTTTTTTTTTAAGTCATCATTTTCAGCTGATTTAGGGAAATAACAGGGGTAAGATAGGATTTCTTGGTTCTTGCTTCTTAGGACAGCTCTGCATTCTTCCTATGTTGAAAGTGAGTTCTAGTTAGAGCAGAAAGCATGGCTTTTGCAGGCTATCAGTGTCCCCACTTAGTTGTACAGATAACACGCTTACCTCGTACTCACTCACCTGGAACTTTCAGGCGTAGTGAGCCCCCTGGAGTTCTGGACCTTGAGCACTATGTGAATGAGACAGCAGGGAACAGAGGCACCCACACTGGGTGCATCTTATCCACTCACCTGTGAACTCCACTGTTTCATCAGGCTTCACTTGTAAAACCCAAGTTCAAAGGCACACTTATTAAGTATTTTGCTGTTGTTTCAGAATTTTCTTTTTTTAAAAAATGAAGTATAGGGCTTCCCGGGTGGTCCAGTGGGTAAAGAGTCCATCAGGCCGTGCAAGGGGCACCGGTTGGATCCCTGGCCCAGGAGAGTCCCACATGAGGCTGACCGGCTGGACTGGTGTACCCAATTATGAGCGAGTGCTCTGGAGCGCATGCACCCACTTGTTGTGCTCTGCAACAAGACGTCACTGCAATGGGAGGCCCGCACAGGCCAAAGAATAAAGATGGATGAAAATAAATAAGTAAAGGACCAATTAAAAAATGGTAGTTGGTTTACAATGCTGTGTTAATTTCAAGTGTACAGCAAAGTGATTAGTTATACATACATATTTATATGGACTTCCCTGGTAGCTCAGCTGGTAAAGAATCTGCCTGCAACGCAGGAGACCCAAGTTTGATCCCTGAGTCAGGAAGATCTCCTGGAGAAGGAAAGGTTACCCACTCCAGTATTCTTGCCTGGAGAAATCCACGGACAGAGGATCCTGGAGCATTTTAGTCCATGGGATCAAAGAGTTGAACGTGACTGAGTGACTAACACACACACACACACATATGTATATATTCTATTTCAGACTATTTTCCCTTACAGGTTATTACAAATTACTGAGTACTACTGTACTATACAGTAGTCCTGTTTTTATGTATCGTAGTGTGTATAGGTTAATTTCAAACTCCTAATTTATCCCTCCTTCCCTTTGCCTTTTGGTAACCACAAGTTTGTTTTCTATGTCTGTGGGTCTAATTCTTTTTTGTATATGTTTATTTGCATCTGGTTTTTTGTTGTTGTTGTTGTTTTGGATTGCACATATACATAATATTATATGATATTTGTCTTTCTCTGGCTTGCTTCACTTAGTATGATACTCCCTAGGTCCATCCATGTTGTGGTAAATGGCATTATTTCATTCAAGACAGGGACAGCAAAGCATCAAACCATCAAGGAGCTATTAAGCAACTGCACAGGCTACCACAAAGCTGGCTCTGACTTGGCTGTTTAAATGATGAAGCAGAAAATGCGAGGTTATGAAGGGAATTCCGGCCTGAGGGAATCAGGTAGGGTGGACGGATGCAGGAGTGGGGAGGCAAGCATGGGGGATGGGGGATGGAGGGGAGGCATGCATTCAGTACCATAAAGATGTAAGGGAACTCACAGTCCTTTTCAAGGACCATCAATGGGCCCATGTTAATGCCAGTGGGCCAGGAATCCTGCTGACTAGGAACAGCTTGCTGTCTTGAGAAAGGTGCCCTCCACCGTGAGTCAAGGCAACTGTTTGTTTTTTCATTAGTCTATTAAAAATAAGCTTAAATTTATACCTAAGAATAAAAATAAATGTGCAATTATTTTATTTTTATATGCTATATTTTCTCTCAGAAGCAAGGGGAAAAAAACCTCATAAAAGCTGTATATGTTATTGATCAGAGTAATAAAAATATCAGAAGATAGTTTTCAGCTTTTGATTGTCTAGAAGACATGTTAGTTTCTTTAATAGAATTATAAAGAAATATTTCCACTTGTTAGTTTTTTATATGAAAGCATGTTTCTTAAATCATATTGTTACTGCTTTCCCTCTCCCCTTGGTTATTACTGGGAAATACTGAGGCACAATGCCCAGCCTGTTGGGAATGGTTTTGTAACATAGCTAATATTTTGTGAAAGAGTAATCTATCTTCGCTTTTCACATTACAATCATGTGAGCTGAAGCCGGGCCTCAATTTTATTTGTGCTGTCCAAACTAGGAGAAAATTCTTACAAAGCTCCATTATCAGACTTTATATAAAATACATTCTCTGTCCAGAGATTCGACATTGTGTTTATAGATTAAAATAATATAAGAATTCATTAATTCATTCATTAATTCATTCATATAAGAATTCATTAATTTTTAAATATCAATTTAAAATATTCTGTCAACTACTTTGTAATGGGTCCTTTAATACACAAAGTTGACATGTCAGGACTAAAGTCTAATATATGAGGTGAAAGTATATTTTATCAAATATTACCTTTAAACATTAAATTGAAATTATTCAAGTAATTTATAAGTCCTTACTCACTGTAAAAGATGAAAACAATGGAAATAAATGGCAATCCTCCCACACAATCCCACTCCAGAGGTGACAGTTATTACCAGTGTTATAGGAATTATTTAAGTTATTTTCCTTGCATTTATATCATAATGTGCATATGGAAATTTGGGCTTTTAAAAATATGTAAGTGATGTTTGTCCTAACTGTTTTGAATTTTGCTCTAATTTTAACTCATCAATGTCCAGTAGGTTGACAGGGTTAGGTTACTGGGGTCCTCCACGTAAAAAGGCCCATGTTAATGCCAGTGGGCCAGGAATCCTGCTGACTAGGAACAGCTTGCTGTCTTGAGAAAGGTGCCTCCACCGTGAGTCAAGGCAACTGTTTGTTTTTCATTAGTCTATTAAAAATAAGCTTAAATTTATACCTAAGAATAAAAATAAATGTGCAATTATTTTATTTTTATATGCTATATTTTCTCTCAGAAGCAAGGGGAAAAAAACCTCATAAAAGCTGTATATGTTATTGATCAGAGTAATAAAAATATCAGAAGATAGTTTTCAGCTTTTGATTGTCTAGAAGACATGTTAGTTTCTTTAATAGAATTATAAAGAAATATTTCCACTTGTTAGTTTTTTATATGAAAGCATGTTTCTTAAATCATATTGTTACTGCTTTCCTCTCCCTTGGTTATTACTGGGAAATACTGAGGCACAATGCCCAGCCTGTTGGGAATGGTTTTGTAACATAGCTAATATTTTGTGAAAGAGTAATCTATCTTCGCTTTTCACATTACAATCATGTGAGCTGAAGCCGGGCCTCAATTTTATTTGTGCTGTCCAAACTAGGAGAAAATTCTTACAAAGCTCCATTATCAGACTTTATATAAAATACATTCTCTGTCCAGAGATTCGACATTGTGTTTATAGATTAAAATAATATAAGAATTCATTAATTCATTCATTAATTCATTCATATAAGAATTCATTAATTTTTAAATATCAATTTAAAATATTCTGTCAACTACTTTGTAATGGGTCCTTTAATACACAAAGTTGACATGTCAGGACTAAAGTCTAATATATGAGGTGAAAGTATATTTTATCAAATATTACCTTTAAACATTAAATTGAAATTATTCAAGTAATTTATAAGTCCTTACTCACTGTAAAAGATGAAAACAATGGAAATAAATGGCAATCCTCCCACACAATCCCACTCCAGAGGTGACAGTTATTACCAGTGTTATAGGAATTATTTAAGTTATTTTCCTTGCATTTATATCATAATGTGCATATGGAAATTTGGGCTTTTAAAAATATGTAAGTGATGTTTGTCCTAACTGTTTTGAATTTTGCTCTAATTTTAACTCATCAATGTCAGAGAATTCTAAGTAGGTAAATACATAGACCGAACATCTTTGGGGCTTCCGTGGAGGTCTACTGGCTGGGAGTCTACCTGCCAATGCTCTAGAGCCCACCCTCCACAACAAGAGAAGCCACTTCAGTGCAAGCCCACACACCATGAGTAACCCTTCTCACCAAAATTAGAGAAAGCCAGAGTGCAGCAACAAAGGCCAGTGGAGCCCAAAATAAACAAAGATATTTTTAACATAAAAACATTTCTTATTCTGACTCAGCTACTCCTTAGCTATTTCATTATTCATGTATCCCCTTCCTAATAATATTATGATTGTTTCCAATTTGTCACGCTACATACAATGCAGTAGTAAACAATTCTGCCCAACACCACAAAGGTATTTTCAAGGATACAAAGTAAAAAAAAAAAAAAAAAATTAGGACTCATAGGTCATAAGAGGTGTACTTAAAGTTTTTTATCAATTCTATCAAATTATTCTCCAAAAAAGACTTTAGTACTTGATATCCGTATCCTAATATCCATGCCAAAACTTATTTTGAATCTTTTAAAGTATTGAAAATAAAGTGGTTGAAAACTGGTGTGAGCTCTAGTGCATTCTTAAGAATGCAAGGAAAGTCTAATATTGAAAAAAATCCATTGATAAAATTACCTATAGTAACAGAAGAGAAAATTATGCAATACATGATAGGGGATTTGATAGAATCCAATTCCTTCTCTGCAGTGGTGAAGTTTCTGTGTCAGCTAGACTATGGAACCAGGCATTTGGTCAATATTCTAGATGCTTCTGTGAAGGTATATTTTATCAAATATTACCTTTAAACATTAAATTGAAATTATTCAAGTAATTTATAAGTCCTTACTCACTGTAAAAGATGAAAACAATGGAAATAAATGGCAATCCTCCCACACAATCCCACTCCAGAGGTGACAGTTATTACCAGTGTTATAGGAATTATTTAAGTTATTTTCCTTGCATTTATATCATAATGTGCATATGGAAATTTGGGCTTTTAAAAATATGTAAGTGATGTTTGTCCTAACTGTTTTGAATTTTGCTCTAATTTTAACTCATCAATGTCAGAGAATTCTAAGTAGGTAAATACATAGACCGAACATCTTTGGGGCTTCCGTGGAGGTCTACTGGCTGGGAGTCTACCTGCCAATGCTCTAGAGCCCACCCTCCACAACAAGAGAAGCCACTTCAGTGCAAGCCCACACACCATGAGTAACCCTTCTCACCAAAATTAGAGAAAGCCAGAGTGCAGCAACAAAGGCCAGTGGAGCCCAAAATAAACAAAGATATTTTTAACATAAAAACATTTCTTATTCTGACTCAGCTACTCCTTAGCTATTTCATTATTCATGTATCCCCTTCCTAATAATATTATGATTGTTTCCAATTTGTCACGCTACATACAATGCAGTAGTAAACAATTCTGCCCAACACCACAAAGGTATTTTCAAGGATACAAAGTAAAAAAAAAAAAAAAAATTAGGACTCATAGGTCATAAGAGGTGTACTTAAAGTTTTTTATCAATTCTATCAAATTATTCTCCAAAAAAGACTTTAGTACTTGATATCCGTATCCTAATATCCATGCCAAAACTTATTTTGAATCTTTTAAAGTATTGAAAATAAAGTGGTTGAAAACTGGTGTGAGCTCTAGTGCATTCTTAAGAATGCAAGGAAAGTCTAATATTGAAAAAAATCCATTGATAAAATTACCTATAGTAACAGAAGAGAAAATTATGCAATACATGATAGGGGATTTGATAGAATCCAATTCCTTCTCTGCAGTGGTGAAGTTTCTGTGTCAGCTAGACTATGGAACCAGGCATTTGGTCAATATTCTAGATGCTTCTGTGAAGGTACTTTCTTAGATGAGATGAACATTTAAATCAACAGATGTTGAGTGAAGCAGAGGACTCATCTTAATGTGAGAGGGCCCTATCCACTTAGGACGAGAAGTCCTTTAGAGAAAAATGTCTGATCTGCCCAGAGGAAGACTTCTGCCAGCAGACAGTCTCTGGACTTGAACTGTAGCGTGAGTAGAAACAAATACAGAGACAAGGAAAAAAAGCACCCAGATAAATACCACCAGCCCCACACCCCTGACTGTATGAACAGCAATCTACAAAATGAGGAGGGCTGCTATGTTTGGTGCCAGAACACCTGGGTTTCAATTCTGGCTTTGCCACTTACCCACTCTAAAGACCATTACACAAGTGATCTAACTGAGCTATAGTTTCATGCCTTACAATAAGAAAAATCAAAAATAACATCCTACTCATAGACTGGCAGTTTTTAAACAATTGTTCATTGATAGATTATGATGGAACACACAGTAAAATTTAAAATCCTCATTGCATCATGTGGATTTTTCGTTCCTGAGCACAGACTCACTCTAGTGATGACTTGGGGCTCAGTAACAGTGGAATCTTAGTCCCTAAGCAGGAATCAGACCCATGTGCCCTGCACTGCAAGGTGGATTCTTAACCACCAGACCACCAGGGAAGTTCTAGGTGCTTGCTTTTTAAGAAACAGATATCTACATAGACACTTACACACACATCACCCACACTGGCCATTCATTCTTCCTTATTCCAAATTTTATTTTTTCCTGAGAATTCTGTGTGTATGTGTGTCTTTAATGAGATTGTCTACTATGAGACTAGAAGTCTCTGGAGTTTGTCTGGTTTTGTTTTGTTTCTATTTTCGAGTTGGCATTAGCAAGTATTAGCATCCCAGATTGTGGTTACAAGTGTGTATAGCCTTTTTATTCTGCAAAACACACCACCATGCTAATATTGAAAAATCCATTGATAAAATTACCTATAGTAACAGAAGAGAAAATTATGCAATACATGATAGGGGATTTGATAGAATCCAATTCCTTCTCTGCAGTGGTGAAGTTTCTGTGTCAGCTAGACTATGGAACCAGGCATTTGGTCAATATTCTAGATGCTTCTGTGAAGGTACTTTCTTAGATGAGATGAACATTTAAATCAACAGATGTTGAGTGAAGCAGAGGACTCATCTTAATGTGAGAGGGCCCTATCCACTTAGGACGAGAAGTCCTTTAGAGAAAAATGTCTGATCTGCCCAGAGGAAGACTTCTGCCAGCAGACAGTCTCTGGACTTGAACTGTAGCGTGAGTAGAAACAAATACAGAGACAAGGAAAAAAAGCACCCAGATAAATACCACCAGCCCCACACCCCTGACTGTATGAACAGCAATCTACAAAATGAGGAGGGCTGCTATGTTTGGTGCCAGAACACCTGGGTTTCAATTCTGGCTTTGCCACTTACCCACTCTAAAGACCATTACACAAGTGATCTAACTGAGCTATAGTTTCATGCCTTACAATAAGAAAAATCAAAAATAACATCCTACTCATAGACTGGCAGTTTTTAAACAATTGTTCATTGATAGA